>CM060902.1:1452613818-1453238818 GCA_030737815.1 Allium fistulosum | reverse complement strand
GGCCTGAAGTCAAATCCAGCTAAATACTCGAAATTGTTCCATTCTGAAAACATGGCTCCCAATCCTGCATGTCTTTGACTTAACGCATCTGCCACTGCGTTACCCTTTCCCGGAGTATAAGCTATACCAAAATCATATGATGCCAGAAACTCTAGCCACCGTTGCTGCCGAAGATTCAAATCCTTTTGGGAGAAAAGATACTTCAACGACTTATGATCCGTAAACAACTCGAATCGAACTCCCAATAGATAATGTCTCCACATCTTCAGAGCAAAAACAATCGCCGCTAACTCCAAATCATGAGTCGGGTAATTCCTTTCATGCGGCTTTAGTTGTCGACTAACATACGCAACAACTTTATCCTTCTGCATTAGCACTGCTCCAAGTCCAGTACCACATGCGTCGGTGTAAACCACCATCTCATCATTCCCACTTGGAATAGTCAAAACAGGAGCACTTGTTAGTCACTCTTTCAGGATTCCGAAAGCTTGCTCACACTTATCTTCCCATCTGAACACTTGGTTCTTTTTCGTCAATCCTGTTAACGGTACAGCCACCTTGGAGAAGTCTTTGATAAACCGTCGATAATATCCTGCCAATCCAAGAAAACTTCTCACATCAGATGCATTCTTAGGTCTAACCTAATCCTGGATTGCTGCTACCTTGGCGGGATCAACTGCTATTCCATTTCCAGAGATAACATGGCCTAAGAACCTCACTTCACTCTTCCAGAAGTGACACTTCGAAAACTTAGCCTTCAGCTGATGTTTCCGTAAGATTTCCAAAACAATGCGCAAGTGCGTCTTGTGCTCTTCTTCAGTTCTGGAATAAATCAGAATATCATCCACGAACACAAGCACGGACTTGTTCAACTGATCTCTGAACACTCTATTCATAAGATCCACAAAATATGCTGGCGCGTTAGTCAATCCAAACGGCATTACCAGCCACTCAAAGAAACCGAATGGTGTCCTAAAAGCAGTCTTTGGCACACTATCCTTAGCCACTCTCAACTGGTGAAATCCCGTTGCCAAATCCATCTGAGAAAACACCTTAGCTTCGTGAAGCTGATCAAACAAGTCATCTATTCTCGGCAATGGATACTTGTTCTTCTTAGTCACTTTATTCAGCTCACGATAATCCACACACAATCTCAACGACCCATCTTCCTTGGTTGCGAACACAACTGGTGCACCCCACTCGTACACACTACGCCGAATGAATCCTTTCTGTAAAAGGTCATCAACGTGCACCCTCAACTCCTGCTGTTCCCTAGGCGCCATCCGCCTAAGAGGCATCACAATAGGTCTGGCTCCTTCAACTAGATCTATACGAAACTCGATCTCTCTATGCGGCGGTAACCCTTGACCTCGTCAAAGACATCCTCAAATCCATTAGCGATTGGCATAGATGACAGTCCATCCCATGGAACAACCAACGAATACATGAAGCTCATGAAGACGCCTTCTTCATGTCTACATCGTATCACAATCTTTCGCCCCTCCACATTCTCGAATGTCACCTCCAACCTCTCACAATTAACCTTTGCCGCATACTTCCTAAGCCAGTCCATACCCAAAATAATTCCGAACCCCGCAAAGTTCAGAACAAAACAATCATAAGCAAAAGAGCAACCATGACTCGACACAATCAGACCACGGCATAACATACACAAACAAGACGAACTCCCAACTGGATTAGTCACAACCAATGGCCTATCGACGATATCCGGTTCCAAACCTAACCGGCCTACAAGATCACTACAAACAAACGAATGCGACGCCCCAGTATCAAACAACACTCTAACTGGAACACCACATATGGAAATAGTACCTTGAACAACCACACTCTTTCCTTTCTCTTCAGCGGTAGGAGCTTTCGAAGATGATGGAAAAGCTCCCAAAGCATAAGCTTGCACAATCTGCTTGTCCCTCCTCGGTTCTGGACAATTCTTCCTGATATGCCCCGGCTTGTCACAGTTGTGACACTTCATCGGCATCTTCGGATTCTTACAATCCTTAGAGAAATGGCCCTTCTGCTGACAATTGTAGCAAGTCACTTCGCCCTTTGGCTTCTTCTGGCCATCCTTACCCTTCTGCTGCTGCTGCTTCCTCTTCTTGTTTCCACCCTGCTGTGGTTTAGACTCTCCCCTGGTCACAGCAACAACAGATCCTTCCTTAGGAAACAGACTCTCATGCCTGAGAGCTTTCTCCACAAGCTTCTCAAATGAATCGTCCAAATGATCCACCAACTGCCTCCCAAGATAACTGTCCAAGCCTGTCACAAACTTCTCATTCTTCTGATATGCAGATTCGATATACGATCGGGCATACTTGGACAAAGCTTCGAACTCATAAACATACTCAAGAACTAGTCTTCCTCCCTGCTTGAGCTCCACAAACTTCTTGAACAGAACAGACTTCTGAGCTGTAGAAATGAACTTAGCTTCAAATCTGACTTGGAATTGCTCCCAAGTAATCTCTTCCTCCGGAGTATCAATGGTGATAGAGTTCCACCAATCAGAAGCTCTCCCTTGAAGCTGTCTTGATGCTAACTTCCTCTTAGTTGCATCCTCAATTCCCAAATCACCAAAAATCCTTCTACAAGCATCTATCCACCTCTGGACTTCAATGGTTGATTCTGTTCCCAAGAAAACCTTCCCTCCAAGAGCAGTATAGTCTTTACACAACTTAGCAAAATCCACTAGTTTTGGAGTTTGGACTTGAATTCCAACATCAACTGCTGCCCCCGGAACTGGTATCCTTATCATGATCGAAGTCATCATAGCTTCGAACATAGCTGTATAATCAACATCCCCTTTAGTAGCAAGCCCTTCCCTAGCAGCTGGTCTCCCTCTTCGACTCATCCTTAATATCTATAAAAAGGAATGATCAGCACATCATGAGAAACAACTGCATAAAGGACTCAAACTCTACTAAGCTACTATATTATATATAGTAATCATCCATCAAAATACAATTACGTCTCTCATACGTAGTTACATCGGCGAGCGTTGGGTAAAATCGATTAACCAAAGCTCTGATACCAAATGTGACGACCGCCCATAACCCCTGCACTGAACCTAGAGAAAGTGCGCTGTAAAGTGTGCCAGGCAGCCATGGACGATTGTCAGGGTAAATTAAAAACAACAGAATCTATCGTATTACTCACAGCGCATGGACAAAATACAATAGAACATACATATAGTGAAGCTTCACAGAATAGAATCTCATCAATAAAACTTCATAATAGTTGAATACAACATCTGAATAGTCAATACAACAAGCCTCACTACATAACACTTAGAGAAAATACAAACAGCGAAACACCCAGTACATATAATAAGAAGATAATATGCAACCCTCCAGCTCGTCTTCGATATCAACATCGTGGAAAGCAAGAACAGCACCTGTCACCTGCTACATAGTCTGCTCGTCCCAAAAATGGACGAACAGCCCAAGGCAATAAGAGTTAAAACATAAAGCCTTGAGTCAGACAACAGTCTTAGTGAGCGGTAAATTAACTAACAACATACCAAAAGAGCATAAAGGAAAGGAATAGGAATACAACCCTCCCACTCCACATCTTTCTACAGTGATAGCCCCCAGGCACACACTAAGTAGAAGCAAACATAGCAAAGCATACAATGTAAAGTAAAGCAATTATCACTCGAGTCAAGGGCGATGTTTTCCAAGCAAAAACCCCCAAGGCCTAAAGCAAGATCAGATTAGCACCCAGAAAATACCGCTCTTGAGACCGAATGACGATACAACCAAACATCCATGACTCTGGCTATCACTGTTATCATTGCTTCGATATCACCGTTAATTGAATGACCGGCACATTCTTTCAGCCGTCCGTCAAGGGCTAATGGAAACCCCGTGTTAGCACCAAAATTGGTCACTAACCTCGTAGAGAAAGATTGTGTAGAGATATAAGTGATGAAAGTAAATTAAACAGAGAAGACAATGCTAATCTAACTGCAGAAAGTAAGAACACCAAATTTATAGTGGTTCAGCGTAATTGCCTACGTCCAATTTGAGGTTAAACTTTATTGATCTTCTTTATAGTTGATTACAAATACAATTCGTGAATCAAATGCTTGAATGAAGTTGTTAAGTAGAGAAGATGAGTCTTGAAAATGGCAGAGTCTCCCCAGTGTTCTCTCTCCCAAAAAAGGATCCCTTTCACTGTGACCCTGCCCCTCTATTTATAGGCAAATATGGGCTGGACTTCCCAAGTGGGCTGGATAGCCGAACGCTCTAGCCCCAGTACAGTGGTCGCCGTATGCCGAACCAGGTGTGCCGAACGCCCTGAGGCTGAACAGTCCTTTCTATGCCGAACGATGTGGTTGATGTTTGGGGAGTGCAGGATGTTTGTCAGGAGAAGTCGAACGCTCTTCTAGACGCCGAGTACTCTTGTTGCCGAGTACTCCTGATGCTACCGAGTACTACGCCGAGTACTCCTGTATGCCAAACTCCAGATGCTGCTGAGTTCTCCTTGATGTCGAGTGCTCTTGTATGCCGAGCAGTCTTGTATGCCGAGCAGTCTTGATGTCGAGCAGTCTTGATGCCGAGCACTCTTGAATGCCGAGCACTCTTGATGTCGAGCACTCTTGAATGCCGAGCAGTCTTGATGCCGAGCACTCTTGAATGCCGATCACTCTTGCTGCCGAGTATTGCAGATGCCGAACGCTATGGATGCCAAGTCCCACTGGATGCCGTGTGCTTCGCCGAACACTCCCGGATGCCAAGTGCTTTGCCGAACACTCCTGGATGCCAAGTGCTTCGCTAAACACTCCTGGATGCCGGACGCTCTCTGATGCCGAGTGCTACCTGATGCCGAGCACTAGTTGCCTGGTCAAATCTCCAGGAAACACTTGCCCACCAAAGTGTATTGCGTGGCCGAACGTGATGCGCTTTGAATCTGGTTCAATTTTCCTTGATGATGCCTTCTCGAGGATGTCTGTAACGGAGGTGTGTGGCAAACGTGGCTTGGATGCCGAATGATACGCTCGAAGCCGAACAATTCTCGTGTGCCGAACGTCACTATGCTATGATGCCGAACACTCCGGTATTGACCGGTTCTACCGGGTATAGCCTTTTCAACTTCTACCTTCCCCCTATATAACCAGGTCCTCTTCTTCTTCTCCCCTTTTACTTTTTTACTTCTACCGTTCTTGCATTTCTGTCCAGTCGTCCTAATTCGAGACTTAACTACACCCTCTCAATCTCCAGTCTGCATTGCCGAATCGACATAGCGAGGAGGAATGATTAGGAGTATGTCCACTCATTGTCTTAGCTTCTTTTTGTCGAACCGAAGTTAAAGGGAAGAGGATCGAATGAAGGTGTTGGAGGAGGTAAAGGTGTTGTTCGCCGCTCCGGCGTATGTCGCCATGCGCCGGACGGTGGAATGGGAAGTCGCCGAGCACTACCCTGGCCGGACAATCCCATACCGAACGCTTACTAACATGTCAAACTATAATCGACCCGAACGAACTAAAGCCGAACAATACCCAAATGCCGAACAACTGACATGCCGAACATTGTCTTCAGGCCGAACATTGAATTCAGCCGAACAATCCTTAGGTCGAATCATGACTTTAGCCGAACAAAACAATTGCCGAACATTCCTTAGTTCGAATAATGTCTTTAGCCGAGCAATACAATTGCCGAACAACATTAAAATGCCGAACGAAACTAAGACCAAGCAGTATAATTGTCGAATACCATATATGCCGAATATTACAAACACCGAACCAACACAGTTGCCGAACCATGCGAATGCCGAACACTTGTTAACCTTGCCTATTCATATAGCAAAACAAAACCCTAGACCTAAGCACATTATCACATGAAACTGACCCGGATTACTAACTCCCTAGCGTTAGTAGTCACGAATCAGAACTTAGATTAACATTCGTTTTCTGAATTCAAAACCGTAACCACCTCAAGGCGAGCTTTTTGAGACGGTCAGCGATGACGGTCTTCGAAGGCGATGATTCGAAGCTCATTTTTATGTCTTTAAAATCTTATTGCTTGTACACAATTGCTTGCACTAGTTTACACACCACGTGGGGGGAAAACTCGTGTTGCTAATTCTAACGTTCAACGTTTTTTAAGTATAGTTCTCTCAAGCACTTAGCCAGGTTCGTTATTTATTTGGGATGTCGAGAAAATCTAGCTCCGCCACTATATCCGACAGGCCTGGGCCGTCATCAAGGCAGGGAGCCGCCGATACGTCTAATCCGTCGACTTCTCCTACTCATAACTTAGCACCTGATGCTCTGGAGGCAACAATCTTACTAGACAATCCGATCGATTCACAAGCCTCAAAGATCAACGAAGCTGCTCTGCGATGGATATGCTCCATTCATGGGATTCCTTTTGCCGACGTGTTAGTTCCTTTGAGATACGATCGTCCTCATATGCCCCCAGTCGGGTACACTACCTGCAACAAGTTCATGTGTTGGATGGGCAGCGTGCCTCCGTTCAATTTATTTCTCCGGGATGTTCTGCAGTACATAGACATGGCTACATCGCAGCTGCACCTGAACGGCCATGCATGTCTATATGGGACTTACTTACTTTTCATGGCTGTCTTCTCCAGACCTCCAACCGCCGGTGATATCAGATACATTTATATGTTCAAGAGACGGAAAGACAGTCCTTCCTTTATGTTCCTCGAGCCATACCACAAATGCCAGATCTTGACAGGGGCATGTAGTAAATTCGCCCTGTACAAACAGGAATGGTTCTATGTGCGCTGCCCTTCTGGTTTCGCTAGGAGATGGATTGAAGGCAGTAAGTCTCTCTACTGAGTCACTATTCGTATTTAATCGGAGTCATGCTTTTCCTAACTCTTCATTTCATCTTTTCAGGTATCAACCCGCGTCCGGAAGGCCGAGGATATTCTGAGGCTGTTGAAGCCATTAGAGCTCTTCCCGCTGAGGATCGAGACATCCGGACTATCATTACAAATGAATCGCTGTCGGGGTTTGGCTTGCTAGCCCCTGGTCGTCGGATCAGCCTTCCAGAAGGTGTCACCATTCCCAAACCTTCGTCCGGTAAAGGAAAAAAACAGGCCGGATCGTCGTCGCGTCGCACTCCCGATACGCACGGAGAAGGTGAGCACAGAGAAGATGATGTTCCTGAGACTCAAGGCGAGAACGTGGGTCCCGCTTGGAATCCGGCAATCGAGGTTCAAGATATTGAGACGTCATCCTCCCCTTCGAAGGGGAAGAAGAAGTTAAAATATACAGTTCAAAAGGAGAAAGTTGGTGGCACTTCAAAAGTTACGCATATCCCGCTTGAGAAAAAGGCTTCTTCGCAGCATCTGGAAAGCTCCTTGAGGGGTCTATCGAACCTTTCTATTCCCGAAGACATACTTAATTACGGGTTTGATGATCCTGAAGCCCTCAAATTTTCTTCGCCCGCTAGAGGCAATGCAGGAGTTCAACTCCCGGTCGAAGGAGACAACACCCCGATTAGTAAAGATAAACGAACTGGTCCGTCGGGGGGAACACTAGGACACACGCACATATTCATTCCATCATACACTTCAAGTTTTTCCTCATCTCACGGACTTTTCTTAACTCGTTGTTATCTCCATTCTTTGCAGGTGATATGGGGCGTTCTCACGGAATCGATCGTCTTCAGGGCTCTTCTGTATTTCATCACTCTGGACGGGATTCTGGTTCAGGCAGACGCAGGGACAGAGGCGATTATGAAGATAGGGACAATCGTCCCCGCGAGTCGTCTCACCGCAAGAAGGCACACTCTTAATCTTCCCAGTCCCGTGATCTTCCTCCCCCAACTGAAACGGATAGGGAGAAGTCTTTACAGAAGGGTTATCAATCTAATGCTCCTCGAGAACAACATTCCAGTTCATCGAGTACAAGGCTAGTTCGAGAGCAACGGAAAAGAACGGAATTCTCAAAGCCTCCTCCTCCTACTCCTGCGGTGGACCCAACTGTCGTGGAAAAGATGGTCGACCTTAAGGCCAAGTTTCTGAAAATCTGCTTTGACGGCTTGAAGTTCCTCCCAGCCATCCATCATATTCCCGGGCACGTGAAGCAAAGTGCCATTGCCTGCAATAACGACGTCTATGTTCAACATGACGCGTTCGTGCACTTGGTAGAGAAGATCTCGGAAGTGTCCGTCGAGCGTCAACACGAGATTGATCGCCTGAACCTAGAGGCTGGCAGCGATAAGAAAATCATCAAACTCCAAGACGAAGAGCTTGCTTCGTATAAGTCGAAGCTAGAAGCCGCTGAACAAAGCGCAAAAGATACTGCTGAGGTAGTTACTCGTTTAGAGGCAGCTCACAAAAAAGAGCTTGATGAAGCAGTCCAGCGCAGTGGCGCCCTCGCCCTAGAAAAAGACTCTGTCCAAAAGGAAAGGGACGCGCTTGCCACCCAAGTCAAAGAGCTGAAAGAATTACTCTCCAAGGAGAAGGAGGATAAGGTAGCTGCTCAAGAAGAATCACAACGATACTGTGATGAGATCGTTGCTACCCGACTCCTGAAAACAAAGTTCGATGACGAACTCGCTGGGGTTGAGAAAATGAAGGATGAGGCCCGTGAGGAGGGCAAAAGAGAGGCTGCGGAGGAGATTGATTCTCGCCTCGAGGCGGCCGCGGAGGCCGGCAGGGAAGAGGTCAAAAACATGTTTGACCCGCTGATTGCTGAATATGGAGCCCGCGTCCTTATGCATCGTGACTTAACATTCTTGGGCGACGGCTACCTTGAGTCCCTAGCTGAGGCCTGGGAAACCTTGATAAGGATTAGGAAGATCGAGTCAGGCTCCGAAGAGGTCGATGAGGAGGTCTTGGTGAAGGAGTTCCTTAGGGGGAACGAGCCATCGGATTTATCCGCAGCATTGGCACTTTACAACAAAGGCTCTCCCCTTCCAAAAGAAAAAGATGATGAAGCTGGCCCGTCCGGGACCAATGTTACTGTTCTTCACACTGCTGCTCAATCCGCCGCTCAATCGGCCGGTCGACCGACACTTGATCCATTCGAGCAGCATGTTGGTTATGACCCCGAAGACCCCGGGCTTGGTGCTCATGTGCTATCACCTATCCTGGAGGGTGAAACCCCACGTGCCACCGATAGCCAACCGGAACTTGGTAGGAAATTCTTCTTTCTCTAGAAGTTGAAAGATCCCGTCTTTTTTCGGCAGTGGCTACTCGTTCTAACGCTCATTCTTTATGTTTTCGTGCAGGTTGTTCTGACGCCGAGCAAACTCTGAGGAGCGATGACGCTAAGGAGGAGGCAAGGAAAACAAGTGATGCTGTCCACGCGGGAGTACTCCCTGGTCCCGATGCTCAGGTGATCGGGGCGCTGGATGATGATAAGCTCGACGCTTCATCTCCTGCCGAAGGGGACGATGAAATTGAAATCACCGGCGCCACTGAGCATACCTCGCATATGAGCATGAAGGACCGTCTTGCCGAAGAGGAGAAGAAAAAGGCCGAGGTCAAAGTTGAGCCTGGAATCCTGGAACTTACCGACCCGCGGAACAGACCTTTGAAAATCATCCTCCCGGGCAGGTCCAAACCGCTAGATGTTCCGTCTCCTACTCCTGACTCCGCCTCCTTAGCAAGCAAGGAGTCCAAGAAAAGGCGCGAGGGAGAGGAGTCATCGGGAAAGACGAAGGAAGACAAGAAGAAGAAATCGAAGAAATGATCGATATACTCGTTCAACGAGCTTCTTGCTTAAGTCTTGTAATCGCTTTTATCTTCCGTAGCTTGTAGTTTGTATAGACAGGTCTGGATTTTGTAGGAGTGATCATGTAATCCCATTTTGAACTTATCGAATAAAGTTTAGTTTCTTTTGGTTTGAATGATTCCCTTGTCTTTCTTCGTTTTGCTGACTAATTGTAGCCATAACTCAAGTTCTTATGAGTTGCATCATCTCCCGGTCCATTACCGTGTTGTTCAAACATTTCTGGACATGGAATACTTCTCGTCCCGCATTTCTTGAGTACTTGGACTTTTTGCTGACTCTGTGCTCCGGGGACTTGGAGACTTGAAACCGTTTATACTCTAGTCCGCGCCCTGGGGACTTGGAGTACTCCGCTCCGCACTCTGGGGATTCGGAGATTTGGAATCGTTTATACTCTAGTCCGCGCTTTGGGGACTTAGAGTACTCCGCTCCGCACTCTCGGGATTCGGAGAGTTGGAATCGTTTATACTCTAGTCCGCGCTCTGGGGACTTAGAGTACTCCGCTCCTCACTCTGGGGATTCAGAGAGTTGGAATCGTTTATACTCTAGTCTGCGCTCTGGGGACTTAGAGTACTCCGCTCCGCACTCTGGGGATTCGGAGAGTTGGAATCGTTTATACTCTAGTCCGCGCTCTGGGGACTTAGAGTACTCCGCTCCACACTCTGGGGATTCGGAGGTTTGGAATCGTTTATACTCTAGTCCGCGCTCTGGGGACTTAGAATACTCCGCTCCACACTCTAGGGATTCGGAGGTTTGAAATCGTTTATACTCTAGTCCGTGCTCTGGGGACTTAGAGTACTCCGCTCCGCACTCTGGGGATTCGGAGAGTTGGAATCGTTTATACTCTAGTCCGCGCTCTGGGGACTTAGATTACTCCGCTCCGCACTCTGGGGATTTGGAGATTTTGAATCGTTTATACTCTAGTCCGCGCTCTGGGGACTTAGAGTACTCCACTCCACACTCTGGGGATTCGGAGGTTTGAAATCGTTTATACTCTAGTCCGCGCTCTGGGGACTTAGAGTACTCCGCTCCGCACTCTGGGGATTCGGAGAGTTGGAATCGTTTATACTCTAGTCCGCGCTCTGGGGACTTAGAGTACTCCGCTCCACACTCTGGGGATTCGGAGGTTTGAAATCATTTATACTCTAGTCCGCGCTCTGGGGACTTAGAGTACTCCGCTCCGCACTCTGGGGATTCAGAGAGTTGGAATCGTTTATACTCTAGTCCGCGCTCTGGGGACTTAGAGTACTCCGCTCCACACTCTGGGGATTCGAAGATTTGAAATTGTTTATACGAGTACGTACGTCGTACAAGATAATGTAGTTTGTCATTCAACTGTGAGATACAGAAACATTAGTGATTCATGGAAAATGCGGCTTCAAGCCTTTATTAATGAAAATTAACTAAACTGCTTGATTACAATTTTAAAAAGAAACTACGTTATGACTAAACGGAAACATGCAGGAAATAACAGTGCCTGAAATAAGAAAGGAAACATGCTAAATGTAATAGTGCCGCAGATGCTCACTGTTCCATGCTCGGGGGAGTGTCGTGCCATCAACGGTCGCTAGCTTGAATGTTCCTTCTCCAAGCTTCCGTTCAATGGCGTACGAACCTTCCCAGCTGGGATTCATGCGTGATGGTACCGGGAAGACTCGTTTCAGAACGAGATCACCCACATCAAAGATTCTTGGGCGGACTCTGCCGTCGTAGTAACGCTTGACTCGATGTCTGTGCGCTGCCGCCCTTAATTCAGCTTCTTCACGCTTTTCGTCGATGCAGTCCAGTGATTCCAGCAAGAGGTTTTGGTTCGTCTTGGGATCATAGTATGTCACTCGGTGCGACGGAACTTCAAGTTCCACGGGTATAACGGCTTCAGAGCTGTATGCCAAGGCGAATGGAGTGTGGCCGGTCGTGGACTTGTGGGTAGTTCTATACGCCCATAATGCTGTCGGGAGTTCATCTACCCACTTGCCTCCAACCTTATCCAGACGCTTTTTCAGTATGGACTTGATTATTTTGTTAACGGCCTCGACTTGTCCGTTAGCTTTTGGGTGTGCCACGGTGGCAAACTTCTTCTCGATGCCATATTTTAAACAGAACTCTTTGAACTCTCTGCTTTCAAACTGCGTCCCGTTGTCCGTAATGATGGTGCGCGGAAGGCCAAAGCGGCATATAATGTTTCGTACAACGAAGTTAATGACCTTCTTAGAGGTGATTGTGGCTAAAGGTTCTACCTCAGCCCAAATATTCGACTGCAACTATCGCATATTTCGCGCCACCTTTGGATATAGGCAAAGAGCCGATTATGTCGATTCCCCAGATCGCAAATGGCCAGGGACTAATCATTTGTGTGAGTTCCGTTGATGGAGCCCTCGGGATTTTCGCATATCTTTGACACTTGTCGCATTTCTTGCGTAGTCTGCGGCGTCCCGGTTTATGGTGGGCCAGTGATATCCATAGCGAAGGATCTTCTTTGCTAGCGTTTGCCCCCCAATATGGTCGCCACATTCCCCTTCGTAAACCTCTCTTAAGACCCGCTTTGTCTCATCATGAGCGATGCATCGCAATAATGGGACTGAGAATCCTTTTCGGTACATCGACCCATCCTGCATTACGTATCGCGCGGCCTTTCGAAGGACCTGCCGTCTTTCGCTTCTTTTTTCTGGTAAAGCCCCGGTCATTAGGTACAGTTTGAATGGGGTTATCCATGATTCCTCCTCGATTCCTGTTTCCAACACGAGATTGACTTTCATCCCGTCTATGCTCGGGGCATGCAAGACTTCGACGGGATACAATCCCATTTGTTGCGCATCACCGGTACTTGCAAACTTAGCCAATAAGTCGGCTTCTTTGTTCTGTTCGCGCGGGATATGTGAAATGTCATAACGCTCAAGATTTGATAGTAGCTCTTGGACCTGAACGAGGTACGGAGCAAGCTTTCGTCCCTTTGCTTGGTAGTCCCCCCGTACTTGGTAAACCACCAATTGTGAGTCACAAAAGATTTCGACTGATTCGATTCCGAGTTCTCTGATGAGCTTCAAGCCAGCGATCAGTGCTTCATATTCGGCTTCGTTATTTGTAGCCGGGAAGTCGAGCTTCAGGGCATAACATATTGATCGGTTTTCCGGAGTTATGAGAACTACGCCCGCGCCGGAGCAGCAGTCGTTTGATGCACCGTCAGTGTATAATTTCCATCGAACGGGGGGAATGATGTCGTCGTCATCCGGCTTGATGGGTATGGTAAACTCAGCAATGAAGTCCGCTAATGCTTGCCCTCGGATGGCTCTCCGCGGTAAGTATGCGATATCGAATTGGCTCAACTCGATGTTCCATCTTAACAATCTTCCAGAAGTTTCCGGCCGTTGGAGTACTTGCCTCAGGGGTTGATCTGTATAAACGCCGATTGAATGTGCTTGAAAGTATGGGCGAAGCTTTCGTGATGCAATCACCAAGCAATAAGCCAATTTCTCGATTTTAGGGTAATTCCTCTCTGCTCCTGTTAAACGCTTGCTAACATAGTACACCGGCTTCTGGACTCGATCCACCTCACGAACCAAAGCCGCACTTATCGCATGTGGGGATAATTCCAAGTATACATATAACATTTCGTGGTCAACTGGTTTTGACAGCATTGGTGGACTCTCCAGATGCCTCACCAGATTCTGGAATGCTTCCTCATAACTAGACGTCCATTCAAAATTTCTCTTTCCTTTCTTTATTATATCGAAGAATGGGATGCACTTGTCAGTTGCCCTGGATATAAATCGACTTAGCGCAGCTACTTTTCCATTCAAGCTCTGTACTTGCTTTATGGTCCTGGGCGCTTGCACATCTTGAATAGCTTGGATCTTTTCTGGGTTGGCTTCTATTCCCCTAGCATTGACGATGAATCCCAAAAACTTCCCTGATGCAACGCCGAAGGAACATTTCAAAGGGTTGATCTTCATCCCATAAAACCTGAGTATGTCGAACATTTCAGGCAAGTCTTGAATGTGGTCGTTTGACCGTCGTGACTTCACGAGCATGTCATCCACATAGACTTCCATCGTTCTACCCAGCTGGTCCTTGAACATCCGATTCACTAAACGCTGGTAAGTCGCTCCTGCGTTCTTCAATCCAAAGGGCATCACTACATAGCAATACAGCCCGACATTTGTAACGAAGCTGGTGTGTTCTTGGTCCGGAATATGCATCGGGATTTGGTTGTACCCTGAGTACGCGTCCATGAATGACAGCAGCTCGTGTCCTACGGTGGAGTCGACCAACTGATCGATCCTAGGCAGCGGGAAACTGTCCTTAGGGCATGCTTTGTTCAAGTCGGAATAATCTACGCAAGTCCTCCATTTCCCATTCGCCTTTTTTACCAGCACGGGGTTGGATACCCACTCAGGGTAGAGGGCGTCGCGGACGAACCCATTTGCTTTGAGTTTGCCCACCTCCTCTCCGAGAGCGGCGGACCTCTCCGGATCCATTCCTCTCCTTTTTTGTTTAACTGGGACGTACTTCGGGTCTATGTTCAACATATGACTCGTGATGGCGGGAGAAATCCCACACATATCAGAATGCGTCCAGGCGAAAACATCAAGATTCGCCCAGAGGAAGTCGCTAAGGTCTTCAGTCATCTCGGGACCAAGCTGTGATCCGATTTTCAGAATTCGCGAAGGGTCGTCATGGCTAACTGAGATGTCAATTGTTAATTCAACCAGTGTCGCCTTCTCTTCCCTGGGTTTCTCATCGTCGTCTCTCGGATCTATATCTCCGAAGATCCGAGAACTATGCCCGAGCCAGGGCTCGGGCACTACTTGTCAATTATCCGCATTAAGGATGCGGATGAGATTGTCCGCAACCTTTCACTTCTCCCTCCGATGGGCTTCTCGGAGCTCAGCCACATAATAGGAACGACCCGCTGCTTGATCGCCATGAACAATACCTACTCCTTTGTCAGTCGGGAACTTCAAAGTTAAACACCACGGGGCTAGCGCTGCCCTAAACTCAGCCAGGGCCGGCCGGCCCAAGAAAACGTTATATGGAGAATCCACATCCAGAACTACGAAGGGTAGAATTCGTACCCTCCGACGCTCGCCCTGTCTCAGTTCAACTGGTAACTCAACATACCCCACGGCATCGGTTGCTGCGCCGTTAAAGCCGTGTATACGAGCCTTGGACGGTTTCAGGTCCTTTGTTTCTAGTCTCATTTGATCGTAAGCCTTCTTGAAGATGATGTTGACTGAACTTCCACAATCAATCAGAATTCTTTTCACATATGCTGGTCCGATCGATGCAGATATGACCATGGGGTCGATGGTCGGAGCCTCTATCTGATTAGCGTCTCTACTTCTGAACACAATATCGTCTGTCATTACGCGTTGCTGCTTAGTAGGGGCCCCATCCTCCGTGTTAGAATAGCACTCGAAATCTTCATGTTTCAGGGAACTTGCATATCGCTCCATTTCTTGCCAGTTCTTATCTACGGGGTGAGGTCCGCCGATAATTGTATTTATGACTAGTCTTCCTACGGTTCGGGCAGGCTCCTCGGGATGACGCGGAGCTGGTGCACGACCTGGGTTGGACGTTCCCTGTCCTCCTTCCTGTGGGTCCTTCACAAATTCTTGCAACTTCTTCTGCCTGATCAACTTCTCTATAGCGTCATGCAGGTGTCTGCACTCCTCCGTGTTGTGCCCATAAGTCTCATGGAAGCGACAATATTTCCCGGTTCGCTTCTGTTCCTCGGTTGATTCTTTCGGTCAGGGCTTTCTGTATTGAAAGGTATTGCAGGTGGACAGGTAAATGTTCTCAAGTGGCGCGTTCAGCGGAGTATACTCGCTGTAGCTTGGAATCCTTGACTTCCACTTCCCCGCTTCTTTCCTTTTTCCTTGACTCCTTCCTCCGGACTCCTTGGGTTGCCCAGGCTTGTTCTGGACATTGACTTGGACCTTTCCCGAGCTGTCTCCAGACTGCTTCACAGCAATGTTGCTCTTTATTGACTCTTGGACAGGTCCTGGCGCCTTATCTCGTCGTACCCATCTAGCTTCCTCTCTTCTTATGAACTGGTTTGCCTTAGAGTAGAAACGTTCTAGCTTAGCCGGAGGTTTTCCTGCCAGCCAGTCTCCAAACTCAGAGTCCGGATCCACACCTCTCATTACAGCCATCAGAATTGCATGGTCATTGGGATTACTGACTTCACTTGCTGCTACGTGAAATCTTTGTAAATATTCCTTCAACGACTCCCCGGGATTTTGGATTACACTTGACAGAGACATCACGTCCTTTGGGCGCGTAGTGTGTATCCTGAACTGCTCAATAAACTTCTTTGCCAATTCCTCGAAATTTGATACGGATCGCGGAGGAAGTCGGGTGAACCACATAGTAGCGATCCCAGATAGAGTAATCGGAAAGCACCTACACTTGGTGGCATCATTCGCTCTAGCTGAATCCATCATCCATTCGTACCTCATGACATGCTGTCTGGGGTCAGTCCTCCCTTCGTACGCAGGGATAGTAGGCATACTAAACTTCCTGTGGTACGCCGCTTGCAACACAACATCCGTGAACGGAGTATGACTTCTTGACACTCCCCAATCATCATTCGATAACCCCTGATTTTCCTTCATCAACTGCCTGATCATGGCTGTCAGATCTGGTGTCTGTATGGAAGGTGGAAGGTTAGTGTCTGTTCTACGCGCCTGTCCATGCTGATGCCTCCTCTCCTGGCGGTCTGCCAGTCGTGCGTCTTGAGGTTCGACATCGTTAGCACTTTGATGATCCGGACCTCTATCCTCCATCTGTACCCCGGTTCTGAAGTTTCCAGCTCTTGCTTGGTCACGGTCTCCAGATGTTTGAACAGCAGCTTCTGCTCGTGCAGCGTCAGTCTTGCGGCGTCTGCGCCTGGGAGGTTCATCAGAGGAAGTTGAGCTGTCAGATGAAGAGTAAGGAGCGGGATTGCCCCCAGCATTCTGTTGCTGCTGTTGAGTGAGTTGTGCCATCAGGTTGGCGTTAGCTTGCATCTGCTCTCCTAGTTGTCTCCTGCTTTCCCTGAGTTCTCTCATCAAGTCATTGAACTCTATTCTGGTGACAACTGGAGTTTGTTTTTAAGCGGCAACTCCTGCATTTGGAATTGCTGGTTGATTGCTAGGCCCTACTTGTTGCACGCTAGCAGTCTCGTGGGCATCCGCATTATGAGAAGCTGACCTGGTACGTGGTCTTTCCATTGTAGAGTTATTGGTATGAACTCTGAGTAGAATCAACGGATGTCCTATCAGTGAGTCGGATCTTCTTTGGGGGATTTGTTCAATCTAGTAGCTTCAAAGCAGATCCTTGAGGTCTGAGAATTCAATTCTCAGTGAAAGCACCAAAGTGTTAGCACCAAAATTGGTCACTAACCTCGTAGAGAAAGATTGTGTAGAGATATAAGTGATGAAAGTAAATTAAACAGAGATGACAATGCTAATCTAACTGCAGAAAGTAAGAACACCAAATTTATAGTGGTTCAGCGTAATTGCCTACGTCCACTTTGAGGTTAAACTTTATTGATCTTCTTTATAGTTGATTACAAATACAATTCGTGAATCAAATGCTTGAATGAAGTTGTTAAGTAGAGAAGATGAGTCTTGAAAATGGCAGAGTCTCCCTAGTGTTCTCTCTCCCAAAAAAGGATCCCTTTCATTGTGACCCTGCCCCTCTATTTATAGGCAAATATGGGCTGGACTTCCCAAGTGGGCTGGATAGCCGAATGCTCTAGTCCCAGTACAGTGGTCGCCGTATGCCGAACCAGGTGTGCCGAACGCCCTGAGGCCGAACAGTCCTTTCTATGCCGAACGATGTGGTTGATGTTTGGGGAGTGCAGGATGTTTGTCAGGAGAAGTCGAACGCTCTTCTAGACGCCGAGTACTCTTGTTGCCGAGTACTCCTGATGCTACCGAGTACTACGCCGAGTACTCCTGTATGCCGAACTCCAGATGCTGCCGAGTTCTCCTTGATGTCGAGTGCTCTTGTATGCCGAGCAGTCTTGATGCCGAGCAGTCTTGATGCCGAGCACTCTTGAATGCCAAGCACTCTTGATGCCGAGCACTCTTGAATGCCGAGCAGTCTTGATGCCGAGCACTCTTGCTGCCGAGTATTGCGGATGCCGAACGCTATGGATGCCGAGTCCCACTGGATGCCGTGCGCTTCGCCGAACACTCCCGGATGCCAAGTGCTTTGCCGAACACTCCTGGATGCCAAGTGCTTCGCCGAACACTCCTGGATGCCGGACACTCTCTGATGCCGAGTGCTACCTGATGCCGAGCACTAGTTGCCTGGTCAAATCTCCAGGAAACACCCCGGTTCTAGACATAACTCCCGCACGTCATCGTGACCCGTGCCTAGGACTATCGAATCTGCCCAGAGTACTTGACTATCAATCATTAGCCTTCAGGGACTATCGAATCTGCCCAACGTACTCTTGCTTTGAGCATGCTAGAACCTTCAACAACGATGGGATCTCAGCCTTCTAGTCATCCTCCTCGACGACTATTTCCATACTAGCTCAAGCGCCTCTCGAGCATCCATTATCCTCAACTCGAACCATATCACCGAGTTATCAACATGCTTGGAATGATCTCGTCTGGATTAGACCAAGACTATCTCATATCATGCCTTGCTTCATCACATCCTCGCAAAGCTTCATCTCAACATCATCATCATCGAATCTATGCATAAGAGCTTCACCATCCGCTACATATGCCACAAGCAGCTTTTCCAATTCAAGAGTCTTTCCCTTAGCTTTTGAATCATCTTCGGTCTAAATCAAATCATCAATCATCTAATTCATTGCAATCAATCAAATCAAACATTAATCCAAGTAAACAAGCATTCAAATATGATCTAAATAGACAATTATAACAATAATGGCAATTTCGTAATTAAAGAGTTAAAAGTCCAACAAGCATGAAAACATGAGCAATGTCTCTATAATCTTGATGAATGAACTTGCATAGGTTAACATGTAGTAAAATGGATATCAAATCATCATGGACAATGGATCTATATGGATCTACACATATGATTAGGAAAATGCATGGAAATCTCTACTTTAACACCAAATCAAGCCAACGATCCGATATACTCCTTTGGATCCGTGTGAGAGATAATCACCACTCACCAAATCACCTAAACACCTCAAAAGAAACCCACTTCAGATCTGGACAGTGAAGGATCTAACTTGATCTATCACCAATCTGCTTCAAACGATGAAATCTCACTTCAATGGATGTAGATCTTCAATCTAAGCTCTTGAATCTTCAATTTGATCTTCAACTTGGATGGATGGAATCACTAGATTAGAGTGGAGAAAAGAAGTGAAGAAGTGTAGAAGTCGAGCTCTCAAAATGGCAGCACTTCGTCGCTTCGAAATCCGGATCCCAAAAATGAAGAGGAACCATCCTATTTATAGGCAGATTTTAGGTCGTCCACCCCTTAAGTCGTTGCCGACTTAATTCTCCCTCCGACCTACGACCTAGCAAAAATTGCCAACCTAAAAACCCACGCGACTTAGCAAAGTTACGACCTAACCAAGATGCGACTTAACTAGGTTATGACTCAACTCCTAAGTCGTCTACGACTTAACCCAGCATATGCGCGCGCGAACTGGAACTCAACAAGTTACGACTTAACTCTTCGCGACCTAACTATGCGTGACTTTCGACCTAACAGATAGGCTACGACCTAACTGACTAAATAACCACGCGACATAACTGGGTTACGACCTAACCCCTTATGACCTAATACCTAAGTCGTCTACGACTTAGTGAGACAACCCATCCTACGACTTAACGAGGTTACGACCTACGACTTAGCAACAGCTCCGACCTAACACACGAATGCGCGCGACCTAACACTCATGCGACCTAACTGTCTTAGGTCGCCTACGACCTAACTCAACACAGAACTCACGACCTAACTCTTAGCTAGGATACGACCTAACATGTTAGGTCGCTCACGACCTAACTTCACTAACTCGCTAACTACTGGATCTCCTAAGGTCGTTGTCGACCTAACTTCCTTAGGTCGGTCAAATACTATAGGTCGCCCAATACTTAGGTCGTCCACTCGACCTATCCTATCTCACGACCTAAGCTTATCACACGATCTAACTCTTAAGTCGTCACCGACTTAAGTCTTCCTTCCCTTAAGTCGTCCAACCTATAAGTCGGTCATTACCTTAAGTTGTCTAAATCCTTAGGTTGTCTAATCCTATAGGTCGCCTTTTTCCTTAAGTCGACTACGACCTAAGCCTCAACATACGACTTAACTTCCTTAACTCGCATCTTCCTTAGGTCGCTCCAAACTCCCATACGACCTAGGACTTAAACTCCGAACGACTTATCAACAGTGTGACCAAACATCATCTGTTTTATGATGTTTCGATCCGTAAAACTACGGGTCGTTACAGATTAACTATGGTTTAATTATTTATTTTAAAGATTAACTATTATTTAATTATTTACTTAAAGGATAATTATTTTTTAAATCATTTATTTAAAAGTTAATTATTGTTAACTATTAATTAAAGGGTTAATCATTATTATAATAAAGAGTTTAAACTTTATTTAAATTTTCAAATAAAAGTTTTAACTACTTCGTTTCTAAAGATCGGTTTTGTTTTTAAAGCAAACTATCCTTTAAATGATGGTTTAAATCTAAGAGATTTTTTGTCAATTACCTTTAAGTAACCCCAAATTGAATATAAAATCCAATGATGTGTGTTTAGTAGAATAAAACACTAATTTGCTGACTGAATTATATTGGACGTCTGTTTAGCAGAATAAATCACCGTTTTGCTATATTTCACCAAGTAGATTATGTTTGACATCTATTGAGCAGAAATTAAACCCAGTTGTGCTATTATGGTTACTTGGACATTTACCTATATGATGATTGATTGTTATTGGTTGATTTCCTTTACATATATGCTTGTTATGTAAACACCTATGTTATAACTGAAAAGTTAAACTTAATTAAATGTGAACCATTGTGCTTGCTAAGCCTCTTTTCGAACTAATGAAGTCAAATATTTAAATTTTACCATTTTTGGAAATAGTTTGAAGTTTATTATTATTTTTAAATAAGATATTTAAAATATAAGTGAGCAATTATTTTATTAAAATGGTCGAAGTTAATTTAATACTTTTTAAATGATTGTTTCAAATTATTATTTTGTTAATGAGATTTAAGGATAATTAAATGAAGGATGTTTGAATAATAACTTGTTTGTTTAAAGGTGTTTTAAATAATTGATTATTTATCAAAGGATCATTAATGATGAGAGTTTATTAAAGAAGATTTTTTTTAAAGTAAAAGAAGTTTATAAAAGGAGTTTCATAAATTAAAAAGGAGAACTTGAAATTTGGGGGGAGTTTTATAAATGATTATGGATATTTATAATAGTGTTTTATAAATGATTTTGAATATTTGTAAAAGAGATTTATAAATAAAATTGGAGGTTTATAAAAGTGTTCTATAATGGATTTGGAATTTAAGTAAAGGAGATTTTCATAAATGAAAGAGATTTATTATAAGGATTTATTGAAGAAATTTATAAAATAAATTGAGATTATATTTCTCTAAATTGACCTTCTTAATTTTGGTGGTGTGGACGTTGTTCCATGCTTAACACGGAGGGAATGGTGTTTGAGTTTATTCTTATCTCTGTTCGTTTTAAATAACTTTTTTTTATCCTTTTAATATGATTTTGAAATAAGAAATCTTTTACAATATTTGTGAATATACTTATGGCAATAAGATAAGTATATGAATATTATGATAAATATTTTGAAAAGAGATGTAATAAATGAAAGATTTATTTAAATGAGGCTTAGTGGTTGCTATGGGTAATTAAATCTCCAAATTGTTGTTGTTTGTTTATTTGATAGTCAAATAACAAACTATCAAATCTTTGATAGTTTTGACTTCGGAAGTAAATAAAAGCTTCGCGTGTTCATACGGCTTGAGTTCTCTCGGAGGAACTTATTCGGGTGAAACTTCTCTAGCTTTAAGGGATATATTAGAGTTCCCCTTAGGACTCCGATGTAGTCTGCTTACTTCTAAAAGAACCGGGACTGAGTTAATCGGAAATTGTCGGTTGTTGGTTCGGAGAGACATGGATCAAATATGCTATTCGAAAACCACTTCGAACCAACATGAGTGTTCAAATGGTAGACATATTGATGATGTTTCAAAAATGGAGTTCTTTGAAGTGCATAGGCTACTTGTTACTAATCCCGTGGATGATTCCAAAATGGATGTAGTAGAGCTAGTGCCTTCGGTTTCGTTCAGACCCATAACGAACTTGTATGGATGAATGATGGCATTGTATTTCCGCCTAGAGGGTAGTGTTAGCATTCCAAGTGGGAACTGCTAAAGGAAGGTAAATCGTTACCTCATCAGCCTAACACTCCGGCAATGGATAAAATAGGGTAGTTGCAGTAGGGCTATGTGGGTCAATCCCATAAGGGTGTGTCATCACCTTTCTAGTTATCATATTATGGATTTGGTTATGCATGAGAGCTCTCTATAAAGGTAGGGAACAACCGAGGTGACGACATATTTGATATTATCCAGTCAGAGGTAGGCCGATCCTATGTTGGTAGGGTTGCAAAGGTAATTGTGGTCCATAGTACATTTTACCTAGAGGTGTACTGTTTTGCGGAGGGTAGTCTCTTATCTTGCCATTTGTTGGAATCCATTCTCCAATAAGCACCTTCGGTTTTTGATTATATACTTATTATTATTGTGATGTACACACATCACAGCTACTTGATTATTAGTATTTTAAACCCATAGAGATTATTATAATATCACTGGATTTTACAATAAAAATGGTTTGGTTATTGTAAGGTAAAAACACGTCTGTGTTTATGTGCGATGTGGTCTTACAAGATACCTTTTTTAAAAAAGGTTTTCAAATGTAGAAATCAATACGATTTGATTGAGCTTTCTCACGCTGTTTTACCAGACTGATCTGGGAATTTTCTTCTTATAATGCTCGAGTCAGTCCGAGCATATTTTCCAGATTTAGTTGGATTCTTTGGAGCTTTCAAAAGACGAGCTGGATGCCTCCAAAACGTAGTCATATATCTTTTACTTTTTCGCTGCTTTCTTTTTTGTTTGTGTTAATTAGCAATTGTAAGGACATGCTGTTATAACTCTCTAGGCTGATAATATGATAGTGTACTCTGATGTTTATATAAATAAAAATGATTTCTTTTTGTAAAGATTTTGTGTATATTATATATTGCTCGTCACAATGTAAGAATATTTTCTGTCTTCTTCTTTCTTCACCCCAAATGACATGTCTTTTGGACACTTAAATGATCAACACACAAATACGAAAGATGTATTAAGTGTCGTCTTCAGGTGTAAGAAAGGCGGATCGTTACAACGTGGTATTAGAGCTTAGGTTGAGCGAACACGCAGGCCTTGGTGGGGGTAAACTCATTATAGATAGGGTTAGTAATACCCTGGAATGAGTTTGAGTGTATATATGAGCGCGTATTTGTTAATGTATAAGAATGTATTATATTGTGTTGTTTGATTTGTTAAGTTTAAATTTTGTATTCTTGTCAATATGAGTAGCTAACATTATTGATAGGGATCTCAAAACACTTAAACAAGGCCAACTAACACAATATTGTTTTAAAAGTGGTATATGATATAATTTTACCTAGGAATATATTTTATATACGAAGGAATAAGTTTCAAAATTTTATATAGATATCTATGATGTATTGTTGTTTGGAGTTGATAATATTTAATTATTATCATATAAGGTTTGTCTAGTCATGCTTGTCCAGTTTGAGCATTGACTATTGTTTGTTGATTTTCCTTTCTCCATCATAGGTTGGGTAGATAGAATCTATGGGAACATGAAACGAACACCTTGTGAATTATGTTTCACAGTTTGACTATAAGGCGTTAGACCATATGTTAGGTTAAATTAGATTTTAATAAAAGGTGTTTATAAAAAGCAATATTTTAGATGATTTTATAATAGGTTAATTTTATAAATTAGGATTATAAATTATATTTTGAAAATAAGATAGATTTTTGGAGAATTAAAATCCTGGTGGCTTTGATAAAGTTTTCAAATGATTCCTGGAGCAATAATAGTAATTTTACTTAAAAATATTTTAAGGTATAAATATTTTGAAAGGAAATTTGAGAGTAAGATTTTTCTTTGGACTGTTCAGAAAATGAATCTCAATCTGTTTTGGGATGATAAGAATAATCTTCTAAGTGGCAATCAAGTGTTTACTTAGGCAGTTATAGTAGTGCACTAGTAAATTATTATCTTTGTCATTGTACGATCGAGACGAGTTCGAATCCAAGTGAATCCAAAGCAAGTGGATGATAAATATTTTGTTTTAAAAAAACTATTTAGTGGGAAATATATACATAGAATTGTTTCAAAAGGGGATTTGAAAAGGTGTAACGACCCAGAATTTTGAACGAATTAAATTGAGAATGTTTAATTAATTTTAAATATTTGAACGATGATTTAATTTGAATCCCGATTTCAATTTGAAGATTGGCGATTTAATTATAAAATTTAATCGATTGGAAATTGAATAAGAATTTGAATCTTCAAATTTCGGCCGATTAAAAATATTTCAAACGCTTGTAAAATTTATGTTGATATTACTGAAGATAACAGAAGCTTCAGAATCGAATTTAAAACTGTTTTGTTCAGTTTTGAAAATTTATCGTTCGAATCGAAATTAAAAATAGCCGTCCGAGGCACAGTCTCGGAATTCGACGAAACCAGTTCCATTGGATCCGTAATATTGTATTGTTATCGGATTTCCAATTTCGTATTTTTCGGAGTTGATATGAGAGCATACGGCGTGTAAACGCATTGAAATTTAAACGATTTCAATTTAAATTTAAATTTAAAATTTGGTCAAACATATACACGTTCCTCTCCCTTAAATCACGCCTAGGATCTCGTTCAAAATCACGTACGTATCGTGCAAACCCATGCCTCCTTTCAATTTTAAAAAACCTTCTTCCTTTGCCACTTTTCAGTTCAAAATCCCAACGAGAAAAACAAATTAATGGCCGTAGCCTGGAGATTCAATCCAAACGAAAAAAAATCAAATAAAATCGAGCCCAAGCTCCTTTCCAGTCTCGTACGCGATTCAAAGTGTAAACGGCCAAGTCTTCCTCTTTCAAAAAATCGAACAAAGATCAAATCAAAGTCGTTCTTCCCTCCTCCCTCCATACTCGAGTTCGACAACGAAATCGAGGCCGGTCAGCAAGCGCGCATGCGCAGGCGTGAGGCAAGGGGGGTTGGGCGCGTCGTTGGTGAGGGATAGGAGCTGCTGTTGCGACGCGAATTAGGGTTTCGCAAGGGGCGGCGACAATGTGGGGTCGCGTACGCAGTGTGGGGTCTCGAGTGTCACGTGGAGACTCGCGATGGCAGGGCGGCACTGGCACGTGGGATTGGGGGCGCGCTCTCGCGTGGTGTCGAGCAAGATTCGCGTGCAGGTGAAGGTGTAGTCGCGACAAATCGCATGAGGGAGAAGCACTCGCGATAACAGTTTTCAGGCAATTCGACTGAAGGGTTTCTCGATGTCGAGGCTGGGATGGTGGCCGAGTCGATAATGGTGGCTCAGTGAAGTTGTGGAGTTTGGCAAGTTCGTCGGCAGGAAATTCGGGGTTTCGTGAGTGGGCTAAAGCTCGAATTCAAATTGCTGAGAGGTATCCCATTTTTAATCTAGAAAAAATAAATGTTCTATGCAGTTTCTAATTTAGAATATATTTATATATATAAAGATTTGAAATTAAACAGGAGTTTCAAAATGAGAAAAATGAATTTTATGAACGTATATACATTTTGATTTACTTGTTTGATTTTAAAAAATAAAATATGTTCTGGAAGTAGTTTTGTTTAGTTGTTAAAAGGGTATTTTATTAAAAAGAAAAAGTTGTTTAAAAATCAAATTATCAGCTTAAACCCAAACGCTTAGTTAATTAAATAAGTAGATGAAGATTTAATTGTCTAGTTGATTCAAATATTTATAAATTAATGAATTTGTATAATATTTATACAAGGATTATAAATCGAGAAAACAAGTCAAAATGGAGAATGGATTGCAAAATAAAAGCTAAGGTGAGATCTTCTCACTCAAAATTTCGAAGTGGAATTTTTGCAGTTATTGATGATTGCTATTGGATGTGATATTAGATATAGTAGGATATATCTATTATATATAGCAATATATACATATTGGCATATGTATATATTGGATTGATGATTTCCCGCCTCGTATAGCGGATGAGACCCTATTGCGCCGTTAGTAAGCGGATTTTATAAAACCTATATACCGCGATATTCCACCTCGAAGTGGAATTGGTATTGTGCTAACGTCTTTGGATGCAGGGAAATAGGTTGGAGGGATCCAACTGGACCCCTCACATTGATTGAATTTATTTATACTGTGATACGAATCTGTGAATGATTATATTGATGTTATTAATCATATTGATATCTGGAAATTGTTTGAAGCTAAAATTTAGCTGAACGGATGTTTGATATCATTGGATTCCAAAAATAAATGAAATTGAATTTTTGAAATCAAAATAGAAATTTCTAAGTGAATTAATTTTAGAAATTGAATAAATTTTGAAGAAAGGAATTTTAAAGTATAAAAAGTTAATTTTTATAATCTTATCGAATTGATTCCAGAATCAAGTGAAAATGTTAAATAAATGGATTTCGTAAAATAGTGATTATAAATTGAAGAATTTAATTTAAAAATTTGAATTTTTAAATAGATTGAAAGAAACGATTGAAATTTATTTTCTTAAAAAGGAATTTATTAAAAGAAGATAAGTTGGAAATCCAACTAGAAATTTAATTGGTAAATTGAAATAAATTGGGAAATCAATATAAAATGATTTCAATTTGAAGAATCCATTTTAAAACAGAATATTGAATCATTTGAGAAAAAATGAGGAATTTACTTAGTAGTGATAAATAAATTTTAAATCAATATCGAAATTGATTTGGGATTGAAGTTTTTATAAATAGAATTGGAATTTTAAATAAAAGTTGTTTATAAATCCGAAATCACTTATTTTGATAAGTAAAAATATAGAAGTTGATAAAAAGAAGATTTATAAGTCGAGGTTGTTATTAAAATAGAAATAGAATTTATAACCGTGTTTATAAATTCGAAATCGATTGAATTTGATAAATTAAATATAGAAGATTTTTAAAGAAGATATATTCGCGATTTTGGATAGCGAATTTTTATTGAGATAAAAATGTGTAGAAATGATTGAAATTGGGATAAGTGAATTATATTCACGATTTTGGACAGTGAATATATTGT
Source organism: Allium fistulosum (assembly GCA_030737815.1). Lineage (NCBI taxonomy): Eukaryota > Viridiplantae > Streptophyta > Magnoliopsida > Asparagales > Amaryllidaceae > Allium > Allium fistulosum. The sequence continues at coordinate 1,453,211,716 of CM060902.1, read as the reverse complement.
TAAATAAAAATGGATTTATTTTTGAAGAAGTGATATTAAAAAAAAATGAAGTTAAACATTTTAAAGATGTTTTAAAATGTATTATGAATCGAAAGCATAGATTTCAACGTTCATTGTTGAAATAGGCGTTTTCGAAAATATAAGGAAATGATGGACTATAACACTGTTGTTATAGTAAATGATTTCCAAAAGGAAATGTTTATATAGTATTGGGATTTACATATCTATCTTAAAAATTCGAATCCCTATACTAGTGATTTTGAGTCGTCGTAACGATGTTTTACGTAACATTCGTTTTGACTCAAATAGATGTTGTTAAAAAGAATGATTTCCTTAAAGAATGAATATGTACTTAATATTGATTTAAGTATATCGAATATTTTCAAATGTTGAAAATAAAAGATTTGTGAAACACTTATTATTAAATAAGTATGGAATGTTTTCCAAAATGAAATGAAACGTTTTGAGATTTTATCTTCTTAAAGATAAATCGAAAATGAATATTTGAAAACGATTGAAAATCGTATATCAGTAGATATTTGAAAATATAAATTCACTATGGAATTTATATAGGAAAGGGAAACTGTTTAGAAAAATAAACATTGATTTATTTTTGAAGTGTGGAAATTTTATATATCTAGTAAAGATATTTTTAAGATGAAATAATTTGGAAAATTATTTGGAATCTGATGATGTTGCGCATCTTTATTGATAGTTAAATAATCGACTATCAATAATTACCTTGAATGGTATTTGTTGTGAATTGGATGAATTTGAATGCCACACTTATTTTTGAGAAATCGCTCACTATTCGGGTTAGCCGGGAAAGGACCATGGGGTCGTATAACCCATTCCGAATATGTGATACGTCGTTATGAATCGCATTTGAAGACCGGTGTTGAAGACCGGATATTTTTGAAAACGGAAGGATTACCGTCGAGTTACTCTACATCGGCTGATCTCCGGTTTAGAGGTTTTATCACCCTTAGTGACGGGAAGTCCGGACGTGATTAGAAAATTATCCGGAAATGCAAGGGCTTCGTGAGAAGTGCCTTCGGTTCTGTTCGATCCCGGAACAGACTTGTATGGATTGTGTGTCTGACGTTACAATTTGAGATATAAAGCTGATTTCTTTCAAATACATTTCTGTTGGTGGCGGAGAATTTATTCTCTTAGCTTAACACCCTTCTCTGAGACGTACGAGCTCAGAGGTTATGTAGTTGAAATTTATCAGCGATATATTCCAATTTGGTAACGTGGCATACTGAGTGTTGCTGTGAAATGATCAGTGTTTGATCATTTGTGATATGATCATTTGTTTGATATAATATCTTTGTGATCATAGGTTGATCATTTTTGTTTGACCCGAAGCAGGGCTTTGTAGAAAGCGTAGCTTTGTGGACGAGACTTCGTCGAGCCTCACACCCCGGAAATGGTTGAAACAGGAAGGATGCGGCAAGGTTCTAGGGAGTAGCGCCCCTTAGTGTATGTCATTCCTTCTGGATAGAGGTGGTATCATGGTATGGAGCCCAGATACTTAACCTATGTGGTTGCTGCATTATTATCTATGTGGTTTGTTGGAAATCGGGGATCCTCGGGAAGATCGGTTACGATCGGGGGATGGCATACGCATGTTAGTAGTTACCTATTTTTGCAGAGGTAACCCGGCCTTGTGTTGGCAGAGATCCGGTTAGGTTCTCGGGTCGTCTATTCCAGGGACGTACCCATCGTGGAAAAGGAAGTTCCTTAGCCTGACCATTTGTTGGAAATCCAAAGAAACAATACGAGCCTTTACGATTTCAATTGTATAACCTGTCTCCTCAGGAGGCAGCTATAGCAGGCATAATATAATGGTACCTATGCTGGCTAAGATTAATATTATACTTTCGAAATGTTTTCTAAACTATGCACTAATAATAATATCAAAAAGAATTTGATTTTGCGTAGTAAGCATCTTTGACTATCATAAGAAGAAATCTCCTCCAAGTCTGCGTTTGCATTGTGTGTGTGGTGGGAGGTCTTATGGTAGTTTCATTTTTCAAAAGCATTTCGAATTTACTTTAAAATATTCCTTTATTTATTTTAAAGATAAATAACTGTTTTACGATCTCACTCCAGTCTTGCTATATTACAGCATGATAGGGGATTCTCGCTTCGCAGTTTGGTGGCGAACGGGAGACTCTTACCCCTACATGTCCCTGAGAGGGATGGGTTGGTTAGGCGAAGGCCGTGACAGTCGAGAGGCTGGCCGTAAAAGTAAATGTGAGGTGCCAGTGTAAGCCACGGTGGGACTGGGATGGTTGCAAAGCCTACCGGTGCCCACTGTCTCGGATGTTACAAGTGGTATCAGAGCATATGGTTAAGCGACAACCCTGCTCTGTTGGGTGTTACTCATTAGAGATAGAGTCAGTAGTACTCTAGAATGAGTTTGAGTGTAATAATAGATACGAGCGCGTATTTGTTAGTGAATATAAAAATGTTTTATATTGTGTTTGCTTATCTGTTGAGATGTTTATGAATTTTGGTCGGTATGTGGGACGCCATATTATCGATAGGGATTTCTAAACACTTAAACGAGGCAAGACGACATAGTATTGTTTTAAAATAGGGTGAATGAAATAATTTTGCCAAAAACTATTTTTGTATAGAAAAGAAATGATTTTCTATGAATTATCATAATATATGGTTGCATGGTTGTTAGAAGTGATAATATTAAATTATTATCATTGAAATTGAATAAGAAATTGAAATCGTTACTCCAAAGTTAAGAAATAAATGCACAAATAAATGAAATTTAAAGAATGTAAATTATAAATGTAATTTGTAATTTAACTTAAAGGAATTCCAAAGAAGTATTTGGAAATGTTTTGAAAAGAATTTGAAAATTTTGGAGATTTAGAAAGTTTAAATTCTTTTTGGAGGTGAAAGTGATTTTCAAAGGTTTTGAAAAATGTTTTGAAGAGATGAAAGCTCTAAACTCTTTTCGGTCGCTGGAAAATAATTCCGATGATGATCGCGACATCATCGGTGTTCATTTTCGGGTTTCCAAAGGAGGAATTGCTGCCATATTGTTTTAAACGGAAAATTTGGGTTTTGTTTTGGAAATTCAAAGGATAATTTGAATTGTTTTCAAATGATTTTGAAATGTTGGTAAGATTCTGGAATACCATATGAAAATATCTATGAAATATTATGAAGTTGAATTAGATAAATTGAGACTTGAATTATGAACTAAATAAAAGAATGGTTCGGAATTGCAAATAAATTCAAGTAAGAAGAAATAAATTTCAAATAAATGGAATTTACAATTGTAAGTGAATAAAATTGAACTGAATGTTGAAACAAATTTGAATTGTGTGAAATAAAATGAAGTTTTAAGATTAGTTTGAAGTGAACTAAAGATAATTGATGAAATTCAATATTCAGAAGTAAACTGAATCTAAATTAGATTGAAAGTGTAAATTAAATTCAAATGAATGTGAAATGTGAAATTGAATGATAATGGATATAACTTCAATAGTAAACTAGAAATGGTATAAGAAGTTGATATTAGAAGTTTGTAATAAAAATTTGCAAAATAGTTGGATGTTATAACTAGATATTATGGCTAGTAGATATACAGGTATAAAGGAATTGGAATTGAATTGCAAAGATAAATTTGAATTGCTCGACAAAAGGTAAGTATTTGAATTATAATATGAGTTTTTGCTGATTTCTGGTCAAGCCACTTGGCTTTTTCTTTTTCTTTTTGAAATCTGAGAGTCCGTAGGGACGTTTTGTAGTCGTGTCGTATTAGCCGCGCAAAGGAGACGCTGGCGAAATTTTTCGAAAATTTCGGGTGTTAGAAAATTTTTGAGAAATTTTGAAAGTTTAAAATTTGAATTTAAACTCGAATTTGAATTGAGAAGTTAAACAATGTTGTTGAAACTTATAATTGAAGTTGGAAAATGAGTTGAATGATAACGAATCTTTAATAGAAAGATTTGTTTTGATAAGTTGATAAAACTATTAGATTGTGAAAAATAGTAGACGAGTTAAGGATCATTTTTTCCTAACTTGTAATTGCGGGACGAAATTCTTTTAAGGAGGGAAGTTTGTAACGACCCAGAATTTTGAACGAATTAAATTGAGAATATTTAATTAATTTTAAATATTTGAACGATGATTTAATTTGAATCCCGATTTCAATTTGACGATTGGCAATTTAATTATAAAATTTAATCGATTGGAAATTGAATAAGAATTTGAATCTTCAAATTTAGGCCGATTAAAAATATTTCAAACGCTTGTAAAATTTATGTTGATATTACTGAAGATAACAGAAGCTTCAGAATCGAATTTAAAACTGTTTTGTTCAGTTTTGAAAATTTATCGTTCGAATCGAAATTAAAAATAGCCGTCCGAGGCACAGTCTCGGAATTCGACGAAACCAGTTCCATTGGATCCGTAATATTGTATTGTTACCGGATTTCCAATTTCGTATTTTTCGGAGTTGATATGAGAGCATACGGCGTGTAAACGCATTGAAATTTAAACGATTTCAATTTAAATTTAAATTTAAAATTTGGTCAAACATATACACGTTCCTCTCCCTTAAATCACGCCTAGGATCTCGTTCAAAATCACGTACGTATCGTGCAAACCCATGCCTCCTTTCAATTTTAAAAAACCTTCTTCCTTTGCCACTTTTCAGTTCAAAATCCCAACGAGAAAAACAAATTAATGGCCGTAGCCTGGAGATTCAATCCAAACGAAACAAAATCAAATAAAATCGAGCCCAAGCTCCTTTCCAGTCTCGTACGCGATTCAAAGTGTAAACGGCCAAGTCTTCCTCTTTCAAAAAATCGAACAAAGATCAAATCAAAGTCGTTCTTCCCTCCTCCCTCCATACTCGAGCTCGACAACCAAATCGAGGCCGGTCAGCAAGCGCGCGTGCGCAGGCGTGAGGCAAGGGGGGTTGGGCGCGTCGTTGGTGAGGGATAGGAGCTACTGTTGCGACGCGAATTAGGGTTTCGCAAGGGGCGGCGACAATGTGGGGTCGCGTACGCAGTGTGGGGTCTCGAGTGTCACGTGGAGACTCGCGATGGCAGGGCGGCACTGGCGCGTGGGATTGGGGGCGCGCTCTCGCGTGGTGTCGAGCAAGATTCGCGTGCAGGTGAAGGTGGAGTCGCGACAAATCGCATGAGGGAGAAGCACTCGCGATAACAGTTTTCAGGCAATTCGACTGAAGGGTTTCTCGATGTCGAGGCTGGGATGGTGGCCGAGTCGATAATGGTGGCTCAGTGAAGTTGTGGAGTTTGGCAAGTTCGTCGGCAGGAAATTCGGGGTTTCGCGAGTGGACTAAAGCTCGAATTCAAATTGCTGAGAGGTATCCCATTTTTAATCTAGAAAATATAAATGTTCTATGCAGTTTCTAATTTAGAATATATTTATATATATAAAGATTTGAAATTAAACAGGAGTTTCAAAATGAGAAAAATGAATTTTATGAACGTATATACATTTTGATTTACTTGTTTGATTTTAAAAAATAAAATATGTTCTGGAAGTAGTTTTGTTTAGTTGTTAAAAGGGTATTTTATTAAAAAGAAAAAGTTGTTTAAAAATCAAATTATCAGCTTAAACCCAAACGCTTAGTTAATTAAATAAGTAGATGAAGATTTAATTGTCTAGTTGATTCAAATATTAATAAATTAATGAATTTGTATAATATTTATACAAGGATTATAAATCGAGAAAACAAGTCAAAATGGAGAATGGATTGCAAAATAAAAGCTAAGGTGAGATCTTCTCACTCAAAATTTCGAAGTGGAATTTTTGCAGTTATTGATGATTGCTATTGGATGTGATATTAGATATAGTAGGATATATCTATTATATATAGCAATATATACATATTGGCATATGTATATATTGGATTGATGATTTCCCGCCTCGTATAGCGGATGAGACCCTATTGCGCCGTTAGTAAGCGGATTTTATAAAACCTATATACCGCGATATTCCACCTCGAAGTGGAATTGGTATTGTGCTAACGTATTTGGATGCAGGGAAACAGGTTGGAGGGATCCAACTGGACCCCTCACATTGATTGAATTTATTTATACTGTGATATGAATCTGCGAATGATTATATTGATGTTATTAATCATATTGATATCTGGAAATTGTTTGAAGCTAAAATTTAGCTGAATGGATGTTTGATATCATTGGATTCCAAAAATAAACGAAATTGAATTTTTGAAATCAAAATAGAAATTTCTAAGTGAATTAATTTTAGAAATTGAATAAATTTTGAAGAAAGGAATTTTAAAGTATAAAAAGTTAATTTTTATAATCTTATCGAATTGATTCCAGAATCAAGTGAAAATGTTAAATAAATGGATTTCGTAAAATAGTGATTATAAATTGAAGAATTTAATTTAAAAATTTGGATTTTTAAATAGATTGAAAGAAACGATTGAAATTTATTTTCTTAAAAAGGAATTTATTAAAAGAAGATAAGTTGGAAATCCAACTAGAAATTTAATTGGTAAATTGAAATAAATTGGGAAATCAATATAAAATGATTTCAATTTGAAGAATCCATTTTAAAACAGAATATTGAATCATTTGAGAAAAAATGAGGAATTTACTTAGTAGTGATAAATAAATTTTAAATCAATATCGAAATTGATTTGGGATTGAAGTTTTTATAAATAGAATTGGAATTTATAAAAGTTGTTTATAAATCCGAAATCACTTATTTTGATAAGTAAAAATATAGAAGTTGATAAAAAGAAGATTTATAAGTCGAGGTTGTTATTAAAATAGAAATAGAATTTATAACCGTGTTTATAAATTCGAAATCGATTGAATTTGATAAATTAAATATAGAAGATTTTTAAAGAAGATATATTCGCGATTTTGGATAGCGAATTTTTATTGAGATAAAAATGTGTAGAAATGATTGAAATTGGGATAAGTGAATTATATTCACGATTTTGGACAGTGAATATATTGTTAAATAAAAATGGATTTATTTTTGAAGAAGTGATATTAAAAAAAAATGAAGTTAAACATTTTAAAGATGTTTTAAAATGTATTATGAATCGAAAGCATAGATTTCAACGTTCATTGTTGAAATAAGCGTTTTCGAAAATATAAGGAAATGATGGACTATAACACTGTTGTTATAGTAAATGATTTCCGAAAGGAAATGTTTATATAGTATTGGGATTTACATATCTATCTTAAAAATTCGAATCCCTATACTAGTGATTTTGAGTCGTCGTAACGATGTTTTACGTAACATTCGTTTTGACTCAAATAGATGTTGTTAAAAAGAATGATTTCCTTAAAGAATGAATATGTACTTAATATTGATTTAAGTATATCGAATATTTTCAAATGTTGAAAATAAAAGATTTGTGAAACACTTATTATTAAATAAGTATGGAATGTTTTCCAAAATAAAATGAAACGTTTTGAGATTTTATCTTCTTAAAGATAAATCGAAAATGAATATTTGAAAACGATTGAAAATCGTATATCAGTAGATATTTGAAAATATAAATTCACTATGGAATTTATAAAGGAAAGGGAAACTGTTTAGAAAAATAAACGTTGATTTATTTTTGAAGTGTGGAAATTTTATATATCTAGTAAAGATATTTTTAAGATGAAATAATTTGGAAAATTATTTGGAATCTGATGATGTTGCGCATCTTTATTGATAGTTAAATAACCGACTATCAATAATTACATTGAATGGTATTTGTTGTGAATTGGATGAATTTGAATGCCACACTTATTTTTGAGAAATCGCTCACTATTCGGGTTAGCCGGGAAAGGACCATGGGGTCGTATAACCCATTCCGAATATGTGATACGTCGTTATGAATCGCATTTGAAGACCGGTGTTGAAGACCAGATATTTTTGAAAACGGAAGGATTACCGTCGAGTTACTCTACATCGGCTGATCTCCGGTTTAGAGGTTTTATCACCCTTAGTGACGGGAAGTCCGGACGTGATTAGAAAATTATCTGGAAATGCAAGGGCTTCGTGAGAAGTGCCTTCGGTTCTGTTCGATCCCGGAACAGACTTGTATGGATTGTGTGTCTGACGTTACAATTTGAGATATAAAGCTGATTTCTTTCAAATACATTTCTGTTGGTGGCGGAGAATTTATTCTCTTAGCTTAACACCCTTCTCTGAGACGTACGAGCTCAGAGGTTATGTAGTTGAAATTTATCAGTGATATATCCCAATTTGGTAACGTGGCATACTGAGTGTTGCTGTGAAATGATCAGTGTTTGATCATTTGTGATATGATCATTTGTTTGATCTTATATCTTTGTGATCATAGGTTGATCATTTTTGTTTGACCCGAAGCAGGGCTTTGTAGAAAGCGTAGCTTTGTGGACGAGACTTCGTCGAGCCTCACACCCCGAAAATGGTCGAAACAGGAAGGATGCGGCAAGGTTCTAGGGAGTAGCGCCCCTTAGTGTATGTCATTCCTTCTGGATAGAGGTGGTATCATGGTATGGAGCCCAGATACTTAACCTATGTGGTTGCTGCATTATTATCTATGTGGTTTGTTGGAAATCGGGGATCCTCGGGAAGATGGGTTACGATCGGGGGATGGCATACTCGTGTCAGTAGTTACCTATTTTTGCAGAGGTAACCCGGCCTTGTGTTGGCAGAGATCCGGTTAGGTTCTCGGGTCGTCTATTCCAGGGACGTACCCATCGTGGAAAAGGAAGTTCCTTAGCCTGACCATTTGTTGGAAATCCAAAGAAACAATACGAGCCTTTACGATTTCAATTGTATAACCTGTCTCCTCAAGAGGCAGCTATAGCAGGCATAATATAATGGTACCTATGCTGGCTAAGATTAATATTATACTTTCGAAATGTTTTCTACATTATGCACTAATAATAATATCAAAAAGAATTTGATTTTGCGTAGTAAGCATCTTTGACTATCATAAGAAGAAATCTCCTCCAAGTCTGCGTTTGCATTGTGTGTGTGGTGGGAGGTCTTATGGTAGTTTCATTTTCCAAAAGCATTTCGAATTTACTTTAAAATATTCCTTTATTTATTTTAAAGATAAATAACTGTTTTACGATCTCACACCAGTCACCATGACTGACTCGGAGTTTATTGTTTCCCTTCTAAACTCTGGGTGCCCACCAATTTCCACACGGGCAGCCTAGAGTTATATTATCAGGATATTCTGGATATTCTGGAGCTTTGGAGATAAGCTGGAGGACGAGACGTAGTATTTGTATCTGATAGTATTTATTCCGCTGTGTATTTTGTATGAGGACAAGTTATATAACTGTCCACTGTTGTATATTGACTCTGATGATTGATGTATGTATAAAATGATATAGTTCTTTGTTTTAAAAGACTAGTGTTTATCTATTATATATTGTTCCGCTGCGATGTGTAAGATTCTGATACTGTTCTGTTTCTGTTCTGTGTGTTCTGTTGTTCTTCTTTCTTCTTCTTCTCTTTATTTTCTTCTTCTTCTACCTTTTTCTTCTTCTTAAACCATAACTTTTCGGGTTTCCGGCATTCGATGGCTCGGCAGTCGATAAAGTGAGTATCGATGTCGAATTTTCGAAAGTCGAAAATTTCCCGGATGTTACAAAAGGAGTAGTGCTTTTACAATTAGCTAGTTTGAGTGACTCAAAGGTGACTAAAAATGGGCAGGAGATGTATTCAGATGGTAAACACTTCTCTTGAGTATTACCCTTCTTGGTAAAGGGATATATAATGATATTTGGTAGTACCCAGTTCCTTGATAGCATTTTGGAGTTACTCGAGCTATATGTATATTTTTTAAGGGTTAAAAATAAAGTATCATTTCAAAAAGTTTTTGAAATAAAACCCGGGTATTTAGCTCCTAAGGTTTCAAAATAATAAGATATCTTGATTAAGAATGGGTTAATAAATGGGGTTTTAAATTTTAGTTAAATCAGTAAGAAAGTTCAATAAACTTGGTTTTATTTAATAGTGTCTTTTAGGTTTTAATATCTAGGAAGTGAAAAATTATTTGATGTTATTGAGCCGACTAATAAACGTCTTTACCTTAGAGGTGTCTAAGAAAAGTTGACTGTAAGATGGAGTTTGGATATTAGCATCCTACTCTAATTAGCTACTTACCAAACCAACTCGGTAAAGAGGTTAAATTGGTCAACTCGATTTTGAGACCCCAATTATTTTGGGCCTCCATCTGAATAGACTGAGTTGAATGGAATTAAAATCTAATGTTTTTTATATACTCTTAAGATGTAGGAGAGTATTATAAAAGTTAACAAATTAAAATGATTTTATGAAAATGTTTCGTAAATAAGTTGTACCATTTAAATTGTTTGAACCTAAGCTGAAATTTTGTGAAATGTTTTCGTAGATATTTTGGAAGGGTAGAAAGTAGTTCGGTAATAAGAACTAATAAGATAAGTACGTAAGTTGTACATATACCCTTCCTCTTTTTCCCATAGTTCTCGATCTATGATTCGAGTACATGACTTGAGGTGTTTCACACCGTTCCAAATAAGGATTTATCACTCGATTTTTGATGGTGAACACTTGGTGAGGGTTCTTAATACAATCACATAAATATTATATAGTGAATGGTCACAATTCGTAATATACAAAACCACGATCAAATTAGCTCATTCGAAATAAGCGAGGTAACCTTAGTGTGAGCTCATGTATTTAATATGATTACAATAATGATCTTGTTGTGTTAAATGAAACACTAGACCAAAGGCTACATGATCTAAGAACTCGATCATTGAAATGTTAGTTTGACCAGTTTATGTAAAGTGCGACATATTTGACGTCCTTAAATGTTAAGGGTGATCGAGTGCACTTTTGTAAAGAGATCATTATGATATTATAGCAAGGATTTCATTTAAATGGTTTGATCATTTAGAAAGGAAATCAAATGTATAAGTGTGGATGTAACCTAAGGCATGGTTGGTATGAAGAGAGTGAATAGTCACTTCTGCTTCATAAAGAAACATTGGAAATGAGAAATGTAAAAAAATAATCAATACCTAAAATTAGAATGAGAAATATGATTTTTTTTATCCAAAATGTATTTTCACATAGAAAATTGTTTTCTATGAGATTTATTTCTTTGAATTTAAGATATTCGATCTGAAAATTCTCGATTGTTGAAGTTAATGGAATAAGTAGCATATATTAAGTGATTGAATGAAGCTTTGTATTTCATACGCTATTATAATAATGGTGGAAATTGTGGGAGCTTGCCATATAGCACTTATTAGTTGCATCAAGTTACACATTTTTTTCCATAAAACGTACCAAACATATTTATGTAATAATAATTATTTTTCAGTATTGATAGAAAAATAATTTTTTTTTAATTTCAATATGAATATTCGTTACAAAATAAAACTACACTGGCATTTATTTTGCATTGGAAAATACATAAGTATCTAAATTTATTTGCTATTATTTTGGAATTATAGACTAAGCTGTAATTTTGAGAAATAATTTGATTACATATAGATGTATGCAATCGCAAGTCCATTAATACCAAAACGGTTTCACATACTTATTTATATCCACCGACGAGTTATCACCGACATAGACATGTATGTTTTATACACATGCAACATGTATATGATAACTTCATATAATATAAAGTGGAAGTAAATGAAATTACATGCAATAATAGAAAGTAAAATGATTGATTTGATCAAATAAGTAAGTGTATTGGAAGGAATTATGAACGAACCTAAAATGAATAAAGATTCAATCTCAAAAGTCACTCCTCCTTATGATACATAATGAGATATTGATAAGGAGTAATCGAACCTTGTTAAAAAAGTATGGTTAATAGTGAGTGAAGTTGAATTAACTTCTTTTTATAAGGTGGTATGCTCAAGAATGGTACATGAGGTTAAAGTTAAATCATTGAAAGAAAAGGTTACAAAATCATATAAGATACAGGTTTATTAGAACCCAACATATCTTAAGGCAAGGAGTTGGCAGGTAGTGCAAGTCAAAAGACTACACGTAATAATTGTTCGTGAGGGATATTGTATGAATCACCTCATTTAGGAACGACTGTTATTGGATGACCAATTTATATTTTGAATATATGTATTGTAAACTAAAATCGAATAATATTTTGTGTATACCCATTCCATTGAACTGAGAAACAACTGTTGTTTCAAGAAATATCAACTTTATAGTGAAGAAATATCTTTTAGAAATTATTGGTAGTAAAATAGATTTGGATACGATCCAAGGATAAAACTGACTACGAGGAATGAAATGAAATTAACCAAACCAAAATGAACATAGTGCATTAGAATGTTTAGTAAGTATCCTCACACATTGAAGTGAAACTTTGAGTTTCTTATGAATATCGAGCATAGATAATCCTCGGTTGTCAATTAATCCATTAAGAGTATTGACTCTACGATATGGTATGATGCACGGATGCAAAATGGATTCCAAGTACATTATCAAAATATGATTTGATTATACCCGAAGGGATATGATCCATTAGCTGTGAATGTGTCTTCAAGAGCAAGGTTAATGCAGTTGAAATATAGTGAGCAATGTTGATAAGAATAACATCGTAAATTTCAATTATTGAAATTTGCATAATAGATTCATCATTGAACATGCTTAAGTTAATTCAGATTTTCTCACAAAAATATCGCTTGGTATGACTTTATGTTTGGTACATATATGTTGAAATGGAAAATACTAAATAATGATTTAGAATAGACTATTTACACATAACAACAAAAGTATCTCGAAGTCAATGGAAGCATCAAAATTGAATGAGTATTTTGATAGAAATATTGAATGGTTTGATTTCTAGTCAAAATGAAAAGGTAGCATGTGTCCATAAGAAAGAACTACTAAAAGGTACATAGATATTTCTAGACTATATGTAGACAACTTACTGATGATTGTTAACGATATACTTGTGTTAAAATTAGTAATACTTTGGTTGTGTAACACTTGGCCATATCTGCGTTAAGTGAGGTGTAGGCTGTTACAAATGTTGAATTTGTAAATTATATTTCTTGTAGTATGTATAATGGATATTTGGAATGTCCCAAATGATATGCAAAGACACTTTATTAAAAAATTTAATAAGGAATATGTAAGATGGATTCCTTATGCTTTAGCAATAGGAATTTATCATACATGTTGTATTGTCTACATTATCTTAATTTGCTTATGTATTAGATACATGAAGAAAATATCAAATCCAAATTAACATCACTAAATGGTAGTTTATAGTATTCTCGAGTATCTACGAAATACTAGAGAATTTTTATAGAAACAACGAATTCCTTATAAAGAATTGTAGGAACTCAAACTTCAAGAATGATATTGAGTAAAATATGTTAATATTATATTCATGTTCGAACCTTAATTAAGAAACTTTAAGTTAGAAATGTTACAAATAAAACATTGTGGCTAATTTAACGAAAAGGCTTAGTGCATCGCCTTGAATAAAGCGACGATAAAAGCAAGATATAAATATAAATGCACAAATTTATTACTAAGCTAGGGGTGATTCCAAGTATTTAGAATAATAAACACTGTTACACGATAACAATGTAACAATAAGAGCTCACTAGAGGTCAAGAAACATACTCTGAATAGTTCCACATGAAGAGAGTTGATTGACAGAGTAGATGATTAAACAACATAGTAGATCCATTCACAAAGGGTTTAACTCGATCAGTTCTCATCAAACCTATCGAAGGGATGAGATTGAGATTCCATAATTGGCACTAAGTGCAAGTGGGAGATTGATAGAGTTAGGGGTATGCTCTAGGGACAATTATGTAATTGTCACATATATCTAACTCAATAATATATCTTGTTCGAAATAAAGTTGTTTTCTTTCTATTATCTACTTGATATAACGTGTTATATATTAATTAATTAATTTAATTAAAAGTATATTTAATAGAAAATCGATAAACGGTATGTTTTGTGCTAGTAGTTACAATTCATTGTGACCATGAGTGATTTATCACTATAAAATAAACATACCGTTTTAAATATTCCTAGTCTAGATCTCCGAGACTAGAGTACGTAATGCTCACCAAATGTTGGGCAGTGTATTACTCATGGCTGTCGGGGGACAAGTGGTTACATACTGATAGTTATTGGATAACTATGGAATAACTCACTCGATAGTTTATGTTGGTTAATATAACTAAGGTCAAACAGAAAATATCGATGTGACAAATTTACACAATTCTCTTGACTTGGGAATACTGCTAACCTTCAATATGGAAGCTCTTCTTTGATTATAGTTAAATCATGGCAGGTGTCCATCGAAAGACTATAATGGGATCGCATGGAAGCATTGGAAATGAAACACTATTCAAGAGAGGGTTTGTCTCCTTAGTTATATGTGGTTAGTATCATGGTCAACTGAAGTGAACTCGAAGTTAAAGTCTCTGGCTAGAGCAGCTCGGTTAATAATAATCGTTATTGTTGAATTAAGGACTTAGTTTTTGGGCTATAGAGTTGAATATGGATGATATTGGAATTTTGACCATTACCACATTCCATAAGTCCAAAGTAATATAGTTTTGACAAAGGGAATTGGTGTAAATAATTGTCACAATCCGGTAACACGTAATATAAAGTAAAATTGATTTTACTGAAACTAAATAAACAATTGACCAAAATATCATACCCCCGCCAAGTGATATGTGAACATTAATATTCGAATAGTTTGATATTAATTGCCGACTGAATTTACACTTAAAGAGTCACACAACCAAAACATTGAATACACCTTTGACCAAATAATTTAATTAATATGTAATTATTACAAATTAATTAATATTTGTGAAATATTAATTATAAATTTTTTTATTTGATATGTTAAACAATATTAATAAATATATTTTTAATAGTTATAAATATATTAATCGATATACGATATCGATACGTGTTTAAATTGTATTTAAATGTAATAAATATTGTTCGGGCTTGAAGTAGGTTTGAAGCCCGTATGTGGCACTGTATTTTCCGCCATGATTTGATCATGGTAAGGCAGTCAATAATAGCATAGTAGGCGGTTTTGATGTGTTAGAAAAGGTGGAGAAATAGTAGTAGACAATTAAGGATCTGGATCCTATATTTGCTCTCTAGTTTCTCCACTATATAACACTATAACCCTCATTGTAAAAATTGTGTTACAGCCATCAATAGTCCCCTTTACTGGCTGAAATTATTAGAACCCTTTCTCCTTCATTTTTAAGCTAAAAGTCAAATAAAACAAAAGCTATTCGATAGACAATGGTCATCAGTTCAGGAGTTCGTATCTTCATTTTGGTGCGTGTTCAGTCGGCTTTGGTAAAGGTATGTCACTAATTTAAAAATATAAATTAATGTTACATATTATATTATATGATGTTTAGATCGATACATGATGAATCTAGCATATCGATATATCATTACATTTTGATTATATATTAATGTGTTTATGTGATTATAAAACAAATAATAAAAATTTGACATGTACATAAACACCATGACGCTCACGTCATATTAATAAAAAAATTAAAAATTAAAAATTAAAATAATATGATTTAATACATATAATTTTAAAAAGTACAAATATTACATATCATATCATATAATTATGTTTTAAAATCTTATATAATTAGTTTTACACCTGAAATGATTTTAGCAAAGAAAATATATATTATATAGATTAAACAAATTCTATAAATCTATAACATCAACAAATGTATCAAATAAAATATTTTTAAAATTTTATAAAATGAATTCTTTATCTAATTACCTTTCTACAACAAAAAAATCTTTTTTTTAATTTAGTGTATATATATACATTTGTAGAAATTAATAATTTAAAATTGATTTTAAAATTATAATATATATATAATTTTAAAATGTAAAAGTATTGAAAAGAATGCTATAACTATTAATATAAAAAAATTTATGTTTGAAAATATTTTATTTTTAATTTTATTGAATTTAGAACAAAATTTAATATTAATAAATATTTAAAAAACATATTTTGTTTTGTTTTGTCGTGAGTACTAGTGGATATGCATATATATATGTATGTATGTATGTATAATTTTTCATATATTTATATTCTTCATTTATGTATTAACTTGTAAATTTATTATGAAATTGTTTATAAATATATATATATATATTGTTTATATGCATACTTAAAAATAATATTAAATGTTGTTTTCGTATTGTATACTAAAATAAAATAAATATATTTCAAACTTTTATTTAAAATGATTATGTATTTATTTTACATGTGTGTGTGTGTGTGTGTGTATTTATATATATATATATTCATACATAATTATATGTATATATATTTTATAAATCCTTATACACACACATATTTATATATACGATAATTTTTAAATATAATTTAAAGCACATAAATATATATTTGGGCAATAAATTTATATGCTAGTGGGGCTAACAAGTCCGTTGCGGTGTAAATCCTAGCACTTATACACGGGCATGTCGAACCTTGAACGGATTGCTATGTTATACATGCATACACACATACACAGATATATATATATATATATATATATATATGTATTTGATACACGTATATATATAATATAATATAAGTTACATAATATAAAACTATATTATAAATTCGAATAAAATAATGGTTTTATTTCAAAGAAATTTAGAAATATTCTAAATAAATTAGACTTTATAGGCCTAATAAAGAACGAAAATGGTAAAAATAATGATTGAAATTCACTTATTTCTTCCGCTGCTAGTTGGCCTAGTTCCAATAGAAGTAACACTAAAAAGAAATGTATCCTAACTAAGTTTTGTAGCAGATTAGGAGAATATGACAAATTATCTTCATAAGACAAGTTAGTTATGACGTTACTTAAGGCCCTATTGTGTCTCCTACTACCATAATTTAGTTTTAACTTTAAATTATCAATATGACTTTTTGCCCTTTTGAGAAATTCTTTGAAGAATTCATTTTTGGATAATTTTAGCTAGGATAGAAATCCAGTTGTAACTAGACACCGTAATAGCGTAGTTTATGTTATCAGAAGGTGGGTTGGTGCCATAAAACATTCTTTGACTCCTTTCAAACCATAAATGCTAATAAGTGATTATGAAGATTAACACTTGGTGTTATGAATTTAAAGGATATTCTAGTAATAATCACAATTAAAGTCAAAGATGCTCATATTGATCTCAAAAATACGAAGACTATTTAGGAATATTGAGTTGGTCAAAGGCAAACGTATTTTAAGTGTGTTAAATCTTCTAGGTTTGAGTTACAAAAAAGACAATTTTTATCAATGAGCAAATATTTTTTGTTTAAGAATTCAGTTGTGTTTTTTCTTATGCAAAATTAGCTATATATGTAAATTTTCTTTTAGAGGGGCATTGGCTTTCCAAATTAATTTAAACATCTTTTTCTTAGTTCTTGAGAAATTAAAAAAAAAATAAACCGAGGTTGATGGGTATATTTTTTTTGTTTTCTTAACACCAACTCTTAGTATCACTTTCATTGTCTAGGATATATAACTTAAGCTTAGTACAAATTGCTATAAATTGGGCTAATGCATCAACTTCGAGGGTCGGTTGAAACTAAAGTTCCATTGGAAATCATTTTCAAGATTAGGGATCTCATTAATTAATGCATTATTGAAGTTACAAATATCAAAAATTTCTTTGAATTCCACTTTTGAGGGAGTAATTGAGATCCAGCTATCATGCCAAAAAGGAGGTTTACTACCCAGGTTGAATATATTGAAAATTTTCAAAATGGATTTCCAAAAAGGTGACATATTATTGAAGTTAGGGAAAATATGATGAAGATTGTTGGTTCTATCATAAAATTGAATTGAGATCATTTCCTTTCAAATAAGATTTTCGTTCCTATTACTAAATTTTCAAAGCGATTTTCCTATTAAAGACACATTATGCTTATGAAGATTTATGATTCGCCGCCTCCCTTTCTCTTTGGATTTACAGATCGTTTCCCGATCAACCAAACAATCTTACAATTATCATAAACCTTATCATAAAGCCCTAGAAAGAAGTCTACTGTTCCAACTCAAAAGTTTACTCTTAATCTTATCAATTATCATCTGTTAATCCTTCTTTTTTAATTTGGTTGACCTAATAAAAATCATAGATATTCTATTTGGAATTTCATGGTTTTGCAGATGAGAACATTAGCTTCCAAATTTTTGACCTTATCTATATCATTTGGTATTATAATTGAACTTTTGTCAAAATTAATTCTAAGGCTTGAAAGCACTTCAAAGCTATATAAGATAAATTTAAGAGCTGTGATGTGTTGATGTAAATGAAAAGTAAAAAAGCATGATATCATCCGCGAACTAAAGAACTGAAAGCCCATTGTTAGTTATATCATCTTCTATGCTTTCCAAAACCGCATTTGTAATTGAAATCATAATAATCTTAGTAAAAACATCTACAGCTAAATTGAATAATAGAGGCGGTAAAGGATCGCCTTGTCTAAGGACGCATTTCGATTGAATTTTATTTCTTAGGATACCACTCACCATTATACTCAAGTTTCCATTTTGAGTAAAGTCATAATCTAACTTACCTATTTAGAACTAAAACTCCTAGCCAGAAAGTAAATCCCTTGTAAAAAACCTAGTCAATTGAATAAAAAGCTTTCGTGAAATCAAGTTTGAAGTGGGCACACGTGATATTATTCTTGCAACAATAGTTAATAAATTCTTAGACTACAGTAACCCCATCTATGATATTTCTACCCTTGAGAAAAGAGGATTAAGTAGTGTCGGTTAGGTTATTCATTTTAATACCAAGCATGTTCACTAGAACCTTTGACAAAATCTTAAGTGCTCAGTTTATTAACGAAGTAGGTCTAAAATCTTTGAGCTCTATCGCTCCTACTTTTTTATGTAGTAGAATTTGCAAAGTAAAATCTTCATACTTGTAGGTTATTATTATAAAACTCATATAATACTTTAGTTAATTCATATTTTAAGATGTTCCATAAAAAGTTATGGAACATGATGGGAAATCCATTGGTCCTGGCAATTTGTCACCAGGCATATCACTAATGCCTCGAAAGATCTCCTCTTTCGAGAACGGAAGATCCAAATCATCCAAATCAATTCTGTTGTTTATGGGGTATACTAATTAATTTAAAGTATACAAATAAGAAAATCATTTAATGAAGCGTTATGTGATTGGAGTTGCAAATAGTTGCAATCATGAGTAATTAATGATGATATAAAATAACATTTTATTTTAAATATTATTATTCAAAATGTTCTGAGAAAGAATATTGATGCATCCTATAACACCCCTAATTTTTAATAACATTATTCAGGAGATTTAATTACATAAATTAAATAGAATAATGTAAATCTAAGAGAGATAAGGGGATTGAGATTTGAATAAATACTTAGAGGCTGAGCTTAATTATATAAATGGGCTTATGAATGGTTTTATAGGTTACTTAATTAAAACAAGGGAATATTAGGAATTACACACCATAACTCGTTAATACGTTAAATCCACGTTTCCTTTCAATTCACGTTTATTTTTACAAAACACAAATAAATGTAAATCAAAGGGAGAAGCCGGCCATTACCAAAGGGGAGAAATTAAATCTAAAGCTAAGGATTCAAGCTAGGGGAATTAATCAAGAATCAAATCTCAAAGTCCTTATCCTAATCAAGGTGAATGATAATCAAAACCATCTCTATTTTGATTACCATTTGATTTTAGGGTTCAAGGTTAAATCCATTATGATGATTTTTGATGATGATATGCTTGGATTTATAACATATTTGATTCAAACAAAATTGTTTGATAATTGTTTATACGGTTTTAAGCGTAAAAGCAATTATATTGAATTTTGAATGCCATGAGGAAATTATATATTATGTAAAACATGAATTTGGAGATGTGTTTCAATTATTATAATTTTCTAAGTTATGAAAAATTTATTATGAGTTTTTGAAGGAAAATATTAATAATTGGGTTTAGAAATTAATTTCGGTTATTTTATGAAGAACATGGTTCTGAAATTTTTATATGTTCGATAACATATTGAAAGTGAATTTCTGTAATTTTTGAGGATTTTTCCTAAGTAATTAACTATGGAAATTAATTTATTTTAGAAGGTGGACTTAATTATTTTAAATGTCTTGCTTAATAGAAGGGCTTATTTGTTAAACTAATCTTTGTTTAGATCTAAATTATGCGGTAGTTACTTTGAGAAAGGATTTGAAAATTTTATGGTAACCATTTAAAGGTTTACAAATAGGCGGGTTCGTTATAAAGTAATTACTTTAAATGGCATTAAATCAGACTTTAATCAGAAAATATGTTCCGCCTCTTTTAGAAGCAACCTTTCGACCCTATGCTACCGCTTCGACCAAGTCGAAACCTACCAAGCCAAAATCAATACACAAGGTATCAATACATTGGTATGCAGTGGATTGGAGAAAGCCGAAAGGCATGCTGTCAAAACCCTTGCTTTCGATGGGGTAGAAACCTTTGGTTTACTTTCTAAAGAAATGCACTTGCCTATCTTTACTAAAAGCTTTCGAAGGAGTCGAAACAAATGCTTTCAAAAGGGTCTTCAAAATAGCTTTCGAAGGGGTTGCCACCTTTTTGTTTAAGTGTAGCTTTCGAAGGAGTTCCTATGTTTTAAACTAATACTTTCGAAAGGGTAGTCTCAACCCAATCGAAACTTTACTACCATCCCCATGCCTTTCGAATGGATTGAAGTCATCAACCAATTTGCAAGGTAGCTTTTGTTTTAAACCTGTACTAAGCCACATCCTAAAGCTTAAGAAAGGATTCAAGGAACTTGAAGGAAATGGCTTCGAAAGGGGTTTTGAAGCTATCCTTCAAATGTTTTACTTAAATGTTTTGAGCTTTGGAAAGGATGGTTCTGAAGCCATCAATTTTCCCCAAACAATTTTATATGAAGATTAAAGGTTTCAAAAGGGGTACTTTCGTATATATTCTCTTTGACCCAAAAGATATTTTAAAAAAAGATAAACCTAATGTTTTCTAAAGGGGTACTTTCAAGTGGTTTCGAAGCTATGCTTCTAAGAGTTAATAAGTAACGCTTTAATACTTTTGAAAGGTATAGTTTGATGGTTTCAAAAGAGATGTTTTTAAGTGTTTTGAAAGCATATGCTTAGTGTTTTGAAAAGAAGGTTTGAATGCTTTCGAAGGAGGTTATCGAACGATTTCGAAAGTAAAAGTTTAAGGTTTCCAAAGCCTTAGTTTTCAAAGAAAAGAACCCAATCTCATTTTTAAAGGAAAACTCATGGCTAAAATAAAGTAGTTTTGAAATGGTTTTAACTATGAAATTTTTAAAGAGGCTTTCCTTGATAAAATAATAAATTAAAGGGATTAACCATGTTTCATATGTAAATAATTTCAAGGATAATAAACCCCTAGTGTTGGTATTATTATGTTATTATGTTTGCTTCTTCTAAATATACATATTCACTTTAAAATGGACCCATAATTTTATTTTGGGGAGAAAAGGGCAGAATAACCAACTAGGTTGACCCAATAGTGATAAATTGAGTTAACTCCTGAATGAGTGCCAGAATATAGGATGCCTAAATACTGATTAAAGAAGTAGTCAGATAAACGGTTCATAGTAAACCCATGAAAACTATGTTTAGGAAAAGTTATTGGCAGGGACCAATAGGTTCATAGTAAACCCATGGAAACTATGATTAGCAAGAGTTATTGGCAGGGGCCAATAGGTTCATAGTGAACCCATGAAAACTATATCCAGATTAAGTTATTGACAAATGTCAATGGGTTCCTAGTCAACCCATGAAAAATAGGATAAGAGGGAAGTTATTGGAGATACCAATAGGTTCAGAGAGAACTCAAGAATGAGGAAGTTATTGGCAGGGGCCAATAGTTTCTTAGTGATCCCATTAAAACTATGAAACCGGATAGGGAGTCCATAAACATTAAATATGTTATTAGTCATCCCATGAAAACTATTAGATTAATAGTGACCCTAGAAACTATAATTAAGACAAATAGTCAGCATGAATAGGGATGGGTAATCCAGAATTGATTTACTTGTTTGCGTATCATAATAATATTTTGAATTGTTATGTTTTAACCATTGTGGATGAAGAAGGACGGTATATGGTTTTTATAAAGTTTTAATAAGATACTAGTGAGGGGAAAAACATGTTCCGCTAAGTGGCGTGGTTTCACTAGATATCTAAATGGATTGAGATGGTAGGTTATTATTCATACCAGGTTTTATGTCCGACCCGAAGTTTATGTTTTCCCCTTAAACTCTCGGATGCTTAATTGATTTGAGTAGTTAGAGAGTTGAGGTTTTTAGTTTCTCCTTAAACGAATAAGCTTCCGGAGACGTGCAAGAAGCAAGATAGCTATTAGGAGTTCTTTTCTATTTTGATTCCGATGTGTTTTGTTGTAAAGGCAGAATTGTTTAATTGCCTAGTTATATACTCTGATCATCCAAGGGGGCATCTTCATATGTCGCTCTTGGCGTATATTGTAATAATTATATTTTCTCTAAATGTTGTTCTCGAATATAGGATTATGTAATGAATGTTGAAATGATTTGAAATGGAATATGAAAGTTGTTTTTTGATTTTAAAATTTTTCCATATCCATGCATTTCTATTATATCATTGTATCTAAAATTACCGTATTTGGTCATTGAGGATTAATAACCATGGATGACTGCAGCATCCGTAGCCGTTAGTTTTGTGCCTCCAAGTGGGGAGTGTTACAACGTGGTATCAGAGCATAGGTTTATGAAACTTAAAACAAATTTAAACCTAAAAGATTTTTCAAAACATAATCCAATGAATGAGAAAATAAGATCGGGTTTAGGGCAACGTTATAGTAACGTACTTGTAATTGACATTGATATATATATATATATATATGTGTGTGTGTGTGTGTATATAAGTACGTATTCCCCTCTCTCTTAGACCATTCTTTTGTATCTTACTAAGGCTCGTATGCAGATTTACGAGAAAGAAGATATGGAGGCAGGAAACAAAAGAGGAAATCTCAATGGAGGAAGCACCATAACCAACGGAAATGTTCGACCTACCAAGAGGAACCCGGGTTGGCAGGCTAATGCTAACCAAAATGCAGATGCCAATGTGGGTGCTGGAAATCCACCAGTGGATATGGGGGCGATGTATCAGTTCTTTGTCAATCTAATGAAAGCTGGAGTTGCTGCTAGAGTTGCAGGGAATGTTGGAGGAGCTAATCCTGTGGCTCCAATTGGGAATAACTATGCTAAGTTAAGCAGAGACTACAATAGTTTTGGTGGGAAGCCGTTTATGGGAATGGAGGATGCCATAGAAGTTGAGAATTGGTTGTTGCATTTTGCGAGAACCTTCGGTGATTTGGGTTTGGATGATGAGCAGAAGAGGAGGCTAGCCTCTAAGCAGTTGAAAGGGGCAGCGCTTCATTGGTGAAATAGTGTTACTATCGGAGTTCCGGAAGAAGAGTTGACTTGGGCAGAATTCCGAAGGAGATTTTAACAGAGGTTTTTATCTGAAGTTGCTAAGTCAGCGTTTATGAGAAAGTTTATGGATTTGGAGCAAGGAGAGATGTCGGTAATTGAGTATGCTACTAAGTTTGATGAGTTGTCCCAATATGGGTATGCTACTATAGACACCAATATCAGGAGGAATGAGAGGTTCATTCGAGGATTGAGGCCCGAGATTGCTAGGGCGACCCTGACATATATCCATGATCCTTGTAATGTAGTCATGGAGATGGAAATATGACATGTGGAGATGCTTTCTATTTGTGTAAGAGAAAAGCCGGTTGAAACCTAGGGTTCTCAGGGAAGGAAGAGAAAGTTCTTTAAGAAGAAGGGAGCTTAGAAGGGAGAAGCTGCCAAGAAGGCAAAGGCTTTGCTTTAAGTGTGACAAGAAAGGTCACTATGCTCATGAGTGCCGGTCAGTTAAGGGGAAGAAGGCTGCAGAAAAGAAGAATGTGAAGTGTTTCAACTATAACCAAGTTAGGCATTATAAGAATCAGTGTCCAGAACCAGTCAGGGCAGACAAGGGAAAAGTTTTTGTTGTTGGACCATCATCTGCTAGGCCAACTACAGCTAAAAAATGAAAGACTATGATGGAAGGTACGCTTTTGATTCAGAGTATACCAGTTAGTGTACTATTTGATACCGATGCATCGCATTCATTTATATCTCAGTGTTTGGTTGATAGGTTATGCTTAGAACCCACATACCTTATTACTTCCTTAAGGGTTGCGAATCTGATAGGAGGGTATGCAACTCTTGGGATGAGATATGATCAGTTAGAACTCAATTTGTTAGGTCATAAGTTTGCATGCAGTCTGTATGTTTTTGATTTCGTAGATTTCGGGATCATCTTGGGTATGGATTGGTTGGGTAAGTATGAGGCTAGAATATTTTGCCAGGATAGGGAAATATCACTAAGACATCATGATAGTCATAACCAAATTATATTCTCAGTGGAGAATTCTGACCGGAGTAGTTGTACTTTGTTAATTGCTATGGAAGTAGGAGAACAGTTAGGTCAGGTTCGAGTAGCAAGAGATTTTGTAGATGTCTTTGAGCCGGTTACAGGACTACCACCGAAACGAGCTGTTGAGTTTCAGATAGATCTTGTGCCAGGAGCTAACCTATGAGTAGACCACCTAGCAGGATGACACTGACCGAAATTAAGGAATTGAAGGTGTGGCTAATGGATATAGAAGGGAGAAATTTTACAAGACCAAGCAATTTGCCTTGGGGAGCGGCCGTTGTGTTCGTGAAGAAGCCGGATGGGTCGTTAAGGATGTGTACAACTATCGTAATTTGAATGAGTGGAAGATTAAGAATAATTATCCTTTGTTGAGAATTGATGATCTATTTGATCAGTTGTGTGGAGCCAGAGTGTTTTTCGTTGGATTGGCGACAGGTTTCCATCAGTTAAGAGTGGCAAAGGGCAGTTTTCCTTTGACAGCCTTTCGAACTAGGTATGGTTCATATGAGTGGTTAGTAATGCCATTCGGGCTAACGAATGCACATGCTTTCTTCGTGGATCTGATGAACCGAGTTTTACGAGAGTTCTTGGATAGATTCATGTTAGTATTTATAGATGACATTTTAGTGTACTCTAAGGATGAAAGAGAGCATGAGGATCATCTTAGAGTGGTGCTTGAGACGCTGAGACAGCATCAGTTGAAGGAAAAGTTCTCCAAATGTCATTTTTGGAAGAAAGAGGTTAAGTTTCTTGGTCATGTGGTTTCAGAGAAGGGGTTGTCAGTCGATCCAGATAAGATCGAAGCTGTTAATAATTGGAAGAGACCAGAGATGGTGACTGAGATAAGGAATTTTCTTGGACTTGGTGGCTATTACCGGAGGTTCATTAAGGATTTCTCACGGATAGCAACACCTTTGACTAAGTTAACTAGGAGAGAAGTGAAGTTTGTCTGGTCTTCCAAATGTGAGGAAGCATTCCTTAAGTTAAAGCATTTGTTGACCAACACACCTGTGTTAGTAGTTCCAGATGGAAACCAAGGGTTGGTGGTTTATACCAATGCATGTGGGACTGGATTAGGAGTTGTGTTGATGTAGAAGGGTAAAGTTATTGCCTAAGCTTCCCGACAGCTTAGACCGCATGAAGTGAGATATCATACTCATGATTTGGAGTTGGCAGCGGTGATCTTCGCATTGAAGATTTGGAGATAATACCTCTTAAGGGAGAGATTTGAGCTATACATAGATTATAGGGGCATTTCACCAGAAGGACAAACTTCGCAGTCCAATTAGTTTCTAGGACACACATCCACAGAAATTAATTTCAAGGCCAAAGTCAGCAGAATAATTACTTTTAAGGACAAAGTCGGCAGTCCAATTACTTTCAAGGACATAATTTCATAGTTTTTAGGCCTTAGAAACAAATTATTTTGCATTTTGTCCTTAAAAGTAATTATTTCAGTTGTGTTCCTAGAAACTAAATACACTTGATAAAGAGGCCTTTGTGGCTAATTTCCACTAGATTATAAGTCTTTAAGGTACTTATTCTCTCAGAAGGTGTTGAATATGAGACAGTAGTGGTGGCTGGAGTTTTTCGCAGCTTATGATTTTGGTATAGAGTATACTCCTGGGAAAGGAAATAAGGTAGCGGATGCTCTTAGCAAAAGACATCAGAATGTGGTGTTAGCTATGTTGGCAGAATTGAAAGATTTAGAAGCTTTGACCACTTGTAGTATGTAGCTAAGATCGACTGCTAGTTCTAGTCAGGGCACTACCATGTTGCTCTGTTTAGAAGTTCGACTAGTGTTGATCGAAAGGATTGCTTCTAAGTAGAAAGAGGATCCATTATTAGCCGAGAAGATTAGAAGGCTTGAGGTAGGATCAGAGATTGATGATCTAAAGGATTTTAGTCTTGACCAGAGAGGATAGTTGAGAAAGAAGGGATGGTTGTGTGTTCAGAATGTTGAGGGCTTAAGAAGAGAAGTTCTTGGAGAATGTCATCGGTCCAAGTTTACGATTCATCCTGGAGGGACTAAGATGTATCAGGATATAAAGATGAGCTTCTATTGGAAAGGTATGAAGAGGGATATTGGCTTGTGGGTTAGGTAATGTGCAAACTGTCAACAAGTGAAGGCCTAACATCAGAAGCCGAGTGGGTTGCTTCAACCATTGGAGGTACCAGTTTGGAAATAGGATTCTATTTCTATGGATTTTATAGACGGGCTGCCAAGGTCAAATAGAGGAAACGAAAGTATATGGGTCATAGTGGACAGGTTGACCAAGAGTGCTCATTTCATTCCAGTTAAGTCAACTAGGACGACACCTGATCTAGCTAAGTTGTTCATGAAGAACATAGTTAGACTACATGGGATTCCTAGTAGTACAGTCAGTGACAGAGATGCTTTATTCACTAGTGAATTCTGGAAGAGCCTACAGGATGTATTAGGTACCAAGCTCAGGATTAGTATTGCATATCACCCTCAGACGGATGGGCAGACAGAGAGAGTCAATAAGGTACTCGAGGATTTATTGAGAGCTTGTGTATTGGACTTTGGTGGATCTTGGGAAGATCACCTACACTTAGTGGAGTTTTCCTATAATAACAGTTATCCGACTAGTAAAGGAATGGCGCTTTTTGAAGCTTTGTATGGAAGACCATGCGAATCACCAGCATATTAGTTGGAGACTGGAGACATATTAGTCTTAGGTCCAGATCTGGTTAGAGAGGCGAAAGAGAAGGTTGAGCTGATCCGAGAAAGGATGAAGGAAGCTCAGTCCAGACAAAAGAGTTACGTAGATAAGAGGCATAAAGACCTAGAATTCTCAGTTGGAGATAAGGTTTTCATTAAAGTATCACCAATGAAGGGTGTGGTACAATTTGGAAAGTCGGGGAAACTGGCATCGAGATATGTTAGTCCGTTCAAAGTTATAGAGAGGATCGGGAAGCTCGCATACAGAGTAGAGTTGCCGAGCAATATGGCAGGTACCCATATTGTGTTTCATGTGTCTCATCTTCACAAGCATGTGCATGATCCAGAGACTACTATTCCTCTAATGGGATTGGAAGATTTGATAGTTGAGACGAATTTGACTTTTGTTAGACAACCAGTTCAGGTTGTGGCTAGAGATGAGAAAAGATTGAGGAATAAGACAGTCAAGTTGGTGAAAGTTCAGTGGACCAATAACGAGAAAGACTGTACTTGGGAGACAGAAGACATGATTAGAGATACTTATCCTAATCTGCTTTGAGGGTGTGTCTATATTAACTTTATATAGGTAGTTGCTAGTTAGGTAGGCTAGTATGGTTGTTAGGAGTGGTTACAGATGATTGCTATGTTTAGTGTTTAGTCCTTATTGAATTTCGAGGACGAAATTCTTTAAGGGGGAGAGCCTGTAACACCCCTAATTTTTAATAACATTATTCAAGAGATTTAATTAGATAAATTAAATAGAATAATGTAAATATTAGAGAGATAAGGGGATTGAGATTTGAATAAATACTTAGAGGCCGAGCTCACTACAACAGTTTATGGGTTTCATAGCATTTGAAAAACGCTATAACAGGCTACCATAGCATTTCAGAGAACGCCGTGGAACCACAAGCTATGGTAGGCCGGCATCATTACATAGCAGGAAGGAAAACGCTATAATAGCTAATAGCGTTTACAAAAGGGCATAGCGTTTGCAACCTACCATAGCGTTTTTTCTCTGTTATTAAACTTAAATGCTATAGGGAATATAATCCTTCATTTAACTTCTATAGCGTTTTCGAGCACATTTTATAGCGTTTCATCAAACCATGTTATAGCGTTACAATGTTTTTCGATAGCATTTCTTGTCATGCTTGTATAGCGTTTTTATTTTCTACTATAGCGTTTTTGATTCTATTATAGCGTTTTTGATGCATAAATCTTACATCTCATATAGAGTTGCGATAGCGTTTGATGAATCAATAGCGTTTTTCAAACGCTATTCTATATAATATTAATTTTCAACATTTGTTTCAATTTTCTTTTTATTATATTATATTATATATATATACGCACACAGATAGATATATGTATACACATTACACACACATATATATATATTAAAATGTGGATCCCAAAAATAACAAATCGAGAAGATGACAACAACTATATGTAACAATGATAACGTTGCACTGAATTCTAATTTGGAAACACACAATCAAACCAGTGGAAAAGTTTCAAATAATTCTGCTAATATTTCAAATACTACAAGACATGGTCGCATGATAATAGTTCAAAATAGTCTAACAAATGAACAGAAATACTACAAGACATGGTCACATGATAATAGCTCAAAATAGTCTAACAAATGGACACAAATACTCAGTTATGGAGACGATGATACAGAAATGGCTGCTATAGAAGATTCTTGCAAGGATCTAAACATTGCTCCAGGTTGCTTCAGTATAGTTTTACATGCCAAACTTCCAAAAGAACCCATATTTTATTTTGAAATTATAATGAATGAAGATTAAAATCTGCAATTCTTTTTCATAGTAAGAAAGCATAATAGATCTATATGTATTCATAAGCATCGACAACCAGTATTGGAAGTCACCTTTTTATACAAATCATATATCAAACTCTGATTTTTCCCATTACTATGTTAAAATATGGTTTTTAGTGAAACTCTTCGAATTAGCAAAAGAATACTTCACTATTTGACAGAAGCATTGTCCAGTAACTTGTAAATACACTAGTCTGACCTGATAGAGGATATCAATTTTTTAGCTTCTTTCACAGCTTCTTGCTTGGAATATACAGACATTTTCTTTACCTGCATACAAAATATGGAACAGCTGTCAGGTCAGTTTCTACATCATGTGAAGCTAACTAATCCGGGCATAGAGTTATAAACCAAGAAAAATAATAAGATCTTTAGTTCATAAGTATACATGATCACAGAGAGAAATGAAGATGAAGTTGCTAACTTAAGCGAGAAATGATTTTCTTTTCTTTTTTTTCTAAATACATTAACTGAAAACAATATGTACCTCTAATTTGTCTTCCTTTGACCTATGAGTTTTTAGAAGCAGTCGAAACTCTTCACTTAAACTGACACATTGAATAAGACTCTCAGGAGAAACAAAGTCCATGGCTACTCTAATGCAAGACTGAAAAATTACAATAACAAAAGTTTAGACTCATAACTGAATACACACACAGAGATTTTACACACACACACACGCTACCACGCAAAAGGAAAAATGAGAAAAATATTGTATAATTGAATACATATATATTGACTATACTTATATTTTTTGTGACATTTTTCTAGGATTAAATGAAATTAGTTTCTAGTTGTTTTTCTTTGGTTTGAGACTATCTAGTTTTTCTCCAGTAAGTCTCTCAAATTTATCAAGGGTGAAAATCATCAGTTGAGACAAATAGATCATATTATTTATATAAAGTACAGTATAAACATCCTATAATATCTAAGAAAATCAGTAAATGTACCATCTTAAATAAAAAGCAAAATAATCTGATATATAATTATGATAAAAAAAATAACAAAAATATGAATTCATTACACCGTTGCTAAAATCCTCTATATCAATCAATAATAGAGTATAGAGAAAACTAACCTTTCTATTTGTTACTTGATGAGGGCATCCTGTTGGAATAAAAACTGCTTCGCCAAGATGTTGCTCAAAGGTCCAGGGCTCTATTCCTGATAATTATTAAGAGAGGAGCAAAAGAAATGTTAAGACCTGCAATACTAAAAAGGGGAATAAATCAAGACTTCCTATTTAAAAAAATGTTGATGATTACAACAAGTAGACAACTTACCATATTCCTGTTTGCTTTTCAGTTTGTTCGAGTTCACTGCTTCTTGTATTTTCTCCTTCACTTCTTTGTTAAGCACCATTAAATATAAATCCCTGTTTATGGCAGACCCAAAAAGGCAGTTGTACTTAGCAGTGACAGCAGTATTCGACTCATGGGACAGTCCAAGGGCTATAAAAGTACAGAAGCATAAATAAAATTACAGGTTTGAAAGGGACTACGGTGAATATTCAATGCATGGTGTTTGGGAACATGGGAGAAAGTTCATGTGTTCTTTTCATAAGAAATCCAAGTGCAGGAGAAAGAAAATTGTATGGTAAATTCATAATAAATGCCCAGGTAAAGAAATACCCAAAGGTATTGACAAATCATTATTGTGATCAACTGCAATTCTATTTTTTTTAAACTAGACTATAATAACAGTCTAATTATATTACTAAAAACAAGTTCCAATTAAACAGGGTGAAGATGTAGTTGCTGGAATCAAGACACTAGAGGACATTGAAACAATGAAACAAATAATGCCAGAAGCATATGCAGAACTTGTGGAGAATTACAGCATTCTAGAAAGCCATTATAAAGGTATGATGGTGCATTTCCTCCCAAATTTTCATGATCCAAAAGTGCAGGTTATGTGCAAGTAAAACATATAATCAGGAGATAATATTCTTGATCAAAACCGTATTAGGATGAACATCATGAAAGAAAGACAAAAAAGGGAAGGGAAAAAACAAGCTAACCTCAATTGTAAGTCTTTTATATCTAAATAGGAGGGAAGGTGAACTTTAAATTGGGTTTTAGTTTGGTCAGGAGATTTTCGGTTATATATGCGGAGGATGCTTTGTGTATATATCTATTAAATTATGTACTGTGATGTGTGAGTATGTATTTTCGGTCTTTTAAACGGGACACTTTGAACATGATATTTCGTCGATACTGGTCTTGGTCACTGCTGCTGAGGTCTTTTGATTTTAAACTTCATGATAAGAAACGTTCGCAAATGATGTCTGTAAACTGAGTAAGAATATGTGAACCAAGAATTTGATGTTTGCACTACGAGTACGTTACAAGAACTTAAGATGCTGATAACGAAGCATGAAATTAACAGAATTTACGGAAGCACTAGAATGATTTTACGTTCTGCCGAAGCTTTATAATTTTTGACGTGGCTTAAAATCGAATTTATCATCATGTGAAAGTTTCCGATCTTAGCCGATTCAAAACATGGTGAAAGCCCTTCAATTTTCTCACATGATGGAAAAGCTATTATTTTTTTACCTGTGGGAAGCTTTGTATCCGTGTTAAGATTCTGTCCAATATCGACATGTAGATGTATTCTTCTGACGCAAACTAGCCCATGTAACTGGTCAACGAGGGTTGTGTATTGTACCAGTATCGACATGAATAAGCAGCAACATCATCTTCACTTTCAACTTCTTTGATGCATGATACTGGTACAATACACAACCCTCGTAACCTTAGATCGTTGTTTCCTGATCCATCTTTCCTCTTAGCCGCATACTGTAATTCATCCAAAAGCATAATGTTATAGTCAAATATTTACGATATAAAAACGAACATTTTAAAGTAAGTAGATCATTGTACACATTGATTGATACCTGAATTTGGTCTTGCAAGAACCGAATATATTCTAATGTTTCGTGTAACACTGAAGCTGTATCTGACTGCAAACTCAATGCATTCTAAGTAAATCCACCGTCTAAATTATCACAGAAATATGATTATCAAATGTTTGACAATTTGGAAAAACGAAGAACGAGACCTTGCCAAAAGGTGAAACTAGTTGTTGCAACGTTGCGATTCTATCACCTAGTTTCTGCTTTCGAATCTATTAATTATCATCGTTAAACTTTAGATTAAAAAAGTAATTAAAAGCAGGAAAAATAAGCAGATTTCAACAGCTTCTCATTTGTACCATGATCGTCCCCATGGAAGAAGAAGATGGTCCTTTCTTCGGCTTCTTGCAAGTGCCTTTTGAACTCTCCTGTTTCTGGATAACACAAAAGCTGACAAATTGATTATAATAAGAAAGAATTATTATTGTTATTATTAATTATGTGTACCTGAACGGTATGTCTCTTGGTGCTTGCTGTAACTGTAGAGGATAGAGGGATATTGTTACAGCTGAACTTGTTGTTTACGACTGATTTCTCATTATCAGAAGTGTATAGATTGATCTCAGCATAACTTAAGAACTTCATTGGCATACTCCTCCCTTCTTTTTCTTCTAGTACCAGTACTTAAGAAACACATAGAACAGTAAGAAACATAAGAATTTCTTAAAGATGGACAAATTATTATGATTTAAACTATAGTTCAATTTTGTAGCTTTAGTATTATTAATACCCTTACGTGACTTCCTCGTCCCAAATTAATCAGACCACTATAGGTTGAGTCAACAATCAATTAATCACCATAAGTTGCAATTTGCAAATCTAGTTTCAGAACTAAGTTGCAATTTCCAACACAGTTGCAAACTAAGTTGCATTGCAACTCAGTTTTGCAAATTGAAATGCAACTCGGTTTTGGAACTAAATTGCAAATTACAAATCAGTTGCAGTTGCATTGCAGCTCATTTTTGCAACTGAGTTGCATTTCATTTTGCAATATATCATCTTCCTGTAATTATAGGCATCAAATATCAATTTTTTAAGAGCATGATAAATATAATTAGTGTATTAATTACCTGTAACCATTGACTCATTTATACAAACATATAGAACACAAGTAAATATGACATTTACATTTAATAAGTAAAACAACAAATTAACCTTATCATTTGATAGATATACATATAACTGTTTTAAATATGCTTCTAAATAGTTGATGGGTTCGATTTCCACTTTGTAAATTAGCAAAGCAATAGCATCATATAAAAGAATAAACTCCAAGATTATTTTGGAGTATTATCAATTGTACCATAAACAACCCCTTGGTACAAAAATTTGATATCATCGGCTTTATCATGACTGGATCAAAAAATATTGATCTAATAAAATAATGCAACAACAAGAATAAGTTTTATTGGCTATGTCAAAACATTAAAACTATCTTTAAGATGGTATAATTAAAATCAAATGTTAATTACCGTTAAACAACACTGATTTTGCTCTTACTATTGCAGATGCTGGTGAATCCATCCTGGAAGAAAAAGCCAAAAACAAATTTTGCATAACTTACACTGTTGTTCAGCTTCTCATTTTTTTCAGAAGGTTAGGGACATATATCAAGGTATGGCCATAATTATTATCTGTTATAGCGAGTGTTGCAAGTTTGTTATTCAAATCACTCAAACCACTTCGGATGAAAAAAATAAACTCTTGTTGATTTCATTTCTTTTTTCAGGTACATGTGCAATTACAGATGTATCTACTTCTAGCAGTCTTATCTAAATGGCAACATGGTATGCAAACTTCCTCACATGTATTTAAAGGTGGAACCCAGTGTGCGAGGCTCCCGCACGATAGCGGGCTCTGGGGAGGTCGATAATGTACGCAGTATTTCCCTCGCATTGCAAAGAGGTTGTTTCCGGCTTCCTCACATGTATTATTTGTGAAAATTTCTTTTCAGTTTTCAAATGACCCATTTACCTTCTAAATCAAGAAAAAGATGAAATTGTAACTTATAACAAGAATACTTAAGCTATGTGTAATATTTAATAAAAATTAATATTGACTAAAGCTAAAGAAAAAACTAATAATTCATGACTATTGCTAAAAATAAAAATAGAACGAAAGTATGGTAAAATTTTGTCTGTATTACTTAATTGTTTTTCTTGGTAGATGCATGATAATCCAAGCAATACAAAATTGAAATGTAAACTGTTTTTCTTACGAACACAACCAATGCTACAACTTACGAAAAAAAGGATCGAAGATTTCAAAAATAGTAGCAAAAGACGTACCTTTGTTTAAATGACGAAGAGAAGAGAGGGAAATATATAAAACTTCAAAAAAAATGAGGGAAACATAACCCTCTGTTCAGGTTGGTTTCTCCTCAACAAATATTTCCTATTCAATTTAATATTTGCATTTATATTGAAGGTGTCAACCTTGATTTTATCATAAAACATAATTCGTTCGAGCTACTAAACTAAACCAAGCATGAAAGCATAAGAAAGTTGTGTACCCTCATTACGTAATCATGTAATTGCATAATATTTCTCAGCATGTCATGCCTATCACTTTCCAATAATAAATTTATATGAAATCTCATATCTAATTATGAAACCAATTTATCATAGCTTGACTAATCTTAATAAAAGCATTGCAAAATATAGCAAACCATGACCCTTCTTACAATAATAGACTGAAAGTTTTTTTCTCAGATAACTAATGATAGTTGATGTAATAAATGATCAAACTAACAATGCTAGTATGTGTTAACTTTAAATAGTTATATAGCAATGAATAAACCAATTTCCTTAAATCCACCTCAAACTTCTCTCGCTATGTATCTCCAACCTGTATCATTTTCTACTAGAGATATGCATCTCTGGTAGCTCATTTTCACAGTAAGAAGCTGCAAATATAAGTTTCATTGTCCTTAACCCCATTATATATTTTATAATATTCCTATGAAAATCATATGATTTGAATTCTATACAACTAATTAATTTCAAACTTTTGAACCATTAAGAAAATACCCAACAGAAGAATCAATAGGTTTAAAGTAAATACCCAATAGAAAAAGCAACAGGTTTAAAGAAAATACCTAAAATCACGGAGAACGAAACTAGGGTTTGGCCCACTGAGATCTGGACAGTTGTGATTAACCGAAGATGAGGAAGCTAGGGCATGAACTTAATGTTGCGATGATTTAAATTTAGGGCTATCTACTACAAGTTATGAGTTGTGATTTACTACGATCTGAAATCTTGGGAGTGAAATTTGCAAGCTGGGAGAGGAAGATAAGGAAGATAGGTGGGAAGTGAAATTCTAGGAGGGAAACAGAAAAAAAGGAAATGAAAAGAACCCGCGTTCTGTATGGGTCTAAGTGATATGTACAGCGTTTAAGTGAAATTTAATACTAATTTGGGCCCATACGGGAAGTGTATAGCGTTTAGTAAGTATAAGTATTTTATTCCTTATTATTTAATAAGACTAACGCCAGAAACTCTATGAATGAGTGCTATAAAAAGTCCAGTTTCTTGTAGTGGCTTAACTATTTAAATGGGCTTATGAATGGTTTTATAGGTTACTTAATTAAAACAAGGTCATATTAGGGATTGTGCACCATAACTCCTTAATACCTTAATCCCACGTTTCCTTTCATTTCACGTTTATTTTTATAAAACACAAACAAACGTAAATCAAAAGGAGAAGCCGGCCATTACCAAAGGGGAGAAATTAAATCTAAAGCTAAGGATTCAAGCTAGGGGAATTAACCAAGAATCAAATCTCAAAGTCCTTATCCTAATCAAGGTGAATAATAATCAAAACCATATCTATTTTGCTTTTATGATCATTTGATTTTCAGGATTAAGATTAAATCCATTATGATGATTTTTGATGATGATATGCTTGGATTTATGACATATTTGAGTCAAACAAAATTGTTTGATAATTGTTTATACGGTTTTAAGGGTAAAACCAATTATATTGAATTTCGAATGCCATGAGGAAATCATATATTATGTAAAACATGATTTTGGAGATGAGTTTCTATTATTATAATTTTCCAAGTTATGGAAAATTTATTATGAATTTTCAAAGGAAAATATGAATAATTGGGTTTAGAAATCAATTTCGGTTATTTTATGAAGAACTTGGGTCCGAAATTTTTATATGTTAGATAACATATTGATAGTGAATTTCTATAATATTTGGGGATTTTTCCTAAGTAATTAACTATGGAAATTAATCTGTTTTAGAAGGAGGACTTAATTGTTTTAATTGTCTTGCTTAATGGAAGGGCTTATTTGTTAAACTAATCTTGTTTAGATTTGAAATTACGCGGCAGTTATTTTGAGAAAGGATTTGAAAAGTTTATGGCAACCAATTAAAGGTTTACAAATAGGCAAGTTGGTTATAATGTAATTACTAAAATGGAAAATCAGACTTTAATCGGAAATATGTTCCGCCTCTTTTAGAAGCAACCTTTCGACCCGATGCTCCCGCTTCGACCAAGTCGAAACCTACCAACCCAAAATCAATACACAAGGTATCAATACATTGGTACGTAGTGGATTGGAGAAAGGCGGAAGGCATGGTGTCGAAACCCTTGCTTTCGATGGGGTAGAACCTTTGTTTTACTTTCTAAAGAAATGCGCTTGCCTGTTTTTACTAAAAACTTTCGAAGGAGTCAAAACAAATGCTTTCGAAAGGGTCTTCTAAATAGCTTTTGAAGGGGTTGCCACCTTTTTATTTAAGTACAGCATTCGAATGAGTTCCTATGTTTTAAACTAATACTTTCGAAAGGTTAGTCTCAACCCAATCGAAACCTTGCTGTCGTCCCCATGCCTTTCGAATGGATTGAAGTCATCAACCAATTTGAAAGGTGTTTTAAACCTGTGCTAAGCCACATCCTAAAGCTTATGAAAGGATTCAAGGGTCTCGAAGGCAATGGCTTTGAAAGGGTTTTCATAGCCATAATTCAAATGTTTTACTTAAATGTTTTGAGCTTTCGAAAGGATGGTTCCAAAGCCATCAATTTTCCCCAAACAATTTTATATGAAGATTAAATTTTTCGAAAGGGGTACTTTCGTATATATTCACTTTGACCCAAAAGATATTTTTAAAAAGACAAACCAATGCTTTCGAAAGGGGTACTTTCAAGTAGTTTCGAAGCTATGCTTCTAAGAATTAATAAGTAATGCTTTAATACTTTTGAAAGGTATAGTTTGATGGTTTCGAAAGAGATGTCTTAAAGTGTTCGAAAAGCGTATGCTTAGTGTTTTGAAAAGAAGATTTGAATGCTTTCGAAGGAGGTTATCCAATGGTTTCGAGAGTAAAAGTTTAAGGTTTCGAAAGCCTTAGTTTTCAAGGCAAAGAACCCAATCTCATTTTTAAAGGAAAACTCATAGCTAAAATAAAGGAGTTTTGAAATAGTTTTAACTATAATTTTTTTAAGAAGCTTTCCTTGATAAAATAATAGGTTAAAGGGATTAACCATGTTTCATATGTAAATAATTTCAAGGATATTAAACCATAGATGTTGGTATTATTATATTATTATGCTTGCTTCTTCTAAATATACATATTCACTTCAAAATGGACCCATAACTGTATTTTGGGGAGAAAAGAGTAGAATAATCAGCTAGGTTGACCCAGTAGTGAATTTAAATTGAGTTCACTCCTGAATCAATAGAATTGCTTCCAGGAGGTCAAATAGAGCAGAACATAGGATGTCTAAATACTGATTAAAGAAGTTGTCAGATAGACAGGTTCATAGTAAACCCATGAAAACTATGTTTAGGAAAAGTTATTGGTAGATACCAATAGGTTCATAGTAAACCCATGAAAACTATGATTAGAAAGAGTTATTGGCAGGGCCAATAGGTTCGTAGTGAACCCATAAAAACTATATCCGGATTAAGTTATTGACAAATGTCAATAGGTTCCTAGTATACCAATGAAAACTAGGATAAGAGGGAAGTTATTGGAGATACCAATAGGTTTAGAGAGAACTTATGAATAAGGAAGTTATTGGTAGGG
Organism: Allium fistulosum; assembly: GCA_030737815.1. Classification (NCBI taxonomy): domain Eukaryota; kingdom Viridiplantae; phylum Streptophyta; class Magnoliopsida; order Asparagales; family Amaryllidaceae; genus Allium; species Allium fistulosum. The sequence continues at coordinate 1,453,173,665 of CM060902.1, read as the reverse complement.
GCCAATAGGTTCTTAGTGATCCCATGAAAACTATGAAACCGGATAGGGAGTCCATATACATTAAATAGGTTATTTGTCAGCCCACGAAAACTATTAGGTTAATAGTGATCCTAGAAACTATAATTAAGACAGATAGTCAAAATGAATGGGGATGGGTAATCCAAAATTGATTTACTTGTTTACATATCATCATAATATTTTCAATTGTTATGTTTTAACCATTGTGGATGCAAGAGCATAGTATATGATTTTTATAAAGTTTTAATAAATAATAGTGAGGGGAAAAATCCGTTCTGCTAAGTGGCGCGGTTTCACTAGATATCTAAATGGTTTGAGATGGTAGGTTATTATAAATACCAGGCTTTATGTCTGACTCGAAGTTTACGTTTTCCACTTAAACTCTCGGGTGCTCAATTGATTTTGAGTAGTTTGAGAGTTGAGGTTTTTAGGTTCTCCTTAGACGAATAAGCTTCCGGAGACGTTTAGGAGGCATGATAGCTATTAGGAGTTCTTTTCTATTTTGATTCCGCTGTGTTTTGTTATAAAGGCAGAGTTGTTTAATTGCCTAGTTATATACTCTGATCATCCAAGGGGGCATCTTCATATGTTGCTCTTGGCGTGTATTGTAATAATTATATTTTCTCTGAACGTGGTTCTCGAATATGGGATTATGTAATGAATGTTGAAATGATTTGAAATGGAATGTGAAAGTTATTTTAAAATTTTAAAATTTTCCATATCCATGTGTTTCTGTTACATCAATGTATCTAACATTACCGTATTTGGTCATCGAGGATTAATAACTATGAATGGCTGCAGCATCTGTAGCCATTAGTTTTGGACCTCCAAGTGGGGGACGTTACACATCCATTGAGCCCAAAGTACGTAATGCTCTACAAATGTTAGGTAGTGTATTACTCATGGCTTCTGGGGCACCAAAGGGTTACGTACTGATAGTTATTGGATAACTATAAAATGAGTCGCTCGAGAATTTTCTATTGGTTAATAATAACTATTGTCAAAGTGAAGATATTATACACTTCTCTCGACTGAAGAATATTGTTGAACTTCAATATGGATACTCCAATATGATTATAGCTAAATCGTGGCATTGACTCCACCGAATGACTATAGTTGAGTCTGAGTTTAAGCATTGGAAGTGAAATACCATTCAATAGAGAATCCGTCTTCTCAGTTACATGAGTTTAGTATCATGGTATACTGTAGTTAACTCAAAGTCAAAGTCTTTGGCCAGTACAGTATGGTTAATAATAAATGTTATTATTAAACCATGAACTTTGTTTATGGACTAAACAAGTTGAGTGTTGAATATATTGGAATTTTAACCAAAACTAAATTCCAAATGTCTTAATGTGATATAGTGTTAACGATGAGAATTGGTGCCAAACTATCACACCACCTGCTAAGTGAAGTATGAAAATTAATATTTGAATTGTTCAATATTAATCAACAACTGAATTTACACCTACAAGTAGCACAACTACATTGTTAAATTCTCTGAAATATCACACGATTTAAATTGTTATAATTAAATTAATTAATTAATATTTTCTGAAATATTATTTATTTATTTATTTAATGTATTGGATGCCTTTAGTATTTAATTGGGTGCGTATATAAAAGTTGTATATGTACAAATCGATATGCAATATTTATGGGCATTTAAATTTGATTTAAATGGAATTATGTTCTAAGTGTTATTGAAAAAATTGAAGGCTCCTCTTACCTCATTCATGGCAGGCCATAAGAAGAAAAAAGAGGCTTGGAATCCAATGGTTAGAACTAGGAAATGAAGGGAGGAGGTCAAGGATGGTTCCCTCTATAAATACCAAAGCTTTTCATTCACTTGCCTCTCTTAACCACTCTCTTTCATAACCCTAGCCTCCATCTTCATTTTCCTGCTTCCATGGAAAAATGTCAAGGAAAAATAATTAAAATAATAATAATTTAATGGCATCCGATTAAATCAATCAAAAAATATGCTTCTCCTTCTCTTGCAAAGCTAGAAGACTGATTCAGATTTGAATCTAGGAGCGTGTGTCAATAAAGGTGCATTCAATGACTACATTTATTAGGTATGATATAATCTATTTTGTATGTATATTCATTATGATGTTATAGATCTAGTTATTTGATTGTTTTGACAAATTTGTATATGCATCCATTGTCCACCTTTAATTTGTATATGTTTGGATCAGAAATTTTTGAGTTTGTTGATTTGGATTGGATTTAAAATTAATAACAATGATTTATTGTTAATTCTTATTATCCATTTATGTTGAAGTTGGTTTTGTTTTAGATCTAAATCTATTAGCTAATTAATTAATTATACATATATGGTTGAATGTTAGTGGTAATTTCATTTTTTCACAATTAGTTTTCTATTTCAGAATGTGTGTGTGTGTGTGTATGTATGTATGTACATACATACAAATATATACACACTCCTAATTTTGAAATTTTTGAAAACTATTTTACAATGAATATCTAAAAAACATACACACACACATCTTAATATTAAAGCATGTCTATTTTAACGTAAAAACCACATGAATCAACATTCTAATTTATTTTAATAAAGCTTTCTTTTGATTTAAATTAAAAAATTATACTCATATTTAATTTTAAATTCTGTTGCAAAAATAAAATATATCAGTTAAAAAGGAAAAATGAAAGGTCATGTGATTGGCAAAACAGAATACATATATAAATTATTAATTTTGAAACACATATATATATATATATATATATATATATATATCTGTGTGTGTGTATACACATACACAAATATTTGCAAACAATATTTTGGACAATTGATGCATGTATAAGGGATGAATATGTCCATTGTGGTGTAAATCCCAGCACCTATACACATAAACATTAACTATGTACACAATATGAAAAGTTTTACTTGCACTACACACACATGAGTATATTTTGATACAATTGACGACAACCACCCTACACCTCTAGCAGCTAATATACTTGTATCGTGTGTTGTAATCTAACACCTCTAATTTTTGTTTAACATTATTTAGGACATTTAATTGGGTAGATTAAATAGAACAATATAAATAATTAAGGATAATCAGGTTTGGGTAATTGATAAGGTCGTGCCTTAATAAACTAAGTAAAATTATTTTAAAGACTAAACATATAAGGGAATGAATTAGAGGGGCAATTTAGGAATAGACCAAACCTTTTGCCTTAGACCTTTTCCCCTCATTTTCATTCTCATTTTCATCATTCATCGAAAATAATCAAAGGAAAGAAAAGAGAGTCAGACACTAAAAAAGCAATAGGAAGTCAAAATCTAAGGATTCAAAGGGAAGAAGCTTAGGGATTAGAAGCTATACCAAATCTCAACTCCAACATTTGATTTAAAAGGTGAATAATAAAGGTTCCATCTCTTTTAATTTCTTTTGAAATCGATTATGGGTAATACCCAAATCTTTCGTTTTGATATGTCAAGATTTGGCTTGATAATCTTTGTTTGGATAGAATAATGGTTAATGGGAATTATAGAATTTATATGAAATGATTTAATTCAGTTTTAGGGTAAAACTTAAGTTTATAATCTCCCAACAACTTGATTTTCGAATATGTGATGTAAAATGATATTTTGAAGATGTGTTTGCAATTTCATAATTTTCTAAGCTAGAATAACTATTTTATGAATTTCATAAGGGGAAATTGCTTAATTTCGAGTTTTAATTGTTTAAGATAATTAAATATGGTTTTTGGGTTTGAAATTTTTATATGTTAAAGAAAAGGACATTCTCTAATTTTTATGAACTATTGAGATTTTTCCCAAATGATTTTAATTTATTATAAATTTATCATGCCAGATAAGCATATAAAAGAATTAATTAATTAAGGGTATTAATTAATCATTTTAAATATGTTTTGGAACTTGAAAATATAGGATGACAGATTTCTACAAAAATTTGGGTAAGGAGATTTTGTTAACCAATAGAAATTTAGAAAGTGTAAGATTTATTGAAAAGTATTTACTTTTAATATAAATAAATCAGTTTTCGTATTAATTACGATTGATGCCATGCCACATGCACCTCTTCGAGCCTAATGTGATGCCGCTTAATGAAGGTCGACGTTGATGAAGGATGAAGTGCATGATCGTGTAACGCCCCACCTCTATGCTCATAATAACAAAGAGTATTAAAAGAAATACTGTCTATTATTACGAAGAATAAGGCTGGATAGGAGCGGCCCTCCGTAGTTGGCCTTACACTAGCATTGGTTATCTCGATAGGAGTGGTATATACTTTTTATTTTTCATCTATTATTTATTTACTCCCATCGACACACCCAATTCTAGTACAAAACGAACTACGACGGTTCATAATAGTTTAGGACAATGAATATAATAACAACACAGATAATATAAATGCGGAACACAGATTAAACAAAAAGTCTCATATATATATATATATATAACTGATGTCAGTTACAATATAGTTGACACAGTACATATGATACAACTACAACTGTCGACTCTGGAAGTTATATATACAAGTACATTATCAACTAATATACATGAATACATATCATCCTATACAATAACACGACTTCTACAAATGACAAAGACAACTTCAAAAGATGTGAAAAGTCTTCATAGCCTGAATAGCAACTCAAAGAAGGAAATCTACAACCTGAAATAACTCGGGTCTGACCCGAGTATTATATTCATAAGAAAATAATACACGGGTCAGTCTAATTCAAACTCAGTTATTAGTGCACAGAAGCAATAATAATCAGATATCAAATAGACGACAGTCACAGAAATCTCGTATATCCGACTACTCGATAAAAGAATCGGATAACGGCAGATATAACACTAAACAGTGTTAAACAACAATCAGCAATCCAAATAAATTTAAACAATTGAAATGTCAATTTAAAAACAACAATGCTGATTCGCTGCAGTACACGCTAACGTGTACTGCCTCGCCAATACAGTCTATGAAATACTCAGAAGATCAATTAATCCAAAAGCCAACAGATCCCACTCAAACCAAAATGAATCATTTCAAAATACAACTTCAAAATATTGAATTGAACTAACGAATCAATTCAACAATCGACATATCAATTAAAACTGTCACTTTTGCTAGGGCTGCAGTACACGCTAACGTGTACTGCCTCGCCACTACAATAATGCAAGTGAAACACAAACCAGCAGAATAGAATAAAACAAAAGAAATGTACCATGGTGCAACTGCATACATATATTTAAGTATGATCATAGATGTATGTAAATACATGATAGCTAAATCAAATGATTCGAACCCAAGTAAAGCAAGAGCTAGTGATGTACACTTACACTAAATGTCTCAAAGAACAGAGGACAAAACTCGAAGACAACATGAAACTGAACAGTGCAAAAGTAATATGGACCTGACTGTACACAATTGATACTGTCAAGAGATAAATAGTCTCAAACAACACTGGGCAGTGCCATCAGAGATGAACACTTCATATATGCAGACTAGGCAAGAGTGAGTAAGACATCACTAACATATGTAAACTCAAGTAATCCCGTGAACACAATACGACAATGAATCAAGTGAACAAGTGTATACATATATGCATGCAACTGAAGTGCAGATGCGATTGCAATATGACACGAATGCACAGATAAAACGAAGTGTAACTGCAACTGAATACTTAACATGTCAAGTAAACAAAACCACAAACCAAACAAAGGATGCCCCAGTGAACAGTACACAACAACCCTGACTTAAAGTGTATACAATGAAGACTACAAGTTCAGGTCCAGTTACAACCAAGAACAAACCCAATGTAAATATAGACTCGAATACAAAGGAATGCAACTACCAATGTAGAATAACTTATTTTATACAATGAAACCAGAAGAGACTGATATCAAAGCAAGGGAGTTCGAATCAAAATGTAGTTGCAAGTTCACACAGTGAAACTGTTATTAACTGCTGATACTAAAACAGTATAACCAAACCAATTGAAGACAAAATCATGAATCAACCACAGTCAAAGTCGTGGTGAATATGAAAAGAAGAACCATCTCGTGATCAAACCCATGGCAACCAAACCAAATAAAACTTCCCAAGAACACATACATATCCAGGGATGCAGTGTCCAAGGCTGAGACAAAATCACACAAGGTAGCAGTTTAAAACAATTTAAAACTCAGTGTGGCTAGTTCGAATAATTCCAAAGCCGATCAAATACAATTATACATGTATGCATATATATATATATATATAAGTATACACATACATGTCTATATCAAATGAAACAAAGAGGAATATACCAATGTGTACAGCAGCTAACAATGGCAAGATACGAGTACAGTTAGCCTCAATGCAATCACGAACGCAACTGTACATGGAAATATCAGACACCAAACATCCTAGTGACGAATGAATGCAACACAACTCGAAGTACCATGGACAGAAGTAAACGCAGACATGTACCAGAGTACATCACAAGAAATATATGCCACTGGGGATACGTTTGAACAAAGGTTTCCCATTTAAGAAATGCAATGTCAAAGACAATAAATAATATGATAAAAACAACCAACCCATGTCAAAGACTACTGTAGAACCAAAAACCCAGAAATTCCCACAACAAAATCAGAGTGACCGAAGTCAAATGTAAAGCAATGTCGAAGTCCACAGAGAAATTCACAATTTCCAAACTGAGAAACCCTTATCACGAAAATAAGTGAATTCAAACCAAGTCCAAGTAAAACAAAATTGGAACCAATGGTTTCAACTTCAAACCAAAATCAAAGCAATGATCACCACAAAACGAAACGCTCAAATCCTCTAAACATTTTCTCGAAGTCAACATAATCACTCCAGTAACCAAAATTAACAAAATCGAAACCGGGGAAATCACACACACAATTACAGAGCATGAATTAGATGTGAGTGGAAAGGGAGAAAGAGCCACTCACCTTTTTTTTCTCGAAGCAAAGAATGAGCTCAACGGAAATTTGGGAAGCCGGTAGACAAATCATTCAAATAGGCTCGGCTTCGATTGAATTCGAGAAGCCCTAATTTGAAAAAAAAGGGACGAACGATATCGAGGCCGCCATTCTTTCTTTTCTTTTCCGTTCGTATGTTTTAGCTCCTAGGGTTTGAAAATGAAAAAGATGGATAAAGGAACGGGTATTCATTTAGATAAGGCAGCTCTAAAATAAAACATGGGCTTTCATAAATTTTAAAGCCCGAGATGCTTTACAAATTTTCAAAAGAGACACAATCGATTAAAACTCCAGCTGAATTAAACGAACAATTTAATCGTCACTTCGACGATAATTAATTGCTATTAAATCTCGGGTTGTTACAGACTCCCCTCCTTATAAAAATTGCGTCCTCGCAATTTTCATAATGAAGGTCATCTACAACTATTATTCTTCTAACATAAACTGGTTAAGCTAGAAAAATAAAAGTCGCAAATTCAAATGCCACAGAAATCTTTTATCTTTATAAAAGAGATTCACAAATTCTCAACAAAGTTCAATTATCAAAAGATAATCAGAAGACAGCAAACGGAATAATTGCAAACATCAGTAATACTTAATTACCAATAGATAATTATAATACAGAAATCATAAAACAGCAATATCTAATTATCAATACGATAATTAGAAAACAACAAGATCTAATTATCAACAAAGATAATTATGAGACACAAATCACAATTCGCAAGACTGCCTATATCTAGTTATTCACAATTTACTAGAAAACACGAACTTCATAATCAGCAACTCTAACTATCAACAGAGATAGAAAGGAAAAAGCAATTCAATAAAAATCAGCATAATCAAGATTCAATTAGAGACTAGAAAATCTCGTATCAATAAAATCAGCAAACATCCAATTATCTAAACGATAGTCAGAAAACAAATCAACAATTATCAAATTATCAATTATCTACTTATCAAAAACGACAACAAATATTCAATTATCAAAAACGATAATCAAATTTCAAATCAACAAATATTCGATTATCCAAAAACGATAATCAAATTTCAAATCAACAAATATTCAATTATCAAAAACGATAATCAAATTTCAAATCAACAAATATTCGATTATCCAAAAACGATAATCAAATTTCAAATAAAAAAATATTCGATTATCAAAAACGATAATCAAACTTCAATTCACAAATATTCGATTATCAAAAACGATAATCAAATTTCAAATCAACAAATATTCGATTATCAAAACGATAATCAAATTTCAAATCACAAATATTCGATTATCAAAAACGATAATCAAATTTCAAATCAACAAATATTCGATTATCAAAAACGATAATCAAACTTCAATTCACAAATATTCGATTATCAAAAACGATAATCAAATTTCAAATCAACAAATATTCGATTATCAAAAACGATAATCAAATTTCAAATCAACAAATATTCGATTATCAAAACGATAATCAAATTTCAAATCACAAATATTCGATTGTCAAAAACGATAATCAAACTTCAATTCATAAATATTCAATTATCAAAAACGATAATCAAATTTCAAATCAACAAATATTCGATTATCAAAACGATAATCAAATTTCAAATCACAAATATTTGATTATCAAAAACGATAATCAAATTTCAAATCAACAAATATTCGATTATCAAAAACGATAATCAAATTTCAATTCACAAATATTCGATTATCAAAAACGATAATCAGAACTCATATCAACAAATATCTAATTATCACAAGCGATAATTAGAAACAACAAATATCCGATTATCAAAAACGATAATCAGAACTCATATCAACAAATATCTAATTATCACAAGGGATAATTAGAAACAACAAATATCCGATTATCAAAAACGATAATCAGAACTCATATTAACAAATATCCAATTACCTGCAGATAATTGGAAACAACAAATATCTAGAAATCAATTAAGAAGACTAGAAAATCAACGTAAAAGCTTGGATCGATCCCATCAGATGGCGAGTTTTTAATTCGCCGCACGTGCATCAACAAATGGCCGAAGCCTATCAAGTACTCTACATAATTTTGGCGCCCAACAAATGACCCGAAGGTCCTCATAGTGGCTCGAAAGCACACGAAATCATCAAATATTTCAATTAACGAGTCCGGAATTAACCGAAATAGCAAACGCACATGTCCCATACCACGTGTTTTACTAAATCGTTTGATTCTCTTCATCGTTTCCTTAAAAGTGCAAAATTGTGTATTTTGTAAAAATACACTTTACATTCTCAAACGGACAAGTCCGGAATTAAGCGAATCAGTAAAAGAAAGGGGTCATAGTCCTCGATTTTGCTGAAACGTTTAAATCGCTTCCTCATTCTTTTGAAAGCGCAAACTATAAAATTTCTGAAAACAATTTTTTTTATTTATTTTATAAAAATAACAATTCACACTCTCAACTGAACAAGTCCGGAGTTAAGCGAATCAGTAAAAGAAAGGGGTCATAATCCTCGATTTTGCTGAATCGTTTAAGTCGCTTCCTCATTCTTTTGAAAACGCAAACTGTTAAAAAATTATAAAACAATTTTCATTTTTAAAACGATTTTTCCAATCATGTGATTAAAACAGCAAATTAGTAACAATTTCAATAAGGAAATTGTACTTCTCAAAATACCGTAAAAATGGGTCACAAATCAGCATTGCGGTATAACCGCTTGAAAATCCACTTTCAAAAATTTGACTGTTACTGAAGTCAAAGCGACAGTAATTTTAAAACATCAAAAATCTCATCAAAATAATTCACATCAAAATGTGACATCAGTGAATTTTCATTCATTAAAATTGTCAACAAAACACCGTGCTTCAAAAATATAGCACTGGTGTAAAAATCCCGTTATAACAATAACGGCAACAAAATACGTTTCATAACCAAGCATCGGTTCAACGTAAAATTAATGCAGTAACGTGCAATTCGTATTTGCACGCACACTACAATATACACAATGAAACTACTCTGTTATCTTCAATGAAGATAATTTAAAACAGCAAAAATCTAATCATCAATGATTAGTATAAAAGAAACCCAGCAAAAATCTCAACAAAAATCACATAACTACAATCGTTTCGAATCCTCAATTCGGATTCGAAATACTCAAAGAAACAAAATAAATACAGCTATGTAAACAACGAATGAAATTTATTTCAATTTCATATTTTGATTTTTAAATCAAAAAGATTATCAGTTGTACTCAGCGAAGACAGTTTCACTGTTTCCGCTGCGCACTCTGATAAACAGAACACAAATCAATCAAATCATCAGAACACAATTTCACTAAGTTTTTTTATAAAGATATTTAAAAATTTCATCCAAATTTCAAAACATTAGTTTTGACTCAAAGCACAAATAAAACATCGATCAATAGTTGTAACATATGTTCCATCCAAGTTATGCTTATATTATGTCCATAAACCCCAAGCTCTGATACCAACTGTAACGCCCCACCTCTATGCTCATAATAAAAAAGAGTATTAAAAGAAATACTGTCTATTATTACGAAGAATAAGGCTGGATAGGAGCGGCCATCCGTAGTTGGCCTTACACTAGCATTGGTTATCTCGATAGGAGTGGTATATACTTTTTATTTTTCATCTATTATTTATTTACTCCCATCGACACACCCAATTCTAGTACAAAACGAACTACGACGGTTCATAATAGTTTAGGACAATGAATATAATAACAACACAGATAATATAAATGCGGAACACAGATTAAACAAAAAGTCTCATATATATATATATATATATATATATATATATATATATATATATATATATATATATATATAACTGATGTCAGTTACAATATAGTTGACACAGTACATATGATACAACTACAACTGTCGACTCTGGAAGTTATATATACAAGTACATTATCAACTAATATACATGAATACATATCATCCTATACAATAACACGACTTCTACAAATGACAAAGACAACTTCAAAAGATGTGAAAAGTCTTCATAGCCTGAATAGCAACTCAAAGAAGGAAATCTACAACCTGAAATAACTCGGGTCTGACCCGAGTATTATATTCAAAAGAAAATAATACACGGGTCAGTCTAATTCAAACTCAGTTATTAGTGCACAGAAGCAATAATAATCAGATATCAAATAGACGACAGTCACAGAAATCTCGTATATCCGACTACTCGATAAAAGAATCGGATAACGGCAGATATAACACTAAACAGTGTTAAACAACAATCAGCAATCCAAATAAATTTAAACAATTGAAATGTCAATTTAAAAACAACAATGCTGATTCGCTGCAGTACACGCTAATGTGTACTGCCTCGCCAATACAGTCTATGAAATACTCAGAAGATCAATTAATCCAAAAGCCAACAGATCCCACTCAAACCAAAATGAATCATTTCAAAATACAACTTCAAAATATTGAATTGAACTAACGAATCAATTCAACAATCGACATATCAATTAAAACTGTCACTTTTGCTAGGGCTGCAGTACACGCTAACGTGTACTGCCTCACCACTACAATAATGCAAGTGAAAAACAAACCAGCAGAATAGAATAAAACAAAAGAAATGTACCATGGTGCAACTGCATACATATATTTAAGTATGATCATAGATGTATGAAAATACATGATAGCTAAATCAAATGATTCGAACACAAGTAAAGCAAGAGCCAGTGATGTACACTTACACTAAATGTCTCAAAGAACAGAGGAAAAAACTCGAAGACAACATGAAACTGAACAGTGCAAAAGTAATATGGACCTGACAGTACACAAGTGATACTGTCAAGAGATAAATAGTCTCAAACAACACTGGGCAGTGCCATCAGAGATGAACACTTCATATATGCAGACTAGGCAAGAGTGAGTAAGACATCACTAACATATGTAAACTCAAGTAATCCCGTGAACACAATACGACAATGAATCAAGTGAACAAGTGTATACATATATACACGCAACTGAAGTGCAGCTGCGATTGCAATATGACACGAATGCACAGATAAAACGAAGTGTAACTGCAACTGAATACTTAACATGTCAAGTAAACAAAACCACAAACCAAACAAAGGATGCCCCAGTGAACAGTACACAACAACCCTGACTCAAAGTGTATACAATGAAGACTACAAGTTCAGGTCCAGTTACAACCAAGAACGAACCCAATGTAAATATAGACTCGAATACAAAGGAATGCAACTACCAATGTAGAATAACTTATTTTATACAATGAAACCAGAAGAGACTGATATCAAAGCAAGGGAGTTCGAATCAAAATGTAGTTGCAAGTTCACACAGTGAAACTGTTATTAATTGCTGATACTAAAACAGTATAACCAAACCAATTAAAGACAAAATCATGAATCAACCACAGTCAAAGTCGTGGTGAATATGAAAAGAACAACCATCTCGTGATCAAACCCAAGGCAACCAAACCAAATAAAACTTCCCAAGAACACATACATATCCAGGGATGCAGTGTCCAAGGCTGAGAAAAAATCACACAAGGTAGCAGTTTAAAACAATTTAAAACTCAGTGTGGCTAGTTCGAATAATTCCAAAGCCGATAAAATACAATTATACATGTATGCATATATATATATAAGTATACGCATACATGTCTATATCAAATGAAACAAAGAGGAATATACCAATGTGTACAGCAGCTAACAATGGCAAGATACGAGTACAGTTAGCCTCAATGCAATCACGAATGCAACTGTACACGGAAATATCAGACACCAAACATCCTAGTGACGAATGAATGCAACACAACTCGAAGTACCATGGACAGAAGTAAACGCATACATGTACCAGAGTACATCACAAGAAATATATGCCACTGGGGATACGTTTGAACATTGGTTTCCCGTTTAAGAAATGCAATGTCAAAGACAAGAAATAATATGATAAAAACAACCAACCCATGTCAAAGACTACTGCAGAACCAAAAACCCAGAAATTCCCACAACAAAATCAGAGTGACCGAAGTCAAATGTAAAGCAATGCCGAAGTCCACAGAGAAATTCATAATTTCCAAACTGAGAAACCCTTATCACGAAAATAAGTCAATTCAAACCAAGTCCAAGTAAAACAAAATTGGAACCAATGGTTTCAACTTCAAACCAAAATCAAAGCAATGATCACCACAAAACGAACCGCTCAAATCCTCTAAACATTTTCTCGAAGTCAACATAATCACTCCAGTAACCAAAATCAACAAAATCGAAACCGGGGAAATCACACACACAATTACAGAGCATGAATTAGATGTGAGTGGAAAGGGGGAAAGAGCCACTCACCTTTTTTTTCTCGAAGCAAAGAATGAGCTCAACGGAAATTTGGGAAGCCGGTAGACAAATCATTCAAATAGGCTCGGCTTCGATTGAATTCGAGAAGCCCTAATTTGGAAAAAAAAAGGGACGAACGATATCGAGGCTGCCATTCTTTCTTTTCTTTTTTTTCTGTTCGTATGTTTTAGCTCCTAGGGTTTGAAAATGAAAAAGATGGATAAAGGAACGGGTATTCATGTAACGACCCGTAAAATTTTAACTGTTTTAATAACGTAATTAGTAAAATTTTAATCGATAAAATTTTGAAATAAAAATTTAATATTTGGAATACGTCTAATTAGACATAGCAACTGGTAAATTTTCGTCCGAAAATATGAAAGTTAATTTCGCGCGTAAATTCACTTCAATTTAATCAGTTAAAAAGCAATGAAAATAAAATGTTTCTGAAACCTAAATATTTTTACATAGAAAAATTCTAAACCATCTTCTGAGCAAGATGTTAGTTTGTCGTTTTTCCAAATTCGGACATCTTTGGCTCCGTCAATCTTATTTTTCTGCGTTTTTCTTGCATTTTCCGATATTAGAAAATTCAAATTTTATAATTCAACCCTACCACTGATATCTGTATACTGTTTTGTTCGTCTCATCGTGCTGATCTCCAGTGTATATTTATTTGTGTGTTTCGGTGTCCGGTACATGACGAACATGCGAAACGGTTAACCGTAACGGTCCGTCTTTTTGTTTCCGTATGACCATTCATTGCCCAGCCGAAAAAACCAATAGCCACTTGTTATTAATATCCTATGAATACAACGTTTGGCTTTTCTATTCTCTATTGCAAAATATTTATTTTCGGTTCATTGAATTGCATCTGGACTATTCATTTCCTTTGTCTCGTTCTGGAAAGAGGAAAACAAACGTATAACGCTAAGTTTTTAATGTTTGCATTCATATTTCATTTAAAGCCGGTTACTCCTCATGCCTGCTACTTCCTATTCCCATGAATTCTACATCACCTTGTATCTTCCATTTCTTTCTATTCTATGCAACTTGAAAATGGAAAAGCCAAATGTATAATATTATACAAGGCATCACCTTCTCCATGCAAGAACGCACAAAGCCCATCAATCCTTTCCCCTCTCTCACGCACTCACCTAAATCAGCCTTTCCTACTTTCCTAGCGACCATACTCACCACCCGCCTGCCCATGCAGCACCCAGCCCGCCAGCTTCCCCGTCGTCCCCAACTCCCCGCCACCCGTCCCTGCCACTGCCCTACCGCCCAACATCGGCCACAACCACCGCCCTAGCGCCCGCCACTGCCTCCACCTGAAGCCAGATAGCACGAGACCCCACATCCTCCTTGCCTCGGCGTGAAAACCACCTCCGGCCAGCCTTCTCTCTCGCCCCATTTTTCCACTGACTGCGACCCTTCACGCCTCATGTCGCCATAACCACTTGCTCTGCCAACTGCAGCCGGCCTTCGCCCTATCACCCACCACTTCAACGTCGACAGCCACCCAAGTCCAAATCGAAGCCAAGCATCCTAGATCCAAGCTTCTATACTTGCATCTGCGCATGCAGTAGCTAGCCTACCCTCCGCCTTCCTGTTATTGCTGAGCCTCCATCCGCCCTCTCTTGTTTTAGGTATTGTTAATCTTATTTGGTTTATATATATAGTATGTAAACAATATATTATGTTATATGAGTGTATATATTTGGTAGATTTTTATAAATCATGTTTATAGTGTATATATGTTAGACGCAAATAGTTGTACTTTTATGTTTTCAATACTTACAGTTGCATAGAGATGTTTCAATACTTTCCGTTTGCATCTAGTTGTATACAGTATATATATATATATATATATATATATATATATATATCCAAGTTTTACATGATTTGTTAAGGGTAGATATATTAACAAAATAAATTGTATTGTTTTGTGATAAATATTGAATAGATTAATAGGTATATTAGTATACCTATACATATCATATATTAGTTTATATACAATTTCATATGTGCGTGTGCAGTATATATATATATTTGCCCTATATTATATTTTGAAATTTTATATTACATTTTGTACTTAGAATATAAATATGGTTTGCTAGTGCTGTCTCATACCTATTATATATAATAGTCTAATTTTCAAATAACTATTATATGTGTTATTGAGAAAAATAAATTAGTTATAATATATCAGTTATGTACGTATAAGTGAACTTGGGTTTTAAAATATAAATGTAACATATTTAGCTGCCGAAGTTATTCGGTTTTAACTAGTTTATATATGTATAGTTTTCGAAATAACAGCAGTTAGACTACATGTTCACGATATCATATCTCACTCATGTTTTATCGGAATGAGTTGATTTTATTTTTAAAAAAGAGTCGAAGTTACCTAGTTTATGCCTGTCAAATTTCAGCAAAATCCGACATCGTTTGACTAGTGGTCGAGGATCTGGAAGTTAGACCCAAGCAGCTGTTCTTTTGTACTTGAAATTATTTTACACTGCTGCAAACACGACCTGAGTTTATGTTTGACGCATCGTATCTTTTCCGTCTTACGTCGGAATACTGTGATTCTTTTTTTGTTGGAAAGATTGAGTTTTCTATTTTATGTTCACGAATTTTCAGCTTCATGCGAGGTCATTTGATCCTTTGTTTCTCGTTTGGAAGTTAGACCCAGGCAGCTATTCTTTTGTACTTAGAAATTATTTTACACTGCTGCAAACATGGCCTGAGTCTATGTTCGTGACATCGTAACTTTTCTCATCTCTTGTCCAAAACAAGTTAATCTTTTGCAGTTTGAAATACAAGTTTTGATTTTTATTCATACCAAATTTCAGACCATTTCGATCTCGGTAGCACATAGAATTATATTGTTAAACTTTGATACAGGACATGTTTTTATTTGTTGCTATGTTGAATGTTTTGATTTGATTTCATCGATTTCTGTTATCAGCTGTGATCGTTGAATTCGTGCCGATTTGTTTTGCTTGGATTCGTAACTCAATCTCTATGTCCGTATCAGTGTGCGTATCCGGGTCATCTTCTCGTGCATCTCTAGCCTCGAAAGGTTCGCAATCACTCACGATTAACGTTCTTTTATTTATTAAATTTGATTTCAATAGAAACGACAATTGAAATATGCTGTTGTTAGTTATTTATATTGCTATATCTATGCCATCATCTGTATCTGTTCACCTGTGACACCTGACATCATTATCTGTTATTTATATTGATATATATATGCCATCATCTGTATCTGTTCACCTGTGACATCTGACACCCTTATCTGTTGTTTATACTGATGATATATGCATGTTACCATTGTTATATTATTATCATATCTGTTATCACTCTGCAAGTTCCCTGTTAGTATAGAATCACTATGGGTTGAAATGATACATACCCGAACGGACTTTAGAATAGGAGAAAATCGTTATGGGTTGAAATGATAAACCCAAGCGATATTCAAATTAAATTGAATTTTGGATTTCGGGTTGAAAAGATATATACCCGAATATATTTTAAATTGCGGATTGAAATGATAAATATCCGTATCACTTGACCATAGAATAGAAAATTATATACAGACACCGTTGGTCTATATATAAATGTTTTCAAAACATTTCTATGGTTTTGAAAGAAATATATGGTTTTAATAAATAATGATTTTAAAGATTTATTAAAGTTGATTTAATAAAGTTGATTTGAATCAATATGAAAAATGTTTAAGTATTTATGTAAAAATTTTTTTTTAAATATAGAATTTATAATGTTTCAGGTTGAAAGATAAATTTGAATTGATTTGGAATTCTTAATTTTTTAAGAATTATACTTAAATAAGTTGATTTGAAACCTATTAAATTTGAAATTTTAAGATATGTTTTATAACTTGAATTAATTAAGAAGTGGCTTAAATGAATATTTCAAACTTATATAAATTTAAATGAGATATTTTGTCTATATAAATTTGTAAATTGAAGTTGTATTTTGATGTATTGAAATGATTAAAGAAATATTTCAGAAACTAAATGTAATGAAATTAAATTGGGACATAAATTGAATTATCGAATTTAGTTTTGAAATGTCGAATATTTAAACTTGAAATATATTGAAATTGAAATGGTTTATTTATGGTTCAAATAGGCATTTGAAATCGATAATTTGAAAGGGTTTATTGAGAAACTAAATTGAATTAAAAGTGATGATGTGAGATTTAATTAAATTTTAATTTTGGAATTCGAGTTTATGTAAATTGATTTGTGAATATCTAAACTGTTTAAGAGGAAAGTGCTGGGATTTCAAAGTGTTATGAATTTCAAGTTTTGATTTCCAAAGTGTTATGATTTTTAGAAGACTTATGATTTCAGAAGCAATATAACTGTGGAAAGTGATATGATTTTGAAAATGGATTTATTTGAAGGAAAAGTGATATCGTATTTATATGGTTTTGAAATGGCAATGATATGTCGGTTTTGAAATATACCTATTTTGAAAATTTATTAAATGACCATCGGTGTAATATTACGTAGTTATTAAAGAGACCGGGATCGGAAATGGACATACTCTCTGTCGATACCGAAACCACTTTAATAACTAATATACGTGGAGTGTTGGTCCAGAATGAAGTGGATGGTTTGGTGAACGCGTTGACTGAAGAAAGAGAACGATTTTTGGATGACCCCTGACATGACTAAAACAGGAGCCGCGCCGGGCCATTGAGGATCGCCATCTCTAGCGGGCACACTTCTTCGATACCTTATCTATTACTTATGTGATTCGATTTGGGTGCACCCCTTGATTTGGAAGTGTTGTTTCGCGGTGTTGGGGTAGTAGCTGCTATGCCCAACATCAGTCCGGATCAGGCAACTACTAGTATCCTAGTTGGTATTGCCTCATGTACCTTGTCATACTGATTATCCTATTCGCGACCACTACGATTTTGGTTTGTACCTTTAGTGTATGGATTGCCCTCTGGTGACTTCCGGTTTTGGGGAAACTACGTTCTTGTATATGCTCTTGGGAATAAAAATGTGTTAAGGGTGGAATGGGCCATGACTTAACGCTATTTTGATATCGTACTTTACTGATTAGACATTATCTACTTAGCATACACTATTACATAGTAGATAGTTTAACGGATCCTTAAGGGATGTTATCCCAAACATCCTTTGAGTTATTTGTATTTCAGTCGTTATTTCACTTGAGTTGGATTTATTGATATAAGAATGTTAATCCTGACTCGAGTGTTTTGTGTTTTCTTTACGCTCGGGTCAGACTGAGTGATACAGTATTCGAGACTCACCTTTGGAGTTGGAGCTTCGCTTGGAGATCCAGCTTCCAGTTATTCAGTTGATTCCAGTGATGTATCCAGATCTTGTATTTGACTATTGTATTGAGATATCTACGTATTCGAGACTTCTGTTGTATTTTGTTTAACTCTGATATATATAGTAGCTTCATGAACTACTATTCTTTTGTTTCTGCTGCATTATTGTTATATTACTCTGTGTCTGTGATCTGTGATTATTTAATTTACTGTATATGTTGAGTTTTGCCAATTTAAATTAACAATCTATTGTTTTGAATTATTCAAGTCCGACATGTGTGGATTTATTGTCGATTTGAATGGTCCAAAATAGTGGGTCGTTACAAGTGGTATCAAAGCTCTGGTTTTAGGCAAAACTCAGCATATGTAGTGAATTCAATTACAGAATCACGTTCGTTCGAGCTTGAATTCCTTCTTCTTTGACTCGGTTTCTTTGAATTTTGGAACGTTCCCTTCGGTTCCAAAGTCCATTCGTGTCTCCCCTATTCGTGTCTTTTTAATTCTGGAGTATCCCATAACTCCACTTCGAATGATCTCTATAATAAATCGGAGGTCTCGCCAATATCTGAATAATTTGTAAAAGAGTGAGACTCCTGTACAACTAGCATTGATTCACCGAAGATTTCTATATCCTCGGTTTACGATGCTGTTATCTTTTGTTATACTCGAATTCTATCTTGGCGATCGAATGTCGATTTGTCGTAAAATTCTACATCGAATTTATTCTTGGAATCACGGTTGACCCGGTTAAGGTTACCCGCGATTTATATAAGTTGTCCATCTTCTGTTTGAAAACTAAATTATCTTATCTCCCTATCGGGTGTACCTTTTAGTTGAATTCTTTTAGTTAGAGTTTCTCTAATTTGAATCTATATCTTTGTTTAAAATCCATTCGAGGATATCCGAGTGAGGGAGTGTATTTGTAATTAATATTAAAATGTTTTATATATTGTGTTGTTTGAGTTGTTGATGTTGATTTGGGTTTTCGATCGATTCGTCTGATCAACGCTATCGATAGGATTTCCAAAACACTTGAATAGAGCAAACTGACACAATATTATTTCAAATTTGGTAAATTGAATAGATTCGTATGATTATATTATATATACATATATAAGTATAGGAATTTCTGGAATTAAATAGTTAATTAAATTGGTTGTTGAATGATAATATTTGATTATCATTTATTGTTCTAAATGAATTTATAAACATGGTTTATAAATTGATTTGGAATCGAAATAAATTTTAAAAATCAGGAATTTGAGAATTAGATTTTCGATGATTTCAACTTTGGTTTTAATGTGTATATTATTAAAGGTATTTTCGAATAGAAACCGTTTTCAAAGATTTTAAAATGTTGAAATCAGTACTCTTCTCTTTTGTCGCTGGAAAATAATTTCGGTGATGACTGCAGCGTCATCGACATTCATTTTCGAGTTTCAAAGTGGAGAGACCATTCTGTAGCTTTGCTACGGTTTTGTTTTGAAAAAAAATATATTTTGATTTGAATTATATACATATGGGTATATTATTTTAAATTTAATTTGGATTAATATATATAGTATACACATAATTATCTCTAAAAGGTTTGGAAATTAAATTTGATTTGAATTTCTGTGGTATGGCTTGATTTATTATATATATAAAGATAAAATTTTGATCTGATATATACTATATATATTTATCTCAAAATTGTTGAAGTAAATCGGAGATTTAAATTCTTAAGTTTATGATTTAAAGATGATTTCAATTATAAACTGAAGTCAAAATTTTTGGATAAATATTTAAACTTGAGATAATTGAATTTGAAAATTTTATTTGTATAGTACTAAATTGCATTTTAATATAACTTACCTAAATTATTCAGAAGTTAAAATGTAATTGGATAATATACAATATAAAATGATTTCATAAATAAAATTTGAGTGGTTATAATAAATGTTATACACTTAAACTTTAATTATAAAATGTTAATAGAGATAAATAGAATAATAAGATAATTGAAAAATAAATTTTGTTTTGAAGGAATTAATAAATTGAAATTAGATCAACTTATGGAAATACCTTGAATTTAAAATCAATTAATGAATATAAATTAATTTAAATTGAAATTTATATGGTTTAAATTAATTTGAATGATTTAAATATATGTGATAAAAGATACTACGTGGAACAAATTTAATAATAATTTGGAATAAAAGAATTAAATTTGTTGAATAAAATATGAGTACAATAAATGATCATACAAATTGATGATTTAGAAATTGTTAATTTAGGATGACTAGATATAAGATAATGAAATAGATAGATTGATTTAACTTAAGTGAACTCAAAAGGATTTAACCAAATTGTTAAATATTAATTAATTTAAATTAAAATTTATATGGTTTAAATTAATTGTTTTACTTGTATTCCAATCTACTTTCTTTCTGGTTGTTTCTATTCTCCTACCTTCTTCCTTTTCGGGGACGAAAAGTTTTGAGTGGCGGAGAATGTAATGACCCGTAAAATTTTAACTGTTTTAATAACGTAATTAGAAAAATTTTAATCGATAAAATTTTGAAATAAAAATTTAGTATTTGGAATACGTCTAATTAGACATAGCAACTAGTAAATTTTCGTCTGAAAATATGAAAGTTTATTTCGCGTGTAAATTCACTTCAATTTAATCAGTTAAAAAGCAATGAAAATAAAATGTTTCTGAAACCTAAATATTTTTACAAAGAAAAATTCTAAACCATCTTCTGAGCAAGATGTTAGTTTGTCGTTTTTCCAAATTCGGACATCTTTGGCTCCGTCGATCTTATTTTTCTGCGTTTTTCTTACATTTTCCGATATTAGAAAATTCAAATTTTATAATTCAACCCTACCACTGATATCTGAATACTGGTATGTTCGTCTCGTCGTGCTGATCTCCGGTGTATATTTATTTGTGTGTTTCGGTGTCCGATACACGACGAACATGCGAAACGGTTAACCGTAACGGTCCGTCTTTTTGTTTCCGTATGACCATTCATTGCCCAGCCGAAAAAACCAATAGCCACTTGTTATTAATATCCTATGAATACAACGTTTGGCTTTTCTATTCTCTATTGCAAAATATTTATTTTCGGTTCGTTGAATTGCATATGGACTATTCATTTCCTTTGTCTCGTTCTGGAAAGAGGAAAACAAACGTATAACGCTAAGTTTTTAATGTTTGCATTCATATTTTATTTAAAGCCTGTTACTCCTTATGCCTGCTACTTCCTATTCCCATGAATTCTACATCACCTTGTATCTTCCATTTCTTTCTATTCTATGCAACTTGAAAATGGAAAAGCCAAATGTATAATATTATACAAGGCATCACCTTCTCCATGCAAGAACGCACAGAGCCCATCAATCCTTTCCCCTCTCTCACGCACTCACCTAAATCAGCCTTTCCTATTTCCTAGCGACCATACCCACCACCCGCCTGCCCATGCAGCACCCAGCCCGCCAGCTTCCCCGCCATCCCCAACTCCCCGCCACCCATCCCTGCCACTGCCCTGCCGCCCAACATCGGCCACAACCACCGCCCTAGCGCCCGCCACTGCCTCCACCTGAAGCCAGATAGCGCGAGACCCCACATCCTCCTTGCCTCGGCGTGAAAACCACCTCCGGCCAGCCTTCTCTCTCGCCCCATTTTTCCACTGACTGCGACCCTTCATGCCTCATGTCGCCATAACCACTTGCTCTGCCAACTACAGCCGGCCTTCGCCCTATCACCCACCACTTCAACGTCGACAGCCACCCAAGTCCAAATCGAAGCCAAGCCTCCTAGATCCAAGCTTCTATACTTGCATCCACGCATGTAGTAGCTAGCCTACCCTTCGCCTTCCTGTTATTGCTGAGCCTCCATCCGCCCTCTCTTGTTTTAGGTATTGTTAATCTTATTTGGTTTATATATATAGTATGTAAACAATATATTATGTTATATGAGTGTATATATTTGGTAGATTTTTATAAATCATGTTTATAGTGTATATATGTTAGACGCAAATAGTTGTACTTTTATGTTTTCAATACTTACAGTTGCATAGAGATGTTTCAATACTTTCCGTTTGCATCTAGCTGTATACAGTATATATATATATCCAAGTTTTATATGATTTGTTAAGGGTAGATATATTAACAAAATAAATTGTATTGTTTTGTGATAAATATTGAATAGATTAATAGGTATATTAGTTGTAACATCCCGTAAATTTTAGACTTTCGAAAATTCAACATCGATACCCACTTTATCGACTGCCGAGCCATCGAATGCCGGAAACCTGGAAATTTATGGTTTTAAGAAAGAAGAAAAAGGTAGAAGAAGAAGATAGAAGAAAAAGAAAGAAGAACAACAACAGAAACAGAACAATATCAGAATCTTACACATCGCAGCGGAACAATATATAATAGATAAATCAGTAATCTTTAAAACAAAGAACTATATCATTTTATACATACATCAATCATCAGAGTCAATATACAACAATGGACAGTTATATAAATTGTCCTCATACAGAATACACAGCGGAATAAATACTATCAGATACAAATACTACGCCTCGCCATCCAGCTTATCTTCAAAGCTCCAGAATATCCAGAATATCCTGATAACATAACTCTAGGCTGCCCGTGTGGAAATTTGTGGGCACCCAGAGTTTAGAAGGGAACAATAAACTCCGAGTCAGTCATGGTGACTGGTGTGAGATCGTAAAACAGTTATTCTTTAAAATAAACAACAGGAAACTTTAAAGTAATTTCGCAATGCTTTTGGAAAATGAAACTACCATAAGACCTCCCACCACACACACAATGCAAACGCAGAATTGGAGGAGATTTCTTCTTATGATAGTCAAAGATGCTTACTACGCAAAATCAAATCATTTTGGATATTATTATTAGTGCATAGTGTAGAAAACATTTCGAAAGTATAATATTAATCTTAAACAGCATAGGCATTCCGCACTTATGCCTACTATAGCTACTATGTTCAATAGCAGGTTACCGCCACATTCCATAGCAGGTAATACAACTAAAACCGTACAAGTCACGTATTGTTTCTTTGGATTTCCAACAAATGGTCAGGCTAAGGAACTTCCTATCCACGATGGGTACGTCCCTGGAATAGACGACCCGAGAACCTAACCGGATCTCTGCCAACACAAGGCCGGGTTACCTCTGCAAAAATAGGTAACTACTAACACGCGTATGCCATCCCCCGATCGTCACCGATCTTCCCGAGGATCCCCGATTCGCAAAAAACCACATAGATAATAATAATGCAGTAACCACAGAGGTTAAGTATCTGGGCTCCATACCATGATACCACCTTTATCCAGAAGGAATGACATACACTAAGGGGCGCTACTCCCTAGAACCTTGCTGCATCCTTCCTGTTTCGACCATTTCCGGGGTGTGAGGCTCGACGAAGTCTCGTCCACAAAGCTACGCTTTCTCAAAAAGCCCTGCTTTGGGTCAAACAAAAATGATCAACCTATGATCACAAAGATATAAGATCAAACAAATGATCATATCACAAATGATCAAACACTGATCATTTCACAGCAACACTCAGTATGCCACGTTACCAAATTGGGATATATCGCTGATAAATTTCAACTACATAACCTCTGAGCTCGTACGTCTCAGAGAAGGGTGTTAAGCTAAGAGAATAAATTCTCCGCCACCAACAGAAATGTATTTGAAAGAAATCAGCTTTATATCTCAAATTGTAACGTCAGACACACAATCCATACAAGTCTGTTCCGGGATCGAACAGAACCGAAGGCACTTCTCACGAAGCCCTTGCAATTCCGGATAAATTTCTAATCACGTCCGGACTTCCCGTCACTAAGGGTGATAAAACCTCTAAATCGGAGATCAGCCGATGTAGAGTAACTCGACGGTAATCCTTCCGTTTTCAAAAATATCCGGTCTTCAACACCGGTCTTCAAATGCAATTCATAACGACGTATCACATATTCGAAATGGGTTATACGACCCCATGGTCCTTTCCCGGCTAACCCGAATAGTGAGCGTTTATTCAAAAATAAGTGTGGCATTCAAATTCATCCAATTCACAACAAATACCTACTCAAGGTAATTATTGATAGTCGATTATTTAACTATCAATAAAGATGCGCAACATCAGCAGATTCCAAATAATTTTCCCAAATTATTTATCTTCAAAAATATCTTTACTAGATATAAAATATCCACGCTTCAAAAATAAATCAATATTTTTTTTTTAAACAACTTCCCTTCCTTTTATAAATTCCATATTGAATTTATATTTTCGAATATCTACTGATATTCGATTTTCAATCATTTTCAAATATTCATTTTCGATTTATCTTTAAGAAGATAAAATCTCAAAACGTCTCATTTCATTTTGGAAAACATTCCATACTTATTTAATAATAAGTGTTTCACAAATCTTTTATTTTCAACATTTGAAAATATTCGTTATACTTAAATCAAAATTAAGTATACATTTCATTCTTTAAGGAAATCATTCTTTTTCACAAATTTTAATTGAGTCAAAACGAATGTTACGTAAAACATCGTTACGACGACTCAAAATCACTAGTATAGGGATTCGAAATTTAGATAGATATATAAATCCCAATACTACAAAAAAAACATTTCCTTTCGGAAATCATTTACTATAACAACAGTGTTATAGTCCATCATTTCCTTATTTCCTCGAAAACGTCTATTTCAACAATAAATGTTGAAATCTATGATTTCGATATTTAACACGTTTAAAACCTCTTTTAAAACAATTAACTTCATTTTACAATATCGCTTTTCCAAAACTATCCATTTTACTTAACAATATATTCACTGTCCAAAATCGTGAATACACTTTACTAATTACATTTCACTATTTTCTACACATTTTATTTCAATAATAATTCGCTATCCAAAATCGCGAATATATCTCCTTTAATAATCTTCTATATTTAGTTTATCAAATCCAATTGATCTCGAATTTATAAAACAACGTTTATAAATTCTATTTCTGTTTTTAATAACAACTTCAACTTACAAATCTTCTTTTTAATAATTCGATAAATATTACATCTAAAGGTAAAAATCCAATTTATAAGTTAATCTCTTATAAATCCTTTATTCTACAACTTCATTCATTTTTAACTTCACAATATAAATATGTTAATTTCATTTACTTATGAAATCCATTTATACTTCTTTTTAACACTTATAAAATTCGTTTTATAAGGCCAATATTTTGATTTATAAAATCATAAAATTTATAAACCTTTCTATACAAATCGTTTATAGTTATTCAAAAATCCCAACTTAAACCATTTTATAAATAAATCGACTTTTATTTCAAAAATGACACTTTGGTTATATTTCACCAAAAATTATAACTTTTATAACTTTAAAATTTTACGTTTATAAACCGATCCAAAAATTCCATAAAACGTATATTTTCAAAAATCACTTTAAAAACCCTTTTAAATTAAAAGTCGTCATTTTTAAAGTTCAAAACTGAATCCGATGATGCAACAACACCAATCAGTCCATCACAACAGTCAAATATCATATATCATCATATGATAACAGAATATATCAAAATATCTGTAAATAATCAATACGGTGAGGAATCCAGTTGGATCCCTCCAACCTGTTTCCCTGCATCCACAGATGTTAGCACAATACCAATTCCGCTCCAGTACGGAATTATCGCGGTATATAGGTTTTTATAAATCCGCTTACTAACGGCGCAATAGGGTCTCATCCGCTATACGAGGCGGGAAATCAATCAATCCAATATATACATATGCCAATATGTATATATTGCTATATATAGATATATATCCTACTATATCTAATATCACATCCAAACAGTCAATCATCAATCAATAACTGTAAAAAATTCCACATTCAAATTTGAGTGAGAAAATCTCACCTTGATTTTAATTCTGATTTCAGTGTTTATTTCGAATGAAATTAAACGGGCGTTTAATCTCACTCAAAATTTTCACTGACCCCGGACGACTCCAATCTAGTTTCATAGCGAAGAGCTCGACAAAACGAAGACAACGCAACTGGTTTCGTAATTTTCTGATAATGGATGAACAAGTTATAGCTTTTTAAAGATCGAACAAATTATAATACAAATATTTACAATTTTATTTATTATTTTCAACCTAAACAATCTCCGGCCGTTGATTCCTGCTTGATGAAATCCAGGCCGTGTCCCCTTTCTCCCATCTCACACGCGAAAACACTCCAGGATACTCACGATCAAAGGAACCCACTCTCGTAGAACTAGGGTTAGATGCTGCACCCTCCACCATCGACGAGCACGCGATCAGATTAGTCCACGTCGAAGCCCCCTGCCACCACCACCTACGGCCAAATCCCCATGAAGCTCGGTGGTCCCTACGGCGTGAAAAACGTGTTCGACTCGAGCACGAACGTGGGCCCGTAGATGTTGATCCACCTCTCGAATGTTAACCCCAACCGTATGGATTGAAAGATCATCTCGTGCTCTTCAAGTTTGCAGTTAATGATTTTTGGAATCGTCTTGTGGATTGAGAGATAGAAGAGGAGAAAGATCGTGCAATTCTGGCCATAGAAATTGTAAGCGGCGGCTGAGACTTCAAAACCCTAGGGTTTGTTTTTCTTTGCAAAAATGAAAGATGGGGTGCTTTTATAGAAAATTGCCCAGTTTACTATTCATCGAAATTTTCCGAACTCCGAATCGAACGTGCCGGCTGACGTTTCTAAGGTTTACCCCGCGTTCCGAACAAAATGGAACGTGTTTCGGTAGCTAATTCGGACATCTGTGCGAGATACGGAGAAAAACGATCAATTTAAATTAAACCGATTTAAATTGATTTCGAGGCGTTTAAATTCGTACCGGACAAACGGTAAATCCAAAAATTACGAAATTTGAAATCTTACAATAATATCGCATTACGGATCCGATGAAACTGGTTTCGTCGAAATCCGAGACCGTTTGAAAAATGACTATTTTATCTCGCCAAATTAATATTAAAACAATTTCAATGCGTTCGGAGCTGCCACGGTCAAACGACAACTCTGATTGATACGAAAATTGAAATCCGATAATAACTAACTATTACGGATCCAATGGAACTGGTCTCGTTCAATTCTGAGACTGTTCGAAAAATGGCTAATTTTCAGTCGATAATTAAATATTAAAATATTCAATTTTCACAAATTTACTCCAAATTCGATTCTGAAAGTTCTATAACCTTTCTATAACTTCAGTATGATTAAACAAAATTTTACAAATCATTTAAAATCATATTCAATCCAGATTTCAATTAATTCTGGAATTTCACTATTAAATTATTGATTTAATTATCCAATTAAACTCAATATTCGAATTTTAAATTATCCGACTTATTAATTCTACTTATTAATATTTTAAAATCAATTAAATATTCGAATTTTAATTATCAAAAATTCTGGGTCGTTACATTAGTATACCTATACATATCATATATTAGTTTATATACAATTTCATATGTGCGTGTGAAGTATATATATATATATATATTTGCCCTATATTATATTTTGAAATTTTATATTACATTTTGTACTTAGAATATAAATATGGTTTGCTAGTGCTGTCTCATACCTATTATATATAATAGTCTAATTTTCAAATAACTATTATATGTGTTATTGAGAAAAATACATTAGTTATAATATATCAGTTATGTACGTATAAGTGAACTTGGGTTTTAAAATATAAATGTAACATATTTAGCTGCCGAAGTTATCTGGTTTTAACTAGTTTATATATGTATAGTTTTCGAAATAACAGCAGTTAGACTACATGTTCACGATATCATATCTCACTCATGTTTTATCGGAAAGGGTTGATTTTATTTTTAAAAAAGAGTCGAAGTTACCTAGTTTATGCCTGTCAAATTTCAGCAAAATCCGACATCGTTTGATTAGTGGTCGAGGATCTGGAAGTTAGACCCAGGCAGCTGTTCTTTTGTACTTGAAATTATTTTACACTGCTGCAAACACGACCTGAGTTCATGTTTGACGCATCGTATCTTTTCCGTCTTATGTCGGAATACAGTGATTCTTTTTTTGTTGGAAAGATTGAGTTTTCTATTTTAAGTTCACGAATTTTCAGCTTCATGCGAGGTCATTTGATCCTCTGTTTCTCATTTGGAAGTTAGACCCAGGCAGCTATTCTTTTGTACTTAGAAATTATTTTACACTGCTGCAAACATGGCCTGAGTCTATGTTCGTGACATCGTAACTTTTCTCGTCTCTTGTCCAAAACAAGTGAATCTTTTTCAGTTTGAAATACAAGTTTTGATCTTTATTCATACCAAATTTCAGACCATTTCGATCTCGGTAGCACATAGAATTATATTGTTAAACTTTGATACAGGACATGTTTTTATTTGTTGCTATGTTGAATGTTTTGATTTGATTTCATCGATTTCTGTTATCATCTGTGATCGTTGAATTCGTGCCGATTTGTTTTGCTTGGATTCGTAACTCAATCTCTATGTCCGTATCAGTGTGCGTATCCGGGTCATCTTCTCGTGCATCTCTAGCCTCGAAAGGTGAGCAATCACTCACGATTAACGTTCTTTTATTTATTAAATTTGATTTCAATTGAAACGATAATTGAAATATGCTGCTGTTAGTTATTTATATTGCTATATCTATTCCATCATCTGTATCTGTTCACCTGTGACACCTGACATCATTATCTGTTATTTATATTGATATATATATATATATATATATATATATGCCATCATCTGTATCTGTTCACCTGTGACATCTGACACCCTTATCTGTTGTTTATACTGATGATATATGCATGTTACCGTTGTTATATTATTATCATATATGTTATCACTCTGCAAGTTCCCTGTTAGTATAGAATCACTATGGGTTGAAATGATACATACCCGAACGGACATTAGAATAGGAGAAAATCGTTATGGGTTGAAATGATAAACCCAAGCGATATTCAAATTAAATTGAATTTGGGATTTCGGGTTGAAAAGATATATACCCAAATATATTTTAAATTGCGGATTGAAATGATAAATATCCGTATCACTTGACCATAGGATAGAAAATTATATACAGACACCGTTGGTCTATATATAAATGTTTTGAAAACATTTCTACGGTTTTGAAAGAAATATGTGGTTTTAATAAATAATGATTTTAAAGATTTATTAAAGTTGATTTAATAAAGTTGATTTGAATCAATATGAAATATGTTTAAGTATTTATGTAAAATTTATATTTTTAAATATAGAATTTATAATGTTTCAGGTTGAAAGATAAATTTGAATTGATTTGGAATTCTTAATTTTTTAAGAATTATACTTAAATAAGTTGATTTGAAACCTATTAAATTTGAAATTTTAAGATATGTTTTATAACTTGAATTAATTAAGAAGTGGATTAAATGAATATTTCAAACTTATATAAATTTAAATGGGATATTTTGTCTATATAAATTTGTAAATTGAAGTTGTATTTTGATGTATTGAAATGATTAAAGAAATATTTCAGAAACTAAATGTAATGAAATTAAATTGGGACATAAATTGATTTATCGAATTTAGTTTTGAAATGTCGAATATTTAAACTTGAAATATATTGAAATTGAAATGGTTTATTTATGGTTCAAATAGGCATTTGAAATCGATAATTTGAAAGGATTTATTGAGAAACTAAATTGAATTGAAAGTGATGATGTGAGATTTAATTAAATTTTAATTTTGGAATTCGAGTTTATGTAAATTGATTTGTGAATATCTAAACTGTTTAAGAGGAAAGTGCTGGGATTTCAAAGTGTTATGGATTTCATGTTTTGATTTCCAAAGTGTTATGATTTTTAGAAGACTTATGATTTCGGAAGCAATATAACTGTGGAAAGTGATATGATTTTGAAAATGGATTTATTTGAAGGAAAAGTGATATCGTATTTATATGGTTTTGAAATGGCAATGATATGTCGGTTTTGAAATATACCTATTTTGAAAATTTATTAAATGACCATCGGTGTAATAATGCGTAGTTATTAAAGAGACCGGGATCGGAAATGGACATACTCTCTGTCGATACCGAAACCACTTTAATAACTAATATACGCGGAGTGTTGGTCCAGAATGAAGTGGATGGTTTGGTGAACGCGTTGACTGAAGAAAGAGAACGATTTTTGGATGACCCCTGACATGACTAAAACAGGAGCTGCGCCGGGCCATTGAGGATCGCCATCTCTAGCGGGCACACTTCTTCGATACCTTATCTATTACTTATGTGATTCGATTTGGGTGCACCCCTTGATTTGGGAGTGTTGTTTCGCGGTGTTGGGGTAGTAGCTGCTATGCCCAACATCAGTCCGAATCAGGCAACTACTAGTATCCTAGTTGGTATTGCCTCATGTACCTTGTCATACTGATTATCCTATTCGCGACCACTACGATTTTGGTTTGTACCTTTAGTATATGAATTGCCCTCTGGTGACTTCCGGTTTTGGGGAAACTACGGTCTTGTATATGCTCTTGGGAATAAAAATGTGTTAAGGGTGGAATGGGCCATGACTTAACGCTATTTTGATATCGTACTTTACTGATTAGACATTATCTACTTAGCGTACACTATTACTGTAACGACCCGCTATTTTGGACCATTCAAATCGACAATAAATCCACACATGTCTGACTTGAATAATTCAAAATATCAGATTGTTAATTTAAATTTGGCAAAACTCAGCATATGCAGTAAATAAACCAATCACAGAATCACAGACACAGAGTAATACAATAATACGCAGCGGAATAGATAAAATAGTAGTTCATGAAGCTACTATATAAACATCAGAGTTAAATAAAATACAACAGAATATCTCAAATGTAATGAAGTCTCCAGTACAACAGATGACTTCTCTGAACGAATCAACTAGAAGAGCTGAAAGCTGAGGCGATGGTTGGATCTCCAAAGGAAGCTCCAAACTCCAAGGGTGAGTCTCAAATGCTGTATCACTCGGTCTGACCCGAGCGTAAAGCAAAACACAAAACACTCGAGTCAGGATTAACATTCTTATATAAATAAATCCAACTCAAGTGAAATATCAACTGAAATACAAGTAACTTAAAGGATGTTTGGGATAACCATCCTCTAAGGATTCGTGGAACTATCTACAAGGTGGGAATATACACTATGACACCGTGGTCATTTCAAATTTATTTATGCTTCAAAATCAAAATATTATTTTCATTTCAAAAATATCTATTTCCAAAATAGTATATATAGATTAAATAATTTATAAGGTAAAGCATTTACAATTTCCTCAAGTCTCACAAATCGTTTCAAATCAACCCAAATTCTAAATTTCAATTCAATTCAATCTAAAATTTTCCATTTTATTTCAATTCAGTTTCTAAATAACAAATTCAAATTATATCAATTTCAAATACAAATCTGAATCATAAAATAAACCCTTTAAATTTCCAATATATTTCAAAGCTTTACTATTCAACAATTTCAAAGTTAAATTTAACAGTTTCATATAACTCTTGGTTTAACTTCATTTATTATTTAAATCAAGGAATATTCACTTAACAAATTCAATATCATTTAACTAGCCTTAAATTTCATTTTTTTTTCTAAATATTTCCTTAAATTTATTTAAACAAGGAATATTCATTTAATTATTTAAACCAAACTCAAGTTATAAATCATATCTTAAATTCCAATTTCAATAAGCTTTATATCGGTTTAATTAAATAAAATTCTTTACTGAATTCAAATTATCTTCCCAGCCTTAACTTATTCAAATTTTTACCAAAATCTATTTTGAAATATAAATTTTATACATAACATATTATATGTATTAAATCCATCTTAATTAAATTAAATATCATTATTAAATTTATATATATCATTGCCGTTTATATATAAAATTTAAAGAATCAACATTTGTTAAAACCCTATATTTCTTTCCAAAAACATATATTTCTTTCCAAAACCATAGAATTCAATTTCAAAATATTTATATATATGGACCAACGGTGTCTGTATATATACATCATATGGTTAAGTGATACAGAT
Source organism: Allium fistulosum (assembly GCA_030737815.1). Taxonomy (NCBI): domain Eukaryota; kingdom Viridiplantae; phylum Streptophyta; class Magnoliopsida; order Asparagales; family Amaryllidaceae; genus Allium; species Allium fistulosum. The sequence continues at coordinate 1,453,140,849 of CM060902.1, read as the reverse complement.
ATTTATCATTTCAATCCGAAATTTAAATATATATACGGGTAGATATCATTTCGACCCGTAATCCCAATTTCAATTCAAATGAAAATCGCTTGGGTTTATCATTTCAACCCATAACGATTTTCTCCTATTCTAAAGTCCGTTCGGGTATGTATCATTTCAACCCATAGTGAATTCTATACTAACAAGGAACTTGCAGAGTGATAACAGATAATATAAAATACAACAACAGGCATATATCATCAATAATAAATAACAGATACGGGTGTCAGATGTCACAGGTGAACAGATACAAATAATAGTAATAACAGGCATATAATACTAGATACTGGTGTCAGATGTCACAGGTGAACAGTTTTAGATAATGGCATATATAACAATGTAAATAACTACAGCAGCATATTTCAATTGCTATTTCAAATGAAATCAAATTTAAAAAATAAAAGAACGTTAATCGTGAGTGATTGCTCACCTTCCGAGGCTAGAGGTGAACGAAACTGAGATAGGTTACGAAATCCAGGCACGAATCTCAAACAAGGCAAGATTGAACTCGAATCGACGAACGAAGCTGATAAATAGAAGTTGACGAAATCAAGTCAAAACAGGATCGATGAAGACAATTTGTACGAGTGACTCATATATAACTATACTATATATAAATCAAGTCATATTCTAAATCCAGACATATTAAAATAAGATGAATATATTACACTTATTTACAAATAAATTTAAACACGTATTAACTGAATATATATGTTTCGAATCATTGTTTTAACCAAAACACAAAACAACATATAAATATATATATATATATATATACCTTTTTTTTCCAAAACCTATTCCAACGTTATTCTTATAACCACACAATTCTAACAAGCTAGCCACTTCTATAAAAATTGAAAGACCCGCGTACACTATTTTATATCAATATTATTATAAAAGCAAGACAGTAAGCAACTTTTCAACACACATATAGAAGACACACAATATATAACTACTAGACCTATACGTACGCACATATGCAGACCCTTTAAACATATAACAAATGTATACCTTCATAGACTTATATGACTCATCATATTTTAAAATAATATATACCTATACATTTAATAAAACCCCAGACCAAAGTATACCCATAAACACTAATATATATAGGCTAATATAAACTGATGCACATGTTATAATTTTAAACAATAAATCTTATAAAAGTTAATTTATTACACTATATATACATATAAAGAACCTGTCAACCGAACAACCATAATAATACCGTACTAAAATAAAGTCTTGTTGTACGACACTGATAATACCCCTAATATATAGGACAGATACAAACCATTATTACACACAACATATCATATTTCCTGTATATATTATAACTACATGTTTACATAGACTAAGATATATATAAAACTGTTCAATCAAGATACCATGCTGTAATCACTGTTAATGTAAACATATAAACTGGTATAACTTTTTATGACTTAATAATTTTATACTTATTCATATATATCAATGCAGACCGAAAACAACAAAAATATGTAAACAACATGTTATATCTGTGACTATACAAATATATATAAATACAACTCCCAAGAGACAAACGTATATATCTAAATAATAAGTAACCTTTATAACTTTTTGTAACTTTATAACTATTACCACTTACTGTATATAGATAATATATAAACCAAACAAATAACTTAATATATATACATACTACCTAGGTAAGGTATTAGATACGAAATTATATTCAAGCCATAACATAGTTACGTATAAAATTTTATATATACTTAAACAAACTTTCACATACCGTCAGGAAAGAGATGGACCGAGAGCAAATACGTGGGCCAGAGGAAGGCGAAGGCTCGGCAGTCGTAGGGTGGCACGAGGTGGTGACTGAACTAGGCGAGAGGCGGAGGGATCTCGGCGGCTGGAGGAAGGAGGAGGAGCGGATCTGGGTAGGCTGCCGAACGTGGAGCTTCATGTGAGAGTGGGTTCATGGCTACTGGTGGATCGGCTGAGTGGTTGGAGGCAGGGGAAGGCACTGTGGATGAGCAGTTCGAAGGTGGGATAGCTGGCCTTGATGACGGAGGAGGGAAGACTTGGAGGGGAGGCTCGGCGGCCAAGGGAAAATGGTCTTTGGCGGAGAGAGGAGGTGATGCTAAGATTTGGAAGTGGGAAAACGTCAGGGCAGTGGTTTCATTTCAAGTGGATCCGAGATATTTGTGATGAGGATGAAGAAGAAAAATGTGAATCTGGAGAAGCAAAATAAAAGGAGGAGGAAGAAAATATCAACAGGCAAAAATGAAACGTGGCCATCACTTGTATTATATAAAGAACAACCAGAAAAATTGATGAAACGTTGGAATAGAAAAGGTCAAGGCTGAATAATAATAGTTGATGACCGTTTGAGTTCACGTGGATAACCGGAAAGGCAAAATAAACCAAAAGTTTCGAATGTGGAACCGGTACGACTGATCGGTTCACCGATTCCGTCGTGTTCCGAACTTCGAAACTCATGAATGAATATATCATAGAGATCAGCACGACGAGACGATCAGAACGGTATACAGATATTAGTGGCACGATCATCCGACCAAAAGTCGATAATCGGTACCGAAAAATGCTGCTATTTCGTCAGAATTAAGATAAACGGAGCAGTAGAAGTCCAAATTTGGAAAAACGAATTTCGCAGTCTGATTCAGGATGATCTGAATAAATTTTCTCCTGTTGACATATTTTGGTTTCGGAAAACTTTTAAATTCACTGTTATTAACCGGTTTGATTTGAAATGAAATTTCACAGAAAAATAAACTTCAATATTATCAGATGAAAATTTACCAGTTGCTATATTAAAATAGACGTATTCCAAATAGTAAATTTTTATTTTCAAATTTTATTGTTTAAAATTTCACAAATTTTCAGTTAAAAATACTTTTAAAAACCATTAAATTTTACGGGTCGTTACACTCTCCCCTACTCAAAACTTTTCGTCCCCGAAAAGGAAGGAGGTAGAAGAATAGAAACAACCAGACAGAAAAGATAGATTGAAAGTCAAGATTAAACAATTAATTTAAAACTATAAAAATTTTACTTGAAATATTAATTTGAAAACAATTATTTACATTATTACTTATTTTTTTTTACAAGGAAGCTATTGAGAACATTTAAATCCATAATTCATAAATTTATTAATTTTTATCTCAAGATACTTTTCAAATATTATTAATAAACAAATAATCATTTACTTTAAATATGTTTTATTAAAATAATAACTTCTAAAAAATTTATAACACTAAAATTTTCTATTAAACCATGTAGTATATAAATAAAAATATAAAATCAACCAGGGAAACAAGGAGGTTTTTAAATCAGATGATGAGTGAATGAATAAAGCTGAGCAAATAAGGTAGATTCAAAAGAATAGTATCAGGCACGAATAATTAATTTAGAACCATAAGAATTTCAAATATTAATACAAATTTCTTTGTTGGAAATACTTTTATAATAAAATACCTTTATAGTCGAAACAAATTTCCTTTCGAAAATACTTTTATAACTCGATGTCTTAACAAGTTTATCCTCGTTCCTGTAGACTCTGGTAATGCGTTGATCAGGCGCAAAACTAGAATTCTCCAGGTACTTAGTAGACTTGTTTCAACACCCAGTGAAAATACTGGAAAAACTTTTAAAAACAGATATGGAAAGTACAATCCAATCAAAAACGAACAAAACCAAAACCTTTGTCTAACCATGGTTCGCAGATACACAATGGTTACGCCTGGGTCCCCCAGGAAACAATCCATATCCGTAAGCTTTCTCAGCCCTGCGAGTTACGCCATGATGACTAGTAGAATGCAGGATACACAATGGTTACGCCTGGATCCCCCAGGAAACAATCCGTACCCCCAGGCAAGACTCAGCCAAGCATTTGCGCTACTATTCGCGACCTACACAGATTGCAGGATACACAATGATTACGCCTGGATCCCCCAGGAAACAATCCGTACCCCTAGGCAAGACTCAGCCAGGCAGTTGCGCTATGCAGTCACGAGAGAACGATAAGACCATGGGTAACGCCATGGAATTCGAAGGACACTCGAGTATCATATCCGGAAAACCAAAATCATAGAGAATAATATCGATAGAATGAATCCAAGATGTGGCCACAAATCGGATATCAAGCAGAAGGCACTTCCCATATCTTTACTTCGAAAATATGTATCATATAGTACCTTTTCAAATCACTTTCAAATATCGTACTTATATAAAATCCATTATATATAAGATTAAATTTTCAAATCAAATACTTTTCCAAAATCAATAGTATATCAAATCATACTTATATAGACTTCAATTATATAAGATTTCACTTTCAAGTTGAGTACCTTTTCAAATCTATAGTTTCGAATCAATTTCATACTCATACAAATCAATTTTATATAAGTTCGACAACTCCCAAATCAAGTGTTTGGTAATATAAGTTTCTCAGATTTCAATTTGTTTCAATATCAGTTCAATTTCAAAATCATATACAATTTCACCAAATTATTTCTTCTCAAATTAATTATCTTTAGCTTCAAAGTTCCAAAATAATAGATTTTGAAAATAAATTCAAATTTCCAAATCAATAATTTAAGTCAACCAATTCATTTCCAAAATCAAATGGTTTTCAAAATCATCTTATATTCCCTAAGGTCCATCTTATATAAGGATCAAATTTTCCAAAAATAAGTTTCGCTGTATCAAGAGCCATATGAGATTGAATATCTTTGCTTTTATGGGTTATATATCTTTGTAATTTATTTTGGAAATTTTCTTTTAGTAAGCAAAGATATTCTAACCCGACAGCTTTCAATTTCAGCGTCAAAATATATCAATGATAATAGAATATAAGGTATACATACGCCATCATTTCGCAAAATCACATTTTGATCGCTCGTTCGATCACACAAGTTCGCTTTCGAACTAGTATTGTCCATTCGACTTCCCTAATGCGGACTTCGATATGGTTTCTCGACTAGAAGCCATCAGTCTCCTTGCATAGCCATATACTATGATAGAGAATTCTAGAATTTAGCCCAAAAATCTATATCAAATATTCGCCCTTAAGAATCGAATGAAAAATCCTAACACGAAATGGTGTAATCCACCTCGAACTTGTGTACTCAAACCTGGATCAAATTAATTATGCGAATAAAACAGCATACGCACGAATTATATATTTATTCCGGCTTGTTAAATATATAGTTTCATAAAGATGTTACCCAGTTAAAACATTTAACTAAATTTTATTCAAAATATATTGAAGACCAAATTCTTTTCAAAACATTTCAAATCTAAATTTCAAAATAGCCTTATTCATTTACTTAACAAAACAGTTTCAACTTATTTAAATCATATTACTTCATACTTAAACATTCAAACAAATTTATACACTTTATCAAATAATTCATGCTTTTCAAAAATTTAGCTTTTGAAAAGTTAAACTTGATTTGGAAGTGCTCGAACCTTCGAAATAGTTGAAGAAATCATTTTCAAATTCAAGAGTTGGAAATCAACAAATCAGTAAATCAATTTTAATATATGGGATTATATCAAATCCGAAACTCAAGGAATGAACACCGGTTTACTTCAAATCATTTCAAATATATATACATATATATACTTTGAATATCAAATCTTACTTCGGAATTTGGAATCAGAATTGGTTTCGCAAAATCACTTGCATAGCAAAGCTATTTAAGTGGCCTATCCCTCACTCTGAAACTCGAAAATCAATGTCGATGATGCGTGCACTCATCACCGAAATTATTTTCCAGCGACATAAGTGAGTTCTGGACTTTTATTTTCTCAAACTTCTTTGAAATTTCTTTAAACTTATTGGAATTCATTAGAAACATTTCTTATTCATGAAATACTTTTAAATCATATTATTTTCATATATTTTCCAAAATCTTAAAACAAATTTCAAAATACCGGAATTCAATTCTCGAACTTCAAATTTAACCCTTCAGTAATAAATCATTTTTAGATAAATCAAATTTCTTATATAGTCTTTCAAATTTACAAATCCTTTCGAAACCTCAAATTCTTATTTTAAAAAGGGTTTATAATCTTTATCGAAAACATTTCACTTGTATATATAGAATATAATGATTTCAATATATAAAACAATTTCTAAAATATAAACAAGCCTGATTTTTCAAAGGATGGTTCAAGAATGGATTTCAAAACAAAGATAGAAATTCAAATTAGAGGGACTCTAATCAAATAGGATTCTGATTCGAAAATAAGTTCGAACGAAAATGAGATAATTAATTACAAAACAGTAGATGGATACACTTATATAAATCGCGGACGACCTTAATCGGGTCAACCGTGACTTCAAGAATATAATCGATGCGGAAATCTAAGGCAAATTGCCATTCGATCGCAAGAGATAGAATTCGGCATATCAAGAGATAGCAACATCTAAACCGAGTGATATATAAATCTTCGGTGATTCAATGCCAATTGTAAAGGAGTTTCACCCCTTTACAAAACATTCAAAGATCGACGGGATCGCCTATTCTTATAGAGATCATTCGAAGTGGAGTTATGGGATACTCCAGAATCAAAAGAATACCAATAGAGAGAGACAAGAATGAATTTTTGGAACCGTAGGGAACGTTCCAAAGTTCGAAGGAAATCGAGTCAAAAGGAAGAAATTCAAACTCGAACGAAAGTGATTTTGTAAATAAATTTACTATATATGCTAAGCTTTGCCTAGAGCCAAAGCTCTGATACCAACTGTAACGACCCGCTATTTTGGACCATTCAAATCGACAATAAATCCACACATGTCTGACTTGAATAATTCAAAATATCAGATTGTTAATTTAAATTTGGCAAAACTCAGCATATGCAGTAAATAAACCAATCACAGAATCACAGACACAGAGTAATACAATAATACGCAGCGGAATAGATAAAATAGTAGTTCATGAAGCTACTATATAAACATCAGAGTTAAATAAAATACAACAGAATATCTCAAATGTAATGAAGTCTCCAGTACAACAGATGACTTCTCTGAACGAATCAACTAGAAGAGCTGAAAGCTGAGGCGATGGTTGGATCTCCAAAGGAAGCTCCAAACTCCAAGGGTGAGTCTCAAATGCTGTATCACTCGGTCTGACCCGAGCGTAAAGCAAAACACAAAACACTCGAGTCAGGATTAACATTCTTATATAAATAAATCCAACTCAAGTGAAATATCAACTGAAATACAAGTAACTTAAAGGATGTTTGGGATAACCATCCTCTAAGGATTCGTGGAACTATCTACAAGGTGGGAATATACACTATGACACCGTGGTCATTTCAAATTTATTTATGCTTCAAAATCAAAATATTATTTTCATTTCAAAAATATCTATTTCCAAAATAGTATATATAGATTAAATAATTTATAAGGTAAAGCATTTACAATTTCCTCAAGTCTCACAAATCGTTTCAAATCAACCCAAATTCTAAATTTCAATTCAATTCAATCTAAAATTTTCCATTTTATTTCAATTCAGTTTCTAAATAACAAATTCAAATTATATCAATTTCAAATACAAATCTGAATCATAAAATAAACCCTTTAAATTTCCAATATATTTCAAAGCTTTACTATTCAACAATTTCAAAGTTAAATTTAACAGTTTCATATAACTCTTGGTTTAACTTCATTTATTATTTAAATCAAGGAATATTCACTTAACAAATTCAATATCATTTAACTAGCCTTAAATTTCATTTTTTTTTCTAAATATTTCCTTAAATTTATTTAAACAAGGAATATTCATTTAATTATTTAAACCAAACTCAAGTTATAAATCATATCTTAAATTCCAATTTCAATAAGCTTTATATCGGTTTAATTAAATAAAATTCTTTACTGAATTCAAATTATCTTCCCAGCCTTAACTTATTCAAATTTTTACCAAAATCTATTTTGAAATATAAATTTTATACATAACATATTATATGTATTAAATCCATCTTAATTAAATTAAATATCATTATTAAATTTATATATATCATTGCCGTTTATATATAAAATTTAAAGAATCAACATTTGTTAAAACCCTATATTTCTTTCCAAAAACATATATTTCTTTCCAAAACCATAGAATTCAATTTCAAAATATTTATATATATGGACCAACGGTGTCTGTATATATACATCATATGGTTAAGTGATACAGATATTTATCATTTCAATCCGAAATTTAAATATATATACGGGTAGATATCATTTCGACCCGTAATCCCAATTTCAATTCAAATGAAAATCGCTTGGGTTTATCATTTCAACCCATAACGATTTTCTCCTATTCTAAAGTCCGTTCGGGTATGTATCATTTCAACCCATAGTGAATTCTATACTAACAAGGAACTTGCAGAGTGATAACAGATAATATAAAATACAACAACAGGCATATATCATCAATAATAAATAACAGATACGGGTGTCAGATGTCACAGGTGAACAGATACAAATAATAGTAATAACAGGCATATAATACTAGATACTGGTGTCAGATGTCACAGGTGAACAGTTTTAGATAATGGCATATATAACAATGTAAATAACTACAGCAGCATATTTCAATTGCTATTTCAAATGAAATCAAATTTAAAAAATAAAAGAACGTTAATCGTGAGTGATTGCTCACCTTCCGAGGCTAGAGGTGAACGAAACTGAGATAGGTTACGAAATCCAGGCACGAATCTCAAACAAGGCAAGATTGAACTCGAATCGACGAACGAAGCTGATAAATAGAAGTTGACGAAATCAAGTCAAAACAGGATCGATGAAGACAATTTGTACGAGTGACTCATATATAACTATACTATATATAAATCAAGTCATATTCTAAATCCAGACATATTAAAATAAGATGAATATATTACACTTATTTACAAATAAATTTAAACACGTATTAACTGAATATATATGTTTCGAATCATTGTTTTAACCAAAACACAAAACAACATATAAATATATATATATATATATATATACCTTTTTTTTCCAAAACCTATTCCAACGTTATTCTTATAACCACACAATTCTAACAAGCTAGCCACTTCTATAAAAATTGAAAGACCCGCGTACACTATTTTATATCAATATTATTATAAAAGCAAGACAGTAAGCAACTTTTCAACACACATATAGAAGACACACAATATATAACTACTAGACCTATACGTACGCACATATGCAGACCCTTTAAACATATAACAAATGTATACCTTCATAGACTTATATGACTCATCATATTTTAAAATAATATATACCTATACATTTAATAAAACCCCAGACCAAAGTATACCCATAAACACTAATATATATAGGCTAATATAAACTGATGCACATGTTATAATTTTAAACAATAAATCTTATAAAAGTTAATTTATTACACTATATATACATATAAAGAACCTGTCAACCGAACAACCATAATAATACCGTACTAAAATAAAGTCTTGTTGTACGACACTGATAATACCCCTAATATATAGGACAGATACAAACCATTATTACACACAACATATCATATTTCCTGTATATATTATAACTACATGTTTACATAGACTAAGATATATATAAAACTGTTCAATCAAGATACCATGCTGTAATCACTGTTAATGTAAACATATAAACTGGTATAACTTTTTATGACTTAATAATTTTATACTTATTCATATATATCAATGCAGACCGAAAACAACAAAAATATGTAAACAACATGTTATATCTGTGACTATACAAATATATATAAATACAACTCCCAAGAGACAAACGTATATATCTAAATAATAAGTAACCTTTATAACTTTTTGTAACTTTATAACTATTACCACTTACTGTATATAGATAATATATAAACCAAACAAATAACTTAATATATATACATACTACCTAGGTAAGGTATTAGATACGAAATTATATTCAAGCCATAACATAGTTACGTATAAAATTTTATATATACTTAAACAAACTTTCACATACCGTCAGGAAAGAGATGGACCGAGAGCAAATACGTGGGCCAGAGGAAGGCGAAGGCTCGGCAGTCGTAGGGTGGCACGAGGTGGTGACTGAACTAGGCGAGAGGCGGAGGGATCTCGGCGGCTTGAGGAAGGAGGAGGAGCGGATCTGGGTAGGCTGCCGAACGTGGAGCTTCATGTGAGAGTGGGTTCATGGCTACTGGTGGATCGGCTGAGTGGTTGGAGGCAGGGGAAGGCACTGTGGATGAGCAGTTCGAAGGTGGGATAGCTGGCCTTGATGACGGAGGAGGGAAGACTTGGAGGGGAGGCTCGGCGGCCAAGGGAAAATGGTCTTTGGCGGAGAGAGGAGGTGATGCTAAGATTTGGAAGTGGGAAAACGTCAGGGCAGTGGTTTCATTTCAAGTGGATCCGAGATATTTGTGATGAGGATGAAGAAGAAAAATGTGAATCTGGAGAAGCAAAATAAAAGGAGGAGGAAGAAAATATCAACAGGCAAAAATGAAACGTGGCCATCACTTGTATTATATAAAGAACAACCAGAAAAATTGATGAAACGTTGGAATAGAAAAGGTCAAGGCTGAATAATAATAGTTGATGACCGTTTGAGTTCACGTGGATAACCGGAAAGGCAAAATAAACCAAAAGTTTCGAATGTGGAACCGGTACGACTGATCGGTTCACCGATTCCGTCGTGTTCCGAACTTCGAAACTCATGAATGAATATATCATAGAGATCAGCACGACGAGACGATCAGAACGGTATACAGATATTAGTGGCACGATCATCCGACCAAAAGTCGATAATCGGTACCGAAAAATGCTGCTATTTCGTCAGAATTAAGATAAACGGAGCAGTAGAAGTCCAAATTTGGAAAAACGAATTTCGCAGTCTGATTCAGGATGATCTGAATAAATTTTCTCCTGTTGACATATTTTGGTTTCGGAAAACTTTTAAATTCACTGTTATTAACCGGTTTGATTTGAAATGAAATTTCACAGAAAAATAAACTTCAATATTATCAGATGAAAATTTACCAGTTGCTATATTAAAATAGACGTATTCCAAATAGTAAATTTTTATTTTCAAATTTTATTGTTTAAAATTTCACAAATTTTCAGTTAAAAATACTTTTAAAAACCATTAAATTTTACGGGTCGTTACAATTACATACACTACGCCATAGATGGCCTATTGCAACGAAATTACAAGGTGTTGCTAGCTACAGTGTAACGATAGCTATGCTGATTTTTGTCTATTGCAACATTCACTTCAATGTGTTAGCATTGATATCAACAAAATGTTGCAGTAGCTATAAATATATTCAGATTAAAAAAATTAACAAAATTTTACACCTCAGCGATCCACACCATCATTTAAAACAAAATCTCGACCATCAATCCACACCATCAATCCACACCTTAGCAATTTTCATTTCCCGGTTTACTTTTCTTTCTCGTTCCTCTCTGTGTGAAAATTAGGGCACGCGATTTTTCTTTCTCGTTCCTCTTTGTGAAAACTAGGGCACGCGATTCCAGTTGCTTTGATGCTCTGATTGATCGAATCTAGTGTGAGAAACGTTCCTGGTAGCTTGCTCCTTCGTTCTCCTTGATTGATTGCTCGAATTGCTTTGACTTTGGCTTGACGTCTTCGTTTAGTCTGGAATTGAAGCTACGGCTTCTTCTTTTCGTTGCTTATGAAATTAGGTCTTCGACCTTGCTTTTGCTTCTGTGAGAAATTGCTTGCGATCTCGACTGTTGGGTTCGGTATGTATTTCTCTGTTGTTCTCTCGATTTGAACTTGAATACTTTTGCTTTATTGTTGTCGGTGATGATTGGGTTTTCTCTGATTTTCACCACACCTCGTCAATGATGATTTTGGATCCTTTATATAAGCGTCTGATTTGATTTACGTGTTCTGTTTGAAACTTTCCTGATTTAATCTTTGATATTTTTGGAAATTATTTATGCACACGGCTTCAATTTTGAACGTGCGTTCCTCTATTTGAAAAGTCGAAACTCTCCTAATTTTTAAATCTGACATTTTCAAAAAAACATACGGCTTTGATATTTTTCTTCTCGTTGACTTCACTATGACTTCTCTGATCACCTGACTTCTGACTACTCTGCATACTTGTTTTGTGACATCCTGGCCGCGTCTTGATCACTGTTAATCTAAGTATTTCCAACTTGAATTTTGATATTGCTACATTATCACGTCACTGTTGTGCTTCACTTTAGCATGTGTATCTGATCATTGCATTTGTTATCTTTTCACTATGACCTTGTTTGGTTGATTTACCTGTTGTGATAATGTTTGTATTGTTGTTTTGAGTTCGGTCTTGTAGTTGTTGTACTTCATTGTTGCTGTGTTGGCGTAACTGTATGTAGATGTATGCTCTGACCATTTTCACTGACCTGTACTACATTGTTTTATCACATTCCATTCAGTTGTACTGTGAAGCAGTTTGTTGATATTGTTGCACTGCTGTGTTCATGTGTTCACTTGTAGTCTGTGATATTTGTTGAGTCTTCACTATCATATCTTGTAGCCTTGCTTCCATATAGATGATGACACTGGTTATTTCCAAAATGCTTGTTGCCACTGCATGCTGTAGTTATTCATATCCCAGTTAGCTTGCATCTACTTGTAGTTATGTATATTGTAGCTTGATCATTTTTCTTTGTCTACTGCCTTGATCATTGGTTCTTGTAGTCACCTGGTTCTTGTATCACTTTGTCACTGCATTCATGCTTTGTGGTTGTTTCTGTATTTTTGCCTTCCATACTGTTGTGACCTGGTCTGGGGGCATCATGTATATTCTGTGGTCATTTAGCATTGTGAACTGCCTGCTTGATTTCCTTGTTGTTCATTTGGTATTCTGATCCATGCTTGCTTACTTGGTGGCTTTTGTTGCAGTTACACTTTGAATTTTGATCGATTCTATTGGCACTTGTGTTGAATCTAATTTTGATTTGACCTTGTGCACTCGAGTTGGCGAGGCAGTGCACACGTGCATACGTGTGTACTACAGCCACTCGTAATTCCCTGTTCCTGATATGAATACTGATATGCATAGATACTACACAATCAAAGATGATGACGTTTAACCCATATATCTGAGACAGCTTTAAAAACAAATTTTATATTTTTGCAAATTAAATTTGTTTCTGTTCAGATTACTGCTGTAGATTGTCAATTATACAGGTACACAAGAGACAAGACGAACACTGAAGCTGGACAATGCAGACGAGTGATTGAGTGATGTAGTGAGGTTGTTACTGTAAAATCGAGTTGTGATGTATTCAGAAATTGTACAGTTATAGTGAGAGTCAGAATTTGTACCATTCAAAATTTGTACCATTCAAATTCTGTGTTGAAACTGCATATATAATGAGTGAACTGAGTGATGTAGTGAGGAATATCTGTATATGTGAATATCAGTGTTATTTATCATTGAATTGTAAAATAGTGGAGTCAGGAATTTGTACTATTTTAAATGTTGAAATAAAATATTTATTTAAATAAATTACTGTTTGAATATCAAATTCTATGCAATAGCATTTTATTAAATAAATATTTATTTCTATTAAAAAATCAAATATGCTCTACATTGTGGGCCCTACAAATTCAGAAAGTTAATATCTATAGCAACATTTTGGAATGTTGGTACAGACACCTATGGATGTTGCTATAGACCCAAATAGGGTTCTATTGCAACAATATTTCTTATGTTGCCTTAGATAGTCAAAATGTTGCCTTTGAGGTCTGCGGCAACGCGGCAAAATGCATCACCGAGAAAGTGTTGCATTTGCCCTTTTTTAGCCTACAGCAACATTTTTTGGCACTTACTGCATCACTTCTTGGATGTTGCAGTATGCAATCTATGGCGTAGTGATAGTAGATAGTTTAACGGATCCTTAAGGGATGGTTATCCCAAACATCCTTTGAGTTATTTGTATTTCAGTCGTTATTTCACTTGAGTTGGATTTATTGATATAAGAATGTTAATCCTGACTCGAGTGTTTTGTGTTTTCTTTACGCTCGGGTCAGACTGAGTGATACAGTATTCGAGACTCACCTTTGGAGTTGGAGCTTCGCTTGGAGATCCAACTATCTATCCAGCTTCCAGTTATTTAGTTGATTCCAGTGATGTATCCAGATCTTGTATTTGACTATTGTATTGAGATATCTATGTATTCGAGACTTCTGTTGTATCTTGTTTAACTCTGTTATATATATAGTAGCTTCATGAACTACTATTCTTTTGTTTCCGCTGCATTATTGTTATATTACTCTGTGTCTGTGATCTGTGATTATTTAATTTACTGTATATGTTGAGTTTTGCCAATTTAAATTAACAATCTATTGTTTTGAATTATTCAAGTCCGACATGTGTGGATTTATTGTCGATTTGAATGGTCCAAAATAGTGGGTCGTTACAATTCATTTAGATAAGGCAGCTCTAAAATAAAACATGGGCTTCCATAAATTTTAAAGCCCGAGCTGCTTTACAAATTTTCAAAAGAGACACAATCGATTAAAACTCCAGCTGAATTAAACGAACAATTTAATCGTCACTTCGACGATAATTAATTGTTATTAAATCTCGGGTTGTTATATATCGACACTTAAGTATCTATGGAGAGTCTTCTTCGACATCGAAGCGGACAATACCGACAATAGATAAGTAGCGGAATGACGTCTACGTGATCCATTTAAGCATTTTAAAAGCTTTAATAGTCGACGTCGACGACATTGCATATCTTCACCATTGTTTTAAATGATACCACACTATTCACTACGTTGTTTTCAAGACTAAGGCAGTGATGCCGCTTTTATTGATTCGACCTTAGCTGAAATGATTTAAATATATAAAGGTTTTATAACATCGACAAGGGTCTTGTGGTCGATGACCTTGGCTACGACGTCGCACTTCATCTTTTGAATGCCGAAGAGGCTTGACTTTATGTTAACCAAAACTGATTTCACAATGGGCTAAGAGGCCTATGTTTTAAGAGGGTCGAAGCCCCTATTTCTTCGGCAGATAGCCATATAATAAAAGTTAAAGCTTTGTTTTAAATAGGAGGATAGCCTATAATTTATGTAAGTCGACAATGTCATCTTCGATATGATTTTATACTTAAAAGGATTTAAGTTTGGTTTTACCTTGGGTAGAGGGTCGATGAGGCATAGCGCGACATGAATGTCGCCTATCTTCATTTAAGGTAGAGAGCCTATGTTTTCTATAGCGACGACGTCCTTTGGGATACCAATGTCGTTTTGAAATAGGAACTTCGACGTTGTTCTATACTAAAGTAATGAATGGCTAAGAGCTATATGCTATATGTTCAACTTTAAATTCTTAGAGATGCTGGTGTTAATTTAAATTATTATTCTGACACTATCATTGGGGATACCAATGAGTATAGACTTCGACATGAAACATTATGGGATACCAATGCATGTCACTTTAAAATGTTAAATTATAAGGGGAGAGAACCCAATTGGGGAGACCAATAGATTTGGGTTAATCATGTAGATAGCATGGATTAAAGAGAAACATGTAGGTAACATGGGTTAAATAGAGACATGTGAGTAACATGAGTTAAAAGGCCAAGTGATGGGTTCATAGTCATCCTAGGAAAACTATGGGATATGAGATGGATAGTCCACAACATTTTAAGTTAAATGGAAAATGTGTGATGGATAGTCCACAAAATTTTAAATGATTAAACCATATGTGATGCATAGTCAATATGAAGGGGATGGGTTATCCAAGTAATAAATATATGTGAGATGCATAGTCCACATAATTCTGAAATATGTTGAAATGTGAGATGGATAGCCCACATAATTATAAGACGGGTAGTCAGATTAAAATAAGATGGATAGTCAGTTTAAATTGGGACGGGTAGTCATTTGAAATTAAGATGGATAATCTAATGAATTAGGATGTGTAATCCAATATGTATTGCATGACTATAAATGCTATTTTCTATGTTATAACCATTGTGGTTACAGGAGCACAATATATAGTTTTTATATTTGATAAGATACTAGTAAGGGGAAAACCCGTTATGTTAAGCGGCGTGGTGTCACTAGGTACTTATTTGGTTCGAGATGGTAGGTTATTATTCATACCAGACTGTTGTCTGATCCAAAGTTTTTGTTTACCCCTCAAACTCTTAAGTACTCATTTGAGTAGGTCGGGAGTTAGGGCTTTCAGGTTCTAGTTAGACGAATAAGCTTTCAGAGACCTATAGGAGGCAATCTAGCTATTAGGAGCTTTATATATTTCCACCCTGTAGTTTAGTTTTTTTGTTTGGATGTAATGGCAAAGTTGTATAATTTCCAAATATCTGACTTTGATTGACTAAGGGGGCATCTTCATATGTCGCTCTTAGAGTATTTTGTAATAATTATATTTTCTCTGAACGTGGGATTACGAATGGGGATTTTGTAATGAATATGAAATATCATTTGTGAAATGAGATAAGAAAATTTGCTATTAAGCAATGTTTGAAATTTTTTCGTATTCTTATGCTTTTGATTATCGATATAATTAACATAGTCGTATTTTGTCATCGAGAATCAATAACTGGATGACTATAGTATCCGTAGTAGTTAGTTTTGGGCCTCAGAATAGGGGATGTTACATGTAATGGTGCCTATACAATGTAGGACGATTTTCATGGTTGTAAAGTAAATAAAACAATCACTGTCATATATCTCAGAGTGCATCGAATAAAATATAATATTAACATAGATATAAAATAAGCAAGATGGAAATATAACTAAATGAACCACCATAAATCAGAGCATAATATTAATAAAGTTATACAAACCAATAATAAAGTTTATACAACTGATAAATAAACCCAAAATATCTATCTTTAATTAGATAAGTCAAACACAGTCAAAGCTCCATAGTGTTGCATAGCGGAAATAGTAAAACCTCCAAAGATATAGTATATGTGAAAATGTAGCCTCTTGCTATTCCATCTGCATCATGTTGTGTGCTAAGCCACACTTGCTATGTAGTTTACTCATTTAAGAGTACCCGAGATTAAAAAGATCAAAGCATAGAACCTCGAGTCACACAACAATCTGGTGTGATCGATAAACAATCTCAAAATACGATGAAAATCCATGTCGTATAGGATATAGAGTATGGAAAATCATAACTGACATGTCCCTGCATCCAAACAACCAGCACATAACAATATATGCTAGTCTAATTCACTATAAGTGTGTACTGCATCCTAAGTACAATATTGGGTGTCTAGGTATCCAAGTCCACAATACCCACGTTCTATGACATCCCTATAGTGATAGTAATACATAACAAATATACTTTCCATAGCACCCATCAAACAATCCTCATAATCACTCATGTGTATTGGATATATGATAACTCGCATGGTCATCTGCTGCCAGAGACTATTGGAAAAAAATTTGATTTCTCAATCTTCTAATCCATACCACTCCAATAGCTAGGAATCTAGATCCCTTCGCCGATCCAAGGTATATGGATCCCATCTTGGATCTGGGGGTACCACATCCTCATACCTAAGTGAGCATCCTCGCAGACGCTTGCTTTACGAGCACATTTGAAACATTCCGGGTATCAACAACCTCTTTGCTTGTGTCATTCTAGTTGAACACATCCTTGTCTAGTTCCATTCATTTTCATATTAGAACACATCATCTTGTTCCACTCATAAGTTCCATCATCATCGAACCTGCCCTTATGGATAGACTTTATTAGCATCGAGTTATCATCGTCAAAGTACAGCTCCATCCTTATCAAGCTGACATTGTCTAAATACAACTCCACCCTCATCGAGCTATCATCATCTAAATACAACTCCATCTTCATCGAGTCATCATCATTGAGACACCTCTATACATCCATCCAATGTCGTAGAGTCATCTCGTCAAAGTTCCAAAATCATCACGTTGAAGCACAATGTCCTTTGCTTCACTGTCAATCATTATCTTTATCCATGCCATAACATCAAAATGGAACATAAACAATCGAACGAACACACTTAGCATGCACCCCAAGGCATCAACTATGTCCCCATGAAGGTTGGCAAAAATTAGCCGATCTTCAATCATGTCGGTACTTACATGATTGGATATGTTGATAACATGATTTACTTGGACAATTTGGCTTAGTGCTTCATGCCCATGTAAAGCCCGGAGTACTTGTTACCCCACCTTGAAGCCACTGTTGCATCACCTCGGTGTTAATCAACTCGGCACCAACCTCTTCCTTAGTCGCATATTTTGTAAATCCTAAACTCCTTTTCTTCATTTCTTTATCCCGGCCCAAAGCTTCCCATTTCCATCCCCAATGCACTGCAAGCTCCAGCCCGAAGTCATCTAACCCTGATATGATTTGAGCTTACCATCGACAGGATTCAACTACGAATGCTGACATGATTTTAGCCCCTTAAATCAACTCCAAATTTTATGCGATTTATTTTGGGGCCTTTCTAGACTTCAAACAGCAACATGCTTCAACCGCATCATGTTTTGAACATTTTTATATTGATTTGCTTAAAACAATTGCCAGTATTCTAACTACCATAAACGACTAACAAATATATTAAAAAATTCACATAACCATCGCATAACATTTAGCATCACATATAAGTAATCCAGACATGACTTGAACACATATTTTGCTAGATTTAATTGTAAGCAAAAAAACACGACATGGTTGGTAAGTGGTATAAAATGAATCAAAGTACAAATTTAACTTTTTAAACTCGGTTCTAGGTAGTCAATAAAGTTAGATCTAGGTTTTGAAACATTTGAACATTGAAAACCATCTTAAAAATCACATTTTTGCTATATCAATTAGCATAATAGTAAGACAAGTAAAATCACTCACCATAAACTGATTTATCCAAAATTTAAGGTAATTCAGAGGTTAAACAGTAGATACACAATTCCCAAGGTAATCCTAACAACAAATCTTCAATTCCCTTTCTAATTATTCCTTAATGATTTGTTTAAGCGAATTAAAGTAGGGAAAATTGGTGCTTTTGGTTAAAAATGAGTTAATGGAAGTTTAGTTTAGTTTTAGGAAGTGGGAAAGTGATTAGAAACTATCACATATTTCTAATTAGGCACAAATCCTGAAATGGGTTAGTTGCCCTAATACAGGACTAATTAATTACCTACTAATCTTGTTAGAAACTGTCTAAACTTCAAACGGCTGTTTCTCCTAAATGGTAAATCCAAAAACTATTATAATCACTATATGGAATGAGAAACCATCATATCTTTCCAATTGAAGTGTTCTCAACTCCTATTTCAGCTCCTATCAAAAGTCATAGACCATAAAATTTTTCAAGGAAAAAATTGTCCAATAAAATTCAACGAGTGAAAAATACCACAGTTTAAAATTTCCTAAAGTTATAGACAAATAAAACCCAATATGGATTTAAAAAAAATACTTTACAATCCTTCGAATACGTAAAATATGGAACGTTACACTCTTCCACTTTAGGAATTTCGCCCCCGAAATCCCTAAATGAACAAGTAAAGCCAGACATAGTTATCCTGCATGCTTCACAACCATAAACAATCATCTCAAGCGTCAAACATGCAACAGTGCAGTCATAAACAATCAAACAATATCTATGATATCCTAACATGCAAGATACTAAGCTATCCCACATGATATCAAAAGTGAAGTAAATGCAATAAATAGAAATCTTACCAAGTGAATAGCTCCGAATAAGCAATCCTCATGCTCTTCTTGGTTTCCCACGTGCAATCGTCTTCACTTTCACTCCATTGAACCTTCACCAACTACACAGTCTTTTTCCTAAGCTGCTTCATATCACGTTTGCCGATACCAATAGGCCTACGAGGTCTTAAAGCTTCAGCTTCAATCTCGATATCATCAAACTAATCGGGTGAAACCATCATGCCTGAGCTGTGCATGAACTTCCGCAAATGAGAAATATGGAAAACATTGTGCACTCCCGCCATCTTCTGTGGTAAGTCGACTTTATAAGCTAGATTCTCAATTCTCTCGAGTATTGGAAAAGGACCAATGAACCTTAGTGCCAACTTCCCTCTTGTACCGGACCAAACTGCATTCTTTGGTGGAGAGATCTTTACAAATACCATATCACCGATAGAGAACTCCAAATCTCTACACCTTTTATCAGTAGCTTTTCTATCTATCCATAGCAGTTTTCATTTATTTTCGAGTGACCTCGGTCTTCTCCAATGTCTCCCTTATCATATCTAGCCCCAATATCAGTTTCTTCCCTGCTTCCTGCCAATATGAAGAAACGTTGCACAGTCGGCCATAAAATGCCTCGAATGGTGCCATATCGATGCTAGACTGATAACTATTGTTGTATGCAAACTCTACTAAATGTAAGTGATCGTCCCATGAGCCCTTAAAGTCAAGAATGTGGGCTCGTAAGAGATTATCTAAAATATGATTCAGCCTCTTGGTCTGCCCATCAATTGGTAGGTAATAAGTTGTACTTTGACATAGCTCCATTCTGCATGCCTCTTGTAAGCTCTTCTAAAACCCACTAGTGAATAAAGGGTCTCAGTCACTCATAACACTTTTTGGAACACCATGGAACCTTACTATCCACTTTACATACAACTTGGCCAACTTAGATGTCATTCTATTTGACTTAAAGGGTATGAATCAAGCACTCTTTGTAAATTTATCGACTATGGCCCAAATGCTACCTTATCCTCCTTTGGTCCTCGACAATCCATCAATGAAGTCCATCGATATCTATTCCCAGCTCCATCCAAGAATCTCAAGTGGTTGCATCAACCCACTTGGCTTCTTCTGCTCTTCCTTTAGCAATTGGCAATTCATACACTTTGAGATGAGTGCCCCGACATCCTTCTTCATCTCTTCCTAATAATATGCCTGCTTCATATCATAGTATATCTTATTCCTACCGAACGATGGCACTCTCGTAGCACCTCATCCCTTAATCCATCAATGTTAGGCACAAACAATCTCCTATCCTTACAGAGCCAACCATCTCAGTCGAATCTGTACTTCTTCATTTTATCAAACTTCACTCCTTCCTCTTTCTTAGCCATGATCTCTGCTAGTCTAGCGTCATGCCCCTGACTAGTGTCGATATGCTCTATCAAAGTAGGTCTGATAATCAAATTTTCCAACATTTTTGTCTCTAATTTACAACTAAGTTTGAAGTCAGAGCCATGTGTAAACTCAACCTGCGATAACTCTAAGTATATTTCTCCTAAACTAGCATGTCTTCTACTCAAAGCATAGGCGAACACATTTCCCTTACCAGACATATAAGAAATTCCAAAATCGTGGGAGGCCAAGAATTCCTACCACCACTATTGAAGAAGGTTGAGATCCCTTTGGGAGAAGAGGTATTTCAACGATTAGTGATTTGTAAATAACTCTAACCTCTCTCCACGAAAATAATGCCCCCAAATCTTCAAAGCAAAAACTATCGCCGCAAAATCCAAATCATGGGTCGGATACTTCCTCTCTTGTGGCTTCAACTATCCACTAGCATATGGGACAACCATATCTCCTTGCGTCGGTACTACACCCAATCTGGTACCACATGCGTCCGTGTATACCATCATCATTCCCGCCCAGAATGGTCAACATTGGTGCACTCATTAACCTTACTTTAAGACTTATGAATGCCTGCTCGCATCTCGCATCCTAAATAAAAGTATGGTTCTTCTTCATCAAATTGGTCGATGATGTCGCTACCTTTGAGAAGTCTTTGATAAAATGTCTATAATCTCCTGCTAACCAAAGGAAACTCATCACACCTATAGCATTCTTAGGTTGGTTCAAATTTCGAACCGCTACCACATTTGCAGGATCTACAACAATGCCTTATTCCAAACTAACATGACCTAAGAATTTTACTTCCCTCCTCCAGAAGAGACACTTTGAAAATTTTGCCTTTAACATGAGCTTCCTCAACACCTCAAGCACAATCCTAAAATGTGTCTCGTGCTCCTTTTACGTCCATGAGTAGACCAGAATATCATCCATGAACATAAGCACAAACTTATTTAGTTGATCCCTGAAGACATGGTTCATAAGATCAACAAAGTGTGCCGATGCATTGGTCGACCCAAACGGCATAACCAACCACTCATAAAATCCAAACGGCATACAGAACGCTATAATTGGCACACTATCCTTTACTACTCTCAGATGATGAAATCCTATCCCAAGGTCCAACTAAGAGAACACCCTCACACCATGGAGATGGTCATCAATATGCAAAGTGGAAACTTGTTCTTCCTCGTTATCTTATTCAGCTCACGACAATCAGCACATTATCTCGAAAATCCATCTGCCTTAGTGGAAAATACTATGGGAGCTCCTCACTCAGATATACTCATGCGAATGAATGCCTTCCTCATTAGGTCATTCACTTGCACCTCTAGTTCCTTCCGCTCTCTGGGTGTCATACTCCTCAAAGGCATAACTACTAGTCTGGCATTCTTTACTAAATATATGTGGAAGACTATTACCTATGGTGGTGGCAATCTAGTCGCCTCCTCAAATACGTCCAGATATTCCCCGGCTATAGGCACAGACGACAACTCGTCCTACGGGACCTCTAGCGAATACGGAAAGTTAACCATATCCTCATCCTCCGGTAGGTAGTTCAACTCCACCTTCCACACATCCTCAATCCCAATTGGCACCAACAGCCTCTCATAATTCACTGCTACCACATACTTCCTCAGCCAGTCTATCCCTAAGATAACATCGAACCCCCCAAACCCAAAACAAAACGACCACAAACAAAAAAGCAACCATGACTCTACATGACCAAAATACGGCAAACCATATACAGGCTAATAGAGCCTCCATAAAGGTTTGTCGCAACCAAAACTCGATCAGTAATTTCAAGTTTTAATCTTAATATATCCACCAAATCATTAGATATAAAGGAATGTAAAGCCTTGGTATGAATATAACATGTATGGAACATCCTGAATAGAAAGCATACCTTGAATAGTAACGCCCTTCCACTTCTCTTTCATAGAGGGGGGCACTAAATGAAGTCGAAACAATATCTAATGCATATGACTTCACCACTACCTCTTCTTTTGTTGTTCAGGATAGTCCTTTTACATATGCCTCACCTTGTTGTATTTATAATACCTCTTACCTTTAGCTTTGAAATTCTTACTCGGATGGTCCTTATCACCAGAGTTATAGCAAATAGGGTTCCACTTGCCCTTTTTCTTACCATTATTATTTTGGAACTGCTTCCTATTATTGTTCTAGTTCTTCTAGCCTCCCCTACCCGATTGTGGCTTTGGCTCTTCTTTAGAAACAATAGTCGACTTAGACTTAGGATACAGACTCTCATGCCAGAGAGCTTTCTCAACGGCTTCTCAAAAAGTTTGTCAATATGTCCCAAAAGCTTCTCTCCTAGATAATCGTCCAAGCCCATGATGAACTTCTCATTCTTCATTAACAACAAGTCAATAAAAGACATCCCATACTTAGATAAAGCGTGAAACAAAATACTTTAGGACACACAATTATCCCTGCTTCATGTCTTCAAACATTCTAAACAATACCGACTTCTACACGGCCGGTATGAATTTCTCCTTAAACCTGGTCTTGAACTAATCCCAAGTGAACTGATTCTCGAGAGTAGCAACCTTTATAGCTTTCCACAAATCGATAGTCCTTCCTTGGAGTTGTCTAGAGGCAAACCTCTTCCTCATAGCATTATTGAACTTCAAATCATCAAAGATCCTCTTGTAGGCATCCATCCAATCCTGCACTTCCATAGCCGACTCCGTTCCTTGGAATGGTTTGTCACAAAGATTGGCAAAATCCTTGTTCAACTTGCGAATTTGACCCTGGACACTTCCACTTGAGCACCACCACCAATAACTGAAAGTGACTAAGGATCGTGCAATATGGAATATTAACTAAACTATCTACTAGTGCAGAATATAAATATAAAAGTAAATAATAAAGTAAATGACACCGAAGATTTTTCTACTGGTTCGCACTTCCCATTCTACGTCCAGTCCCAGACTCCTTCTGGAATTCAGCTATAAACCCTCACTTGACCCGGAGCAATAGGTATTACACCGCCTAAGCAACCGAACAGGACCTCTACTGCCTAAGCAACATAATAGGACTTCAACCGACTGAGCAACCGAATAGGACTTCCAATATAAATAGTAAAATTGTTTCTGACTGAGTATGCTCTTGAGTAGCACTGATAAGTCAACAAAGTACACCCTTCTTATAATCTTCTCCTTTGTGGTATATCGTGTAATTCGTAAAGATATGAAGTTTATTTAATCACTAATGAAGTTTTCTAGAATGAACAAGTGATTATTACGAAAGTATTGAATGCAAATGGCAAGATTGTTTAAACAATAAGAATGAGAATTAGAATCAAAATTCAGTGACTAAAATAATTGATTTTATGGCTATATATAGTGATTAAGAGTTGCAATCATTCCTGAAAAGTAGCCATGAAGGAGTATGGAAGAAACTCTTGAATCAAGAGTTGTTTCTATTTGCTGAAATGAAGTGCCTTTTCAAAATATAGCCGTTATGAAGATTCAGCCGTCTGAGTGGAATAATTCAGCTAGTTGAATCGATTAAAAATCGAATCATAAAGAAAATAGTGCAAAAGGCATGCAATTCAGCCGGCTGAATCATCTACTTCAGCCGTCTGAATATTCAAGTGTAGTTGTGCATGTGCACGGGCATTCAGTCGATTGAACTATATGATTCATTCGAATGAATTGCCTATTTTTTGCCATCTTAAAGATTTTTCAAAATAGTGTTTGAATATGAACTAGGTTACTAAAAAACTTAGCATATAAACTATGATTTGAAAGATTTTAAATTATGTGTGCATGCATATACCACTTTAGAGAGATTTTAACATGAATTCACTACTAGACTTAGCCATAGACAAAATATATTACTGAAGCTTCTATTTGGAATCTGGTCTGCAATCCATTAGATTATTTGTCGAGTAAAACAGTATCTTATCCTGCAAATGTGGTTAGATCATATAATATTTACTTATATAGTTGTCACAATCAAAACATCAAAATTCAAGGTTCTAACAATAACAACATTCATAGTTGCTGCTGGTGCATTTTGTTGCATGTTCCCCATCATGGTATTGAACATTGTCTGAAAATTAGGATTAGCATCTCCCAGGACGTTCCTTCCTCTTCAACCCCAGTGATGAAGTTTCTTGCACATTTTTTGTACGTTGGCTCATTCTTAATCTGTAATAAGAATGATCAATCACTCATAAAGAAAAGCTACATCCATGGTACTCATGTGTGCAATGTGTTTTATACTATATACATACATACGTACATATATATATGTATGTATATATACACTACGATATAGTTTTGAAAAACAAAATATATAATAAGTACACTCTCTTGTATACTCTCGATCCATTCTAGAGAGTTCCGCTTACTCTATCTCTAATAGATCCTGGTATCAACTTAGGTCGATTACACAACCTAAGCTTTGATACCAAATGTGACGACCACCCTACACATTTGATACTTAATATAGCTGTATAGTGCACTGTATGATAGAGTTGGGGTATGCCTAGGGTTAATTCTGTAATTTATTATAAATTATGAACTTTGTAATAAAATCTCGTTTGAAATAAAAGGTGTTTTTCTTTCTCTTATATGGTTGTTATAATTTGTTATGATTAATTAATTATTCAATTCAAGTGCATTTAATAGAAAATCCATAAATGGTTTGTTTTGTGATAGTAATTGTAATTGTTGTAATCATGACTATTTTATCACAATATAAAAAACACATCATTTCAAATATTTCTAGTCAAGATTGGATATCAATGCATCCATCGAGACTAGAATATGTAATGCTTTCCAAAGGTTGGATAATGTATTACTCATATTGTTGGAGACACCAATGGGTTACGTACTCATAGTTATTGGGTAATTATGGAATGACTCACTCCATAGTTTTTTTGGTTAATATAACTAAGGTCAAAAAGAAAATATCAATGTGACAACTTTGCACAATTCTCTTGACTTGAGAATACTGTTGTTTTTCAATATGGAAACTCCGCTTTTATTATAGTTAAATCATGCATAACGTCCATCGAATGACTATAATTGGGTTGAGTGGAAGCATTGGAAGTGAAATGCTATTCAATAAATGATTTGTCTCCTCAGTTTTACGAGGTTGGTATTATGGTCAACTGAAGTCAACTCAAAGTCAAAATCTCTAGACATAGTAGTTCAGTTAATAATAATTATTATTATTGAACTAAGGAATTTTTATTTAGACTATAAAGTTGAATATGGACGATATTGGAATTTTGACTAGTACTAAATTCCATAAGACTTTATATGATATAGTTTTGATGAAGAGAATTGGTGTAAATAATTATTACCACTAGGTAACGCTTAAATAAGTAAAATTGGATTTTATCAAAGCCATGAAAGCAATTAATTTGGTCATAATCACGCCACTGGCTAAGGTGATGTGTGAATATTAATGTTCTAATTGTTTGATATAATTGCTGACCGAATTTACACTTAAGAGTCACACAACCGAAACTTTGAATACTCCTGCCACCACCAGATTTAATTAATTATAAGTGCTATAAATGAATTATATTAATTAATATTTATCAAATAATAACAATAAAAATTTATTTTATTTATGTTGTTCAGTATTAAAATAGTGCGTATATAAAAGTTATATACACACATATCGATATGTGTTTGAATTAGAATTAAAAACATATTTATTTGATCGGGCTTGAATCAATTTGGAGGCCCAGACATGGGCATGTATGGCCGGACATAGGGAGGAGGGTTAATAGGGGTTGAATATTGATTTAGAATGTGTGAAATAGTAAGAGGAGAATGTGGATCCGGATCCCTTTTTTTCTCTTGTGTATCCTTGCTATTTAAACACCTCAAAGTCCATTTTCTACACTCTAATTTTAGCATCCTCTATCATATTTCTAGTCGGCCTCCCCCTTCACTATCCTCCATAGTTTCAAGCAAAATAAAACATAAATTAAATACAAATAGTAGATCGGTGGTTGCTGCTTTCAGTCTAGTAGCTCGTTTTAGAAGTTTAGATACCGATTCAAGGAGTTCATTGATTTAACGCTTCAACATGTTATAACTAGGCTTTGATCTAGGAAAATCTTTCATTTAGATTTACATTTGTATATAATTATTCATCATGTTGTATTTGTGCTTAGATAGTATGTGAATTATCACGAATTCACATATGTGTATGATGTCTAATAATATATATATATATATATGTACGCATGTATGTATTTTAATATATATATAATATCTGTGTGTGTGTGTCTGTGTCTGTATGTATATACATAAACATATAACTCTCGGCTATAAAAAAACTTTCGAATTTAACAATATTTAAAATGATTTTAAAACAAAAATTGATTTTAAAATACAAACATAATTATATAAAATATGTAAATATTTTTTTATTTTATATACATTATTGTTGTCAAAAATTTTAAAAAGATTTTTTATGTATGTATATATATGTAGATATTTAAATCTGTATATAATATATGTTTGTGCCAAAAATGGTCGCAAACACCCGATTATAGATAAAAGCACCAAATCACAGTCACAGATCACAGATGGATTGTATGTAATAGAATTAAATATGAATAACACTCAAAAAATTAAAAGGAAAGCAGTAGAAAGACAAGATTTATAGTGGTTCAGCGTTGTAGCATAAGTCCACTTTGAAGAGTTGTTGTTTTATTGATGATTCTCTACTGATTTACAAGAGTGCAATTGATAGTATCCGAGTTACAATGGAGTTCAGCAGAGTAACGGCATAGAAGAGCCAAAAAGATCCCTTTTCTGAAGCTCTTGGACTGCTATTTATAGGCGTAGGCAGCAAATATCTTGCCCAGATCTCGGAAGACTTCTTCCCTCACGTGAGCGAGCCCACATGATCGATCCTAGGTCGTTTGGACTCGATCCGTGATCGATACGAATGAAATTCGTATCGATCAAGATTTAGCCCAATTGAACCAAGATCGATCATGAACATTCCTGAGGCTGCACGCAAGCTCCTGTGAAAATTTGGTAGCATTCGGACTTGTAGATCTCGAGTTATGATCGATGCAAGTTCGAGTTTGTTGAAGGCTGTCGACTTTTAGGATCGATCCACTTTTCATGCCGAGCGACCGAGTCTTTTTTATGGATGCACCTCGTTCGTATCGACCCAGCTTAGCCTTGTTCGCATCCATTAATTGCCATGCTGTTCGTATCGATTGTTGCTGCCCCATTTCGTATCGATCAACGAAAGTGTTATTTGTATCGGTCCATCGCTCATTATTCACATCGATCACTGCTCGATCGATACGAACAGGGTGCACCGGTAGATTGATACGAAATGATAGGTTTTTATGACTTTGATGGATACGAAATGGACATTGGTTGATCGATACGAACAAGTTGGGGATGATGGATGCGAATGAATATGAGGATGGATGGATACGAACCATGTGTGTTCCATGGATGCGAACGAGTTCGACTCCGATGGATACAAAGGAGGGCGCTGTGAATGGATACGAAGAATGTTGCCCTGGATGGATACGAAGGGAAGCGATGCGAAGGAGGTGGAACGATGGATACGAATGAGTTGATTTCCTTGGTTTGCATCGATCATACCTTGAGCATACGAACTCCGATTGACTTGAAATTTGAAATGTTGGCTTTCGTCGCTTTGATTGTCGTGTCATGTTAATTGTAGCTCATCCAGACTCGGACAAAATTTACCAGCATCCATAGTGAACTTTGTAGGTAATCAGTCATCGGGGCTGATCATCTTCCATTTTCAGTCAATTCTTTGGTGTCACGGCCTTGCCAAAAGGCGGGATAACAATATATATATATATATATATATATATATATATTTAATATTATACATAATTTTATATAAATTAAATATATATCTATATTATAAAATATAATTATAAATATTAATAAAAATTATACATATGTTTTATAATATTTTTCGTAAATAAAAAATGCAATTTTTATTAAGTTTACCATATGGTAATCTTTATTTAAAAAATTAACTATTTTGAAACCGTAAGATTTTAATAATAAAAAATTATTTTGATTAATACTATTGCTGCCGAATATATGTTTATTTATATATACATATATATATGTTTACCTAATCATTTATTCACAATAAACATATTTATATATATAGTATTATATATATTTAAAATAATATACATATATAAGAATATACGTATATGCAACATAAAAAAATATTAATTCAAAATATGCATAATACATACATACATACATATATATATATATATATATTGATTTGAATTTGAAATCTCTAGATATTTTATTATACAGATCTATATTAGGAAATTAAAATTTTAATTTCAATTGTGAATTTGAAGTCAAATTTATTTATATTAATACTTGCAATTACTCTATATTATAATGTCAATTATATATATATATATATGTATGTATGTTAAAAATATTATTTTATATTGCTTAAAACTATATATATATACATACATGTATATTAGACAACACATATGTATATGGAGGGGCTAAAATGTCTATTGCAGTGTAAATCCCAGTGCGTATACACAGGTATGTTAAACCATGTACACTATTTATGTTGCACGTGCACGTACACAGACACATGTGTATATGATACGCATGTTATATTATATAATATAAACATAACAATAAAGTAAAATTTAATTTACAAATCAAATAAAATATTTATTTTATTTGAAATAAATATAGACTTTATTGGCCCAGTAAGATCCTAAATGGAATAAGTTTTTTAAAATTTTCTTAATTACCCCGCTATGTGCTGGCCTAGATTCGATAATGGCATTAAAGCTTTTATCCTATACGGTCTAAGTAGTCATGTTACGGTTAACTAATTAAGCTTACCCATTTAGCAGGATGTATAGAAAAGTAGTGTCTAGGCTGGGTTTAGGTAATCTAGTACCCTACTTTACCTGGCTATCGACCTAGCCCAAAAGGTGAAGTGAGCCTGAAAGTTGCTTAATAGAAAAGGCCTAATTTGAATTGGGTCTTGGGCTAATTTTCAAAATTGTTTTGAAATTAAAATAAAGAATTAAATTTAAAAGTTAAATTTAAAATAAGAAATATGTTATGAATGTTATGATATAATTTTCAAAAGTGTATTGAAAATATACTAAATTTTTTTCAAATATTATAATATTAATAAGATTAATAAAATGAATAAATTAATTAAATAGTTAATTAATTAAACATATATATACATACAATATGTTATGATATATGTTATGTTAACTTGAATTGTTTAAGATAATGTAAGTGTATATATAATAAGAATTTTCGAAATTAAAAGTATTTAATTAAAATTGTTTAATTAAATAAATAAATTAAAAATTAATTGATAAATAATAAAATACATATATATAAAGTTATATGTGTTTAACTATAAGTGTAATAATATACATATCCAATATAAAATGTTATATAGGAATAATATAAAATTAATAAAAAGGTTAATTAATATAATTAATTCAACAATATTTAAATAATATAATGTTATACATAAGACAATTATATAAGCTAATTACATTATAAAAGTTATATAATAATAAAGCTTATATAATTTGAATGTATATATTAAAGGTGGAACATTAAGAAACCCCAAATAGGCTTAAGGGATAAATACATACGTATAATACGTATGCCATGATTTTTGATGCATCCGACACTTGAATCATGATATCACCCTAGTTAATGTATTAATGATTATGAATCTTTAATATAAAGTTATCATCTAACATTTATATTAATAAATTACTTGCATACTCCATAGTTGTTGAGCAAACTCAAGCTAAAGATTTTATGTGTAGTATTATTAATATATTGAATAGGCGTAGTAAGATAACTTTATGTATTTTTCGACCAAACTCAAGAAACATATACTGTACTTAGGTCATTGTGAAAAGGAAGATATGAGTAAGTAATCTCTTTCAATTTATTGAGAAAACTCAAATGTTGAAATGAGATTAGCACAAGGAACCACAGGTTAGGGGTTATATATGTTACAACCGATAAGGTGTTATCCAACGTTTGTGGAGCCATAGCTTATCGAGCAACCTCAAGGTTAGAATCATAAGAAAAACTAGTCCTACCACCCACGAGTGAAGTCGAAAGACTTCTATGTTTCGTCATAGGGTTTGGAGCAACATAAAAGACTAGTGAGAGCTTATTAGCAAATTGAAATGCAATGTTTAACCTTACTAATATTCTAAGAACATCTACTATAAAAATGTCCTAATTTACAAAGTTAAAATTTGCAGAAAATGTCTACACCAAATTGTGTTCCAAAAATGACAAACTCACTAGACCTAACTATTTAGACTAGTTAAGGGCGATAAAGATAGCAATAATTTATAAATGTCTTTGGTCATCAATAATTGCACCTTCAAAAGAACAAACCATTGATGATGCAGACCCTAAACTAAGAATTGCTTTTGATAAATGGGCAAACCTAGAAATTGCCCAAAATTTCATGTTGTCTATGTTAGACAAGCCGTTACATAGGATCATGAGAACATGTCTATCCATGAGATTTTTGACAGTCGAAAAGCGTTATTTGGTGAACATTCCCATTCCGCTAGGTACTTATTGAGAAACTGTTCAATACCAAAATAACCAAGGGACAAAAAGTGGACAATCACTTTTTAATGATGTAAGGCTATATTGATAGGCTTGCATAACTAGACACAACAATGAGCAACAAGGTATAGGCAGACTTCATCCTTAGGTCTATTACTCCCCAGGATGAACTATCCATATTAAACTATAATATGAACCAGTTAAACGTAAGCTTCATGGATCTCCGCAATACGAGGTCGGCCGAGTCTTCATCCAAGGATCAAGGGGCTATACTTGCTGTCAAATGGAATGCTTTATCTTCGAAAGGTTCAAAGAATGGGAAAAGGGCGAAAAAGAAAAATAAGAAGATTGATGCTGCTGATAAGGATGAATGTCATCATTGTCACAAGAAGGGTTATTGGAAATGGAATTGTCCGGATTACTTGAAGATTGTTAAAGAGAAGAAACATGATGGTTCTACTGGTCCATCAGGTATATTTATGATTCAAAATTATTTTGCAATCAATAAATTATCATGGGTTTTACATACTGGATCAGGAACTCACATATGTAATTCATTACAAGGGTTCAGGAACATGCATCATGTAGCAAAGGGAGATATAAGGCTTCAAGTTGTTCGTGGATCTATAGTAGATGCAACTACAGTGAGAGATTTTCATTTAAGTTTTCCTAGTTGATTAGTTTTGATATTAGATAATTACTATGATGTAAAAACTTTTCTTATGGGATTATTCCTTTGTCCAAATTGTTTGAGACTAGTATATTTTTCACTATGCTGATAATGTTATGAACATTATTTTAGATGGTAATAAAGTTTGTAATGGTATTTTAGATAATGACATTTATATGATCAATACAATTTTGTATGTTATGTGAGTAGTTCTTCGGATAATGATATAAATAAAAATTATCTTTGGCATTTTAGGCTAGGTCATATAAGTGATAAATAACTACACAAATTGAAAACCAAAGGTTTTCTACAATCATTTGATTTGAATCATTTGATACATGCGAGTCGTGTCTCAAAGGGAAGATGACCAAGTACCCTTTTAGTGCGAGTAATGAAAGAGCTAATGAACTCTTAGATCTCTTACATAGTGATGTATATGGCCCAATGCCTATAGTCACAAAAGATAATTGTTCTTATTTTATAACCTTTACGGATGATTTTTCAAGACTATGATATGTGTATCTTATGAAGAACAAATCCGATGTCAGTTAGAAATTTATTTAATATAAAACCAAGGTTGAAAATCAGATGAACCATAAGATTAAAATATTTTGATCTGATCGAGGAGGTGAGTGCGTTGGATAAAAATTCCATAGTACTTAAAAGATAATGGGATTATATCTTAGACTACTCCACTATATACTCTACAAAACAACGGTAATTCAGAGTGGAGGAACCGAACCTTATTAGATATGGTTCGTTCCATGAAGAGTAAGGCGGAGTTACCTCTATCCTATTGGTGATATGCACTAGAAACCGTAGCGCATATATTGAATTTGATACCCACTAAATCTATGCCTAAGACACCATATAAGATGTGGTGTGGGAAGAAACCGCAACTCAAGTATTTAAAGGTGTGGGATCGTCCGGCCTATGCTAAGAATGTTGGTCCAATTAAACTCAAGGCAAGATTGGCATCATGTAAATTTATAGGATATCCCAAAACTCGATGGGATATATTTTTTGTAACGCAGAGGAGCCAAAGGTTATTGATTGTCATTTTGAAAAAGAATTTCTATCAAAAGAAATTAACAGTGAGGTTGTTTACTTGGATGATATTTGAGAAATTAACACTTAGGTCGAACCAGTGGGAGATCTAAATTCACCCGTATAGGAAAATATGCAACCTATTAGAAGGTCTAGTAGGGAATCTCGTGCAGTAGAGAGGTACTTTGGTTTCCTCGTGGATGGCAAGAAGTTGGGCCGTGTCTTAGAAGATGACACTCCTATTTCATTCTGGCAAGCACTGTAGAGTAAAGACTCTGCACATTGGCTTGGATTAATGAAATCAAAATGGATTCCATGTATAAGAACAAAGAGTGGACTTTTTCTGACATACCTAAAGGGATAAAACCCAACGGCAGCAAATGGATTTTAGAAAAAAAGTTAAATGCAGATGGACAAGTAGTGACTTATAAAGCTATGCAAGCTGCAAAAGAATTTCATTAAATTCAAGGTGTTGATTAAGAGACGTTTTTGTTCGTAGCAATGCTTAAGTCCATTCAGATAATGTTAGCTATTGTTGCATTATATGACTACAAAATATTTTAAATGGATGTAAAGAATACATTTCTAAATGGTGATTTAGATGACACCATCTATATGTTACAGTCCGAGCATTTCAAGGTCAGTAAGAGTGAGGGTAAGTTTTGCAAGTTGTTAAATTCCATTTGCGGACTTAAACAAGCTTCAAGGAGTTAGAATAAGTGTTTTGATAAGGTAATCAAACAATTTGGTTTTCATCAAAACATAGAGGAAGCGTGCGTATACCAAAAAGAAACTAGGAAATGTTATTATATTCTTAGTGCTATATGTCGATGATCTTCTGTTGATTGCCAATGATGTTTCATTATTGCAATCAGTGAAAACTTTCCTTTCCAAGAACTTCTCCATGAAGGATTTGGGATAAGCAATCTATATACTAGGTATAAAGATCTATAGAGATTGATCTACGAGGCTTGTGATTATTCTAATCCTTGTACACGAATACTATATTGAAAAGGTTCGGTATGGAGAAGTGAAAGCGTGGTAATGTTCCAACACAATCTGAAATCATTCTTTCTAAGAAGGACGCTCCTTAAACTGATGAGGAAAAAGAGCGCATAAAGATGGTAATCGGTGATCGGTTCCATAATGTACACTATGTTATGTACTAGACCGAATGTGGTATATACACTAGGATGCGTAAGCCGATGCTAGTATAATCCTGGAGAAAAGCATTGAACGGTTGTAAGGTGTATAATAAAGTATATAAAAAATACTAAGGACTTATTTGTGATATATGTGAATAGAGACCTCTTTATGAAGGGGTATACTAACTCTAGCTTTTAGAGTGATATTGACGATACTAAATCGTTGTCGGGTTACATCTTTATTACTAATGGTAGGGCCAGTCAATTGGAAAGGTTCCAAATAGGAAACAATAGCTGATTTCATGATGGAGGCCAAGTACATCGTCCTCAATGAAGCAAACAAAGAAGCGGTTTGGATGCGCAAATTATTAAGTGAGTTCGGAGTGATTCCCGATACGGAGAATTCAATGGCATTGTTTTGTGACAATAATGCAACTATATAGATCACAAAGGATCCTATAGCACATAAGAAGTCACGACATAGTCTTTGAAAATTCCCTTTAATTATAGAATTCATTAAGAAGAAAGAGATCGTGATACAAAGGGTAGATACCATGGTCGACATAGCATATCTATTCGCAAAGGGACTAGCTCGGTTAGTTCTCGTCAAGCTAATCAAAGTGATGGATTGAGATTTCATAATTGGCCCCAAGTGCAAGTGGGAAATTGGTAGAGTTAGTGGTATACCCTAGTGGCAATTCAGCAATTTATTTTAAATTATTAACTCTATAATAAAATCTCATTCGAAACAAAAGATATTTTCTTTCTATTATATGCCTGTTATAGTGTGTTATAATTAATTAATTTAAGTATATTTAACATATAATCCATAAATGGTGTGTTTTATGATAGTAATTACAAATTTGTAATCATTGATATTTTATCACAATATAATAAATATATCATTTTAAATATTCCTAGTTAAGATATATCGAAACTGGATATCGATACATCTATCGAGACTAGAGTACGTAACACTCTCTAAAGGTTGGGTAGTGAATTACTCATGACTGTTCGGGGCACCAAGGGATTACGTTCTAATAGTAATTGGATAACTATTGAATGACTTAGTCGATAATTTTTTGTTGGTTAATATAACTATGGTCAAACTAAAAATATCGATGTGATAACTTTACACAATTCTCTTGACTTGGTAATACTGTTGTTTTTCAATGTGGCTACTCTGCTACGATTATAGTTAAATCATGGTATGTCGTGCATTGGACGACTATGGTTGGATTGACTGGAAGCATTACAAGTGAAACACTATTCAATAAAGGATTCGTCTTTTCAGTTGTATGAGTTTAGTATCATGGTCAACTAAAGCCAACTCAAAGTCAAAATCTCTGGCTAGAGTAGTTTGGTTAATAATAATTGTTATTATTGAACCAATGACTTTGTGTTTAGACTATAAAGTTGAATATGGGTGATATTGGAATTTGACCAGTATCAAATTCCATAAGCCCTAATGTGATATAGTTTTGACAAAGAGAATTGGTGTAAAAAATTGCCACTATCAAGTAATGCTTAAATAATTAAATTGGATTTTACCAAAGCTATATAAGCAATAAATTTGACCATAATGTCATACCACTAGCTAAATGATGTGTGAACATTAATATTTGAATTGTCGATATTAATCGTTGACCGAATTTACACCTAAGAGTCACACAATCAAAACGTTGAGTATTCCTACCACCATGTGATTTAATTAATTATAATTGTTATAAATTAATTATATTAATTAATATTTATGAAATATTAATTTTAAAATTTTATTTAAATTGTGTTGATCAATATTAAAATAGTGCACATATATAGATAGTGCATATATAAAAATTATATATATAAAGTTTTACGATCGGAGTTCAAACGAAAAAGTTATCAATGTTTGAAGTTTTCGAATTGGAAACAATTCAAAACCAATTAAGGAAGTAAGCATTAATAACTTAACGTTAAAATGGGCATTACATACATATGTTAACATTAAAGGATCGACATTGAAAAGGAATTAAATAAGAATTTATGGGGGTGAAGCTAATGAATATTAACGTTTAAAAATAAAAGGGGCAATAAATACTATGAGCTTAGCATGTAAACAATTGTTGAATATAAATTTAATTTAATAATGTTCAATTAAATAAATCTAATTAAGCAAGCATGGAAGAAAATTGATAAATTGAATGATGAATGAAATAAATATTATAATGAATGGTAAACTAATATCATCCTTAAGTAATGTTAAAATTAATGTTAACACTAATAATAAAATTGGTCGCAAAAGCAAATAAAGGATGAAAGTAAACCTTGACATATATACAGTGATCAATCGGCCGCCTTATTAGGAACAATCGATTGCTAGCGGTCGACCGGTGGGGGTATAGCGGTCAACCGATTGTTGTTATGGCGGCGAGATTAAACCTAGGCCCAACGGCCCAGATTTAATAATTTTAAATCTAACGGATGGAATAGATTTGTGCGCCTATAAATACAAGCCTAGCCTCTCATTTTTCTTCTCGTATTTTCTGAATCAAAGAGCGAAGCCCTTTCATTTTCTTTTCTCCACAAATTATTGGAAATATAGATCCAAATCTAAATTATTGAAAATAAAAGAGAAGAAGAATAAGGGTTGAATCAATTCTACAGAGAAAAGGTAAACTATAAATCCAAATCTAAATTTATTTCAAATCTCTTCTCGGATCTAAATTTCTAATATGTATGTATATGCTTGCGGTACATATTTCATAGGGAGAAAAAGGGAGTCAAACAGAAATAACAGGGTTTAGATCTGGATATTTGGAAAGCTTAAAGGTGAGTGGAAAATAATATATTTTTATATGTTATTGGATTTACTCTGTTGTAAATTTGTTCCTTGTATACCTGAATATAATTATTTTGGAGTTATATGCTTTATTATATGCGAATGAAATTGAAAACCATGCTTACATATTCTATGAACTATTAACTTGAATTTAATGTTGCATGTACTTGAATCTAGAAAGGTAGGGTGTAAGTAGTAGTCCCTTAATTGACAAGATTGTATGGAAATTCCAAATTTGTGGGTTAAATGATGTATGTTGGTAAATATGAATTAAAAGTTATTAAATTTTTTATTGGGATTTAAGTAGTATTTTAATTCATTGTAATGAAGCGTGTCACAATGTAAATTTCTATAAACTATCTAGTTTTATAATTGTGAATAAAAATGTATCGTTTGAAGTAACAAGGAATATGCCCAAAAGAAAGAGATGTATAAAATAGGGATGTTTACCATATTTTGTACTGTTTATTTCAATAAAAACAAAAAGGTAATTCCTTGTAATTCCAAACGCAACACGGAGCTCCTTTTAGATAAGTTATAGAAATTTACAACGTTAACATTTTCTTTTGGGGAAAGGTGTAATTCTAATGCATTAAAATGCAAAAATCCCTAAGTATAAACCTAGGAATCGTAAGTGGTAGTAATAATAGTAGTCTAATTATAAAATGAATATATGCAATAAAGACAAAGTAGAAATTAAATAATAAACGACAAAATGTAGGTAAAGTAATAAAATGAATAAGTAAGAAAGTTTAGTAATCAAAAGGAAGATAGTAAGAATTGAAAAGGAGCAGTAAAATAGATCTAAAGAAATAAATGGGAGGTAAGCAGTAAAAGATATTTAAATATTTTGAGTTAAAAGTAAGCGGTAAATAACATTAACTTGATATTAATGAAACAAGGAGTTGGTTACGTAAAAATAATTAAATATTAACAGTTGGACAATGGAGGCATAGTAAACAAACAAATATGAACATATACATAGCCTCAAATATGCGTTTATGATGGGTGTAAATTATTGAATGCAACCAATAGTTTATATTAAATAAGAATAACTAGTCATTAATATGGGTCAGAATGTGAGGTCAATAGTGCAACACAACAGAAGTCCGCCCATCGCAAGGTTCTACCAGCAGTTGTGTATACATTATACCAGTATGGGATATATCCAACTGTAGGACCCGTGGAGATATACGTTTGTGTATAGGTGAAGGGAATATCCAAGTTAGGATGGTTCACCCCGGTCGAAGTGACAAAGGACAAGTGAAATCTGCTTCAACCTTTTAGGGGGTACGTTC
Source organism: Allium fistulosum (assembly GCA_030737815.1). Lineage (NCBI taxonomy): Eukaryota > Viridiplantae > Streptophyta > Magnoliopsida > Asparagales > Amaryllidaceae > Allium > Allium fistulosum. The sequence goes on along the minus strand of CM060902.1, from coordinate 1,453,102,070 downwards.
TAAGTAATCGAATGGCCATTTCCTAAATTGTATAAGGTAATCTAATGAGACCGTGGGCTAGGCTCGGTGCTATGACAATGAGATTGATACCAAACATGAGGAGTAGGAGTTGTTTACATAGTTCAAGATCATCATTGGTCTTGAGCGGTCAGCAGAAAGATGGGGGTTACGCCTAAACGGACTACACCTCGTACTAGTATAGATCCCATTTAGGACATGTACCGCCTCACAGTTATTCGCTAGTTTGTTTGTTGTTCGACGGTAAGGACAGATAACCCTTTGGTAGAGGTATTTCAAAAACGAATAGAATACGGCTAAACTATTGTGACACCATTATTAGGCACTACAGGGGTTCCTTGGTATGCACGATGTAACGACCTACCTTTTTGACCATCGAAAGTCGACACCAAATACTACCATTATGTTCAAATGTCGAAGATCTAATCGACAAAAGGGCAGATTGTTAGGGTAAATAAAGAGAGAAAAACGGAAAACAGAGAAAATTAGAATCTCACAGCGAATTGACAACATATAATATAACAAGGACAGTAAAAACTATCACTCCAAAAATACAAAGTATATCAAAGTTAAAAACAAACCTTATCAACTGGATAGATATAAAATCCCGACCTTACGATTTAGGAGTCACTAATTTGCTTAACAACAATTTGTATTTGTTAGGGAAATGGTTATGGAAATTTAAGGATATTAATGATAATCCTATTTGGAAAGAAATCATTTCTAAATATTACTATAATGATAGTAATAACTTATACCAAATTACACCTTCTATTATTAGAAAATTGTCTAATTTTTGGAAATCAATTTTAAAATATCAAGAGATTTTTAACCTTAGTACCAATATGATTGTTCATTCCAGAAATAATACTTCTTTTTGGCATGATCGTTGGATTTCTGTCATTCCTCTTAAGATAGAATTTAAGGAGCTGTACGATATTTGTAACTTTAAGAATGCTTTGATTTTAGATATTTTTTTCTCCGGATAATGATCCCCCTTGGAATTTTAGTTTTAATAGAATTTTAGAAGGTACAACTCTTAGGCAACTATCTTTGCTTTATACTTGATTGAATTTATATAATATTGATAATGATAATGACAATATTATTTGGGTGTGGCATAATATTAAGGAATTTACTTCTATTTCTTTTTATAAATTTCTTAATTTCTCAAGCGTAACTAATAATTCTTTTAAACTTATTTGGAAAACAAATGCTCCTCCTAAATCTAAAATGCATATGTGGTTAATCATGCATGGAAAACTAAATACTATTGAATTGATAAAGAAAAATAATATGCAAATTGGTAATAAATGTTTCTTTTGTAATTTGCATTTTGAAGACATTATGCATGTGTATTTTGATTGTATAGAACATATTATATTCTAAATAATACTCTCAAAATCTTTAACTTTAGTCTTACAACTAAAATTACTGATTGCGACTATTATTGGAATAATTTAAGATTTAAGTTTAAAATGGAAAATAGATTTTTACTTGATACTTTATTCATTATAATTTGTTGGTATATTTGGTTTGAAAGAAATCAGAGAATTTTTATTAATAATATTAGTCATTGTAATAAATTGATTTTTACAATATCTTCATTTTGTTTTAATTGGATGTCAAATCCTAAATATAAATTAGCTAAAAATAATCATTTTAAAGAATATCTTAATAAGGTTAGTAATAATATTAAGTTAGTTAAACATAAAAACAATATTTTTGACATTAATAATTATAACATTAACATTTTTTCAAACTTAAATGATGATTTCATTGATTATCATAATATCCTTTTGATCAAAGGAACATAAGGATAATTTTTAATTTGTTTTAGTTTTGGTTTTAGTTTTTTTTATGTGTATATAAATTTCATTTATACACATATATGTATTATTCTTATAATTTTCTTTAGTTCCTTTTATAGATACAGGTTTTGGCCAGAAATGGTGTTAGATTCTTTTTCCAGGTTCATAGGATTGCTGATGACAGGATTGATGTTTGCAGGGAGGAGTTCTTCTCAGTTCTTCTACATCTTCAGTGTGGCATTTTATTTTCTAGATGATTCACTTTTACAACGAGGTGCTCTCTCCGGTTCTTTCCAGTCTGTAGAGTGGCGTTTTTCATTCTAGATGATTCACATCTCCAGTTCTTCGGAGTCTGCAGCATGGCGTTTCCTTCTCAGATGGAGCAGTCTTCTAGTATCATTAGCACTGAGTTGCTTCATAGATTTTTTAGGTACTTTTAACATCTCACTACCAGGCGGTGGCCTTGCCGGAGCTCGATATTGGGGTGTAATGGGCGGTGGCCTTGCCGGAGCTCATTCTAGGAGTACTTGAGTTCTTTTCTTTGTTATTTGTACTATGATTAGCTACCTGCCAGACATGTTGGCAACACCTTGTCTTCAGTGATATATACATATTTACATGTGTTCTCTCCTCTATTCTAGAGGATCACACATTTTTCTCAAAAAATTCCTGACCTTACAATTGCTGCTATGGATACTATATAATACAGTGGAAAATAAAACACTACGATAGGTGAACCTCCAGCTCCTCTCCAAGATTTCCATAACACTAAAGCCAACCTGAGAAAATACTCGGTTTGACCCAAGCATTATAATAAAATAACACTCGCATCAGTCTGGAAATACTAGCGTGAGAAAACTCAAATAATGAGGAACATATGAAAGTTCTGTGAGACCAAGCCACTAACGCAGAACAGGGTTTTTCCTTACAAGAATAACATCCAAACAGGAAAGAGTAGAGATAAACAACAAGAAAAAAATCCAAATAATAATGGGCATAAATAGTATTAAAAAACAGACTTGAAAGAATGAAAATCATCCTAGCAAAATCCAAGCTGGATAGAATGGATAAAGTAAGATAACAGCCCAAACTTGATAGAATGGACAAAACCAATAACTAAACACTGCGAAGAGTGGTTGACTCTTTCCATTGCAATTAAAGAAAAACAAATTCAAAGGTTCGAATTAAATAAGGAAAGGAAAATTTCCAACAAATGACTAGGAAGGTGCACCCCTTGAAGTATACCTCTAGTAATATACTTTTGAGAAGCTCATTTACTCAGTGAAACTTCTCGAAACCCTCTAAGCCAGATCCCGCCAACCTTACCGAGAATCCAAATATTTTCACATCTAAGTGCACAGCCGAATCCAAACTAGATGAGATGTGGAACTATCATAATGGGAGCAACCTCATATAGCTTGGCCTCCTCGCGTGCTTTGAATTTAGTCATTTTCGGCAAAGGATAACAAAGCTCAAAGAGTAGCAAATCATTTTTAAGGTGATGATACACCATGAAGAAAGCTGAATCCGGTAATTAATATATCAACTATCGGGGATAATTAAAATGATCGTATATGGAAATTAAATATCATATATTTAACACTACTCATCGATTCCAAACAAGTGCCATCTCTCGGTTGAAAATGAAGCTAGGCAAGTCGACATAGTGTTACCTCAAGGCATTGCCTTGATGACATTTTTAATCTTCGAGATAGAAACAAGTCCAAGCTTTAACGTTTAGCATGAAAAGTATGACTAGATCCTTTCCATATAAGCGATATCGCTTGTGGAATTACTTTTACATAACCGAACCGAACTTTACTTTTAAAAACTGAACTTGTGCTTGATTTCCATATTTCAAAATTAGTAAAAACACTTTGGAAATACTCTTTAAAAATATTCTTTTAAAAGACAAACTTATAATACTAAGTGTATTAAAACAAGGGTAAAAAACAAATGTCGTTAAAACATTGTTTACTTTAAACCCAAAATAATTTACACTTAGATTTATTTATAAATAATTCCATTTTAAGGATTTTCTCATTTATAAACCATTATTTATAAATTTAGAATAATATTCATTATCCTGAAAGATAATTAATCACATTTATAACCTTTTTTAAATAAGCAAATCGATTATTTTTAATAAAATAGTTAATTATTTCCTAACACTTTTGTATCATCAGTAAATTAACTTTAAAATCTTTATTAAATCAGTTTATTAACTTTAAAATACTTTCATTATATTAGTTAATTTACTTTAATAACTTTTCTTACATCATTTAATTAACTTTAAATATCATTAATTAAAAAGATGTGTTAAATTCAAATAATCATTAATTAAAATGATTAATTAATCTCAAACATCATTAATTAAAATGACTAATAAATTTTAATTACCATTAATTAAAACAATTAATTAAGTTCAAATAATCATAAATTAATTGGATTAATTAAACTCAAACCTCATTAGTTAAAACGATTAATTAAAACATTATTTGTCAAAACGATTAAATAACTATAAACCATCATTAATTAAAAAGATTAACTAAATTTCAAAAATCATTAGTTAAAAGAATTAATTAAATTTAAAACAATTATTAATTAAAATGATTAATTAAAGTTCAAAATCATTAATTAAAATGACTTAATTAATATTCAAATCTCATTAATCAAATAGATTAATAAATTTCAAACATCATTGATTAAAATGATTAACTACATTCAAATATCAGAAATTAGGATGATTAATTAAAATCAAATATCATTAATTACAATGATTAATTACTTTTAAATATTATTAATTAAAACGACTATTAATTTTCAAATATCATTAATTAAAATGATTATTAATTTTCAAATATTATTAATTAAAATAATTAGTTAAATTCAAATATCATTACTTAAAATGATTAATTAAATCCAAATCTCATTAATCAAAAAGACTGATTAATTTTAAATATCATTAGTTAAAATGATTAATTAATTTAAATTATCATTAATCAAAACGATCAATGAATTTCAAACATCTATTTGTGAAAGTACAAGCTCAAGTTCAGAACACACACGACAGGGGTTTGGGGATGAAAATCAATATAGCAACATAAGGACGTAAATAAACAATTATTGGTGAGAAACCCTCGGGGTCACTCTACAATTTCTCCCTGCAAAACAATGGTTAAGGAAATTATATATAATCATATGGGTTCATAAAAATCAATTTAATATGTCATTCATTTCCCAAATGGAAATTCAATCAAACAATCAATCAAACAATATAACTAATATCCAAGTAATCAATAACAATTTATAAAATCATTAATATGATATAGTAAATTTGGATGTGAGTTGAACTCATATTGATTCCAGTTTTTGCCGAAGCGTTCCGGTTTGGACAAAAACCAAACGGGGGTTCGATTTTAGTCAAAACTTCCACTAGCGCCAAATCCAACCAAACCAACTCAATTGCATAGCCATTGTCTCTACGAGTCCAACACAAAAGATGCCGTTTGAATCCGACCTCATAGGAGTGAGATACATATTTTATAATTTATTAAGATTAAATTAATTAATTAATTAATAACTAATTAAAAAATCATTACTTAACTTAATCACTCAATAATCATTCCATAATCCTCTATCTTCCCTCTTGTGCACATGAGATATCTAACCCACCATGGCCGTGCACACTTATGCAATCATACATAGCTCCGGACCTCCTTTTGACGAACTGTTTCTAACGTTGAACTTCTCTACGCGTGAGCTTTCCAACCGTCCCAACGAACTCAAGCCTGCACCTCCCTTCTAGTATCCGACCAGGCGGCTCTACCTACTACCCAAGAACAACGCGAACACCAAACGACCATCGCGCCACATCGAAATTCGGCCAACACTGCTTTCCGACCCCACGAACTCAATTCCACACTCGTAACGAGCTAAAATCACCTAAATTAAACACGAAGTCAAACCCTAGCTCATAGCTGCTCATGTCGAACCCTCCTCCACATTGCCGCACTCTACAAGCTTACCCACAAATCGAAGCCCATCAAAATACAAACATAACGGATCGAGTTTCAAGATTTTTAATTTACTAAGCTATTTGATTTTGATTTTTAAAGACACAACCTTTTTGAATTTAGCTACTGGAACCAGATTTATAGCGGATGGAGGGAAAAGTTGAAGTGATAGGGTAAGGGAGGGTATAGGATAGAAAACGTAGGGTATGGGATATAAACTAGAGCATATAGTTATATTATTCTAAAATATTCAACATAACATAACATATAGCTAAGATTGAAGCTATCAATAATTGGAGGAGACCAAAGACGGTAACCGAGGTCAGAAGTTTTATCGGACTTGTAGGCTATTACCGGTGATTTATCAAAGATTTTTCGCAGATAGCAGCACCTTTGACTAAGTTGACCAGGAAGGATGTGAAGTTCATTTGGTCCGACAAATGTGAGGACGGGTTCCTTAAGTTAAAACATTTGTTGAACAACGCGCCAGTGTTAGTTGTTCCAGATGGAAACAAAGGGTTGGTGGTGTACACTGATGCATGTGGAACACGATTGGGAGCTGTATTGATGCAAAATGGTAAAGTCATTGCCTACGCTTCTCGACAGCTTAGACCGCACAAAGTATATCCTACTCATGATTTGGAGTTGGCTACGGTGATCTTCGCATTGAAGATTTGGAGACATTATCTCTTAGGGGAGAGATTTGAGCTATACACTGATCATAAGTCCTTAAGGTATTTATTCTCTCAAAAAGAGTTGAATATGCGACAACAGAGGTGGCTAGAGTTTTTGGCTGCTTATGATTTTGGTATAGAATATACTCTTGGAAATGGTAATAAGGTAGCGGATGCCCTTAGCAGGAAACATCATAATGTGGTGTTAGCTATGTTGGTAGAATGGAAGGATTTAGAAGTTTTGGCTATGTGTAGTATAAAGTCGAGATCGACTACTGATTCTAGTTAGAGTACTGCTATGTTGGAATGTTTAGAGGTTAGACCAATGTTGATCGAGAGGATAACTTCTACACAGAAAGAGGGTCCAGAGATAGCCGAGAAAATTAGAAGACTCGAGATGAGATCCTAGATCGATGATCTTAAAGATTTTGGCATTGACCAGAAAGGATGGTTGATGAAGAAGGGATGATTATGTGTTCCGAATGTAGAGAACTTAAGAAGAGAAGTTCTAGATGAGTGTCATCAATCCAAGTTTACGATTCATCCTGGGGGAATCAAGATGTATCAAGATATGAAGAGAAGCTTCTATTGGGAAGGCATGAAGAGAGATGTTGGCTTATGGGTTAGACAATGTGCTAACTGTCAACAAGTGAAAGCCGAACACCAGAAGCCAAGCGGGTTGCTTCATCCTGTAGAGATTCCAGTTTGGAAGTGGGATTTTATATCCATGGATTTTATAGACGGGTTACCAAGGTCGAACAAGGGAAATGAAAGCATATGGGTCATATTGGACAGATTGACAAGAAGCGCCCATTCCATTCCAGTCAAGTCAACCAGGACGGCACCTGTTTTGGCGAAGTTGTTCATGAAGAACATAGTTAGACTTCATGGAATTCCTAGTGGCATAGTCAGCGATAGAGATGCATTATTCATTAGCGAGTTTTGGAGAAGTCTATAGAGAGTATTAGGTGCCAAGCTCAAGATGAGTACAACATATCACTCACAGACGGATGGGCATACTGAGAGAGTCAATAAGGTACTTGAAGATTTGTTGAGAGCTTGTGTACTAGACTTTGGTAGATCTTGGGAAGATCGCTTGTATTTGATTGAGTCTTCCTATAATAATAGTTTTCAGACTACTATAGGAATGGTGCCTTTTGAAGCTTTGTATGGAAGGCCATGCATACCACCCGCATGTTGGTTAGAGACTGGAGACGGATTAGTCTTAGGTCCAGATATGGTTAAAGAAGCGTCAGAAAAGATTGAGTTGATCCAAGATCGGATGAGGGAAGCTCAGTCCATACAGAAGAATTATGCAGATAAAAGGCGTAAAGAATTAGAGTTCTCAGTGGGAGATAGATTTTTATTAAGGTGTCACCGATGAAGGGAGTGATACGATTCAAAAAGTCAGGGAAGCTAGCACCGAATATGTTAGTCCATTCTAGATTATAGAAAGAATTGGAAAGCTCGCATACAGAGTAAAATTGCCGAGCAATATTGCAGGTGTCCATAATGTATTTCATGTGTCTCGTCTTCACAAGTATGTGCATGATCCAAAGACTACTATTCCTCCAACAGGATTGGATGAGTTGGTAGTATAGCCTAATTTGACAATTGTTAGACAACCAATTCGGGTTGTAGCGAGAGATGAGAAAAGATTAAGGTCCAAGACAGTCAAGTTGGTGAAAGTTCAGTGGAGCGACAACAACAATGACTGTACATGGAAGACAGAAGACAGGATTCGAGTTACTTATCCTGATCTATTTTAAATGGTATGTCTATATTAGATTTATGTAGATAATCACTAGTCAAATAAACTAATATAGTTGTTAGGAGTGGTTACAGATGATTGCTATGATTAGTATTTAGTCCTTATTGAATTTCGAAGACGAAATTCTTTAAGGAGGGAAGCTTGTAACACCTATAATTTTAAATAACATTATTCAGGATATTTAATTAGATAAATTAAATAGAATAATGTAAATGTTAAGTGATAAGGGGATTGAGATTTAAATAAATTTAAGTGGTCGTGCTTATTAATTTAATTAGGCTAAAGAATGGTTTATAGAGTAATTAAATTATGCAAGGGTATAATGGGATTTAACTACACCTAACCTTACCTTATATATATATATATATATATATATATATATATATGTTTACCCTTAAGCCATTCACACTTATGTTCATTTTCTCACAAAATAAAAAAAAGTAAGAAAAGAAGATAAGGTCGGCCATTAAAAAGAAAAGAAGAAGAGGAAATTTGAAGAAAAAGAAGAGAAAGTAGCAAGGGGAATCAAACTCATCTCAAACCATTTTCCTTATCAAAGATTAAGGTGAATGATAAATTCCATCTCTATTTGTTAAATATATGTTTCGGATTTAAGTTTAAATTCGTATATATGATATTTGACGATGATTTGCTTGAATTATGTTTGTTTAAATTTAAACAAGATTTTAAAAAAAATGGTTTGTACGGTTTTAGATCAAAACCGTGTGTTATTGGTGTTTAAATGTTATGGAATAATTATATGTTATGCAAAACATGATTTTAGAGTTGGATTTTAAGTTTGATAATTTTCCAGGCTTTGGAAAGATTATTATGAAGAAAATATAGCATGTTGGGTTTAATAATTTATTTCAGAAAATATATCGAGAATTTAGATTTGAAATTTTGATATGTTAGATAATATGATCAAAGTAAATTTCTGTGAATTTTGGGGATTTTTCTTAAGTGATTTGGTATACAAAATAAATTATTTTGAGAAGAGGATCAAAATGATTTACGTGTAAATAAAGAGGAAGGTTTTATTCGCGAAAGTTTAAGTTTGATGCTTATCCAAAATATAAAGGCGGTTAGATTTGAAAAGCATGGGAAAATTTTAGGCAATCAATAAGAAATGAACACGTAGGCATGTTAGTTTATATAAGTTACTTAATTTAGTATTTAACCTAGAAAAATAGGTTTCGCCTCTAAGCAGAGTACCTTTCGCTCCTTTCCTTTCGCCTTCGACTATGTCGAAACCCCATTAAGTTAAATCCAATACATATGGTATCATCTAGACGATACATAGTGGATTGGAGAAAGGCGAAAGGTACGGTGTCCAAAGCATAGCTTCCGATGGGGTCGTTACCTCAGTTTGTTTTAAAGATAAGCGCCTGCCTTGATTTTATTAAGCTTTCGAATTTGTCGATACGTATGTTTTCGAAAGGAGTTTCATAATGGCTTTTGAAGGGGTTGTCATGTTTGTTTTAAAATAAGAAGGGGTTTCGAAGGAGTTCCTTTAAATTATAAATCAATGCTTTCGAAAGAAGGGGTTTCGACACAGTCGAAGCCTTGCCGCCAACTCTTTTGCCTTTCAATTGTATTGAAGTCATCAATGCTATCGAAAGGTATTCTTTGTTTTAAATCTATATTAAGATGCTTTCTAAATGCTTTCGAAGGCAATGGCTTCGGAAGGGTTTTCGAAGCTATCCTTCTGTATTTAAATATATGCTTTCGACTCTGTTAAAAGAGATGGTTTCGATGCCATCATAAATTCCCCAATAATTTTATATAGTAAATAATGGTTTCGAAAGAGAATGTCACAACGGAATCGACAACATATAATATAATAAGGACAATAAAATCTGTCACTCCAAAAATACAGTGTATATCGGAGTTAAAAACAAACCTTATCAGTTGGAAAGTTATAAAATCCTGACCATGCAATTGCTGATAGGAATACTATATAATACATCGGAAAATAAAACATTACGATATTTGAACCTCCAGCTCCTCTCCAAGATCTCCATAACACCGAAGCCAACCTGGAAAAATACTCGATCTGACCTGAGCATTATAATAAAATAACACCCGGATCAGTCTAGAAATACCAACGTGAGAAAACTAAAATAATGGGGAACATATGGAAGTTCTTTGAGACCACGGTGCTACACGGAATGGGTCTTTACCTCACAAGAATAACTTCCATACAGGAAAGAATAGAGATAAACAATAGGAAACAAATCCAAATAAAAATGGGCATAATTAGTATTAAAAACCAGACTTGAAAGAATGAAAATAATCCGAGCAAAATCCAAACCGGACAAGATGGATAAAATAAGATAACAGCCCAAACTTGATAGAATAAATAAAACCAATAATTAAACACCGCGAAGAGTGGTTGACTCTTTCCATTGCAATTAAAGAAAAACATATTCAAAGGTTCGAATCAAATAAGGAAAGGAAAATTTCCAACAAATGACTAGGAAGGTGCACCCCCTTGAAGTATACCTCTAGTAATATACTTCTGAGAAGCTCATTTACTCTGTGAAACTTCTCAGAACCCTCCAAGCCGGAACCCACCAACCTTACCGAGAATCCGAATATTTCCACATCTATGTACACAACCGAATCCAAGCTAGATGAGATGTGGAACTATCCTAATCGGAGCAACCTCATATAGCTTGGCCTCCACTCGTGCTTTGGATTTGGTCATTTCCGGCAAAGGATAAGAAAGCTCAAAGAGCAGCAAATCATGTTTAACGTGATGATACACCATGAAGAAAGCTAAATCCGATAATTAATAAATCAACTATCAGGATAATTAAAATGATCGTATATGGAAATTAAATATCATATATTTAACTCTACTCATCGATTCCAAACGAGTGTTATCTCTCGGTTGAAAATAAATCCAGGCAAGTTGAGATAGTGTTACCTCTAGGCATTGCCTTAACGATAATTTTAACCTTCGAGATAGTAACGAGTCCAAGCCTCAACGTTTAGCATAAAAGTATTACTAGATCCTTAACATATAAGCGATATCGCTTACGGAATTACTTTTCCATAACTGAATCGAACTTTACTTTTAAAAATTGAACTTGTGTTTGATTTCCATATTTCAATAATGGCAAAAACACTTTGGAAATACTCTTTAAAAATATTCTTTTAAAAGATAAACTTATAATACTAAGTGTATTAAAACGAGGGTCAAAAATAAATGTCGTTAAAACATTGTTTTCTATATACCCAAAACAATTTACAATTAGCTTTATTTATAAATATTTTCTTTTAAAGGATTTTCTCATTTATAAATCGTTATTTATAAATTTAAAACAAAATTAATTATCCCAAAAGATAATTAATCACATTTATAACCTCTTTTTAATAAGCAAATCAATTATTTTAATAAAATAGTTAATTATTTCCAACACTTTTATATAATCAGTAAATTAACTTTTAAACCTTTATTAAATCAACTTATTAACTTTAAAACACTTTCATTATATTAGTTAATTTACGTTAATCACTTTATTACATCATTTAATTAACTTTAAATATCATTAATTAAAAATATTTATTAAATTCAAATAATCATTAATTAAAATGAATAATTAATCTCAAACATCATTAATTAAAATGATTAATAAATTTTAAATACTATTAATTAAAACAATTAGTTAAGTTCAAATAATTATAAATTAATTAGATTAATTAAATTCAAATCTCATTAGTTAAAATGATTAATTAAAACATCATTTGTCAAAATGATTAATTAACTATAAACCATCATTAGTTAAAATGGTTAACCAAATTTCAAAAATCATTAGTTAAAACAATTAATTAAATTTGAAACAATCAGTGATTAAAATGATTAATTAAAAATCATTAATTAAAATGACTTAATTAATATTGAAATCTCAATAATTAAATAGATTAATAAATTTCAAACATCATTAATTAAAATGATTAATTACATTCAATTATCAGAAATTAGGATGATTAATTAAAATCAAATTTCATTAATTACAATGATTAATTACTTTTAATATCATAATTAAAATGGTTATTAATTTTCAAATGTCATTAATTAAAATAATTAATTAAATTCAAATATCATTTCTTAAAATGATTAATTAAATCCAAATCTCATTAATAAAAAAGATTGATTAATTTTAAACATCATTAGTTAAAATGATTAATTAATTTAAATAATCATCAATCAAAATGATCAATGAATTTCAAACATCTATTATGTGAAAATACAAGCACAAGTTCAAAATACACACGATAGGGTTTTGGGGATGAAAATTAATAAATGACGGTATAGCAAAAATCCTTATAAAGATATTTAAACCATTTAAATGGAATATCAAGATTTATTTCAATTAAATATCAATATAGTAGCATAAGAATGTAAATAAATAATTATTGGCGAGAAATCCCTCAAGATCTCTCTACAATTTCTCCCTGCAAAACAATGGTTAAGGACATTATATATAATCATATGAGTTCATAACAATCAAGTTAATATGTCATCCATTTTCCAAATGAAAATTCAACCATACAATCAATCTAACAATTTAACCAATAACTAAGCAATCATTAATAGTTTATAGCATCATAGATATGATATAGTAAATTTGAATGTGAGTTAAACTCACATTGATTCCAGTTTTCACCAAAGCGTTCCGGTTTGGGCTAAAATCGAACGGGCGTTCGATTTTAACCAAATATTCAACTAGCTCTAAATCCAACCAAACCAACTCCATTGCATGGCCATCGTCGCTACTAGTCCAACATAAAAGATGGCATTCGAATCTAACCTTATATGTTTGAGATACACATTTTATAAGTTACTGATTAAATTAAATTAATTAATAACTAATTAACAAATCATTACTTAACTTAATCACCTAATAATCATTCCCACATCATCTATCTTCCCTCTCGTGCATATGAGATATCCAACCCACCATGGCTGTGTACACATATGCAATAATACGGAGCTTCGGACCTCCATTTGACGAATCGTTTCCACCGTTGAACTTTTTTACGCGCGAGCTTCCCGACCATCCCAACGAACTCAAGCCTGCACCTCCCCTCCAATATCCGACCAGGTGGTTCCACCCACTGCCCTAGAACAACACGATCACCAAACGACCATCGTGCCACATCGAATTTCGGCCAATGCTGCTATCCGACCCGGCGAACTCAATGCCACACTCGAAACGAGCTAAAATCGCATAAATCAAACACAAAGTCCAACCCTAGCTCAAAGTTGCTCACATCGAACCCTTCTCCACATTTCTGCACTCAACAAGCTTACCCCGTAATCGAAGCCCATAAAAATACAAACATAACGGATCGAGTTTCAAGATTTTTAATTTACTAAGCTATTTGATATTGATTTTTAAAGATGCATCCTTTTTTATTTTAGTTTACTGGAACCAGATTTATAGGGGATGGAGGGAAAAATTGAAGTGATGGGATAAGGGAGGGTATGGGATAGAAAACGTAGGGTATGAGCTATAAACTAGGGCATATATTTATATTATTCTAAAATATTCAACATAACATACCCAAAAATCTCAAACTCCAATCGAGGCGTGCCGACAGGCATTCTATACTAAATACCCCTATTCCGAACTCAGTGGAACTAGTTTCGAAACCTAATTCCAAAGTATATGAAAGTTAGCTTTTTAAACCAAATTATATTTAAAATTAATTGCCAAGCGTTTCGAGCTCGTATGACCACATAGTACATCTGATCGTTACAAAACTCAACAGCGTACAATAATTTATTATTCCGGATCTAATGGCACTGGTTTCGTCAAAATTCAAGACAGTGCCCCAAAGTTTTAATTTCATATTTTTGAATATCGTTTTATATTTTCGATCAAATTATCGATATTTACCCGATCTATTTATATTTTGTAAATAAATCTACAAATTGAATTCATCAATCTTATTTATTAATTAAAAGGAGTTAAATAATATTATTAAATCCATTTAATTAATATTTAATTTACAATTCAAATATTTAAATGATTAATCATATTTGAATTCAAATTATTAAATTCCACAAATCCCGTAATTTAAATATTTAAAATTAATTAAACATTTAAAATTAAATGATTAAAATTATGGGTTGTTACACATGACGATGATGACGTGATACTAAATTAACGATGGATCCTGACGAGGTGTTGGGTTATAGATACTAGTGGAGAAGTATCTTGGTCCAAAAGGGGATTGTGGTACACACACACATATACACGTATGTAGTTTTTGTTTACGTCAAGTGGATGGGGCATATCGTACGCGTATGCATACGTGGAGTCAAGATGACTAAGTAAAATAATAGACATAGCATGTACGGAAGGCAATCGACACAGGCTAGTATTATGTATAAAGTGTGTAATTTACCAGTCATTAAAATGTTGTTCTGACCCACTCCTCATTACAATCCACATGATAGCTTTAGAGGGACAGGTACTGGTAAAAAGCAAGAACGGTAGAAGGACATATTTCCTTATGCATGCTCAACACTGACAAGGACACTAAAGATTAAATGTGTCCACTTTTGTCAGTAATCATATATTTTATTATACTTTACTATTCCACTGTGAGTTCATATCGATAGTGCTTTAATATGCTTTTATTATTTGAAAGATACCAAACACTAATGATCCATACATTGGTGGACATGGGTTTTCGATTTAGTGAAAATTCGGGCCCACTAAGGTATGGGTTGTTATATTTGGTATCAGACATAAGCTATTCAATCTTAAAAATTAGGATACATTGAGCGAACATATTTGTATTTTTACTATAATTATATATATATTATATTCCAAATCTTATAAATTTTGACTTTAGAAGTAGTTACAACCATATGCCAAAAAGATGAATAATGTGGCTATGGTTTGGAGCAATAGAAGAAGTTGAAGATATACACCGACCATGATTACCCCACGGGAAATAGGTCGTAGTGAAAGGCGTTGACTTAAGAAGAACATGAATGCGACATGTAGAAATATCTCTGAAGCTAGAAAGTACTTGACTCCCTTGTAGAGCACATATTACTCTTTGTTTGTAGATCCCTGCAGGATTGCTGATCGATGATGTAAACTAGGTCTAGATAAATGGGAAGAGAAGAATCTACATGTTGTGGATATCTGAAAGCAAGAATTGAGCTAGTTCCCAAAGGACGGTGTGTAGTAATCACTCCAAGATAATAGCCGGATTTTTAATATATTTTGAAAGAATATAAGTCAGAAAGTTAATGGAAAAAAAGAAAAGTCCAAAAGTAGGGGCAAGTAAAACCCACTCTGAGTTCGACCTTATATGATAGAATTAAATATAGAAAGGTTTGAAAAATATATATATAAATAAAATATTTGAAATGATTTTCAAAGGATTTAACTAGAAGAAGAGAAACCATATTTTTGAAAAGTAAGTAAATATAATATTTCAGGCAAAATAAAATATCCTTATTATTTTATTCAAATAAAAAGTTCTAGTAGAAAAATTATTTAGACCAAAAATTTCAGTCAAAATGGTTTTTTAATAAAGAAATATTCTTTTAAAAAAATGTAGAGAATATGAAAAATCGTCGATTTTTCTGATATGAAAATTTTTAAGTAATGAAATTCTTTTCAAGAATGGATAATAGGAAGTGGTACAAGTTTAAAGTAGGGTAAATAGAATGGGGAAAGAAGATTATAACCCAAAAATAAAGCAGTAGGCGAACGCACCACGATAGTTCAATAAAAAAACAATCAATCTAGGGAAAAGTTATATAAAGAGAAACAATTTAAATAAGAGCAGTTTAGTAAAAGAAGCTAAATAGTAGTAACATTATGAAGTATAAATAGAAATAATGTTAGAAATTTATATCAAAAAATGTTAGTAATTAGAAACATAATAGGAAATTAAAATAAAGAAATATGGATAGTTTCCACAAATATGTGCAGTAATTGTATATACCTTTTGAGAAATCCCCCTTATATGCTATTAGAAACTACGCTATGGTTGCAAGTGGAAGTAGGATGAGTATTAAGAAAATAATAGGATAGAAGTTGTCATTGTGTACTCTAGTTTTTAGTAAAAGTTATAGATGATGTTTTGTAAACTCTGTAAAGTGCATTTTAAAATAAAATGGTTTGGTGTAATGATTAAGTTTTTCGAATACAAAACTTAATAAACAATTTGAGTTAAAAATCAAACTTTTAAGAAGTAAAATCTTCGTGTTTAAAAGGTTTTAAACGAAAACTTGATTTGAATGACCAATCATGTGATAAAATTTGACCCTTATTTGAAAAGAAAGAAAGGATATTTTAAAATTTTAATTGCTAACATTTCCTTTTAAACTTAATAAATAAAGTTATTCGATAAATTCTTAATAATAGTTTTTAAGGTTAAGACTCGTACAATTAAAATGGGTTAAAATAAGGAGATTTTCATGTTTCCTTTTTAAAACCAAACCATTGAAGGATTTAAACAAAAAGTTTCCAAGTTTATATTTTTTTAAATATTGGAATTAAATACTTTATAATTGTGAAGTTTTAATTTTATAAAACGGGATGAAGACTAAACCAAAATTTTAATATGGAGTAGACAGGGGTTGTGACGACCACCTTACACCACCACCGCCCAACATAACCTTTATAATGTGCTGTAGTGGTGCACGACCAATGAGGGACGACTGTTAAGGTTGGGGTAAAGTAAATCAAGCACATAACCTATCATAAATCTCAAAGTGCACCAAATAAAATATAATAGTAAACATCTCAGATATAAAGCAAGTGAGACAGTAATAACTGAATGAATCACCAAAATTAGAGTAAATAGATCCATACAGTATACAACATAAGTGATAGAGTTATACATCAAATAATAGCTCATAAACAACTGTCTCTAAATAATAAAAGCACTAGCAATTTTCATAGTATTCTGCGGTGGAATAGCAAATAAGTAAATATAGTATTACGAGGGTGTGATCTCCTCTCGTCCCCTGTCCAGCTCCACATGCTCACAAGACTTGATATCTCTAATCTACTCATTTAAGAGTACCTGGAATAATAGGAAGAAAAACATAAAATCCCGAGTTAGACAGCAGTCTGATGTAAGCGGTAGAAAATCTGTAAATACTAATATACCACTATAATTGGATAAACCATATGATGGATCATACCTGACCTATTCCTGCATCCACAGAGTTTGCACATATACAAGATATACGCTACTCTACATCATAATTATCATGGGTGTACTATACGTTAGAGTACTAAGGGGTGTCTAGATATCTACCTCAAAAATATCGGCCTCATCTGACATCCCTAGGGTGATAATCAATCAAGTAAACATAACATCCATCATCCATCCTCGCATCCACTCGCTTAGTGCGTTGGATACGTGTTAGCTTGAATGACCATCATGTTCAAAGACCACTCAATGTCAGAGTTCCTCGGTACTTGAATCCATGCCACTCAGTAGGCTAGAAACTAGATCGCCCGTCATGGCTATTCCGGGGTAAAGATCGCCTGTCATGGAGATTAGAGATCGGGACCCATCATGTCCCAAATGGCTACCTCATATTACCCTAGCTTTATGAGTACTCTTTGAACCCTAAAGTTTCAATGATCCATTTGCTCACGTCATCTATATCAAAGCTTATCCTGGAACTAATCTTACGAATCTTGTTATTAAGTCACCACGGTTGGGACAACTCTCCATGATCATCATCAGTAGAGTATTGTCATTCATCCCATAACCTTCCTCCAATAGTCCCTTTAATCAGATTCATAGTCATCTACTCAGCATCCGATAGTATAGCTATCCATAATCAAAGCCATCACTTCCCATCATGTAATCACCATCGTCACATCTCGCTTCATCATCGTTGAAATCACCAATGAATCCTATGGTATGGTAACGATCCCTCTATTGGCCACAACTGGCTAAGTGTTTGGGTTGGATTGAGCTTGAGGTGCACACATACCTAAGGCTCAAAGTAATCCTTATCACATCTTGAAGCAAGTGTAGGAAGAATTTAAAGTAGCTTCAACTCTTCCCATCATTGATCTATAGCCACGGATCCATCACTGTTGATCCCACACTTCAACTCAAGCTAGGCCATGCTCCTCCACATGAAGTCCACCTTCAATGGTCCATCATCTCTACGATCGATTCCCACGGATCGGTAACATTCCGTGGCCACCGATCCTTCCCTTAGTCAAAATTTGACTTCTTTTACTCCACGGGCCTATGACCACAAGCGAACCTACTCATGAATTGAAGCAACACACTCCAAAGTTCGAAGGAAGCATACAACAAACCAAAAGCAAGGAAGCTACCGATCCATCACTTGAAATTTCTCTCTATATATCCAGGCGATCCATCCACCATCATCTACAACTTAAAGTACTTCCTCCAAAACTCAAAGCAAATGATCCCATTACTCAAGCCCGCCTCGAAGCAACCCTCCACTGATTGATAGCCATCAAACCACAATCGATCCGTCCATAACCCAAATAAATGAACTCCAAACGACTTGAAACTTGGAACGTAGCCTTATGAGGCCTTCCTTGTTGCCCTATATCGATTGCACATAATTTGGACTCTTGCCAATTAATAGTTACCGATCCCTAACATATCTTATAACTCAATCACCATTCGATCGGTGTTTTCAACCAAACAAACATCACACATTCAAGCAATCATTACATACAACATATACTAACAAGCACGTATCCATACACATTAATGTGAATCCCAAATCTAAGGGAAGTAACCATAAGAACAAAGGAGATCCATAAGAACACTAATTTTAAAAATCTTTTCCAAACCGTTTGAAATTTACATATGTTACTAAAAAGGGTTTTGAACATGTTTTAGGGCTTGAAAATCATTTAACATTATTAAACATCATATAGTGGCTAATTAATGAGTAGAGGCTTAAAATCACTTACCCAAATCCTAAGCAATCCTAGAAGGCATGAAATCCAAGAATGAACAATAGCTCCAAGATGATCTCCAGCAGCAAATCTCCAATCCAAGATGCCAATCTCGCTAATCTTTCTCTAATGACACGTTTTGGCTAATTAAGGTATGGGTTAGAGCAAAATTTTGGCTAAAAGATAGTTAGTGGGGGTTTCTCTCTATTTTTGGGAAGTGTGAAATGATATAGAGAAGTCTCATTAGCCCTAACCTCATGCTAATCCCGAATGGGCTTTGGGCCTGACCATTAGCTCACAATTACCCACTAAACTGTCCAAAATCAAGTGAAACTTCAAATAGCCATAACTCCGTAATGGTAAGTCTATTTTCCTATTATGATCACTCTATAGAGAGAAAAACCATCATCCCAATCTAATGGAAGTGGTTTAAGACTCCAATTTAGATCCTCTCAAAAGGTATAGGCTGTACAATATTTCCAGGGTTAAAATCGTCCGGTAAAAATTCCAAAGATGGAAAATGTCTCTAGTAGTTTTTCCCAAAATCATAGAACTGTACGACCTCATATAAAAATAACATTAATACTCTAGGATCCTTCGATATGTAGAATTTGGCTCGTTGCAAGTGAGACATGTATAGTGCGTTGTAATAGTGCATGACTAATGTACGACGATCGTCAAGGTTGTGGTAAAGTCAATCAAACACAGATGTTGTCATATATCTCACAGCGCATTGAATAAAATATAATAGTAAACATTTCTGATATAAAGTAGGCAAGACAGTAATAACTGAATGAATCATAGAAATCAGAGTAAATAGATCCATACAATATACAACATATGTGATAAAGTTATACATTAAATAATAAATCATGAACAACTATCTCTAAATAATAAAAGCACTAGCAAGCTACATAGTGTTGTGTAGTGGAATAGCAAATAAGTAAATATAGTAATACGAGAGTGTGATCTTCTGTTGTTCCTTTGTGCAGCTCCACATGCTCACCAGACTTGATATCCCTAATCTACTTATTTAAGAGTACCCGGAATAACAGGAAGCAAAGCATAAAATCCCGAGTCCGGCAACAGTCCGGTGTGAGCAATAGAAAATCCCTAAATACTACTATACCACCTTAATAGGACAGATGGTAAAAAGGATCATACCTAACCTATCCCCTCATCCATAGAGTTAGCACATATGCAAGATATACATTACTCTACATCATAATCATCATGGGTATAATATACGTCAGATTACTAAGGGGTTGTCTAGAAATCTACATCAATAATATGAGCCTCGCGTGACATCCCTGGGTGATAATCAATCAAGTAAACATGACATTCATCGTCTATCCTCACATTCATTTACTTAGTGTGTTGGATACGTGATAACTCGAACGATCCATGATGGTCAAAGACTACTCAATGTCCCGGTTCCTTAGTACTCAAATCCATGCCACTCACTAGGCTAGGAACTAGATCGCCCGTTATAGAGATGAAGACCCATTATAGTCCGAGTGGGTACCCCATATTACTGTTGAATCATAAGTTTTGATTCATGACAAAGAGCACAACTCAGTAAATGAGACTATATGGGCAAGCGACAAAAAGAGAAAGAAATATGATGTTAAAGCTACAAAGGGGACAAGGCTACAAAACTGAGTATAGTATATTTGTCGAAGTTTTTAGTCTTAGAATTGTTAAAATCTATCCTCAAGTAGTTCACTTAAACCAAAGTTGTTTTAAGCTTTAAACTCTTTTAACATATATGAGAACTGTGCACTAACTGTTAGGTCAGTCGACTAACCAAATATGGCCAGTCTATTGAATCTGCCCGGGTGCACAAAAACTCTCTGTTTTACACAACTTTGAACATTCAGTTGACTGGTCGTTTTGGGTCAGTCGACTGAATTCTTTCAACAGCTATTTTTCTTGAATGGACACTTCCATTTGTTAAGAGATACGATCTAAATTGAAGAGGTATGCATGCTTCTTTTGATCAGAACTCTTCGTGAATGGTTGCAGCTCTTTATCTACTATATAAACATACAAAATTCACTTCACAAACCACCGAATTTCATTTTAATTTCTGATCATACTCTCTACTATCTCTGCATTTTGAAAAAGCAATCACTACTTACATATATTGCTTGAATCTCTGAATCAATTAACTTATTCTTCGATTCAAAGCAATATTCTCCTTTCTAAATCTTTACACACACAATATATACTTAAGGAAAATATTATAGGAAGGTTGTACTATCAAAGACAAATCAGTGTTATCAAGAACACAAAGTGTCAAAGCAATTTTATTGAAACTATTGAAGTCCTGTTCGGTTGTTCAGGCGGGTAAAGTCCTCTTTCGGTTGTTGGAGGCGGAAAAATCCTGATCGGTTGCTCAGGTGTTGTATACCTATTCCTCCGGGTTAAGTGAAGGGTTATTGTGAGAAATCCAGAGGGAAGTCTGGGACTAGACGTAGAACGGGAAGTTCGAACCAGTATAAAAACTCCTAGTGTGCTTATTCTTTTTTACTTTACCATTATTATCTGTTTTCGCATTTAGATTATAATACATTCCATATTACACGATCCTAAGTGATATCTAGCCACACAGTATTAGCTATACGGCATAGTAGTCACTTTCAATTACCCTTGCTTTACGAGTACTCTCCAAACCCTCAAGTTTCAATGATCCATTTGCACACGTCATCTATAGCAGAGCGCAGCCTAGAAATAATCTTACGACTCCCGTCATGAAGTCATCGCGGTTGGGATAGTTCTCCACAATCTACGTCAGTAGAGTATCATTATTCGTCCTTTAACCTTCCTCCAACAATCCCCTTAATTCGACTCATAGCTTTCTATTCTACATGCCGAAGTATAGCTATCCATCATCGAAGCCATCAATTCCCATCATGGGATTATCATTATTGCATCGTGTGTCGCCATCGTCAAAACCGACATCAAACCCTATGGTTTGGTACCGTTCCCTCCCTTAGCCATATTAGCTAAGTATTTAGGTTGGCTCGAGCTTGGGGTGCGCACACACCCAAGACTCAAAGTAATCCCCATCACATCTCGAAGCAAGCTTAAGATGAACTCGAAGTAGCTTCAACTCTCCCAATCACCGATCCACAGCCACTGATCCATCACTATTGATCCCATACTTCAACGCAAGCTAGGCCTTGCTCCTCCACATGAAGTCCTCCTTTAACAATCAATCATCTCTACCGATCGTTGTCGATCCTATGCCTATGGATTGGCAATGATCTATGGCCACCGATCTATCCCTTAGCCAAATTTCGACTTCTTTTACTCCACTGGCCTATGCCCTCAAGCGAACCTAATTGTGGCTCGAAGCAACACACTCCAAAGATTGAAGCAATAAAGCTACTAATCCATCACTTGAAATTTCTCTCCATATCTCCAAGCAATCAATCCACCATTTTTCATGACTCCAAGCACTTCCTCCCAAACTCAATGCGAACCATCCCATTACTCGAACCCACCTCAAAGCAACCCTCCCCCGATCGACAACCACCAAACAACCATCGATCCATCCATAACTCGAGCAAACAAACTCCAAACGACATAAAACTTGGAACGTAGCCTTATGAGGCCTTCCTTGGTGCCCCATATTGATCACATGTAATTTGGACTCCTACCAATCGGTAGCAACTGATCACTAACATATTCCTATAACTAAATCTCCACTCGATCGACGTTTTAAACTAACATCACACACTCAAGCATTCATTACATTCAAAATATACTAACAAGCACACATCTATACACATCAATACGAATCATATATCTAAGGGTAGTAACCATAAGAATATAGGATATCCATGAAAGTCTATATGAGTGGATCGTATAAATTATATGCAAGTATAAACGGCTAACTATATAATATAACTCTATAAACGATAGTAGCAAAGTAAATGAAAATAATCACACCGGTATTTTATACTAGTTCGGACCTCCCGTCCTACGTCCAGTCCCGAAGCTCCTCTTCGGAATTTCCTTTCAACTAACCCTCGCTTAACCCGGAGGAACAGGTTTACAATAGCAGAGTTTCTTTGTCAAGAATGTGTTCTGTAACACGGATGTTGACTATTGAGTACAAAAGTGCTTCCAATATATATCTATCTTGAGAATATCTGAATGAGGAGTTCTATATATATGGAAGGGTTGATTACAGGTATTTGATTGCTTATAGATCAGGAATAAATCATAGTACAAGAGATAAGAGTGTAAGTAAGTCAGGTTGATATCTTCTCTTGAATTCCTGATGCTATTTATAGTGATGAAGAGTTTTCTTGTATAGTTGCATCTGTTGTAATCTTCGTAAAGTCGCTTCTGATGGTGATGAAGAGTTGCGACAAATATAAGTGGATGTGTCTTTTCGAATGTGGCAGTTGAGCTTTGAAAATGCACAGTCGAGTCTCGAATCAGACGTCTGGAAAGTAACCTCAGACGTCTGGTCTTCATATCTGTTTTAAGCCTGGGTACTTTTCAGACGTCTGACGTTGGTATCCAGACGTCTGGTTTCTTCTGAATTATGAACCATAGGAATCATTCAGACGTCTAGATAGTGCTCTCAGACGTCTGAAAGTGTGCATGTTGCTTTATCTTGTGCATGTCATATTTCTCTTCAATCTCTACTGATTTGACGTCTTTTGATTCTTCTCTTGAGTGTTGCTTTAGTCTCTTTGGTGACGTTACTCTATCAACTATCTGTAAATATAGATATATATGTACATTCGATTTCCATTGTATAGTTGTTATCATCGAAACCATAGAATTGATTTCCTAACAATCTCCCTCTTTTTGATGATGACAACTATTCAATGTACTTATATATATATCAAATCTCCTCCTGAATATGTGCTTAGTTTTGTTGATAAGATTATATATATTTCTCCCCCATTGACATTATCAAAAAGAATATATAGAAGATCAAGTCAAAAAGAAATTTTCATTAAAGCTGGAAAGGAAGTACATACAAAGATTTTTACACAAAATACAAACAACTAAAAGACCTAAGTTCTAGTGGTATTTTGGATTTTAATCATCTTGTTTTGGATCTCCTTCCTTTGGTGAAGCTTGATTTGTATTATCTTCCTTTTGCTCATCTTTTGTAGAAGTGCTAGCTTTTAAGGGAGATGTCAAAGCTTCCTTTGAAGGTTCATCGTCAAAGAATTTGGAATGTTTCGAAGGAGGAGAGGGTACAGGAGTAGGCCAATCGTCAGATGGTGGTGAAGGACAACGAACTCGCTGTAGAACCTCTTTCAGAACTGATAGGACAGTGGAGAGAGACTCTTCGACTGTGGCTAGTCGTGTGGCAAATGAAGTTTCAAATTTTTCGATTCGCCTAGCCAAGTACTTTTGATTTTGAGATAGTATATGTTGATTTCTGAGTGTAAGATCTCGAATACTTTCATTAGGATTTGTTTCTAGTTGAGTGTCTATAACGTCTTCTTGTCCTGGATAATCAAATGAAGCGGGAGGAGGAGGAGTGATTTCTCTATGTTGTTTTGGCTGTTGAGATGAAATAGCAGATGGTTGAGGAGGATTTTCAGCTCTTCTAGATTGTCGATGATTCGTCCAATCTTCAAAAGACATGAATTCCGAAGGAGTTTCAGGTAAATGCATCAAAGAAACGAATTTTGTGGAAGCATATTTTGGTGAAATTTCTTCGAACGTTGAGAGATATGAAGAAATATTATGTGCACGAAGAAGTCTCATAATGTAGGTAGGATAGATAATCGATGGCCTTGATCGATTCCAAAATTGTTTGAGCTTATCAAATATGAACTTCGCCCAATTAACCCTTGTTCCACTAAAAAGAGCATAAAGTGCTTTGTGCTCCATTTCAGTTATTTGGCTCCCCATCCGCGGAACAATTGTATTGATTATCATCCTTGTGAGCAATCGAGCTTTAGGACGCAAATATTTTGAAGCAAATTTGGGCATTTCGTCCTCCCATATTTGATGGGTGATGTTATTCCTTGGCTTAAAACGCATATCTGGGATATTGTGAAGATCTTCACCGGTGTCGGAGCATCCCAAGGTTCTTCCGATAAATCCCGGAGTTAAACGTATGGTATTTCCATAAACACTTGACCACAACCAATTGTCCTCGTCTTCGGTATTCCAGATAGCAGTGCTATCTAGATTGGCGTAGAATAAGAAAATAGCAAGTTGATCTATCTGAACATCATTCGGTGTGAAAGAAATTAAAGTATCCAATCCAGCATTTTCGCAAAGTTCATCAAGGTCGTACATAGGAAACTCAAGTAAATTATAGAAAGGTCCTATATGAAGTTTTTTCTTTTGAATTTCTTGATACCTTTTCATCGAATGGGGTGCCTTGAGCATCCATCGTTCAATCTGCTCGTCTGAGCATACTTGAGGATTTGAAGATGTCGATTGTTGGTCTAGTTTTTGTTTCGGAGCTTTGATATTTTTTGTACGAGGAGTGTAACATCCCGTATTTTTAAGCTATTAAATTGTGAATATTTAATTCGTTTTAAATGTTTGATGTGGATTCTTAATTGATTTTGGAATGAATGGATTTGGATTCAATGATGAAATAAGCCATAATTTTTAATTGTAGTAGTTTCGGTTGAATGTGAATAATGGAAGATAATATTTAAATATCCAGGATTTAGTGAAAAATTAAATCTGGGTGTAAATAGAGATAAAAATGGTTTTAAAAATTTATTTTGGGTTATTTGGGTATAAATTGTGTAGTGGGAATTTTAGAAGAATTTTGAAGTTGATAAATTAATATTTGGGATTTTATATTAATTTAAAAATGAATTAGATATTATTAAAATGTAATTTAATCAGATTTTAGTCTGGAATGAGCCAGAATGATTTTTAATGTGTTTATAAATTTTATATGATTTATTGTTAAGTTATTAAAATTTTGAAAGTGAAATTTTAAGCGTTTCCGTAAATTTTGAAAATCGCCCGATTTAATAGACGAGTTAAAATAGCCTTTCGGGACACAGTCTCGGAATTCGACGAAACCAGTTCCATTGGATCCGTAATAGTTAGTTATTATCGGATTTCAATTTTCGTAGCAATCGGAGTTGTCGTTTGACCGTGGCAGCTCGAAACGCATCGAAATCGATTTAACCGATTTAATTTTAAATTGATCGTTTAATTCCGTATCTCGCGTATACGATCAAATTAGCTTATGAAACTTGTTCCATCGTGTCCAGAACGCGGAAAAACCCTAGGGTAGCCTGTCGGAACGCGTAGTTTGGAGTTCGTTAGCGAAAACTGTTAGGTTGAGATATTTTATCAATTAAATAATATGAAATATTATTAACAAACATATATATTCACGTTTTCTAGGCCAAACCCTAAGGGCTATCGTTTGAGCCGCCACGAGATATTCAATGGCCGAAATCGATCGGCATTCATCCCTTAAATCCTCTTCATCCAAGCTTTAATTCACAAATCTCCCAACTACAAAGATGTAGAGCTTCCCGAGCTCTTCGAGTTGTGCGGTAGAGATTGAGTTTAGTCGATCGGGGAGGGAGTTGTGGGGTGGCGTTCATGTCCGGTTCGTGCTCGATTTTCGAGCCCAGGAGGAGACCGAGCCAGGCGTGCTTCTGGCCGAAGGAGGGTGGCGAAGTGAGCTTCCGTTTGGCGAAATCTGATCGTCGGTGAAGTCACTGGAGGAGGAGCGGCGAGCAACCCTAGTTGCGTGCGTATGGGTTTGATATTTTGCCTGAGGCAATCGCGTGAGGAAGAAGGCAACGTGAGGCCTTGATTTCTTTGCCTAAACGAACGGCTGTGATTGGTAAAAATATAGAGAAATTGTTTTAAATAATGTTCAAAACTTTAAAATTTAATATCTCGCTTGTACGTTATCAGATTTTAACGAGATTTGCGACTCCAGAATCGCAGAGAGACGTACTTCGTGATGGTGCAGATCCGGAGTCATTTCGGGCAAGTAGGAATTTGGGTTAAATCGGACGTCGTCCGGTTTAATTTAAATTTCGAACGCTCGCCGAACTCAAAGTGAGTTTTTCTCACTCACATCTGGATGCTAGACATTATAAATAGTTGATATTTAAATATCTATGTGAATGGTTGATTATATCTGTGATTATCAGTCTGGTTGATATTTATATTGCGATGTGCTAATATCTGTGATGCAGGGAGAAACAGGTTGGAGGGATCCAACTGGATTCCTCACAATGTAGCAATTATTTTATAATTGATAGTGATACCTGTTTATATGATGTGATTGATAAATCTGGAAATTTAGTTGTTCTGTGACATTGTGGTATAAATTGTAATTACAGAATTAAATTATAAATGGCTAAATTGTGTTTTTACGAAATAAAATGAATTGTTAAATTTAGAATTTCAAAGAATAAAATTTGAAATCGGATTTGAGAGGAAAAATGTAAATTGGGCCAAATTGGGATTTTGAATATAATGGAAAGTTTATGAAATGGGTAAATGGAAAGTATAGTTTTCTGGAGATTAAATTTATGAAATTATAAATTGTTTAAAATAACGGTGTTTATTTTAATAATGACTAATGTTATCCGGAAATTAAAAATATGTTAAAATGGAGTTTCCCACTATAAATTAACAAGTTCAAATGAAAAACAGAATGTTTTGAAATGTCGTATTTCATTGGAATGTAACTAAGTGAATTGGAAATTTGGCTTCCATTGAAAATTCACCAAGATGCTTATTTAAAAATGTTTAAACTATATTAAAAAATGAATTTCCGAAAATGGGAAAAATTGTGATTTAACTTCGGAGGAAGTTATAGTTAAGTATGGAATTGGAAATTTATGTTGAAATCATAAATTGAATTGAAATTAATCAGTGGATTTATATGAAAGAGTACTTTGGAATGTTTTGAAACGAGAAAGTGTTTCCCTGGGAAAACCAAGTAAATGTTTTACAAAAGATTTTATTTAACTAAGGTTAAGTTTTAACTTGTTTTAAAAGTATTTTTAAGAAATCGTTATTTTTAAAGAAATAAATTAATAATTTTAATACCGTAATAATTTGGGAGTATATTAGCAATTATTTTTACAAATGGATTTATTTAAAAGTTGGTTTTAGCTTAAGTTGTTAAAATTAGCATTTTTCTTCTTATAACGCTATTTTGAATTTAGTGAAACTAAAACCCTTATTTTTAAATCAAAGTTTATGTGTTAATAACTAGTTTTCTTCACATATTTTAAATTTATATTTTGAGTAAATAAATAGAAGTAATTTTCATATTTTAAAGTATATTTCAGTATAAAGTATTTTTAACTGTTTTAAATGCAAATTGTTTTATACTTGGTTATTCCCGATGGGAATAAAGGGTAAAAGATTTACCTTGTAAAGGAAGAGTTTTGGAAAATTGTTTCCAAACGAGTTTTGAAAATGTGAAAATATATCTTTGAAAGATATTAGAAGAAAATAAATAATATGGAGATTATTTATTGTGTGATGGATGTGTATGGATGTTTGTGAACATTAATTGATAGTTAAATCACCGACTATCAATATTGGCCAAATGCGCGATCGTTTCGAAGAGACCGGGATCGAGTTTCCGTATACCGGGATTCTAGGTCTGGAGACTCGAATAGCACTTCGATCCGGTTTGTACGTTTCGTGTAACGTGTTCGGAGTCGAAGATGGAGCAGTGAAGTGCAAGGGCTAGTCGCTACTAATCCTGAGGATATTTCCAAAATGGATGTAGTAGGGGTAGTGCCTTCGGTTCCGTTCGGACCCGGGACGGACTTATATGGACGAATGCTTTCGTGACATCGTCAGGTGGACGATGGGCATTCAAAGTGAAATGTTCTATAAAGGTATCGTTTAGCCTCGAGCCTCATCAACCGGGAATGACTGAAAATCAGGGGATATGCAGCAAGGCTTCGTGGGTAGCCCCCACTTGAGAGTAAGGTCATCCCTGTCTAGATGTCCCTTTTATTTCGGCTTAGTGGTGCGGTTGCTGATCACAACCGTGGGGTGATTTTACTTGGAATTATCCAGTAAGGGATGATTCCGGTCTTGTGTTGCAGGGGAGCGGGCGTACTCCTCGGTACTGTGATCTAGGCCACGTACTGTGACAGGTGGTACCCCAGTGCCTAGTCATTCGTTGGAAATCCATTCTCCCTACGTGCCTGTACGGTTTTGATTGTGCCCAACTATTGTTGAAATGTGAGATGCAAGCATTTCAGCTAGATTCTATTTTACTTTCTATAGACACTATTATAATATCAGAGGATTTTAATATAAAAGTGTTTTAGCTATCGTAAGGTAAAAACCCGACATGTTTATTCGTGGCGTGGTCTTACGAGATGCTTTTGTTTCAAAGGATTTTTGAAACTTTAATAATCAATTGGGTGTATTTATGATGCGCTGGTATTCCAGACTGACTCGGGTGTTATTTTATTATAATGCTCGGGTCAGACCGAGTATATTTTCAGGATAGGTTGCTATGGAGCAGAAGAGGAGCTGGAGCCAAGACGTATTTCTCGTACTTGTATTATTCCGCTGCTGTGATTGTTGAGATTGTTTGACTGGCTATGGTTGGTTGTATTGATATACTCTGATGATGATGTATTGTATATAAAAAGATATAGTTTTCGTTTGTGTAAAGATCTGTTCTATATATTATATTTTATCCGCTACGACTGTGAGGTTCTGATTTTGTTTAGTTCTTTCTTCTTCTTCTACCTTCTTTCTTTTCCTACAATCTGTCTTTTCCGACGTTCGATCGTCGGCATATTATACTGTTGAGTATTTTGTGTCGATTTTCGAGGGTCGAGAAGGGCGGGTCGTCACACTTGGTATCAGAGCTTAGATTGGCGACAACCTAGGCTTTGGTGGGAAAATTACTCATTTTTAAATAGAGTCAGAAGTACTCTATAATGAGTTGAGTGTACTAATAGCTATGAGAGCGTACTTGTTAGTGGATATAAAATTGTTTTTGTACTGTGTTGACTTATCGGTTGAGTGTTTATGAATTCTGGTCGGTGCGGGAAGTACAACCGTATCGATAGGGGTTTCTAAACTCTTAAACAAGATAAACCGACATAGTATTGTTTTTAAAGTGGGTAAATGAAATAATTTTACCCAAAATTGTATTTTGATATAAAAAGAAATAATTTTCTGAATTATTATATGTATTGGATGCTTGTTTGGTTGTTTCTTCTATAATCAAATAAGAAATTAAAACATGATCTAAAATTTGAAATGATATATATAAGAAAATAAGAAGTTAAAATATTAAAATGGTTTATAATCAAATGGAATTGCCTGGATATGTTTTAAATAAGAAAAGTAAAAAATTAAAATTTGATTTAAATTAGAATTTTGACCCCGGAAATTTTGAAAGGGATTTCAAATGGAATTAAACAAAGTTTTGGGATAGAATTTAAGTTTGGTAATAAATGTTGGAAGTGAGAATGAATAATGTAATTAGCTTATAATAGTGATGGTTTGAATTGTAAATAAAATTCAAATGAGAGAAATAATTTAAATGGTCTCTTTGTTAATAAAATAAATTTGTACATGGATTGGATAAATAAACAAAGAGCATTAAAGTTGTAAAGGAATTGAAATTTGATTTGAATGAGAATCAAATAAAAATAAAATAAAATTGATATAAGAAGATGATGGAAATTTTGTGAAAGAACTTAAGTAACTTGGAAGAAAAACGAAATGAATGTGAATGAGCTTTATTAAGTAATTTTGAATGACATTTCGTTAAATAATAAAATTTAATTTCAAGTGAAATGATGTTAATAAATTATTGTGATGTGATTTGAATATAGGGGTTATAAATAATCCAGGATGGAAGGAAATTTATATAAGCTTGAATTGGTTAATGAAATTAAAATGTAAAGGAAATATTTACTTTAACCATTGCATTTGAATAAGAATACTTGAATTGTGAACCATGCAATGGAGTTCATTTTACTTGAATAACATGAAATTGCTTGTAATCGGAATTGAGTTGTTTAACAGGCAATTGGAATTGAATTGTGAATAAATTGATATGAATGGGAACCCAATTCAAAGAGTTTTGTATATGAATGCAAGTGAATTGGTTAAGAATAGCAAATGAAATTGATTTTGAATCAATAGGAATGAATTGACCTCTTAATGAGTAATATTTGCATATGAATGGAAATGGATCATAACTGAAATGCAAATGCTTCAAATTTAAAATGGAATTTGATTGTAAATCAAATTGAGAATAAGGATTAAGTTGTGAATCAACTTGAAATTGAGATGGAATAGGTTGATGTTGGTAAAGCACCTGTTAATCATATTCAATAAAAATGAAGTTGGATTTGAATAAGAAATTTGAAAGGTGATTTAAAACTTTGAATTGTTGATAAAATATGGTTAACATTGTTAATGATGAAGTTTGTTTGGTTTGGTTATGAAATGGATATGTTTGGCTTGCATTTATATTGGAAATATTATGAAAATGCTCATATCTTGAAAACTGATGAGTTTGCTTGAGTTAAGTACAGGTACGGGAGGCGTTCGAGAGAGTTGGAGCGCGTATATGCGTTATATTAGCCGCTCGCTATTAAAATTTTGCTAAAAAGGTACGCCTACGCAAATATAATTGGGAAATGATACATATATTGTGTTATATTTTGGTTTCCGGCCATGTGAGCCGATGTATATATATTTGTGTATCCTGCGATATCGCAGAAGCTCCTCCGTGCAAAGGAGACTCCGCCAAAATTTTCTAGAAATTTTGGGAGTTAGAAATTTTTTGGGGTTTTGGGAAAATTTTTAATAACTAGTAAAGTTATTTTGGAAGCGAATGTTAAAATGAAGGCCTTAGAGTAAAGAAAGCAAAGGGTTTTGAAATGGAGCTGAAACTTTTTAGGAAAGTGAATATAAGCTTTTAACTAAGCAAATGGGATAAGTGAGTTGAGTTGAAGTATATTTTTACCTTAGCAAATTTCGAGGACGAAATTTTTATAAGGGGGAAGGAATGTAACATCCCGTATTTTTAAGCTATTAAATTGTGAATATTTAATTCGTTTTAAATGTTTGATGTGGATTCTTAATTGATTTTGGAATGAATGGATTTGGATTCAATGATGAATCAAGCCATAATTTTTAATTGTAGTAGTTTCGGTTGAATGTGAATAATGGAAGATAATATTTATTTATCCAGGATTTAGTGAAAAATTAAATCTGGGTGTAAATAGAGATAAAAATGGTTTTAAAAATTTATTTTGGGTTATTTGGGTATAAATTGTGTAGTGGGAATTTTAGAAGAATTTTGAAGTTGATAAATTAATATTTGGGATTTTATATTAATTTAAAAATGAATTAGATATTATTAAAATGTAATTTAATCAGATTTTAGTCTGGAATGAGCCAGAATGATTTTTAATGTGTTTATAAATTTTATATGATTTATTGTTAAGTTATTAAAATTTTGAAAGTGAAATTTTAAGCGTTTCCGTAAATTTTGAAAATCGCCCGATTTAATAGACGAGTTAAAATAGCCTTTCGGGACACAGTCTCGGAATTCGACGAAACCAGTTCCATTGGATCCGTAATAGTTAGTTTTTATCGGATTTCAATTTTCGTAGCAATCGGAGTTGTCGTTTGACCGTGGCAGCTCGAAACGCATCGAAATCGATTTAACCGATTTAATTTTAAATTGATCGTTTAATTCCGTATCTCGCGTATACGATCAAATTAGCTTATGAAACTTGTTCCATCGTGTCCAGAACGTGGAAAAACCCTAGGGTAGCCTGTCGGAACGCGTAGTTTGGAGTTCGTTAGCGAAAACTGTTAGGTTGAGATATTTTATCAATTAAATAATATTAAATATTATTAACAAACGTATATATTCACGTTTTCTAGGCCAAACCCTAAGGGCTATCGTTTGAGCCGCCACGAGATATTCAATGGCCGAAATCGATCGGCATTCATCCCTTAAATCCTCTTCATCCAAGCTTTAATTCACAAATCTCCCAACTACAAAGATGTCGAGCTTCCCGAGCTCTTCGAGTTGTGCGGTAGAGATTGTGTAACGACCCGGGTTTTTCATACACGAAAAACCGGACCATTTGTGCTAAAAGAAGAAGAGGTAGAAGAAGAAGAAACAGAAAATCAACAACAGAATCTAACCATCGCAGCGGAATAAAATATAATATATCAACAGATCTTTACACAAATCAAAAACTATATCTGTTTATACAATACATCAGAATACATCATCAGAGTACATCAACATCCATAACATACAACTGAATACACAGCGGAAAATAATAGCAAGTACGAGAGTACGTATCGTCATCCAGCTCGTCTCCTGAGCTCCACAGCATCATATCCTAAACCTGTTTATCTCGGTCTGACCCGAGCATCATATAAAACAATACCCGAGTCAGTCTGGAATACCAGCGTGAGAAAATCACACTCAATTGATTATTAAAGTTTCAAACCCTTTGAAAACAAAAGCATCTCGTAAGACCACGCCACAAATAAACATGTCGGGTTTTTACCTTACGATAGCTAAAACACTTTTTATCAAATTCCTCTGATATTATAATAGTGTCTATATACACATACTTATTAAAATAGCTGAAATTGTTACATTATTAAATTCCAGCATACTAGCCACAAAAGTGGGTAATACAAACAAATACCGTACAAGGCACGTAGGAAGAATGGATTTCCAACAAATGACTAGGCACTGGGGTACCACCTATCACAGTACGTGGCCTAGATCACCGTACCGAGGAGTACGCCCGCTCCCCTGCAACACAAGGCCGGAATCATCCCTTACTGGATAATTCCAAGTAAAATCACCCCACGGTTGGGATCAGCAACCGCACCACTAAGCCGAAATAAAAGGGACATCTAGACAGGGATGACCTTACTCTCAAGTGGGTGCTACCCACGAAGCCTTGCTGCATAACCCCTGATTTTCAGTCATTCCCGGTTGATGAGGTTCGAGGCTAAACGATACCTTTATAGCACATATCCCTTGGAATGCCCATCGTCCACCTGACGATGTTTCGCAAGCATTCGTCCATACAAGTCTGTCCCGGGTTCGAACGGAACCGAAGGCACTATTCCTACTACATCCATTTTGGAAATATCCTCAGGATTAGTAGCGACTAGCCCTTGCACTTCACTGCTCCATCTTCGACTCCGAACACGTTACACGAAACGTACAAACCGAATCGAAGTGGTATTCGAGTCTCCAGACCTAGAATCCCGGTATACGGAAACTCGATCCCGATCTCTTCGAAACGATCAGCGCATTTGGCCAATATTGATAGTCGGTTGTTTAACTATCAATTAACATCCACAAGCCACCATCACAAAATAAATAATTTCCCACATTATTTATTTGCCCAAATATCTTTCCAAGATATATTTCTATTTTCAAACTCCTTTTGAAAACAATTTCAAACAGTTTCCGCTTACGGAATACATTTCCCCAAATATTTATTTCTCTGAAACACCAAGTACAAAATACTTTAGATTTAAAAATAATTTAAAAGCACTTATCATAAATATATTTTATAATATTGAACTTAAACTACTTTAATATTTTATTAATATATATACTTTAAAATAAAACCATTTATAAATACGAACTAAATTTCCCTCTTTAAAAACATAATACCAAATCACTTTTATATAATTACTACAATAATAGATTTTTGAAAGTACTACTTTAGACTTTAACATTTAGAAATAATCAATTTTCTAAAATATGCTTTTTAAAACATATTAAAACTTTTAACTTATATTTAAAATTGCCTTGGGAAAACGTACTTGGCTATCCAGAGAAATACACTTCTCATTTCCATCTTTTAAAAATAAATCAACATTTATTTTTAAACCAATTCATATCCCTTTATAAATTCCCACCTTGAACTTATATCTTCTAATATCCACTGGTATTTTAATTTACTTTATAAACCCAGTTTATAAATTCCAAAATCTCATTTCTCTTCTAAAATTCCAATTTTAAACAGCTAAATCAATTTCCAATTGATTTCCCAATTTACTTTACTTACTTTGAAATAAATTTCCTTTGCTACTTCATTTATTCCAAAATACATTAACCTTTAGATTTTTATTCCTTATTACGAGTTAAACCCCTTTTTATCAATATCGATTTCAGATTTCCAAAACTCCTTATTTATTCTTTAATTAACTTTAATCCTTAATTCCAAAAATAACTTCTTTTATTCTTCAAATAATATCACTTAAGTATAAAATTTATTATCCCTTGTAAATTCAAAATCCCCTTATTTCATATTTGTTAAAATTCCAAATCACTTTATTTTTATTTCAATTCGTTATAAATTTTATCCCAATTCCTCGAATTATTTTACTTAAACTTTTATTCCTTGATTTCTTTCCAAAAATTCAATTCCATAGATTTTATAATTTATTATACTGGACAATCCAAATCAACCACATCATCCAACATAAAATCATCACATGATATCAAATATTCAGAACACAGAATATTAAATAATCTAATACTTTTGAGGAATCCAGTTGGATCCCTCCAACCTGTTTCCCTGCATCCACAGACGTTAGCACAATATAAAATACCAATTCCACTTCAAGGTGGAATATCGCGGTATATGGGATTTATATAAATCATCCGCTATTATGCGGCGCATAGGGTCTCATCCGCCATACAATGCGGGAATATCAACTCCAATATATACATATGCCAATATATATATATTGGTATATACTACTATATATAATATAGCATATCAAATCAATTCAACCATTCAATCAATTATTTAAATTTAACTATTTAAATTTAAATTTAACTGAGTGAGATTAACTCACCTTTGGCCTTTAATTTCAGTCCCTTCCCATTTAGTTCCGTTCCAGCTTGTTTCTCGATTTAGACCTTGAATAAATATTAATTGATTTATTACTATTCTAACAGATCGAATAATCACTTATCATTAGATTATTTAATCAACTACTAATGTTATTCAAACTGATAATTTTCCCTTTAAACCCTTTTGTAACCTAAATAAATTTAATCAAGTAATTATCCTAAACAATTTATTTAATTAACAATTAAATTTTAATTTCTTTTCTTAAAAAAAACTCCTTAGCTACTAAAGAAATTAAATAAACTAATTTAACCCATCTTATATTTCCCAAAACTCTCTGTTTTATATATATTTCCAATCTATATATTTTTTTCTTAGCAGTAAACAATTTAACATCTATTTTAAAAATTAAATTTAAGGTTAAAATTTATACCTTATCACGATACCAGGCTCGATACCCACGTCGACCTCCCCTAGGTGAAACCCTAATTCCCTTCGCGCGACGACACTCCACGACACTCCAGATCGATGCCAACCACTCCCTAGCCTTGCTGAAGACAGCGTCGCCCGAGCCCTACTCGATTCGAACTCCGTTCCATCAACGACGAACCCCCACGAAGAACAACATCACGCGGCCTCGTCTCCTGACCTACTTCCTGACCCACGCGACCTTGAGAGATGTCGCGACTTCGGTCGAAACCCCACCTCGACCTCTGATAACGCGCGGCCCATCCACCAACCTCGATCGCGACACCCTACTCGAACGACTCACATCACGTCGTCGCCGCCGCTATGTCACGCGAAGTCATCGCGATCTGGAATCGCGACCCATTGAACTCGCGAACCCCTTTCACGAAAACACCTAGCAAGCTTCTCCCATCAAACGACGTCGTTGCCGTTTCCAGATAGCCTCTCTCCTCACCTCGACCTTCCCAGCTTCGCGAACTCGATCGCGTCTCG
Organism: Allium fistulosum; assembly: GCA_030737815.1. Classification (NCBI taxonomy): domain Eukaryota; kingdom Viridiplantae; phylum Streptophyta; class Magnoliopsida; order Asparagales; family Amaryllidaceae; genus Allium; species Allium fistulosum. The sequence continues at coordinate 1,453,065,012 of CM060902.1, read as the reverse complement.
ATTAACAGTGGTAGTATAAAGGGACTGTGGCAGGGCTTCAAATCAGCAGTAGAAAATATCGCGTAGGAGGCAAGGATGGGTTGACGATGGTTGATGGAATAGCTGAGTACGCAGCGATGATTATTACGAAGGCACTGATTTATGAAACCCTAGATTTTATTCTCAGGTTCAAGCATCGCGACATGGCGATTTCTATTGAGCTGTAACCTTAAAGTAAAGAGATTTCTTGGAGGATGGATTTCGAATCGCACTGGGTTGAAGAGGATAAAGGAGCTCGCTCTATTTGATTTCCTCGTGAAATTAAATTTTGATGAGTTCGGCCATCTACGAGAATGCTTTGATCTCGTATGAACTTGAACTGGGGAAGTGAAGATAAATGATTTTGATTATTGCTTCCGTAAATAGGAGTGTCGGCCATTACTTTGAAATGAAAGGGTAAGCTTTGCACGATTATTTCGTGGTCTTCGGCATAATTCAAGGAGATATCGTGCTGATGTGATAAGCCCCTTTTTTTTATTTAATTTAATTTGTTTTCGATACAAATTTCAACGCGTTTATGTGTCGTATGCTCACACAACAACTCCAATCAATACGAAATTTGAAATCCAATAATAATTCAATATTACGGACCCAATGGAACTAGTTTCGTCGAATTCCGAGACTGTGCCTCGGAATGCTATTTTTAAATATCGATTCAAACGATATAATTTCAAAACTGAATAAAACAGTTTGAAATTACATTCTGAAGCTTCTATTATCTTTAATATTATCATTATGAATTTTACGAGCTTTCAAAATATTTTTAATTAGCTTAGAATGCCAGATTTACTATTTTATCCAACTTCAAATAAATTTAATTTGATTATTAAATTACTCGATAAACAATGATATTTGAAATTTAAGTTTATAATTAACCTCTGAATATTTAAAATTAATTAAATATTCCAATTCAAATGCTCAAAAATTCCGGGTCGTCACATTCCTCCCCCCTTAAAAGAATTTCGTCCCCGAAATTACCAGTTAGGAAGAATGATCCAATACCCATTAGCTATTTCCCAAATTCAACCAGTTTCAACAACTTGCCAAAACAAATCTTTTTATCAAGGATACACTAACCCTCTTATCAACTTTCCAAACCTATCCATAATTCCCAAACAATATCACTTACTTATCAATTCAAATTTAAATTTGAATTCAAATTTTAAATTATCAAAATTTCTCAAAATTTTTCTAACTCCCTAAATTTTCGAAAAATTTTGCCAGCGTCTCCTTTGCGCGGCTAGCTCGGTACTACTACAAAATGGCTCTACGGCCTCCCAATCTCAAAAAGAAAACAAAAAGCCAAGTGGCTGGATCCAAAAACCCAATCAAATTTCATATAGAAATTCAAATACATACCTTTTGTCGGGCCATTAAATTTTATCTTCTAAAATCAAAAATCCCCATTATCCATTGCTTTTATACACCTGTATATCCTACTAAGCAATAATATTCAATCACAATTCCAAAGTCATTTTATACTTTTCTTTACAAATTTTCAATATTTGTTTTACTTACCCCGTACGATGCACATATATCATCCGTACGCAATATCACATTCGATCGCTCAATCGATCACACAACTTCACTTCCGAACTAGTATCGTCCACCCGACTTCCTAGTGCGGACTCAGATCTGGTTTCTTGATCAGAAACCGTCATTCTCCTTGCATAGCCACAAACTATGATAGAGAATTACCAGAATCAATCAACAATCCATATCCAGGTTCGCCGTCGAAAATCGAGTGAAAAATCCTAACTCGGATCGGTATAATCACCTCGAAATTCTGTGCTCGACATCTGGATCAAATAGCTATGCGAATAAAATAATATACGTACGCCTTACGTAATTAGCCCAATTGATTATCAATTATATCAATTCTCTTTTATTCACATTCATTTTGATTGTTATTCACTTATTCACAACTATCCCATTTCACAACTTCCAATTTAACCTTTCATGCAATTATCCACTTAGAATAATTTCCTCGATACCCACTTCACTTAATTACTTAAAGAATTTCATTTTTCAAATCCTTAAGTTTAATATAAATATTTATACACTTCTTACATTAATTTTCACTTTACTATCAAAGTTTATTTTCATTACTATTCATTCTGCCCACGCAACTTCATTTGAATTCAAATTGGCTTCCATTTGACTATTGAATTAGTTCCACTTACTAATTAATTTAAATCTCAATTAAAAATTTATTTGTGAACCTTTCTTTCTTTAGTTCCTTCGATTTCACTTACTTTACATTCATATTTGAATTAGATTTCAATATCCAGTTTTAATTTCATTTGCTTAACAAATTTAGATTATTTATCGTTAATGAAAATTTTCAAAAAAATTTCAAAAATTTTCTAACTCCCAAAATTTACGGAAAATTTTGGTAGAGTCTCCCTTGTACGGAGGGACTTCTGCGATATCGCAGGATGCACAAATATATATATACATCGGCCTCAGGCCGGAAATCATAATATATATCAATATATGCAGTTCATATCTCCTATTTTGAATTTTTGCGTAAGCGTACCTTATTTTAGCATTTTTAAAGCAAAGCGGTTATTTATTTTAGCATGTTGTGCCATCAGATTCAGCCAACCGGCTTCCCTGAACCTGTACTAACTCAATTACAACATGTAAGTGCCAAATATACAAAGTTTATTAACCTTTTACTTACTTCCAATAGCTAACACTTGTATAACATAAGCAATATCCACTAAACACTTCCATAAGTGAATCTATAAGGTTCCAACACAAACTTAAATGCTTTCAATTCATTCACCCACCATCACTCTCAATACATTCTTATTTCGTTCCATTTAAATGGTTTACACTTCATTGCTTATATTCAACTCATCTTAATCCAAACAAACTCATATAATTACAATTGATTTCAAAACCAATTTTATTGTTAATATTAACTCATAGATTTTATACAATCTCATGTGTCAACGACGACCATCTTCAATGGATTCCGTTCAATTTATTTTGCATTCCATAATCGTATTCAATTTATTAAAATCCAATTATTAATCTAGGAACATTCCATAATTCATTTACAAACCTAACATTTGTCACATCAATTTGTATTGAGCTTGCATTTCATTTCATACAACTCGACACAACCATTTCACACTTTACTTAAGTTGTTTATTTTCGCCAAGTTATTTCAACTTCCATTTAACCAATCCCAAGCTCCATTTCTATATTTCATTATTAACTCAAATTCAACTTCCATTTATCCAATTTAAGTTCCATATTCCATTAACTAGTTAGTTATCAATTAGTTTATTCAAAATTTTATATCCAATATTTGATTCTCATATCAAAATCATTTTAACTATTTTACTGGAGCTCCATTTATTTAATAAATTAAGTTTTGGATTATATTCATTTCCATTACAAACAATTTTATTTGGCTTATCTATTTCTCTTCCAAATTTTAGAAGTCACAAACTTATTTACATTTTCTTTTAACTTGGAATTTCACATTTTATTTAGCCAATATATTTTTATTATTTCATAAACAACTTTAAATAAGATTCCAGAGTTTAAACAATTTCAAAATTTCAAAATCATTTTTTTTTTGAAATCAACTACACCCAAAACCCTTTTCAATTTCAAAACTAAACTCAGTTTTGCAAACAAACACCAGCCCAAAACATCCAGGTAGCAATTTCTCTTGGAAACTCGAAAATGAACATCGATGATGCTGCAGTCATCACCGAAATTATTTCCCAGCGACCGGAAGAGAATTAAATGCTTTTATCTCTTTAAACCATTTCAAATATTTTTAAATTTCAAATCTTTCCAGATTCCAAACTCAACTCAAAATATTCCTGAAATAATACCACTTATTATTTCCTCAAACTCTTTGAAAACTATTTCCAAATCTCAAGGAATTTCAAACCTTTCCCAAAATTCCAAACTTAAAATCCATTCCGATTTATTTTCCACATTTCTCTGGAATTCTATTTTAAAGTACAAATCTCATTTGTATATGAAGTTTATTTCAATTTTATAAATTACATTTGTAATCAATATCTCAAATTTTATTTTATTATAAAATTTTATTCTTTGCTTTGGTTATAAATTTCAATTCCTAGTTAAGTTTCCATATATTAATGATAATAATTCCATATTATCACTTCTAACATCCAAACAACCATATATATTAACTAGAATAGTTTACCAAACGTTTCTTTTTATACAAAAATAATTTGGGTAAAATTATTTCATTTACCCTACTTTAAAACAATACTGTGTCGAATTGTTCTATACAAGTGTTTAGAGATTCCTATCAATGTTGTGGCGTCCCACACATCGACCAGAATCCATAAACTACTCAATAAACCAGCCAACACAATATAAAACCATTTTATATTCACTAACAAATACGCGCTCATATCTATTAATACTCTCAAAATTCCCACCAGAGCCAAGGTTGTCGCCAGCCTAAGCTCTGATACCACTGTAACGACCCGGGTTTTTCATACACGAAAAACCGGACCATTTGTGCTAAAAGAAGAAGAGGTAGAAGAAGAAGAAACAGAAAATCAACAACAGAATCTAACCATCGCAGCGGAATAAAATATAATATATCAACAGATCTTTACACAAATCAAAAACTATATCTGTTTATACAATACATCAGAATACATCATCAGAGTACATCAACATCCATAACATACAACTGAATACACAACGGAAAATAATAGCAAGTACGAGAGTACGTATCGTCATCCAGCTCGTCTCCTGAGCTCCACAGCATCATATCCTAAACCTGTTTATCTCGGTCTGACCCGAGCATCATATAAAACAATACCCGAGTCAGTCTGGAATACCAGCGTGAGAAAATCACACTCAATTGATTATTAAAGTTTCAAACCCTTTGAAAACAAAAGCATCTCGTAAGACCACGCCACAAATAAACATGTCGGGTTTTTACCTTACGATAGCTAAAACACTTTTTATCAAATTCCTCTGATATTATAATAGTGTCTATATACACATACTTATTAAAATAGCTGAAATTGTTACATTATTAAATTCCAGCATACTAGCCACAAAAGTGGGTAATACAAACAAATACCGTACAAGGCACGTAGGAAGAATGGATTTCCAACAAATGACTAGGCACTGGGGTACCACCTATCACAGTACGTGGCCTAGATCACCGTACCGAGGAGTACGCCCGCTCCCCTGCAACACAAGGCCGGAATCATCCCTTACTGGATAATTCCAAGTAAAATCACCCCACGGTTGGGATCAGCAACCGCACCACTAAGCCGAAATAAAAGGGACATCTAGACAGGGATGACCTTACTCTCAAGTGGGTGCTACCCACGAAGCCTTGCTGCATAACCCCTGATTTTCAGTCATTCCCGGTTGATGAGGTTCAAGGCTAAACGATACCTTTATAGCACATATCCCTTGGAATGCCCATCGTCCACCTGACGATGTTTCGCAAGCATTCGTCCATACAAGTCCGTCCCGGGTTCGAACGGAACCGAAGGCACTATTCCTACTACATCCATTTTGGAAATATCCTCAGGATTAGTAGCGACTAGCCCTTGCACTTCACTGCTCCATCTTCGACTCCGAACACGTTACACGAAACGTACAAACCGAATCGAAGTGGTATTCGAGTCTCCAGACCTAGAATCCCGGTATACGGAAACTCGATCCCGGTCTCTTCGAAACGATCAGCGCATTTGGCCAATATTGATAGTCGGTTGTTTAACTATCAATTAACATCCACAAGCCACCATCACAAAATAAATAATTTCCCACATTATTTATTTGCCCAAATATCTTTCCAAGATATATTTCTATTTTCAAACTCCTTTTGAAAACAATTTCAAACAGTTTCCGCTTACGGAATACATTTCCCCAAATATTTATTTCTCTGAAACACCAAGTACAAAATACTTTAGATTTAAAAATAATTTAAAAGCACTTATCATAAATATATTTTATAATATTGAACTTAAACTACTTTAATACTTTATTAATATATATACTTTAAAATAAAACCATTTATAAATACAAACTAAATTTCCCTCTTTAAAAACATAATACCAAATCACTTTTATATAATTACTACAATAATAGATTTTTGAAAGTACTACTTTAGACTTTAACATTTAGAAATAATCAATTTTCTAAAATATGCTTTTTAAAACATATTAAAACTTTTAACTTATATTTAAAATTGCCTTGGGAAAACGTACTTGGCTATCCAGAGAAATACACTTCTCATTTCCATCTTTTAAAAATAAATCAACATTTATTTTTAAACCAATTCATATCCCTTTATAAATTCCCACCTTGAACTTATATCTTCTAATATCCACTGGTATTTTAATTTACTTTATAAACCCAGTTTATAAATTCCAAAATCTCGTTTCTCTTCTAAAATTCCAATTTTAAACAACTAAATCAATTTCCAATTGATTTCCCAATTTACTTTACTTACTTTGAAATAAATTTCCTTTGCTACTTCATTTATTCCAAAATACATTAACCTTTAGATTTTTATTCCTTATTACGAGTTAAACCCCTTTTTACCAATATCGATTTCAGATTTCCAAAACTCCTTATTTATTCTTTAATTAACTTTAATCCTTAATTCCAAAAATAACTTCTTTTATTCTTCAAATAATATCACTTAAGTATAAAATTTATTATCCCTTGTAAATTCAAAATCCCCTTATTTCATATTTGTTAAAATTCCAAATCACTTTATTTTTATTTCAATTCGATATAAATTTTATCCCAATTCCTCGAATTATTTTACTTAAACTTTTATTCCTTGATTTCTTTCCAAAAATTCAATTCCATAGATTTTATAATTTATTATACTGGACAATCCAAATCAACCACATCATCCAACATAAAATCATCACATGATATCAAATATTCAGAACACAGAATATTAAATAATCTAATACTTTTGAGGAATCCAGTTGGATCCCTCCAACCTGTTTCCCTGCATCCACAGACGTTAGCACAATATAAAATACCAATTCCACTTCAAGGTGGAATATCGCGGTATATGGGATTTATATAAATCATCCGCTATTATGCGGCGCATAGGGTCTCATCCGCTATACAATGCGGGAATATCAACTCCAATATATACATATGCCAATATATATATATTGGTATATACTACTATATATAATATAGCATATCAAATCAATTCAACCATTCAATCAATTATTTAAATTTAACTATTTAAATTTAAATTTAACTGAGTGAGATTAACTCACCTTTGGCCTTTAATTTCAGTCCCTTCCTATTTAGTTCCGTTCCAACTTGTTTCTCGATTTAGACCTTGAATAAATATTAATTGATTTATTACTATTCTAACAGATCGAATAATCACTTATCATTAGATTATTTAATCAACTACTAATGTTATTCAAACTGATAATTTTCCCTTTAAACCCTTTTGTAACCTAAATAAATTTAATCAAGTAATTATCCTAAACAATTTATTTAATTAACAATTAAATTTTAATTTCTTTTCTTAAAAAAAACTCCTTAGCTACTAAAGAAATTAAATAAACTAATTTAACCCATCTTATATTTCCCAAAACTCTCTGTTTTATATATATTTCCAATCTATATATTTTTTTCTTAGCAGTAAACAATTTAACATCTATTTTAAAAATTAAATTTAAGGTTAAAATTTATACCTTATCACGATACCAGGCTCGATACCCACGTCGACCTCCCCTAGGTGAAACCCTAATTCCCTTCGCGCGACGACACTCCACGACACTCCAGATCGATGCCAACCACTCCCTAGCCTTGCTGAAGACAGCGTCGCCCGAGCCCTACTCGATTCGAACTCCGTTCCATCAACGACGAACCCCCACGAAGAACAACATCACGCGGCCTCGTCTCCTGACCTACTTCCTGACCCACGCGACCTTGAGAGATGTCGCGACTTCGGTCGAAACCCCACCTCGACCTCTGATAACGCGCGGCCCATCCACCAACCTCGATCGCGACACCCTACTCGAACGACTCACATCACGTCGTCGCCGCCGCTATGTCACGCGAAGTCATCGCGATCTGGAATCGCGACCCATTGAACTCGCGAACCCCTTTCACGAAAACACCTAGCAAGCTTCTCCCATCAAACGACGTCGTTGCCGTTTCCAGATAGCCTCTCTCCTCACCTCGACCTTCCCAGCTTCGCGAACTCGATCGCGTCTCGATTAACAGTGGTAGTATAAAGGGACTGTGGCAGGGCTTCAAATCAGCAGTAGAAAATATCGCGTAGGAGGCAAGGATGGGTTGACGATGGTTGATGGAATAGCTGAGTACGCAGCGATGATTATTACGAAGGCGCTGATTTATGAAACCCTAGATTTTATTCTCAGGTTCAAGCATCGCGACATGGCGATTTCTATTGAGCTGTAACCTTAAAGTAAAGAGATTTCTTGGAGGATGGATTTCGAATCGCACTGGGTTGAAGAGGATAAAGGAGCTCGCTCTATTTGATTTCCTCGTGAAATTAAATTTTGATGAGTTCGACCATCTACGAGAATGCTTTGATCTCGTATGAACTTGAACTGGGGAAGTGGAGATAAATGATTTTGATTATTGCTTCCGTAAATAGGAGTGTCGGCCATTACTTTGAAATGAAAGGGTAAGCTTTGCACGATTATTTCGTGGTCTTCGGCATAATTCAAGGAGATATCGTGCTGATGTGATAAGCCCCCTTTTTTTTTATTTAATTTAATTTGTTTTCGATACAAATTTCAACGCGTTTATGTGTCGTATGCTCACACAACAACTCCAATCAATACGAAATTTGAAATCCAATAATAATTCAATATTACGGACCCAATGGAACTAGTTTCGTCGAATTCCGAGACTGTGCCTCGGAAGGCTATTTTTAAATATCGATTCAAACGATATAATTTCAAAACTGAATAAAACAGTTTGAAATTACATTCTGAAGCTTCTATTATCTTTAATATTATCATTACGAATTTTACGAGCTTTCAAAATATTTTTAATTAGCTTAGAATGCCAGATTTACTATTTTATCCAACTTCAAATAAATTTAATTTGATTATTAAATTACTCGATAAACAATGATATTTGAAATTTAAGTTTATAATTAACCTCTGAATATTTAAAATTAATTAAATATTCCAATTCAAATGCTCAAAAATTCCGGGTCGTCACAGATTGAGTTTAGTCGATCGGGGAGGGAGTTGTGGGGTGGCGTTCATGTCCGGTTCGTGCTCGATTTTCGAGCCCAGGAGGAGACCGAGCCAGGCGTGCTTCTGGCCGAAGGAGGGTGGCGAAGTGAGCTTCCGTTTGGCGAAATCTGATCGTCGGTGAAGTCACTGGAGGAGGAGCGGCGAGCAACCCTAGTTGCGTGCGTATGGGTTTGATATTTTGCCTGAGGCAATCGCGTGAGGAAGAAGGCAACGTGAGGCCTTGATTTCTTTGCCTAAACGAACGGCTGTGATTGGTAAAAATATAGAGAAATTGTTTTAAATAATGTTCAAAACTTTAAAATTTAATATCTCGCTTGTACGTTATCAGATTTTAACGAGATTTGCGACTCCAGAATCGCAGAGAGACGTACTTCGTGATGGTGCAGATCCGGAGTCATTCCGGGCAAGTAGGAATTTGGGTTAAATCGGACGTCGTCCGGTTTAATTTAAATTTCGAACGCTCGCCGAACTCAAAGTGAGTTTTTCTCACTCACATCTGGATGCTAGACATTATAAATAGTTGATATTTAAATATCTATGTGAATGGTTGATTATATCTGTGATTATCAGTCTGGTTGATATTTATATTGCGATGTGCTAATATCTGTGATGCAGGGAGAAACAGGTTGGAGGGATCCAACTGGATTCCTCACAATGTAGCAATTATTTTATAATTGATAGTGATACCTGTTTATATGATGTGATTGATAAATCTGGAAATTTAGTTGTTCTGTGACATTGTGGTATAAATTGTAATCACAGAATTAAATTATAAATGGCTAAATTGTGTTTTTACGAAATAAAATGAATTGTTAAATTTAGAATTTCAAAGAATAAAATTTGAAATCGGATTTGAGAGGAAAAATGTAAATTGGGCCAAATTGGGATTTTGAATATAATGGAAAGTTTATGAAATGGGTAAATGGAAAGTATAGTTTTCTGGAGATTAAATTTATGAAATTATAAATTGTTTAAAATAACGGTGTTTATTTTAATAATGACTAATGTTATCCGGAAATTAAAAATATGTTAAAATGGAGTTTCCCACTATAAATTAACAAGTTCAAATGAAAAACAGAATGTTTTGAAATGCCGTATTTCATTGGAATGTAACTAAGTGAATTGGAAATTTGGCTTCCATTGAAAATTCACCAAGATGCTTATTTAAAAATGTTTAAACTATATTAAAAAAATGAATTTCCGAAAATGGGAAAAATTGTGATTTAACTTCGGAGGAAGTTATAGTTAAGTATGGAATTGGAAATTTATGTTGAAATCATAAATTGAATTGAAATTAATCAGTGGATTTATATGAAAGAGTACTTTGGAATGTTTTGAAACGAGAAAGTGTTTCCCTGGGAAAACCAAGTAAATGTTTTACAAAAGATTTTATTTAACTAAGGTTAAGTTTTAACTTGTTTTAAAAGTATTTTTAAGAAATCGTTATTTTTAAAGAAATAAATTAATAATTTTAATACCGTAATAATTTGGGAGTATATTAGCAATTATTTTTACAAATGGATTTATTTAAAAGTTGGTTTTAGCTTAAGTTGTTAAAATTAGCATTTTTCTTCTTATAACGCTATTTTGAATTTAGTGAAACTAAAACCCTTATTTTTAAATCAAAGTTTATGTGTTAATAACTAGTTTTCTTCACATATTTTAAATTTATATTTTGAGTAAATAAATAGAAGTAATTTTCATATTTTAAAGTATATTTCAGTATAAAGTATTTTTAACTGTTTTAAATGCAAATTGTTTTATACTTGGTTATTCCCGATGGGAATAAAGGGTAAAAGATTTACCTTGTAAAGGAAGAGTTTTGGAAAATTGTTTCCAAACGAGTTTTGAAAATGTGAAAATATATCTTTGAAAGATATTAGAAGAAAATAAATAATATGGAGATTATTTATTGTGTGATGGATGTGTATGGATGTTTGTGAACATTAATTGATAGTTAAATCACCGACTATCAATATTGGCCAAATGCGCGATCGTTTCGAAGAGACCGGGATCGAGTTTCCGTATACCGGGATTCTAGGTCTGGAGACTCGAATAGCACTTCGATCCGGTTTGTACGTTTCGTGTAACGTGTTCGGAGTCGAAGATGGAGCAGTGAAGTGCAAGGGCTAGTCGCTACTAATCCTGAGGATATTTCCAAAATGGATGTAGTAGGGGTAGTGCCTTCGGTTCCGTTCGGACCCGGGACGGACTTATATGGACGAATGCTTTCGTGACATCGTCAGGTGGACGATGGGCATTCAAAGTGAAATGTTCTATAAAGGTATCGTTTAGCCTCGAGCCTCATCAACCGGGAATGACTGAAAATCAGGGGATATGCAGCAAGGCTTCGTGGGTAGCCCCCACTTGAGAGTAAGGTCATCCCTGTCTAGATGTCCCTTTTATTTCGGCTTAGTGGTGCGGTTGCTGATCACAACCGTGGGGTGATTTTACTTGGAATTATCCAGTAAGGGATGATTCCGGTCTTGTGTTGCAGGGGAGCGGGCGTACTCCTCGGTACTGTGATCTAGGCCACGTACTGTGACAGGTGGTACCCCAGTGCCTAGTCATTCGTTGGAAATCCATTCTCCCTACGTGCCTGTACGGTTTTGATTGTGCCCAACTATTGTTGAAATGTGAGATGCAAGCATTTCAGCTAGATTCTATTTTACTTTCTATAGACACTATTATAATATCAGAGGATTTTAATATAAAAGTGTTTTAGCTATCGTAAGGTAAAAACCCGACATGTTTATTCGTGGCGTGGTCTTACGAGATGCTTTTGTTTCAAAGGATTTTTGAAACTTTAATAATCAATTGGGTGTATTTATGATGCGCTGGTATTCCAGACTGACTCGGGTGTTATTTTATTATAATGCTCGGGTCAGACCGAGTATATTTTCAGGATAGGTTGCTATGGAGCAGAAGAGGAGCTGGAGCCGAGACGTATTTCTCGTACTTGTATTATTCCGCTGCTGTGATTGTTGAGATTGTTTGACTGGCTATGGTTGGTTGTATTGATATACTCTGATGATGATGTATTGTATATAAAAAGATATAGTTTTCGTTTGTGTAAAGATCTGTTCTATATATTATATTTTATCCGCTGCGAGTGTGAGGTTCTGATTTTGTTTAGTTCTTTCTTCTTCTTCTACCTTCTTTCTTTTCCTACAATCTGTCTTTTTCGACGTTCGATCGTCGGCATATTATACTGTTGAGTATTTTGTGTCGATTTTCGAGGGTCGAGAAGGGCGGGTCGTCACAAGGAGGCATCTTGGTTTCGTTTAAAAATGTTTAGGGTTTGGTAATATAATTGGAAATTGGCAGAGAGAAAATATGATATGAGGTTTGAAAAGTGAAAAGCAACTGTCGTTATTTTGGGGTTATAATAACAGTAGATTGAGTTCCTAACGTCTGAGTTTGAAAATAGACGTCTGGTTTGCCCTAAAAATTATACAGATAAAGCGAACAGACGTCTATTTGGTATATGTTAGACGTCTGGTTTGGCAAAGTTTGAAAAATTTAGAGGCAGAAAGACTAATCAGACGTCTGGAGGTTAACACAAACGTCTGTTTTCTGTTTATTTGTGAAACAGATAAGTCAGTCAGACGTCTGGATATTAGTTCAGACGTCTGGATTATTCTAAATGTGTTTTGGAGAAGGCAAAGCTTCATTCCAGATGTCTAGGGACTATATCAGACGTCTGACATATGCACAGTGCTTAAAGTTGTGACATATATCAGTGAATCAGACGGCTGAGGACAATAGTTAGACGTCTGAAAGAATTAATTTTGTTAAAAATAGTATAAAATTGATGGTTTTATATATTTATCAATTATTGACAATAAAAGTCTTTATTATTGGAAAGTGTATACCAACTTACAAAATACATACAATAATTAATTTTGATTTTATTTATTTAGAAGGCGACGGTGTTTTCAGATTTCCTGAGTCATTATCCTTCCATGGTCTAAGTGGAGACCATATATTCCTTCGTTCGTGGGTCCGTGGGGAGCCAGAATATCGTCTTGGCGAAGGATCAGAAGAAGTGCGATACGAAGAAGATGGATCTAATGAACTACAAGGTTTTGGTAGTGGTTCAAGTACATCTTTCTTTCGGGACGAGCAAAACTTCATCGCCACTTTTTCCAGAAAACTAAAATTTCGTGCTGTAACTTTCTGTTCAAAATAAAGTTCTCGTTGAAGATCCATCTGTTGTTTTTGGTAATGATGAATTTCATCAATTTTCTCCTTTGTATTAGGAGAAGTAAACAAGGATCTTTTCGTCTTTTTAGTCTCTGGAGTAAACCCCGTATGATACGAGGACCACCTGTTTGTCGGTTCTTGTGGAGTAGGTGTCGGAAGACGTTGTGGTGTATCTACTGCGCTGTCCGTCGATGGTGTGGAGACAGAGATAGATATATAGGAACTTCCAGAAGACATTATTTTTCTAAATTATAAGAGTTTGATACTTTGTATATATTTGTAATATAACCATGTGTATTTATATATGCTGAAAGGGTTATTTATAGGAAAACTAATTTCCTAAAATTTTAATGGTTCAAAAATTTCAATAATTTGTGGTAATGAAAAGGTGAACTAAATTTAGTTTTTAATTAAATTTATTTGAAAACCTTTATCATATAATTGACTAATGCTTAACAAGTTGTGTTTTTAGATTTTCTACTAGTAAAACATTTGTAATAACAGGAGAGTTAGATATACCAGAGTTGATGACTTCTCCAATGCCTATGACAAATCCCTTTGAATTGTCCCCAAATGTTACCATTCCACCATCGATGTATGTTATATTTGACAACATTTTTGAATTTCCAGTCATATGTTTGGATCAACCGCTATCTAGTATTCATTTCTCCTTATTTTTTATTTTGGGTACCTGCAAGATAAAAAATATTTTAATTGGTACCCACATATTTGATTAGGGTCCTAATTGTTAGAGGGAGGTAGCCATACCCAAGATGGTTTGGTACCTTTATAAATATAATTTTTATTATAAACTACATTTTCTAAGTAATTATTGATATACTTTTGTCTAATCAATTTATTATTTGTTTTAGGAACCCAAATTTTAAAATTTTTTGTATTCAATTTTTGTTTAGATAAACTTCTAGTTTTTATATAACTAATATTTTTAGCATTATTTTCTTTTTGTTTAGAGCATTTTTCAAATCCTATTCCATTTCTATTACCTGATGGTTTAGATATTTTGATAAGATTTTCCAAATCTTGTTTTCCTTTGTTGAATTTTGACACATTATTGGTAATTTTATCTAATTTTTCTTTTAACTCTCTATTTTCTGTTTTCAATAATTCAATACCCTTTTTAAAATCAACATTTTCTTTTAGTAAATTTTCTTTTTCTAGAGTAATGTTCTCACTTTCTATCACATTATTTCTTAACTTTTCTTGAGATATTTCAAGTTCTAATCTATTTACTTTTACTATATATTCTTTGTTCAATTTTTTTATTTGTCTAAATTTATCATCTAATTCTATGCTAAGTTCAAGTAATTCTTCATAGCTAAGTTCCGGACATACCTCATCTTTTTGTGCCATAAAACACACATTAGCTTGTTCTCCGTCACTATCGCTATCACTTTCTGAAGATGAAGAATCAGAATCATCCCACGTTACCTTGAAAGCTTTCTTCTTTTTGAGTTTTTCAGATTTGCTCTTCTTTTTATCATTGTTAAGTTTTGGGCAATCCTTCTTCATGTGTCCGTATTGATCACATTCATAACACTTAATTTGAGATAGATTTGTTAAGTTGGTTTTTCCTTCTTTTTGAAACTTGGTCATCTTTCTAAATTTCTTGAATCTATTGTAGTTTTTGGCAATGAATACTATCTCATTTTCATCTAAATCTGAGTCATCATTCTTTATTGATGGAAATGCTATGTTCTTCGTCTCCAAATTTAATTCTTTACGTGCCTGCAAATTAGCTTCATAGGACATCAAATTTCCTACCAACTCTTCAACTTTGAGAGTAGAGAGATCATTAGCTTCTTCAATAGCTAATACCTTTCTTTCCCAATCAGGTGTTAAAGAGTTGAGTATTCGAGAAACTAGATCAAAATCAGTAAACTTAACTCCTAATGCCATAAGATCATGTTGAATAGTTTGAAATCTTGAATACATGTCTACTATAGTTTCATTTTAAATGATGAAAATTGATTTTGCAAAATTGAAATTTTAGTTTGTTTGACCTTTGTTGTACCTTCATGTGTAATTTGTAAGGTACGCCAAATATCAAATGCAGTAGTACATAACATGACACGTGAAAATTCATTTTTGTCAAGTGAGCAAAACAGAACATTCATAGCTTTAGCATTATTTGATGCTAAGGTCTTTTGTGCATCGGTCCATGTGTTCATAGCAGTAGTTGGAGCTTCATATTTATCTTGAGTGGCTGACCAAATTTCTAAACCATTAGCTTCCATAAAAATTCTCATACGTGTAGACCAATATGAATAATTAGAGCCATTAAAAAGTGGAGGTCGTGCTGTGGATTGTCCTTCTTGAAAAATACTTGCCATATTAGAATGATTTAAAAAACGTGTTACTGTTCTTTTAAATGAACCTTGCTCTGATACCAATTGAAAGTCTATATGAGTGGATCGTATAGATTATATACAAGTATAAACAGCTAACTATATAATATAACTCTATAAACGATAGTAGCAAAGTAAATGAAAATAATCACACCGGTATTTTATACTGGTTCGGACCTCCCGTCCTACGTCTAGTCCCGAAGCTCCTCTTCAGAATTTCCTTTCAACTAACCCTCGCTTAACCCGGAGGAACAGGTTTACAATAGTAGAGTTTCTTTGTCGAGAATGTGTTCTGTAACACGGATGTTGACTATTGAGTACAAAAGTGCTTCCAATATATATCTATCTTGAGAATATCTGAATGAGGAGTTCTATATATATGGAAGGGTTGATTACAGTTATTTGATTGCTTATAGATCAGGAATAAATCAGAGTACAAGAGATAAGAGTGTAAGTAAGTCAGGTTGATATCTTCTCTTGAATTCCTGATGCTATTTATAGTGATGAAGAGTTTTCTTGTATAGTTACATCTGTTGTAATCTTCGTAAAGTCGCTTCTGATGGTGATGAAGAGTTGCGACAAAGATAAGTGGATGTGTCTTTTCGAATGTGGTAGTTGAGCTTTGAAAATGCACAGTCGAGTCTCGAATCAGACGTCTAGAAAGTAACCTCAGACGTCTGGTCTTCATATCTGTTTTAAGCCTGGGTACTTTTCAGACGTCTGACGTTGGTATCCAGACGTCTGGTTTCTTCTGAATTATGAACCAGAGGAATCATTCAGACGTCTGGATAGTGCTCTCAGACGTCTGAAAGTGTGCATGTTGCTTTATCTTGTGCATGTCCTATTTCTCTTCAATCTCTACTGATTTGACGTCTTTTGATTCTTCTCTTGAGTGTTGCTTTAGTCTCTTTGGTGACGTTACTCTATCAACTATCTGTAAATATAGATATATATGTACATTCGATTTCCATTGTATAGTTGTTATCATCGAAACCATAGAATTGATTTCCTAACAATCCATATGAACACTAATTTTATAAACCGTTTCCAAATCCTTTGAAATTTACATATGTTATTAAAAAGGGGTTAAAAAATGTTTTAGAGTTTAAAAATCATTTAAAAACAACATTAAACATCATATAGTGGCTAATTAGGGATTAGAGGCTTAAAACCACTCACCTAAATCCTAAGCAATCCCACACAATCTAGAAGGCACGAAATCCAAGAATGAAAAGTAGCTCCAAGATGATCTCTAGCAGAAAATCTCCAATCAAAGATGCTAATCTTCCTCTACTGACATATTTTGGCTAATTAAGGTAAGGATTATGGTAACTGTTCGTCGACGGAATTTCTATCGGTTTAGAAAACCGTCGAACGAATTTCGAAATAAAAATAACCGCAAGCGCACGGCGTACACTTGTAGTACGTGGCGAATACGGGTCGATCCGTAGGGAATTGATGATTTTAAAATTCTATTCAATCAAATTAACCAAAGTTGAAAGTGTGATTAGCTAAAAATGTAAGAAACTAACAAAAACTAGCAAAAGAAAAATAGATAAAAATATGAGAGTTAAATGACAATTTAGAGATAAATCCACTCTCTAGATCATATAATTCAATAATTAATGAAATTATGATCTCTTTTTTGGTCACAAGTGAGTTTAAATGATGTGTTTATCATAAGTATGGCTTATTTGTGCTATTAATTAGCTCAACATAAGCCATCAAACTATAACACACCCCTTAAACCACTTACTAACTCTCATGAAAACAACAACAAAGTTGAAAATGAAATCTATTTTAAGCATGACCTATTAACTATTGTTTAGAAATATAGGCCATCAAATTTTAATTTCACATTCACTTCATTACCATCATGATATGTAGATGAAGAGGTAATTATTGCTTGTGATTGTTTAAGCATAGCATATTTGTTATTCACAAAATAGACTATCAAATTCAACATGAAACTATAAATCACATCAACATTCCTTTAAGCACAAAAGAGATCAAAATTATCAAAATGTTGAAGCTACATGATTAGAGGCTTCATTACCCCTAAATTGAAGAGGTTTAGCTTCTCATATTTGTTATCATATCAACAAATATAGCTTGCAATGTAGAACAAAACAAAGAGGAAAAGAGAGCTAAATGAAAGAAAAAAAACTAATCTACTTGCATAAAAGAAATTCTACACTACTAGCATGAAAGGAAATGAACATGTAAGTAAAAGGAAATAATAATTAACATTGCAAAAAAGAAAAGAAGATTACATAAAATAAAAATGGCTAAGTAGCCATGAAAGAAAAAGAGAGCTATCTTTTTATTTTCCTAAGAGAAGAGAGCCTAAAAGAGGGACTAAGGGAGAGAGGGTTACATGAAGATAAGGGGTATTTATACAAGTGTTAAACCCTAATTCATATTTTTGGGGAATGCTCAAATTGCCCTTTAGGTAGTGTGGTGACCAAGTAATCATTAACAACCACTAATCCCCCACTTAAATGTACATGAAGCTTTTAAATGTCCTTTTATCATGTGCTTAGTTCCTAATAGAAAATCAAGGTAAGTGGGTGGGGTCCTCCATGATCATCACTTTGAATTATTTCCATCTTCATTTGTTCTCTTCACTCTTGTGCATGCATATGAAGCCACTTGTAAAATTCACCAAATTTCCTATAAAACAACATAGAAAATTCCAAGTAAATTTTCACAATTTAATAAATGCATAAAAATGACCATTTTACCCCTTTATGAAGATGAATATGTGACAATTTCAAATAATTTGAATTTTTGTTTAAACAAGTTAAAATACCCAATATGATCATTTATTTAATTTAAATAGATTAAATATGGTGGTAAAAATATGCACATTTACGTGCACATCAAATACCCCCACACTTATCTTTTTATTCGTCCTCGAATAAAGAAAAAAAATCCGTTTTCATAGGGAGCACGATTGCATTGAGCGTATGCAACAAGCCCTTAAACCTCTGGGTGTCCCCAGTAGGACGAGTGTTGTCTCGTGAGGGTTTTCAGCGGATACTACCCACAAAATCCAAATGCAGGATGAAAATATTTACAAAATGCAAGATTTATTTACAAAGGGATGAATGCGAGTTTTGAAAATATTTACGAATGAAGGATTTACTTTTAAACTAACACAAATAAGTTAAATATAGGTTTGGTTATTATCTTGAAAATTTAAGTCATTTACTTGTCAAAATTTCCAACAAAAATCAAGTTATCATAACAAATAGACTATAATTTAACTTGTTTCGGTTGATAACAAAGTGTAATTATAAAATGAATCCTCGGTTGATTATCAAAGTTTATCAAAGTGGTATATTCATTTATTTTCAATAACAAGTCAAATCAAATAAGTTAAAAATAGTGCTTGGATTTCAATTGCTTACTCTCTCCATTTTTTCTTTTGAAAATTTTGTTGATATTAACAATATTTACAAACGCCTAACTCAGATAAACAGAGGCCAGATATATTACCCATGCACTGCCTTGTGGACTGATGTGAGGGGAATACAGAGCATGGCGAGTGAACACACAAGTGTGAACACTTATTGACTATAGGCGTTATTAGTAAAATAATTTTTATACACACACCTAACTCATATAAACTAAGGCTAGATATACCGATCGTGCACTGCCTTTTGGGCTTACGTGAGAAGGGTACAGAGCATGGCGAGTGAACACACGAGTGTGAACACATGACTCTAGGTGTTTATTAAGAAAATATATACATATATACAAGAAATATATTATTTTTTGTATTTTGTATTTTTTTTCTTTTTGTTTTTTTTGTTTTTTTTCGAAGAGAGAGTTTTGCAAAATCATCTTCGCACCATTTAACTTAGAAGACAAAAAAAATGTTATATCCTTTACTTTAAATTTACCACTTTTTAAAACAAAGATTTTCAATTAGGATATATTTCATAATTATCACGTATAAATCTTCCTATATACTAGTTAAACCATTTTTATTTGTAATCAAACTTCATTTTTATTTTTGTTAAGACGAATAAATTTTCAAAAATTTCAATTTAGTAAACCAAAACCATATATTTATCCTATAGTGTTTCTTTAAAAATAAATCAAAAATGCTTAAAAAATAAAATTTGTTGTTTTTTGTTTTTTTTTCAAAATTTAAAAATAAACCATGAAAAATCGAAAATGATGATGAGTCTCCCCCTACACTTGATTTTGACTGTGTCCCCACAGTCAACCCAAGTGGAAGGAGAAAAAAAAAACATGACCTTTATTTAAATGAAAATTAACGGTATTTACACGAGATCAGAAAGTATATCGTCAAAAAGTAAATGAAACAGTCTTTCAAAGACCGATTCATTTGTCTCGTCAAATATGCGAGACACAGCTTAAGCTCGGAAAACCAAATCATAAAAGATTTCGAAATTGAATGTTGATTTGGAAAAACGAATGTCGTTTTATTGAAAACCATACGAGTTGTTTTATTTTCGATGATTTTCGGGGTTGATAGAATAATTGTTTGAAATTCAAATTTATTATCACCATATTGAAATTCAAATTTATCATTGAAAACTTCTTCAAAATTATTGAATTCAAAATCAAAATGGTGATTTAAATCATCCCCTTTAGAATTCGACAACTAGTTTTCAAAAAGTCTAAAGAAATCGTGTTCGTTAAATTCGTCTTCCTTATTTGGATTATGAACAACTTCATCGTATATCTCAAGTTCAAAATCTAAAGTTGTTGTATTCAAATTTTTGAAATCGAGAAAAGGAAGATCGAATTTTATATTTGTTTCCACACCCTCAAAAGAATTGAAATCCAACTCAATTACCAATTTTTCAACAACTTCGTTAAGATCGTTATTTTCAATTTCAAAAGTTGTTATTTGGAAATCGTCGATTTGGGTAAAAGATGGATTATTATTTGACTCGTCACCCATTGGAAGTTGATATATTTTTTCACGTTGTTTCATACATGTTTCAAACAACGAATCCATGTGAACGTCGTAAAATTCATTCATTTGCTCAACAAAATCCAATTTATAATTATTAACATGAGAATTTTCACATGGAAATTGTTGAGAACAAAGATTTTCAATCAAAACGTGGTTAAGATTATTCCCGTTGCCAAATTCGTTTGAAAAGTTGTTTCCATTTCCATTTTGAGTTTGAAAATCATTTTGGAGTTCGAAATTGAATTGGCATGGGTTATAATCAAAATCGGTTAAATTTTGAATTGAATTCAAGTTTTGATCACTTTGAAAACTTGGTCTTGAATCATTACACAATTATGAATTACAAAAATCATTTATCTCTCGATTTTGTTGTGTAGAGAGTTCGAGTAAAGATGAAATCATTTCAATGCTATTTTCGAGATTCGAGGGTTGTTCGACATTTTGAAAATTTTGTGGTTCAAAATTCGAATCGTTTAAACAATAGTTGTTGTTGAAATATCCATAAAAATTTGAAGTGAAATTATATGGATTATATTGATTTTCACAACTATGGTAAAATTCAAGTGAGTGGGGAAACTCGGACATTTTCAAGACTGTTTTTAGTTTTTTTTATAAAGGAAAAATATTTACAAAAAGAATTTATTTTTCAAAATGGAAAATTGATTTTTGTTTTGTTTTTCTTGTTTTTCAAATTTTTTTCTTTGTTTTTGAAAAGGTTATATATATATATATATTTTCTAAATTTTTTTGGATTTTTGAAATTTCAAAGAAAAAGGATTTAAAATTTTTTAAGGAAATGGAATATTTACAATTTTTTTAGTTTTGGATTTTGAATTTTTTTTAAATATGTATGAACTAATGTAACTAAATTAATGCAAGGGTTAATTACAAATGATTTATCCTAAGTTAACCCAAAATTGTATAATTACAAATTGTCTTAAATCAACAAGATAGTTCTCAGCCAGGTAACGGGCAGGAGTTATCGGTGCACCACGAATCACCGTAGCAATGCAGCCAAAGGTTTAAGTACCTTTAGAGGAACAACCACTATAATATTTACGAATCACCGTAGTATTTATAAATGGTTATTACTCTGCCGTAGCCTAGACACCAAGAAATTAAATTATCGAAAGAGGACAAATTATCAATATACAATTAAGTGTTATTGATGTCTAATTGTTATTATTAATCAAAATCTAGGATGAAATGCAAAGTAGAAAATAAACGTGTATTAACAATGCAACTACGAATGAAATTTCCGTTTTTGGTTTTTTGTTTTTTTTGTTTTTTTTTCTAAAATGCAAGCGAACAACAATGCAAGAAAAATACAAACTAGAGATGAAAGCAAATATATTTTTTTAACAAGCAAGCGGAGCAGTTTTATAGCAGCAGCTCCTCTTCTTCTAAAATTCTACTTTGTCAATGTAACGACCCGAGATTTTATAACAATTAACTATCGTCAATGTGACGCTCAAATTGTTTGTTTAATTCAGCTGAAGTTTTAATCGAGTTGAAAATTCTTTTGTAATTCGTTAAAAGAATTTTACGGGCTTTTTAAATAAACTAACAACATACTTAACCCATACCTTCTTTATACCAGCCCATACCTTTACCACGTTTTTAAAACGACATCCCCATCCCCATCCCCTCTCATTCACTCGTGCCCGAGAATAAATCAAAGAAAGAAAAAAATGGTGGCGTCTCAAAATTTTAGGGCTTGGCCTCGTTCTCGTTCTCCTCTCGACGATCTGGCGAATTGGGGCTTTCGTTCGTTCTTTCGATGCTTGCTAGGGCTTCGTCTTCGATTATCTCGCGCGCGACCTCTTCGATTTAAGGTGAGTAAACTGACTCACATCTAATTCAATTCCTCACTGCGTGTTTTGGGTTTGAATCCCCTGGTCTTTATTCGTGTATATGTTGAGATGGTTGGGTTTTTAATTCTGTGATTTTGTTCGTTTCCTGGATAATCACTGTTTCGAGTTGAGTTTGATGATAGTGATTGTGTCTCTGTGATTTTAGCTATGCTTGGATCTTCGTTCGTACATGTATATTTGAATTCGACACCTATAAATATATTTTAATTAACTTGTTCATTTACGAATTCAACACTACTTTGTTCATCTCGGCATTGATCAGTTTTGTTCATTGATGATGATTGTTGGCATTTGGGTTTTGATGTTCTTATGAGATGATTTTGGGCTTCGATTTGGTTACCATTCGACCTTTGACATTGGCTATTGGTAAACTTGAAATTCTTGTTCACTTCTGCCTTGACTTCGAACTTGTCTTTTGGTCTTTGATGCATTGTTTCGAGGCTACACACGCGTTGACCTCTGGTTTGGCATCTTGTAGTTGGGTGTTTGGTTCATCACGACATCGGGTTGACACTTGAACTATTTGATGATTTTACACTACTTCCACTATTGCCACTACTACTACACACGCCTGTATACCCATCCCTTTTTGACATGTCCATGTTGCTTTGTCCTTTCCATTGGGCCTGTATATATTTGGTCACCAGATCATGTGTACTAATTTGAGTCTGCACTTACACTGTCTCTGACCTTTTGGCATTTCAGTTGCATTTCTTGATCTTTACTTCCCTGTTGCCAGTCTGGGTTGCACTAGTCATTTCCAGTGCTTGATCATTTGTATATACTTCTTGCCTACAGTGATAAGCTTGCTTTCTTGACCTGGCTTGAGTTTTGTCATTTGGACATCACTGAGTGTTTGATTATATGTTGCAATTGGTACATTCATGTTTGAGGCTTCTGTCCCAGTTCGTATGTAGGTAATTTGAACTGTGGTTTGGTTGATTCCTTGAATAATTAGCTTTGGGCTTGGTTTCAGTGTGTAAACCATTCTATGACACTTTGGTTTTCTTCTTGCTGCTTGATTAATTTGTGGTTTCACATGCGTGCATACATACCATTGTATGTGTGCATGTATATGTGTTGACCCTACACATGTGGGTTCACTGTACTTAATCCCCTGACCAGTCACTTCTTGATCATTCTGTTAAGTTTGAATGTGTAGTCTTCATTGTATGTCTGCACTCCCATCTGTATTACCTTGTATTACATGATGATGGTCTTTGTATTGTACAGTTGCACTTGTAGTTTGCATTGAATCTAGTATCATTCTTTGAGACAGTTGCATATTGTCTCACTTCGATTTTTGTTCTGGCTTCCTTATGTCTCAGCCTTGAGTCTGGTTTTGCTTGAAGTTGTAGCTTGCATCCTTGTTGTTTCCAGTTGCACGTGATCATTGATTCCTTGGTTCACTTGTCATGTTGAGGCTGCACTTCCCTGTTTGTTACTTGACCCGAAGTTTGGCCCTCATGTAGTTGTCTGTACTTATCTATTTCTTGGTGGTTGTGACCACTGCCTGTTTCAATCTACGTATGGTTTAGATCATAGTCTCGACCCTGTCCACTGCTGCATTATGTTGTACCGGTACCGCACTTCTGTACACTTTGCAGTCTTGCCCTTGTATTCATGTGGTGCTATCTCGAAGCCTGTACATTGCTATGTTGTGTTTATATCCATGTTTGAACCTGACTGGGTATTGAATTATATGGTCGAGGCATAAATTTTATGTTTTGACCATCTCATTTGAATTTATGCTTGAGTTGAATCCGGCTTAAACTCTCGGATTTGACCTTTGCCGTTTCGACGTACGGTAGTGGCGAGGCAGTGCACGCGTGCGTGTACTGCAGCCATACCGAGATTTGATTTAATTTGATGCCATCTGTTTCTGTGTCATTAAGCGTATTTTGAAATGGTTCATTTTAAATTAAGTTGGATTTGTTGGATTTTGGATTCATTGATCTTCTGAGTACTTGATAGACTGTATTGGCGAGGCAGTACACGTTAGCGTGTACTGCAGCCAATCAGCACTATTGTTTTTAAATTGACATTTCAATTGTTTAAACTGATCTGGATTGCTGATTTGTTGATTTACACTGCTTAGTGTTATATCTGCCGTTATCCAATTCTCGTATCGAGAGTTGGATATACGAGATTTCTAGGATTGTCGTCTATTTGACTATTTGATTATTATTGCTTCTGTGCACTAATAAACTGGTTTGAATTAGACTGACCTGGGTATTATTTTCTTTTGAATGTAATACTCGGGTCAGACCCGAGTTATTTCAGGTTGTAGATTTTCTCCTTTGAGTTGCTGTTCAGGATTTGAAGACTTTTCACATCTTCTGAAGTTGTCAGTGTCACTTTGTAGTAGTCGCGTCATTGTATAGAACGATATGTATTCATGTATATTAGTCGATAATGTACTTGTTTATATAACTTCTGGAGTCGACAGTTGTAGTTGTATCATGTGTATCGTGTCAACTATATTGTAACTGACATCGGTTATATATATATGAGATTATTGTTATTCTGTGTTCCGCATTTATATTATCTGTGTTATTGTTATATCTAATGTCCTAAACTATTATGAACTATCGTGGTTTGTTTTATACTGATAATTGGATATGTCGATGGGAGTAAATAAATAGTAGATGAAAAATAAAAAGTATATACCACTCCTATCGAGATAACCAATATTAGTGTAAGGCCAATTACGGATGGTCGCTCCTATCCAGCCTTATTCTTCGTAATAATAGACAGTATTTCTTTTAATACTCTTTGTTATTATGAGCATAGAGGTGGGGCGTCACAGTTGGTATCAGAGCTTGGGGTTTATGGACATAATATAAAACATAACTTGGATGGAACATATGTTACAACTATTGGTCGATGTTTTATTTGTACTTTGAGTCAAAACTAAAGTTTTGAAATTTGGATGAAATTTTTAAATAACTTTATTTAAAAATAAAAGTGAAACTGTGTTTTGTGATTTGATTGAATTGTGTTCTGTTTATCAGAGTGCGCAGCGGAAACTGTCTTCGCTGAGTACAACTGGTAATCAACTGGTAATCTTTTTGATTTAAGAATCAAAATACGAAATTGATATGAATTTCATTTGTTGTTTACATACCTGTAATTATTTGTTTCTTTGAGAATTTCGAATCCAAATTGAGGATTCGAAGAGATTGCAGATATGTGATTTTTGTTGAAATTTCCGCTGGCTTTCTTTTGTGCTAATCATCTATTGATTAGATTTTGCTGTTTTGAATTATCTTCATTGAAGATACATTTGAATGATTTCTCTATTCATTTTGTAGTACGTGCAAAAATTTGAATTGCACGTTATTGCATTTATTTTACGTTGAACCGATGCTTGGTTATGATACGTATTTTGTTGCCGTTATTTTTTAATGGACTCTTTACACCAATGCTGAATTTTTGAGGCACGGTGTTTTGTTGGCAATTTTAATGAATGAAAATTCACTGATGTCACATTTTGATGTGAATTCTTTTGATAAGATATTTGGTGTTGTAAAATTTCTGTCGCTTTGACTTCAGTAACAACAAAATTTTTAACAGTGGATTTTCAAGCGGTTATTCCGCAATACTGATGTGTAACCGTTTTTACGGTATTTTGAGAAGTACAATTTCCTTATCGAAATTGTTACTGATTTGCTGTTTTAATCACGTGATTGGAAAATCGTTTTAAAAATGAAAATTGTTTTATAAATTTTAACGATTTGCGTTTTCAAAAGAATGAGAAAGCGACTTAAACGATTCAGCAAAATCGAGGATTATGACCCCTTTCTTTTACTGTTTCGCTTAACTCCGGACTTGTCCAGTTGAGAATGCGAATTGTTATTTAAAAAAAAAAAAAATATTTTGCGATTTCAAAAGAATGAGGAAGCGATTTAAACGTTTCAGCAAAATCGAGGACTATGACCCCTTTCTTTTACTGATTCGCTTAATTCCGGACTTGTCCGTTTGAGAATGTGAAATGTATTTTTACAAAATACACAATTTTGCACTTTCAAGGAAACGATGAAGTGATTTAAACGATTTAGCAAAAGTGCGGAGTATGGAACCACACTTTTACTATTTCGGTTAACTCCGGACTCGTTAATTGAATATCTGTTGTTTTGATGATTCTACACTTTCAAGGAAACGATGAAGAGAATTAAACAATTTAGTAAAACTCGTGGTTATGGGACATGTGCGTTTACTATTTTGGTTAATTCCGGACTCGTAAATTGAAATATTTGATGTTTTCGTGTGCTTTCGAGCCACTATGATGGACCTTCGGGTCATATGATGGACCTTCGGGTCAAATACCAGTACTAGACCTTCGGGTCACTCTGCGGACCTTCGGGTCAATCTGATGGGCGCCAAAAATTATGTTGAGTACTTGGTAGGCTTCGGCCATATGTTGTTGCACGTGCGGCGAATTAAAAACTCGCCATCTGATGGGATCGATCCAAGCTTTTATGTTGATTTTCTAGTCTTCTTAATTGATTTCTAGATATTTGTTGCTTCCAATTATCTGCAGGTAATTGGATATTTGTTGATATGAGTTCTGATTATCGTTTTTGATAATCAGATATTTGTGTTTCTAATTATCGCTTGTGATAATTAGATATTTGTTGATATGAGTTCTGATTATCGTTTTTGATAATCAGATATTTGTGTTTCTAATTATCGCTTGTGATAATTAGATATTTGTTGATATGAGTTCTGATTATCGTTTTTGATAATCAGATATTTGTGTTTCTAATTATCGCTTGAGATAATTAAATATTTGTTGATATGAGATTTAATTATCGCCTTTGATAATTAAATATTTGCTGATTTCGAATTTAATTATCGCTTTAGATAATTAAATATTTGTTGCTTTGAGATTTAATTATCGCTTTTGATAATTAAATATTTGCTGATTTGAGATTTAATTATCGCTTTAGATAATTAAATATTTGTTGATATGAGATTTAATTATCGCCTTTGATAATTAAATATTTGCTGATTTCGAATTTAATTATCGCTTTAGATAATTAAATATTTGTTGCTTTGAGATTTAATTATCGCTTTTGATAATTAAATATTTGCTGATTTGAGATTTAATTATCGCTTTAGATAATTAAATATTTGTTGATATGAGATTTAATTATCGCCTTTGATAATTAAATATTTGCTGATTTCGAATTTAATTATCGCTTTAGATAATTAAATATTTGTTGATATGAGATTTAATTATCGCCTTTGATAATTAAATATTTGCTGATTTCGAATTTAATTATCGCTTTAGATAATTAAATATTTGTTGTTTTGAGATTTAATTATCGCTTTTGATAATTAAATAATTGCTGCTTTGAGATTTAATTATCGCTTTTGATAATTAAATAATTACTGCTTTGAGATTTAATTATCGCTTTAGGTAGTTAAATATTTGTTGCTTTGAGATTCAATTATCGCTTTTGATAATTAAATAATTGCTGCTTTGAGATTTAATTATCGCTTTTGATAATTAAATAATTACTGCTTTGAGATTTAATTATCGCTTTAGGTAGTTAAATATTTGTTGCTTTGAGATTTAATTATCGCTTTTGATAATTAAATATTTGCTGCTTTGAGATTTAATTATCGCTTTTGATAATTAAATAATTACTGCTTTGAGATTTAATTATCGCTTTAGATGATTAAATAATTGTTGCTTTGAGATTTAATTATCGCTTTTGATAATTAAATATTTGCTGATTTGAGATTTAATTATCGCTTTTGATAATTAAATAATTGCTGATTTAAAATTTGATTATCATTTTGATAGTTGAATGTTTGTTGATTTGAGAAATTCAACTATCGTTTTGATGATTGAATATTTGCGATTTTTGAGATTTGAGTTTCGTCTTTTTCTCTGGAGATTCAAGTGAGTAATTTGATTTACTCACATTCAATTCATGCTCTGTAGGGGATTTCTGCTCTGTTTTCCTTCTCTTTTAGTTGCTGGAACTCGATTGTTCTTGCTTTTGTTAGTCGTCTGATTTTGATCCCTGATTCCCACGATGTTGACTCTTTTGATTTGAATCAGTCGAACCTTTCGATTTCTTATCTAATACTTCCCCTGCTGACATTTGCTTTGCTTATGCACTCGTCATTGCCTTGCTCTTTTGATTGTTACCTTCTGTCCATTTATTCCTTATAATTGCGAGGACGCAATTCCTTTAAGGAGGGGAGTCTGTAACGACCCGAGATTTTATAACAATTAACTATCGTCAATGTGACGCTCAAATTGTTTGTTTAATTCAGCTGAAGTTTTAATCGAGTTGAAAATTCTTTTGTAATTCGTTAAAAGAATTTTACGGGCTTTTTAAATAAACTAACAACATACTTAACCCATACCTTCTTTATACCAGCCCATACCTTTACCACGTTTTTAAAACGACATCCCCATCCCCATCCCCTCTCATTCACTCGTGCCCGAGAATAAATCAAAGAAAGAAAAAAATGGTGGCGTCTCAAAATTTTAGGGCTTGGCCTCGTTCTCGTTCTCCTCTCGACGATCTGGCGAATTGGGGCTTTCGTTCGTTCTTTCGATGCTTGCTAGGGCTTCGTCTTCGATTATCTCGCGCGCGACCTCTTCGATTTAAGGTGAGTAAACTGACTCACATCTAATTCAATTCCTCACTATGTGTTTTGGGTTTGAATCCCCTGGTCTTTATTCGTGTATATGTTGAGATGGTTGGGTTTTTAATTCTGTGATTTTGTTCGTTTCCTGGATAATCACTGTTTCGAGTTGAGTTTGATGATAGTGATTGTGTCTCTGTGATTTTAGCTATGCTTGGATCTTCGTTCGTACATGTATATTTGAATTCGACACCTATAAATATATTTTAATTAACTTGTTCATTTACGAATTCAACACTACTTTGTTCATCTCGGCATTGATCAGTTTTGTTCGTTGATGATGATTGTTGGCATTTGGGTTTTGATGTTCTTATGAGATGATTTTGGGCTTCGATTTGGTTACCATTCGACCTTTGACATTGGCTATTGGTAAACTTGAAATTCTTGTTCACTTCTGCCTTGACTTCGAACTTGTCTTTTGGTCTTTGATGCATTGTTTCGAGGCTACACACGCGTTGACCTCTGGGTTGGCATCTTGTAGTTGGGTGTTTGGTTCATCACGACATCGGGTTGACACTTGAACTATTTGATGATTTTACACTACTTCCACTATTGCCACTACTACTACACACGCCTGTATACCCATCCCTTTTTGACATGTCCATGTTGCTTTGTCCTTTCCATTGGGCCTGTATATATTTGGTCACCAGATCATGTGTACTAATTTGAGTCTGCACTTACACTGTCTCTGACCTTTTGGCATTTCAGTTGCATTTCTTGATCTTTACTTCCCTGTTGCCAGTCTGGGTTGCACTAGTCATTTCCAGTGCTTGATCATTTGTATATACTTCTTGCCTACAGTGATAAGCTTGCTTTCTTGACCTGGCTTGAGTTTTGTCATTTGGACATCACTGAGTGTTTGATTATATGTTGCAATTGGTACATTCATGTTTGAGGCTTCTGTCCCAGTTCGTATGTAGGTAATTTGAACTGTGGTTTGGTTGATTCCTTGAATAATTAGCTTTGGGCTTGGTTTCAGTGTGTAAACCATTCTATGACACTTTGGTTTTCTTCTTGCTGCTTGATTAATTTGTGGTTTCACATGCGTGCATACATACCATTGTATGTGTGCATGTATATGTGTTGACCCTACACATGTGGGTTCACTGTACTTAATCCCCTGACCAGTCACTTCTTGATCATTCTGTTAAGTTTGAATGTGCAGTCTTCATTGTATGTCTGCACTCCCATCTGTATTACCTTGTATTACATGATGATGGTCTTTGTATTGTATAGTTGCACTTGTAGTTTGCATTGAATCTAGTATCATTCTTTGAGACAGTTGCATATTGTCTCACTTCGATTTTTGTTCTGGCTTCCTTATGTCTCAGCCTTGAGTCTGGTTTTGCTTGAAGTTGTAGCTTGCATCCTTGTTGTTTCCAGTTGCACGTGATCATTGATTCCTTGGTTCACTTGTCATGTTGAGGCTGCACTTCCCTGTTTGTTACTTGACCCGAAGTTTGGCCCTCATGTAGTTGTCTGTACTTATCTATTTCTTGGTGGTTGTGACCACTGCCTGTTTCAATCTACGTATGGTTTAGATCATAGTCTCGACCCTGTCCACTGCTGCATTATGTTGTACCGGTACCGCACTTCTGTACACTTTGCAGTCTTGCCCTTGTATTCATGTGGTGCTATCTCGAAGCCTGTACATTGCTATGTTGTGTTTATATCCATGTTTGAACCTGACTGGGTATTGAATTATATGGTCGAGGCATAAATTTTATGTTTTGACCATCTCATTTGAATTTATGCTTGAGTTGAATCCGGCTTAAACTCTCGGATTTGACCTTTGCCGTTTCGACGTACGGTAGTGGCGAGGCAGTGCACGCGTGCGTGTACTGCAGCCATACCGAGATTTGATTTAATTTGATGCCATCTGTTTCTGTGTCATTAAGCGTATTTTGAAATGGTTCATTTTAAATTAAGTTGGATTTGTTGGCTTTTGGATTCATTGATCTTCTGAGTACTTGATAGACTGTATTGGCGAGGCAGTACACGTTAGCGTGTACTACAGCCAATCAGCACTGTTGTTTTTAAATTGACATTTCAATTGTTTAAACTGATCTGGATTGCTGATTTGTTGATTTACACTGCTTAGTGTTATATCTGCCGTTATCCAATTCTCGTATCGAGAGTTGGATATACGAGATTTCTAGGATTGTCGTCTATTTGACTATTTGATTATTATTGCTTCTGTGCACTAATAAACTGGTTTGAATTAGACTGACCTGGGTATTATTTTCTTTTGAATGTAATACTCGGGTCAGACCCGAGTTATTTCAGGTTGTAGATTTTCTCCTTTGAGTTGCTGTTCAGGATTTGAAGACTTTTCACATCTTCTGAAGTTGTCAGTGTCACTTTGTAGTAGTCGCGTCATTGTATAGAACGATATGTATTCATGTATATTAGTCGATAATGTACTTGTTTATATAACTTCTGGAGTCGACAGTTGTAGTTGTATCATGTGTATCGTGTCAACTATATTGTAACTGACATCGGTTATATATATATGAGATTATTGTTATTCTGTGTTCCGCATTTATATTATCTGTGTTATTGTTATATCTAATGTCCTAAACTATTATGAACTATCGTGGTTTGTTTTATACTGATAATTGGATATGTCGATGGGAGTAAATAAATAGTAGATGAAAAATAAAAAGTATATACCACTCCTATCGAGATAACCAATATTAGTGTAAGGCCAATTACGGATGGTCGCTCCTATCCAGCCTTATTCTTCGTAATAATAGACAGTATTTCTTTTAATACTCTTTGTTATTATGAGCATAGAGGTGGGGCGTCACAGTCAACCTGAAATAGAAACAAAATATATACAATTTTTTTTATATCAAAGAAAGACTAAAACAAATGAAAAAAATAGAACAAACTAAACCCAAACAAATTCAAAACAACCCCACCTTTTTTTTGACAAATTCCAAAGATTTTTTTTTGGAAAGGAAACTTAAAAGTGACGTTTTACTTAAAAATAAAAATAATTTTTTTTAGCTAGGGCCCGGCCTAACTTAACTTATCCTTCAAAACAATAAAGTGCTGCTCTGTCAAAACAAGTTGAAACTCTCTTTTTTCGGTTCCAAAACAACACATCCCTGCCCACTCAAATAAAACAACAGAATGAATTCTCTGTTCAAAACAACGAAATAAATTAAGCTGCAAACAAGATGAATTCCATCGTTGATTCAGGGAATTTCAATGAATCTCTTTGAAGGTCGCGAGCCGAGTTAAGACGATGGGTGCGTTTGTACTGTAGAGGAGGGGCGATTGGGTAAGGTGCAGAAGTTGTCAGAGACGATTGACGACAGTGGGGATGTGGGTATTGGGTTGCGATTTCGACTTCGAATGTACGAGGCGAATTTGATGTGAATCGACTTGGCTGTGATTTGTTGTTTGCTGCTGGTTCGCAATGGGGTTCGATGAAGGCTGGTGATTCGATTGGGATGTTCGAGTGGTAGGCGAGGTTGTTGCTGGGTGAAGTTCAGGAGCGTCAATGATCGAAGTCGCGGGTTGGTGGTTGGAAATCGGAGGGGATTTGGGAAGTTCAATTCAGGTTTGAGTATGGATTGCAGAGGTCATAGACTCGGGCTCGTTCGTGGCTTATTGGAGGAGTTTCTGCTGTGTTGCTGGCAGTGAGGTGAAGGCATTTGTTTGCGCGGTGACGCAAAAGAGGGGATCGTGGATTATAGAGGCGGGTGGATTCGCGATGCCGAAGTGGTGTTATGTACGTTGAGGAAGAATGATTGTTGAGTAGTAACCGCAGAAGTGGTTGTCGCTGGGGTGTTTGATGTAGCAGTGTTGTTTGGTCTGGCTATGATGGAGTTGAAGTTGTTGTATGTAGCTCTGTTGGGGGATGTGCAGGGTTATGAGATGTAAGCAAGTTTGGAGGCTGTCAGTTGTTAACTTGATGGTTCGAGTGAGAATGGAGTACGATGTTGAAGAGAAAAGAAAAATAATGTTGTATGGCAGTTTGGAGAAGTGGTGAGGGTGGATGTTTGAGCAGAAGCAGCTATGCACAATGTGTGCGCTGTTGTAGTGGAAACAGTGATGAAGGGGGATGGATTTGTTTGATTCGATGAAGTGGCGGTTGTTTACAAGAAGGAGCAGCAGTGGGGTGTGACAATGAGTATGTGGAGTTGTTGTAATGTGAAGAGATGGTGGATTGGTAAGCAATTGATGATGCTCTTGTATGGTTGTTGTTGTGACACAGTTTTGAGGTGAAGTGGAGTTGTCAAGATGATGGTGGTTGTTGTATTGAAGTGCAGACAGTAGAGGTCGATGCAATGTTATTTTTGGCTGAGGAGGTGATAGGGGTCAGTTGAACTGTCAGGGCAGAGCTCTGTGTGTTTGGTGGTGTTTTTGTGATGTTATTTGTGTTGTAGAGGAAGTTTGTACAGATAGAATTGATTATTTTATGTTGTATTTGTGGAGTATGTTGAAGTTGTAGTGTCTGTAATGGTTTGTAAATGAAGCGTGTAGTTGATGGAAACAGTGGCAAGATGATGGAATAGTTTGATAGAGCAAAAACAAAATTCAAATGTTTTTTTTGTATGAACAGTAGAAATGACAGAAAAGAACACTTGAAATTAATTGCACACTGAAATGAGATGCAAAACAACAACAAGGAGTAGAAACAATTGCCTCTAGCAAATTGTCTCAAATGCAATGCAAAACAACAACACTGAACAAAAAAAACTAAAATAAACACAAGTGTAAACAGTACGAGGCACTGACAACAGAGATAAAAAGAAATAAAAGCGGATTTGCTTTTTTTTTTGGAAAAATAACAACAGTGAACAAAGGAAACACAATGGACAACACACCAATGCACAACACAATTTCTCTCTTTTTTGTAATATGCAACAAACAAACAAAATAAAATCACACAAAAATCAAAAGAAAATAACTCGAAGAATAAAAAATCAAAATCAAAGCAAATCCCGGCAACGGCGCCAAACACTTGTTCGTCGATGGAATTTCTATCGGTTTAGAAAACCGTCGAACAAATTTCGAAATAAAAATAATCGCAAGCACACGACGTACACTTTTAGTACGTGGCGAATACAGGTCGATCCGTAGGGAATTAATGATTTTAAAATTCTAGTCAATCAAATTAACCAAAGTTGAAAGTGTGATTAGCTAAAAATGTAAGAAACTAACAAAAACTAGCAAAAGAAAAATAGATAAAAATATGAGAGTTAAATGACAATTTAGAGATAAATCCACTCTCTAGATCATATAATTCAACAATTAATGAAATTATGATCTCTTTTTTGGTCATAAGTGAGTTTAAATGATGTGTTTATCATAAGTATGGCTTATTTGTGTTATTAATTAGCTCAACATAAGCCATCAAACTATAACACACCCCTTAAACCACTTACTAACTCTCATGAAAACAACAACACATTTGAAAATGAAATCTATTTTAAGCATGACCTATTAACTATTATTTAGAAATATAGGCCATCAAAATTTAATTTCAAATTCACTTCATTACCATCATCATATGTAGATGAAGAGGTAATTATTGCTTGTGATTGTTTAAGCAAAGCCTATTTGTTATGCACAACATAGACTATCAAATTCAACATGAAACTATAAATCACATCAACATTCCTTTAAGCACAAAAGAGATCAAAATTATCAAAATGTTGAAGCTAAATGATTAGAGGCTTCATTACCCCTAAATTGAAGAGGTTTAGATTCTCATATTTGTTATCATATCAACAAATATAGCTTGCAATGTAGAACAAAACAAAGAGGAAAAGAGAGCTAAATGAAAGAAAAAAACTAATCTACTTGCATAAAAGAAAATCTACACTACTAGCATGAAAGGAAATGAACATGTAAGTAAAAGGAAACAATAATTAACATTGCAAAAAAGAAAAGAAGATTACATAAAATAAAAATGGCCAAGTAGCCATGAAAAGAGAAAGAGAGCTTTCTTTTTATTTTCCTAAGAGAAGAGAGCCTAAAAGAGGGACTAAGGGAGAGAGGGTTACATGAAGGTAAGGGGTATTTATACAAGTGTTAAACCCTAATTCATATTTTTGGGGAATGCCCAAATTGCCCTTTAGGTAGTGTGGTGACCAAGTAATCATTAACAACCACTAATCCCCCACTTAAATGTACATGAAGCTTTTAATGTCCTTTTATCATGTGCTTAGTTCCTAATAGAAAATCAAGGTAAGTGGGTGGGGTCCTCCATGATCATCTCTTTGAATTATTTCCATCTTCATTTGTTCTCTTCACTCTTGTGCATGCATATGAAGCCACTTGTAAAATTCACCAAATTTCCTACAAAACAACATAGAAAATTCCAAGTAAATTTTCACAATTTAATAAATGCATAAAAATGACCATTTTACCCTTATATGAAGATGAATATGTGACAAATTCAAATAATTTGAATTTTGATTTAAACAAGTTAAAATACCCAATATGATCGTTTATTTAATTTAAATAGATTAAATATGGTGGTAAAAATATGCACATTTATGTGCACATCAGTAACTTTTTTGGCTAAAAGATGATTAATTGAGGTTTCTCTCTATTTTTGGTAAATGTGAAATGATGGAGTGAAGTCCCATCGGCCTCAATCTAATACTAATCTCAAAATGGGCTTTGGGCCTAACCATTAGCTCACAATTACCCATTAAGATGTCCAAAATCAAGTGAAACTTCAAACAGTCAAAACTCCCTAATGGTAAGTCTGTTTTTCTATTATGACCACTCTGTGGAAAAAGAAGCGATTATCCCAATCTAGTGGAAGTGTTTTCAGACTCCAATTCGGCTCCTATTAAAAGTTACATGCCATACAAGATTTTTAGGGTCAAAATTATCTGATAAAAATCCTAAGGATGGGAAATGTCTCTAGTTGTCATCTTCTAAAATCATAGAATCATAAGACCTCATATAAAAAAAATATTAATATTCCACGATCCTTTGATACTTAAAATGCGGGCCATTACATTCTTCTTCCTTCAGAAATTTCGCCCCCTAAATCCCAAACAAAATTCAACAATTTTATTCCACATGTCTAACAACCATATACTAGCATAGGAAACCTTCACACGTCAAACATGGATTTGCAACAAATGGAATAGGCAACATCCAAACCTGTCCTAACATGTAGGAGACTACACTAGGGTATACTTCAAGATATTATAAGTGAAAGTAAAAGTGATAAATAGAAAGTCTAAC
This sequence comes from Allium fistulosum, assembly GCA_030737815.1. NCBI lineage: Eukaryota > Viridiplantae > Streptophyta > Magnoliopsida > Asparagales > Amaryllidaceae > Allium > Allium fistulosum. The sequence continues at coordinate 1,453,028,417 of CM060902.1, read as the reverse complement.
CAAGTAAAGAGCTCTAGATAAGCCGTCCACAAGCTCTCTTCGGCCTCCCATGTGCTACCGCCTTTGCTTTCACTCCACTGAACTTTCACCAACTTCCCCACCTTCCTTTTGAGCTGCTTCATATCACGTCTAACAATAGGAATAGGCCTACGAGGTCTCGATGCCTTTGGTTCAACCTCGATATCATCTAGTTGATCCGATGTAATAGTTACACCTGAGTCTTGCACAAATTTCTACAAGTGAGAAAAGTGGAACACATTGTGCACTTCCACCATTCTTTGAGTAAGTAAACTCTATAAGCAAGATTCCCAATCCTCTCTGGTACCGAAAAAGGACCTATAAATCTTGGTGACAACTTCCCTTTACTCCTAAACTAAATTACATTCTTCAATGGAGAGATCTTGACAGATACCATATCGCCGACAGAGAACTCTAAATATCTACGTCTCTTATCAGCAAGCTCTTCTGTCTATCTTGAGCAAAACTTTCATTCATTGTTGAATAATCTCGATCTTCTTCGAGGTTTCTCTAATCATATCTGGCCCAAATATCAGTTTCTCAACCGCTTCCCATAATAAGGAGTTACATGGTCAGCCATATGATAACTCGAATGGTGTCATGCCAATGCTAGACTGGTAACTGTTATTTTATGCCAATTCAACGAGATGTAAGTGATCATCCCACGAGCCTCCAAAGTCGAGTATACAAGCCCATAAGAGATCCTCTAAGATACTATTTGGTGTGAGGATGATAAGCTGTGCTGAGGTGCAGCTCTGTCCCTAACGCCTCCTGTATGTTCTTTTAAAACTCGCTAGTGAACAATGGGTCTCAGTCGCTCACAATGCTCTTTGACACACCATGGAATCGTACTATGACGATCGCCCTACAGCTCTGGTACCTAATATGTCTATATGATGCGCAGTTGAGGTACTCGACCGATGCAGGACGATAGCCAAAATGTAAAGTAGGGAAAATCCATAAACAGAACTTGTAGAACATCTCATAGCGCACTGATAAAATATAATATAATAACATAGATGTAAAATAGGCGAGACGGTGATATAATCAAAGGAACAATAAAGAAGAATATCAGAGTGCAACAGGTTTAAAGATTATACAAAAACTGAAATAATAGAGTTTATACATCCCAAATATCCAAAATAAATCCTATAACTGTCTCTAATGTAATACAAGTACTGGTACAACTTCATAGTACTACAGAGTAGAATATTAATGATAGTAAGCTCCAAGTATAGTTATATGAAAGCGTAGTCCCCTGCTCATACTCCTTATAGCTCCATGCACTATCCATACCTGTTATCTGTAATCTATCCCTAATCTACTCATTTAAGAGTACCCTAAATAATAATAAGCAAAGAATAAAAACTCGGGTCGATCCGTAGGGAATTGTTTAGATTTTAAAATTTCTATTCAATCAAATTAAACCAATATTTGAAAGTGTGATTAGCTAAAAAATGTAAATAAACTAACAAAATAAAATAGATAAATATATGAGAGTTGAAGGCAATTTAGAGATAAATCCACTCTCTTGATCACATAAATCAACACAACAAGAAATTATGATCTCTTTTTTTGGCCATTAGTGAATTTAGTTAGTGTGTTTATTCTAAGTATGGCCTATTTGTCCTATTAATTAGCTCAAAATAAGCCATCAAACTATAATACACCCACTAAATCACTTTTTAACTCTCACGAAAATTGACAATGAACTTTATTCTATGCATGGCCGATTAACTATTGATTAGAAATATAGACCATCAAATTTTGATTTTAAAATCACTTCATTACCATAATGATATGTAGATGAAGAGGTAATTTGTGTTTTGTTTGTTTAAGCATAGCCTATTTGGTGTCAATAACATAGGCTATCAAATTCAAAGCCGAAACAACAAGTTTAACCACATCAAACAATTCCATTAAGCACAAAAGGAGATCAAAAATTATCAGAATGTTGAATCTACATGATTAAGAGAGTTTCATTACTCCTAAATTGAAGGGGTTTAGCCTGTCATATTTGTTATTATATCAACAAATGCAGATTGCAACATGAAACAAAATAAGAAGAAAAATGCAAGCTAATGGGAAAAAAAGAGCTAATAAAAATAAAATAAAAACTAATCTACTTGCATAAATAAAAAGATCTACACTACTAGCATGAAAGGAAATAAACAAGAAAAGAAAAGAGCATGTACTAAAATTGCATAAAAAAAAGTTACATGAAAGAAAATGGCTAAGTAGCCATGAGAAGAAAGGAAGAGCTTTTGTTTATTTTAGAGCCTAAAACTAAACTAACTAAAATGGAGGCTCAAAGGCTGAGAGCTTAATTACATGAACATATGGGTTATTTATATAAACCTATAACCCTAATCATATTTTTGGGAACTACTCAAACTACCCATCTATGAAGTGTGACCACCAAGTTATCATTAGCATGAGATAATTCTCTATTTAAATGTGCATGAAACTTGTAGCTCCACTAATTTGTGCACTAGCTTCTAATTGTAGATTAAGGTAAGTGGGTAGGTGGGGTCCTCCATGATACATGGTTTGAATTATTTCCATCTTCATTCCTTTGTATCTTCTTATGCATGCATATTTTCCATGAACACCTCTTCCATTTGAATCCAAATTCCTATAAAATAACATAAAAATTTCCATGTAAATTTTCTCAAATTAATATATGCACAAAAATGACCATTTTGCCCATATATGAGGATGAATATATGATGATTTGAAAATAACTGAAATTTTGGTTTAAATATGTTAAAAATACCCTATATGATCATTTATTTAATTAAATTCGATTAAATATGAAAGTAAAAATATGCACATTTACGTGCACATCAAATACCCCCACACTTATCTTTTATTCGTCCTTGAATAAAGAAAAACTAAGATAAATCCGTTTTCATAGGAAACACGATTGCATTGAGCGTATGCAACAAGCCGTTAAACTTATAGGTGTTCCTAGTAGGACGAGTGTTGCTCGTGAGGGTTTTCAGCGGATACTACCCACAAAATTCAAATGCGAAATGAAAAGTTCTAAATGCAAGATATATTTACAAAGAGATGAATGCAAGTTTTTGAAATATTTACAAATGAAGGATTTACTTTTAAATCGACACGAATAAGTTAAATATAAGTTTTGGTTATTATCAAGAAATTTAAGTCATTTTACTTGTCAAAATTTCCAATAAAAACTAAGTTATCATAACAAATAGGCTCTAGTTTGGCTAGTTGTTTTGGTTGATAATATAGTGCAACTATGAAATGGATCCTTAGTTGATGATCAAAATTTATCAAAGTGGTATTTTCATTTCTTTTGAATAACAAATCGAATCAAATAAGTCAAAATAGCGCTAGAATTTCAATTGCTTACTCTCTTATTTGAAAATTTTATTGATATTAACAATATTTACATATGCCTAACCCAAAAAACTGAAGCCAAATATATTACCCATGCACTGCCTTTCGGGCTAATAGGAGGGGAATACAAAGCGTGGTGAGTGAACACACAAGTGTGAACACCTATCGACTGTATGCGTTATTAATGAAAGAATTTTTATATACATACACCTAACTCAGATAAACAGAGCTTAGATATACCGATCGTGCACTGCCATTCGGCTTATGTGAGAAGGGTACAGAGCATGGCGAGTGCACACACTTGCCTGTGAACACATGACTCTAGGTGTTTATAAAATATATACATATATACATATTTTTTTATATATTTTTTTGAAGAGAGAGTTTTGCAAAATCATCTTAGCACCAATTAACTTAGAAGATAAAAATTGTTATATCCTTTTCTTTAAATCCACCACATTTTTAAATAAAGATTTTCAATAAGGATATACTTCATAATTAACACGTTTGAACCATCCTATATATAGTTAAACTATAGTTACTTGTAATCAAACTTTATTTTTATTTTTGTAAAAAACAAATAAATTTTCAAAAATTTCAATTTAATAACCAAAATCCTATATTTATCCTATAGTGTTTCTTTTAAAGTAATTAAAAAGAAAATTTGTTTTTGGAAACTTTTTTTTTCTCTTTTTATTTTTATTTTTTTAGTTTTGGAAAGAAAATTCAATAAAAAATAAACCATGAAAAATAAAAAATGAAGATGAGACTCACTCCACACTTGATTTTGACTGTGTCCCCACAGTCAACCCAAGTGAAAGGAAAAAATTAAAACAAAAATATGACCTTTATTTACAAGAAAATGAAAAGATTATTATTTACACGATATCAGAAAATATGCTGTCAAAGTCTAAATGAAACGGTCTTTCAAAGACCAATTCATTTGTCTCGTCAAGTATGAGAGACACAACATAAGCACGGAAAACCAAACCATAAAAGATTTCAAAGTTGAATGTTGATTTGGAAAAACGAATGTCGTTTTATTGAAAATCGAATGAGTTTTTTTATTTTCGACGATTTTTGGGGTTGATAAAACAATTGGTTGAAGTTCAAGTTTATATTCGCCAAATTGAAATTCAAACTTATCATTGAAAACTTTTTCAGAGTTATTGATTTTAAAATCAAATTGGTGATTTAACTCTTCCCCTTTATAATTCAACAACTCATCTTCGAAAAGTCCAAAAAATTTGTGTTCACAAAATCCGTCTTCCTTTGTTGAATTATTCACGACTTCATTGCATATATCAAGTTCAAAATCCAAAGTTGTTGTATTCAATTTTTCAAAATCAGAAAAAGGAAGATCGAAATTTAAATCGAGTTTCTCACCCTCAAAAGAATTGAAATCCAACTCAAATACCGCATTTTCAACAACTTCATTAAGATAATCATTTTCAATTTCGAAAGTTGTTATTTGAAAATCGTCAATTTTGGTAAAAAGTGGATCATTATTTGACTCATCACGTGTTGGGATTTGATTTTGTTGCTCACGTTGTTTCTTGTATGTTTCAAACAACAAATCCGTGTGATCTTTGTAAATTTCGTTCATTTGCTCAACAAAATCCAATTTATAATTATTAACTTGAGAATTTTCGATTTGAACTTGTTGAGTACAAAAGTTATCAATCGCATCGTAGTCGAGATTATTCCCATTGCCAAAATCATTTAAAAAGTTGTTTCCATTTTCATTTTGACTTTGAAACTCAATTTGAAGTTCGAAATTGAATTGGCATGGGTTATACTCGATATCATTTGAATTTTGAAGTGAATTCAAATTTTGATTATTTTGAAAACTTAGACTTGAATCATTGCACAAATATGAATTACACAAATCATACATCCTTTGATTTTGTTGTGTAGAGAGTTCAAGTAAAGAGGAAATCATTTCAATGCTTTTTTCAAGAGTTAAGGGTTGGTCATAATGTTGAAAATTTTGTTCAAAATTCGTATTGTTTGTACAATAGTTGTCATTAAAATATCCATAAGAAGTTGGTGTGAAATTATATGGATTATATTGATTTTCACAACTATTGTAAAATTTCGACGAGTAAGAAAACTCGGACATTTTCAAGAATGCTTTTTTTTTCTTTTTTGGATTTTTTCCTTATATAAAGGAAAACTATTTAACAAAAGGAATTTATTTTTCAAATGGGATATTTGATTTTATTTTGGATTTTCAATTTACTTTTGTTTTTGAAAAGTTTTTTTTTTATTATTTTGATTGAAAAATTTCAAAAGATTTAAAAACTAAGTTAAGAAATATTTTAAAAAAAATTAGTTTTTGATTTTAATTTTTTTTAAATATGCATGAACTAATGCAACTAAATGAATGCAAGGGCTTAATTACAATTTTTCTATCCTAAGTAGCTCCTAACCCAAAATTGTATAATCACACTTTGTCTTAATTCAACAAGTTAGTTCTCAGCCAGGTAACGGGCAGGAGTTATCGGTGCACCACGAATCACCGTAGCAATGCAGCCGAAGGTTTAAGTACCTTCGAAGAAACAATTAGTATAATATTTATGAATCACCATACTATTTATAACTAATTATTGCTCTACTGTAGCCTAAACACGAAGAAATTAAATTGTCGAAAGAGGACAACTTGTCAACATACAATTAAGCGTTATCGATCTCTAACCGTTATTATTAATCAAAATTCAAGGATGAAATGCAAAGCAGAAATTAAACGTGTATTAACAATGCAACTACGAATGGGTTTTTTTTTTGAAATTTTTTAAAATGAAAGCAACCAACAATGCAATATAAATAAAAATAAGGGCAAAGGGCACGATACCAGAGCGTGTAGAATTTATTAGCAATTTATTTTAAAGCAGCAAATTTTTTTTAAAGCAAGCAAGCAGTTATTTTTTTGGCAAGTGGTTCTTCTCCTAATCTGCTTTGGCAACCTGAAAAAGGAATCGAACAAGATATATACAAATTTTTTTATATATATCAAAGAAGAAATTAAATCAAAACAAAACAAAACAGGTGAAAACAAAACAAATTGAAACTTTTTTTTACTTTTCTATTTTTTAAGAGAGAAAGAAAAAAATCTAAAGCTTAAACAAAATAAAAAAAATAATAAAATAATTCCAAATACAACCCGGCCCACTTTAAAAACTCGAATTACTTCCCCAAATTCTTCTCCGTGAATTCACTAATAACACGACTTCACTAATAAACTTAAAATCGAAATCGAAGTGTTTACTTCAATTCCCACTTCCATTCCCAATTCAATTCTCAGAAGAAAAAAATTTATATTAACCAAAACTTGTTCTGGTGGGTATGGAGATTGCGATTCTCGAGTTTGGTTTGGGTATGGCGATTGCGGAGGTGAGGTTATTTGTATTCTGATGGGTAGGTCGCGGCTGGAGTTTGGTGGTTATATTAGTGATCGCGAAGTCAAGGGAGGATGTAACGAAGTAGGATGAAGTGGTCTAGTTGCAGGTGGCTTCAGGTTGCAAGTTCGAGGAATCGCGGATTGAGGTGAAGGCGATTTGGGTTTGAATGGTTTTGACTTTTGGGCTGCGGTTTGCTGTTTGATTGTGGTCGCGATGGTTTGTTTGTGGCAGTAGGATTGTGGAGTGGTTGTTGTTGTGTCAACAGAGAGGCTGGATGTCTAGAACAGTTAACATAAAGTATGGCAGTGGGTGATTTGAGTAGAAGGTATGTTGTTTAGAGGGGTAAGGATGAGTATGGCCAGAGGAGTAGTAATGTGGAGGGGTTTAGGTGTGAATGCAGGGGAGGTTGTGTGCACTGGGAGGTTATGATGGCGGCAAGATGGTGGAGTGATGAAGGGGCAGCACTGCTGGCTGAGGAAGTGTGGAATTTGAAATTGTTGAAGCAGTTAGGATGTATCATGTGGAGTTTTGGTTTGGTTTGAACAGTTAAAGGTGGTTTGAGGCTGGATTCTATTGAATTGTGAAGATTGGATGTGTTGAAGTGAGGTACAGGGCAGTTCGATTTGTTGAAGTGAGTGTGATCAGTGGAGAGCAAGCAAATGTGTTGTGTGGTCTGGTGTATGTGGTTGTATTATTGTCAGGGTGGTTGAATGCAGAAGTTGATGTATGTGGCTGATGCTTCAGGTTTGATGTTTTTTTTACTGGTGAAGGGTGGAGGAAGTGGCACTGGGTTGCACTATGAAGTGGTAGATAGTGGTTCGAGGAGTGACGGGTTTTTTGTAAGAATGATTTATGTGGGAGGTGAAGGAATGCCTCTGAGGGTAGATTGTTGTTGGTAGTTGAATGTGGTATATTAAGTGATGTGGCTGTATGCTTTGGTATAAGCTGTTGATAAGTGACATAGATTTTGCACTGTTGACAGTGAGGTGGTTGTGAAGAGTGAAGTCTGTTATGGCAGAGTAGAATATGGTTGTGGGTAACGGTGTAGCTGTTGTGATTGTTGAATGATTGTAGGCGGGTAGATATGGTGGATGTACTGGTAGAGGATGGTAGTGGTAGATAGTGACGTAACTAGCTTTAGGCTAGGGTGGGCAGTTGCCCTACCCAAAAAAAAGAAAATCATTTTTAAGATTGCATTTAGGAGCATTCAAATTTCTTGTATATCTTAAGAAGTAGGCAAGCAACTATCCTATATTTTTTATTATTGCAAGTCGTATGCTGTAACTCTACAAATCTGATGGTATTAACCCAAATTGAATATTCAAGATGGGATCTTTGACGCGGTTGGAGACTTGGAGTAAATTTAGAATATGAAAATTGGGTCGTTAATTCAATATGGAAGAAATGCTTAATTTATACTTTGCTTGTATCACATCTCTGTTACTGGAAATTAAATACAGCTTACTTTATACTTTGCTTGTATCACATCTCTGTTACTGGAAATTGAATACAGCTTACTTTATACTTTGATTGTATCACATTTATGTTACTATAAATTGAATACTGGAGTTCATGGGTTATCCGATCAATTGTCCAGAAATTAACGCTAACACCGTTCAAAAGGATAAAATATCCAATCTACAAAACATAGGTTTTAAAACCCGAATAAACCAAGAAACCACCATATCCAAATCAATATAAACTATTGAAAATTCACTTTAATTTGCTTCCATCTCCATCAACAACAGTTTTCTCCGCCATCCACTCTATTTTCTTAATTTGGCAATATATATTTATTTTCATGCATGTTTCTAACTATATTCTATATCAAGGTGATTTAGAATTTTTTTTAAGTTATATGTAAGCAAATTTCTTTTTTTTATCATGTGTGACTTCACTCCCCACAAACAAAATTTCTGGTTTCGTCGCAGGTGGTAGAGGATGTTAGATGAATGTAGAGATGTTGATGACTGTTGTAATGGGTATGTGTGATTTGTGACAGTTTGATGAATGGTAGTAATGGTGCAGTGAATCAAAAACTAGGGTGATGTGAAGTGAGGACTGCTGCAGAGGTTGTGATGGCAGAGCTGAAGTAAGGTGACAGAGATAGTTGTTGTTGAGTGGCTGATGCATTGTGGCTTGTGGAGTGTGCATGCAATAGTTTGATGATGCAACAGTTAGAAGTGGTTGAATTGGCGTTGACGTGGTATAGCTAAACTGAAGTGTTCAAAGAGGTGAAGGACTTTAGTTGTAGTAGAGGTTGATCAGCGGGTGTTGTGATGGAAGTTGTTGACAACGGCGATGTTTGGTGATGAAGTCAGGATGAACAGACAAGTTGTCAAGTGGGATGAATATGAGGCGGAGGTGGTTAGATGGTGCAAGGCACTGTGATGTTCATAAAAGCTGTTGCACAGTGTTGAACAGTGGATGACAGGGGGTATATGTTGTGAAGTGTTTTGAAGTGGAAGGGTAGTGAAGTCTCAGAAGGTCAGAGGGGGTATGGGGTTGCTTGGAATTGGGGAATTCTGTTGTAATGTGCAATGTAAAACAGAGAACTGTTGTAAGTTATAACAAGGCAAGGTTGTAGAAAAGTAAATGAAATTGTATATGTATCAGAAAGTTGTAACAAGAAAATTGCAAATGTAATGTAAAGTCAAATGGAATAATTTTTTTTTCTTCTTGAAATGAAATTGTGTATTCTTTTAATATATATATATATATATATATAATGAAAATGCAAAGGAAACTAGAACAACAATAAGCAAACAAACAAATGAAAGCAAAATTCACACAACAAACACACAACAAATTTTTTTTATGCTAATTAACACACAAAACAAACACACAATAAAATCAAACAACAAATAATTCGAAGAATAGAAATTAAAATCAAATCAATTTCCGACAATGGCGCCAAACACTTGTTCGAACGACCTAATCTCTATTGGATTAGAAAATAGCCAATCAAATTTTACTAAAAATTTACCGCGAGCGCACGGCATACAATTTTAGTACGGGTCGATCCGCAGGGAATTGTTTAGATTTAAAAATTTCTATTCAATCAAATTAAACCAATATTTGAAAGTGTGATTAGCTAAAAAAATGTAAATAAACTAACAAAAGAAAATTGATAAAAATATGAGAGTAGAAGGCTATTTAGAGATAAATCCACTCTCTTGATCACATAAATCAACACAACATGAAATTATGATCTCATTTTTTGGTCATTAGTGAATTTAGTTAATGTGTTTATCATAAGTATGACCTATTTGTGTTATTAATTAGCTCAACATAAGCCATCAAACTATAACACACCCACTAAATCACTTTTTAGCTCTCATGAAAATTGACAATGAACTTGAAAATAAATCCTATTCTAAGCATGGCCTATTAACTATTGATTAGAAATATAGACCATCAAATTTTGATTTTAAAATCACTTCATTACCATAATCGTATGTAGATGAAGAGGTAATTTGTGTTTTGTTTGTTTAAGCATAGCCTATTTGGTGTTAACAACATAGGCTATTAAATTCAAAGCTAAAACAACAAGTTTAACCACATCAAACAATTCCATTAAGCACAAAAAGAGATCAAAAATTATCAAAATGTTGAATCTACATGATTAAGAGAGCTTCATTACCCCTAAATTGAAGGGGTTTAGCCTCTCATATTTGTTATCATATCAACAAATGTAGGATGCAACATGAAACAAAAATAAGAAGAAAAATGCAAGCTAATGAAAAAAGAGAGATAATAAAAATAAAATAAAAACTAATCTAGTTGCATAAATAAAAAGATCTACACTACTAGCATGAAAGGAAATAAACTGGAAAATAAAAGAGCATGTGTTAACATTGCATAAAAAAAAGAAAGTTACATGAAAGAAAATGGCTAAGTAGCCATGAAAAGAAAGGAAGAGCTTTTGTTTATTTTTGAGCCTAAAACTAAACTAAAAAAAATGGAGGATCAAAGGCTGAGAGCTTAATTACATGAATATATGAGGTATTTATACAAGCCTAAAATCCTAATCATATTTTTGGTAACTACCCAAACTACCCCTCCAGGAAGTGTGGCCACCAAGTTATCATTAGCATGAGATAATCCTCCATTTAATTGTGCATGAAACTTTTAGCACCACTAACTTGTGCATTAGCTTCTAATTGTAGATTAAGGTAAGTGGATAGGTGGGGTCCTCCATGATACATGGTTTGAATTATTTCCATCTTCATTCCTTTGTATCTTCTTGTGCATGCATATTTTCCATGAAAACCCCTTCCATTTTAATCTAAATTCCTATAAAATAATATAAAAAAATTCAAGTAAATTTTCTCAAATTAATATATGCACAAAAATGATAATTTTGCCCCTATATGAAGATGAATATATAATGATTAGAAAATAATTGAAATTTTGGTTTAAACATGTTAAAATACACTATATGATCATTTATTCAATTAAATTTGATTAAATATGGAAATAAAAATATGCACATTTATGTGCACATCAGTTGCACATAAACATGGTATATGCTAAACCACTATCACAAGTGGAAAATATGGAGTATAAAGGTATCACATAGCATCAAGCACATAACAAACATAACATTTGTCACATAACCTTGCATCTCTCACTCAAGTGCTTTAAATATGTGACAACTCTTGTAGATGCTTAGCTCATTTACTATGCAGATGGCTAGGGGTTGGACACACGTAGACATCCAAGAATATGGGTACATGTAGACTACCCTGAGCATACGCAAGCTACACTGCCCCAACAATATGCATCAGAATCATAGAGGCATTCATTGATCTCTTAGCATACATACCAATAGTAGAACTACCTCATAGATGCTTAACTCATGCCCACACAGATGGTTAAGGACTGAACACACATAGATGTCCAAACACATGGGTAAACGTAGACTACCCTGGGTATACGTAGAATACCTTTTCCTACTCACGAGTATCACAACCTCATGTTCTTCTATACGACCTATCATGCAGAACTAATCCTTTCGGTCCATCTCAAGATGTCATAGTCACTTGCCACATCAAGCCGTCGAAGTCGTCATACTTCCTTAGTTGCCATCCCAAATTCATCAAGAGCCATCCTAGGGTCCTCCATCCTTACCCTGAGCCAACCTCCCAAGACCACCAAGAAACCCCAAGTCCTGCAATGAAGCTCTTCCATGCCAAGCCCGAAGCCAACACCCCAAAATCCCATTCCACGTTCTGTCTGCCCTCCCTCTTGTAGCCGAACCAAAGCCACCGAACAACATTTCGTGTTCGGCTCCTCGTCACTAAACCAAACGACTACCGGACAAGGTTTCCTGTCCAGTCCTTCACTAGCCAAACCAACATCTATCGGATAGGATTTCATGTCCGGTCATTCACTTGCTGAGCATAGCCTTCCCCCGGACCTAAGCTACCATCGGATCATCTTGGACCCGACCCAACACCTTCTCTTCCTGAAGCCAACAAATGGACCATGCCATATCGGACCTAACTTCATCGAATCGAAACTTGTAGCCTTTTCAGCACATCAGATTCTATCACTACACCCAACACTTCGACCCTCATGCATTGCCTATGCAAAGATATGACTCCAAACGCACTAAAACATATCTATCGAAGTCTGATTCCATGGTTCCTACCTCTTGTTTTCCCCGGTGAGCATTTTCAACCATACAAACATACAAAAAACACCATACATACACCAAACAACATGTAAACAGCACAACCAATGATAGCAATCATCATACAAGGTGTATACAACATAGCCTAACATTTATCAAGGCAATCACATATCCAAATAACATGTCTAGAACACCAAAAATCCATTTATTCACGTTTTTACTACATGTTGGGTTTTAGAATAGATTTATCACTTACTTTTGACTTTAAAAATGAATCCAAAACATGTTAAAACCTATAGATACATATATGGTAAGATGAGAGATGATAAATCACTCAACACAACGTCCAAAATCCAAGTTTTGCACGCAAATCGATGCAAATTAAAAAATAAATAGCAAAGATGTAGTACTCCCTCCCAATAAATGCAGAATTGAAGATCCCTAATGAATTTCCCTGATAATTTATCCTTAATCTATGATTTAGACTTGATTTGGAAGACAAAAGAGAAGGTTTCGGGTGGAGAATGATTTAATGAAGGCTTAGATATATCTAGGTGATGGTAAAAATGATTTGGGGATGTTTATTTTTGCCAATGCAGGTGTGTAATCCAAAATGAGTTAATAGGCATATTCACAAACTCATTAATTACCTACTAAGCTGCTCCAAAAACTTCTAATCTTCAAAAGTGATATCTCCTAGACCAAAAGTCCAAATCGATGTTATGACCACTCCATGGAAAGGGAAATCGTTATATCTTTTCAATGGATGTGGTCTCAGATGCTAATTCGGCTTATATCGAAGTTATAACGGTTAGAAGTTTTCAAGGAAAATCATCTAGAAAAATTCTAAATATAGGAAATGTCACTAGTAGGCATTTTCCATAGTTAAAGAGTCATACGACCTCATAAGAATTTAAAGATAATATTTTACGACCCTCCGATACGAAAAATACGGGTCGTTGCATTCTCACCCCCTTTAGGAATTTTTCCCCCAAACTCCCCAATACAAACAAGGTAAAACCAAACTACCCCGCATGTCTAAGATCCACAAGCTAACATATCAAACATCAAACATGCACACAGAAACGAGTAATGATATCTATGCCTACCCTAGCATATAGGATACTGAACTATCCTATATGATATCGAAAGTGAAAGTAAATGTGACAAACATAAGTCTCACCAAGTAAAGAGCTCCGGATAAGCGATCCTCATGCCCTCCTTGGTCTCCCAAGGACAACCACCTTTGCTCTCACTCCACTGAACCTTTACCAGGTCTACTGTCTTCCTCCTAAGCTGCTTCATAACGTCTGACAATAGGAATAGGCCTATGAGCTCTCGATGCTTCCGGTTCAATCTCGATATCTTTAAGCCGAGTCGGTCCAACTACCATGCCTGAGCCATGGACGAACTTCTACAAATGAGAGACGTGGAACACGGTGTGCATGCCTGCCATCTTCTGAGGTAAGTTAACTCTGTAAGCTAGGTTCCCAATCCTCTTAAGTATCGAAAAAGGATCAATGAATCTTGACGCCAACTTTCCTTTAGTACCGAATCGAACAGCATTCTTCAGTGGAGAGATCTTGATAAATACCATATCGTCGATGGAGGACTCTAAACCGCATCTTCTCCTATCAGTGTAGCTCTTCTGCCTATCCTTAGCAACTTTCATTCATTGCCGAATGCCCTTGATCTTCTCTGAAGTCTCTCTAACCATATTTTGACCAAGTATCAGTTTCTCGCATGCTTTCCACCAACATGAAGGAGTGTGGCACGTTCTTCCATATAACACCTCAAATTGTGCCATACCGATGTTGGACTGATAACTATTGTTGAATATGAACTCTACTAAGCGCAAATGATCATCCCATAAGCCACGGAAATCGAGAATGCAAGCTCATAAGAGATCCTCTAGGATACGATTCACCTTCTTGGTCTGCCAAGCTATTTGTGTGTGATAAGTTGTACTGAGATGCAGCTTCATCCCCAATGCCTCTAGAAATCTCTTTAAAACCTGCTAGTGAATAAAAGGTCTCGGTTGCTCACAATGCTCTTCGACACACCATGGAATTGCACAACCCACTTCACATATAACTTGACTAATTTAGATGCCGTTCTACTAGACTTGAAGAGTATGAATCGAGTACTCTTCGTCAATCTATCGACTATGACCCAAATGCTATCGTACCCACCTTTGGTCCTCAGCAATCCATCCATGAAGTCCATCAAAACTTGTTCTCATTTCCAATCAAGAACCTCGAGCAGTTGCATCAAAGCATCCAGCTTCTTCTGCTCTGCCTTTACAAACTGACAGTTCATGCACTTTGAGGTGAATGCCCTAACGTCTTTCTTCATCCCTTCCCAATAAAATGTCTGCCTCATATCATGGTATAATTTATTGCCATTGGGATGTATAGTCAATCTCAAATGATGGCACTCGCGTAGTACCTCATCCCTCAACCCATCGACCTCAGGAACAAGCAATCTCCCATCCTTATGGAGCCAACCATCACGGTCGTACCCATACTGCTGCATCTCCTCATACTCTACCTATTCCTCTATCCTCGCCACAATCTTAGCTAGTCTAGCATCTTGCTTCTTACTTGTACCAATTTTTTCAATCAGGGTAGGTCTAATCGTCAGGCTAGCCAACACTTGCTGCTCTAGCTCCCATCGAGGTCTAAAATCATACCCATTGATAAACTCCAACTACTTCCACTCTAGGAACATCGCTGCCAAACTAGCATGTTTCCTACTCAGTGCATCAGCAACTGCATTTGCCTTACCAACGGTATAGGAAACGTCAAAGTAATAAGAGGGTAGGAACTCTAACCATCACTATTGATGAAGGTTAAGGTCCTTCTGGTAGAATAAATACTTCAACGACGTGTGGTCCGTACACAACTCGAACCTCCCTCAAGCAAATAATTCCTTCATATCTTCAATGCAGATGTTATGGCCACCAACTCCAAACCATAAGTTTGATACTTCTTTTCGTGCGGTTTTAGTTGCCAACCAGTGTAGGCGACAACATTTCCCATCTGCATCAAACCGCACCTAGTCTAGTACCACAGGCGTCTGTGTATACTGTCATCTCCTCATTCCCGCTCGAAATTACTAACACCGATGCGCTTGTCAACCTCTCCTTCATATTTACAAATGCATGCTTACACCTCATGTCTCAAATAAAAGTCTGAATCTTCTTCATCAAGTTGGTTAACGGTACTGCTACCTTGGAGAAGTATTTGATTAAACGTCTCTAGTATCCCACCAATCCAAGTAAACTTCTCACATCTGTAGCGGTACTAGGTTGATCCTAGTCCTATACTACTGCCACTTCGCAGGATCTACAGTAATGCCCTGCTCAGAAACAACGTGACTCAAAAATCAAACTTCTTCCTCCAGAAGTGGCACTTCGAAAACTTCGCCTTAGATCAGTGCTTCCTCAACACCTCGAGCACAATCCTCAAATGCTCCCTGTGTTCTTCATCCTTCCTCGAATAAACAAGGATATCTTCCATGAACATAAATACATACTTATTTAGCAGATCCCTGAAAACACGGTTCATATGATCAACAAAATATACCGATTCATTGGTTAGCCCGAACGGCATAACCAACCACTCATAGAATCCAAGCGGCATATGAAATGCTGTGATTGGCACACTTTCCTTTGCCACTCTCAGTTTGTGAAACCCCATCACAAGGTCCAACTGAGAGAACACCCTACCACCATGGAGATGATCGAACAAGTCATCAATACATAGGAGTGGATACTTGTTCTTCCTCATCACCTTATTCAGCTTACGGTAATCTACACACAATCTCAGAGAGACATCTGCCTTGGTGGTGAATACAATTGGTGCATCCCACTCAGATATGCTCCTACGAATGAACCCTCGCCTCAACAGGTCATTTTCATGCACCTCCAACCCCTTCTGCTTCCTAGGGCCATATGCCTCAAAGGCATAACAATCGACCTAGCATTCTTCACCAAATCTATATGAAATCTATCTACCTATGTGGTGGTAATCCGGTCACCTCCTAAAATATATCTGGATACTCCCACGATATAGGCACATATGATAACTCATCGTGTGGGATCTTGAGTGAGTATAGAAGCTGACCATTACGTCATCGTTAGGTAGGCAATATATCTCCAACTTACACCCATCATCCATTCCTATCGTCACCAACGACTTCACACAATCCACCACTTCTCCGTACTTCTACGGCCAGTCCATCCCTAGAATAATATTGAACCCACAAAACCCAAAATAAAGCAATCAAAAGCAAACAGACATACATGACTCGATAAGGTTAAGTCTCGAAAAACCATACAATGGCTAGTCGATCCTCCAATAAGGTTTGTGACAATCAAAGGTCGGTCAACTATGTTGGGTTTCAATCCCAATCCATCTACCAAATCACTTGATATGAAGGAATGTAAAGCCTCGGTATCGAATAAAACACGTACAAGTGTATCAGAAATAGAAAGTGTACCCTGTATGACGACACTCTTACCCTTCTCCTTTGCCGATGGAACACTCAACGAAGTTGGAACAACATTCAAAGCATAAGCAGACACGACCGACTTATTCTTCAGTGGGTCTAGCAAATCCTTCTTCATATGCCCTGGCTTATTGCAGTTGGAACATCCTTTCTTCTCATTTCTGCAACTTTTCCTAAAATGGCCCTTCTCCCAACAATTTTAGCAAATAGGCACCCACTTTCCCTTCTTCTGGCCACCTTTGATCTACGGTTTCTTCCTCTTATTGTTGTTGTTGTTGTTGTTCCACTTCTTCTATCCTCCCTGCCAGCTTGTGGCTTTGGCCCGTCCTCAGAAGCAACAACCAACTTAGGCTTGGGATACAGACTCTCATGTTGAAGAGCCTTCCCCACTAGCGTCTCAAAGGTTTCATCAATATGTCCCACTATCTTTTCTCCATGGTAATCGTCCAAGCCCATAATAAACTTCTCATTCTTCTTGCGTGGAGTATCGATAAAAGAAAGGCCAAACTTCAACAATATGTCAAACTCGACAACGTACTCTGACACAGACATATCCCCCTTTCTCAGGTCAGCAAAGCACTGACTTCTAAGCGACTAGTATAACTTCTCTTTAAACCTCGCCTTAAACTACTCCCAAGTAATCTGAACCCCATGAGTAGTAATCTTGATAGAATTCCAATATCTCATAGCTCATCCCTAAAGCTGTCTAGAAGCCAACTTCCTCTTCATCGCATCCTCTAACTCCATATCCTCAAAGATGTATGTCCAACCAATCCTACACTTTGACGGCTAATTCCATTCCAAGAAACAGTTTTCCTTCCAAAGTAGAGTAATCCTTATTTTGTTTGGCAAAGTCAGCCTTGGCGCTTGTACTGGATCACCAACACCAACTGCTGTAGTAAGAGCTACTTGGGCATTTTGAACCATGTTTCACACAATCTCAATGAACATTCTACAAGTCGGTGTTAGCGGCCCCCAATCCTGCCTCTTCCTCAACCTAGAAATGGAGTTCCTAGCAGTATTCCTTGTTAGCCAGCTCATTTTTACAAACTGTAATAAAAATGATCAGTCTTTCTAAAAGGAATAAATCACATCCATGAATGCAATGTGACATATATATATATATATATATTATACACACACACACTATATATCGTTTTCAAAACAAATATAACAAGTATATTCTCTCAAATATCGTCCGATCCATTCTAAGGCGATAGCCCCTTTCTTATCTCTAATGGATCCAAGTATCAACTTTGCTCACTTATGGAACCTAAGCTCTGAAACCAAATGTGATAAACGCCTTATACCTCCGGTACCCAATATATCTATATGATGCGCTGTGGAGGTACCCGACCGATGCAGAACGGTAGCCAAGAATGTGAAGTAGGAAAAAATCCAAACGTAGAACCTGTAGAACATCTTACAGTGTACAGACAAAATATAATATAATAACATAGATGTAAAACATGTGGAACAATGAGATAATCAAATGAACCATAAATAAGAACATCAGAGTGCAATAGGTTCACAAATTGTACAAAAACTAAAATAATAGAGTTTATACATCTCAAATCTCCAAAATAAACCCTATAAATGTCTATAGTTTAATATAGGTACTAGATAGCTCCACAGTACTACACAGTGGAATATAAACGATAGTAAGCTCCAAGTATTTACATAAAGCATAGCCTCCTGCTCGTACTTCGTACAGCTCAATGCGCTATCCAGACCTGTTATCCCTAATCTACTCATTTAAGAGAACCAAAGATAATAAGAAGCAAACCATAAAACCTTAGGTTAAATAAAAATCTGGCATGAGTGATACATCATCTCAAAATACTATAAAAAACATATATAGCAAATATGGGCATAGGGTATGAAGAACCATACCTAGCATGTCCCTACATCTAAAGAGTTGGCACATAAACACCGTATATGCTAAATTACTACCATAAGTGGAAAATATAGGGTATAAGGGTATTGCATAGCATCAAGCACATAGCAAACATAGCATCCATCACACAAACTTGCATCTCTCACTCAAGTGCTTTGAATATACGATAACTCTTATAGATGCTCAAATCATTGCCCA
Source organism: Allium fistulosum (assembly GCA_030737815.1). Taxonomy (NCBI): domain Eukaryota; kingdom Viridiplantae; phylum Streptophyta; class Magnoliopsida; order Asparagales; family Amaryllidaceae; genus Allium; species Allium fistulosum. Next base: position 1,453,009,384 of record CM060902.1, on the reverse strand, counting down.
CGCAGGTGGCTAGGGGTTGGACACTTGCAAAAGTCCAAGAATATGGGTGCATTGCAGTCTACCCTATCCCAACAATGAGCATCAAAATTACAAATTCATCCATCGATCCCTTAGCACACGTACCAATAATAGAACTACCTTACAAATGTTCATTTCATGCCCATAAAGATGGTTAAGGATTGGACATTAGCTGACGTCCAAACACATAGGTACACGCAAACTACCATGTCCTACTCATGAGGATTACAACATCATATTTTACTCTAGGAGCTATCATGCAGAACTCGTCCTTTCGGTCCATCTCAAGATGCCATAGTCACTCGCCACATCGAGTTGTCAAAGTCATTGTACTTCCTTGGTTGTCATGCCAAACTCATTTATTTCCATCTTGGGGTCCTCCATCCTTACCCCCAACCAACTCCCAATACCACTAACCAACCCCAAGTCTTGCCCCGAAGCCCCTATGCTGAGCCCGAAGCCAATACCCCAAAAACCCCATTCCATGTTCGGTCCAAATTCCCCTCTTCTATAGTTGAACCAAACCTACTGAACAACATTTCCTATTCGACTCCTCATCGCCATAACAAATGACTACCGGACATAATATCCTGTTGGTCCTTCACTGGCCTAACCAATATCTACCAAATAGGATTTCCTATCCGTCCTTCACTTGCCGAGCCATGCCATCCACCAGACCTAAGCTACTACCAGACCGTCTTGGACCCAAGCCAACACCTTCTCTTCCTGAAGCCAACAGCTGAACAATGCCAACCGTACCAAGCTTCACCGAACCGAAACTTGTAACTCTTTCAACACATCAACTTCACATCGATTCTATCGTTATACCCAACACTTTGGCCCTCGTGCATCATTAATGCAACGATGTGAATTCAGATGCACTAGACCTTATCCGTCGAAGTCTGATTCCATGATTCCTTCCTCTAGTTTGCTCTAATGAACGTTTTCAACCATACAAACTTACAAACAAACACCATACATGCACCAAACAACATTCAAACATGTAAACCACATATAATCAATTATAGCAATCATCATACAAGGTGTATACAACATAGTCTAACATCTATCAAGGCAATCACATATCCAAATAACATATCTAGAACACCAAAAATTTATTTATTCATGTTGTTACTACAGATTGGATTTTAAAACGGCATTAAATTTTGATTTTGACTTCAAAAATGGATCCAAAACATGTTAAAATATATAGATACATATATAGTAAGGTGAGAGATGATAAATCACTCACCAAAACCTCTAAAATCCAAGTTTTGCATGCAAATAGATGCGAATCCAAAAATGAACAACAAAGATGTAATGCTCCCTCCCCAAAAATCTAGATTTGAAAATCTCTAATAAATTCACTTGCTAATCTACCCTTAATTTATGATTTAGACTTGATTTGGAAGAGAAAAGAGAAGTTTTTTGGTGGAGAATGGGTTAATGGAAGCTTAGATCTATTTGGGAGATGGTAAAAATGATTTGAGGATTTTTGTTTCAGCCAATATAGGTGTAAAACCCAAAATGGGTTAATGGGCCAGTTCCCGAACTCACTAATTACCCACTAAGCTGCTCCAAAAATTGCTAATTCTCAAACAGCCATATTTCCTATCCAAAGAGCACAAATCGCTATTATGACCACTCTATGGAAAGAGAAACCATCATATCTTTCCAATGGAAGTGCTCTTGGACGCCAATTCGGTTTCCATCAAAAATTATGGCAGTTAGAAGTTTTCAGGGATAAAATCCGTCCAAAAAATTCTTGAGACAGAAATTGTTACTAGTAGGCATATCCCAAAGTTATAGAATCATACGACCATATAAGAATTTAAAAATAATATTTTACAATCCTCCTATACGTGAAATATGAGTCGTTATATGTACTATCGTCTTCACATACAATTCGGCTAGTTTGGATGTCATTCTACTTGACTTGACGGGTATTAATCTAGTACTTTTGGTTAATCGATCGACTATGACCCAAATGTTGTCGTACCCTGCTCTAGTCCTCGATAGTCCATCTAAGAAATCCATCGAAACTTGTTCCCACTTCTGCTAGGGACTTCTAGCGGTTGCATCAAACCACTAGGCTTCTTCTGCTTTACCTAATCCAGCTGATAGTTCAAGCATTTTGTGATAAATGCCCCAACATCTTTTTTCATCCCTTCCCAATAAAAGGTCTGTCTCATATCATTGTACATCTTACTACCGTTGGGATGAATAGTCAATCTTAAATGATGGCACTCTCGTAGCACCTTATCCCTCATCCCATCGACATCAAGAACAAACAATCTCCCGTCCTTATGGAATCAACCGTCTCGATCGAGTCCGTACTATCTCATCTCTTCAGACTTTAACCCATCCTCGATCTTTGCAATAATCTCAGCTTATCTAGCATCATACCTCTAACTAGTACAAATCCACTCAATCAGAGTAGTCCTGATAGTCAAGCTCTCTAATATCTCTGGCTCTAGCTCGCATCTCGATCGAAAATCATAACTAGCAATATACTCTATTTGCGTCCACTCTAGGAACATAGCTCCCAAGCTGGTATGTCTTCTACTCAATGCATCAACAACTACATTACCTTTCCCCTGTGTACATGCAATATCATAATCATAGGAGGCTAGGAACTCTAATCATCACTACTGATGAAAGTTAAGATCCTTTTGCAAAAAGAGGTAATTTAAGGATTTATGGTCAATGAACAGCTTGAACCTCTCTCTGAAAAGATAGTGCCTCCAAATCCTTAGTGCAAACACTATTGCTGCTAATTCTAAATCATGGGTAGGGTATTTCTTCTCATGTGGCTTCAGTTGTCGAGTAGCATATGCAACAACTTTGCATCTTTGCATCGCCCAATCTGGTACCAAAAGCATTAGTGTATACCGTCATCTCTTCATTCCTGCTTGGAATTATCAATACCGGTGCACTCATAAACTTTTCCTTTAGACTCACGAATGCATGTTCACATCTCGCATCCCAAGTAAAAGTCCAATTCTTTTTCATCAACCGAGTCAACGGTGCTGCTACTTTGGAAAAGTGTTGGGTGAATCATTTATAATATCTAGTTAACCCTAAGAAACTTCTCGCATCCGTAGCATTTTTGGGACTAGTCCAATCTTGGAATAATGTGACTTTTGAAGGTCCACAGGAATGCTCTGCTTAGTAAAACCATGACCCAACAATCTCACTTCCCTCCTCCAAAAGTGACACTTCGAAAACTTTGTATTCAATTGGTGCTCTCTTAACACCTCAAGCATGATCCTCAAATGCATCTTGTGTTCTTCCTTTGTCTACGAGTAGACAAGAATATCATCGACGAACATAAACATGAATTTATTTAGTTGACCCCTAAAAACATGGTTCATGAGATGAACCAATTATGCTAGCGCATTGGTTAGCCTGAACCGCATAACCAACCACTCATAAAAACCAAACGGCATACGAAACGTTGTACTTGGCACACTCTTTTTTGCTACTCTCAGTTAGTGAAATCATGTCGCAAGATTCAACTGAGAAAATATTCTAGCACCATGAACTTGATCGAACAAGTCATTAATGCGTGGGAGTGGATACTTGTTCTTCCTCGTCACTTTATTCAACCCACGGTATTCAACACACAATCTAAGGGAACCATCCACCTTTGTGGCGAATACTACATGTGCTCCCCACTCAAATATACTTCTGCGAATGAACCCTCATCACAATAGGTCATTCACTTGCACCTCGAGCTTTCTCTGCTCTCTAGGTACTAACCATCTCAACGACCTCACTGTCGGTCTGGCATCATTAACTAAATCAATACTTAACTCAATCTCTCTGTGTGGGAAGTCCGGTCACCTCCTCAAATATGTGTGGATACTACATAGCAATAGGTAATAATGGAAACTCGTCAGGTGGGGTATCAAGCGAAAATAGAAAACTAACCATCACCTTATCGTCTGGTAGGCAGCCTAACACTACTTTCGCTCATCATCTACCCCTGTCATCATTAATGACTTCTCACAATCCACTATCATCTATGAAGCCAGTCCATCCCCAATATAATACCAAACCCAACAAAACCCAAAGCAAAGCAATCACAATCAAAACAAAATCCATGACTCGATTAGACCAAACCACGACAAATATACAAGGCTAGTAGAGCCTCCAATAGGGTTCATCATAATCAAAGGTTGGTCAACAATTTCGGAACTCAATCCCAATCTATCTACCAAGTTACTAGATATGAAGGAATATGAAGCCCCAATGTCAAACAAAAATCGCATAGGAAAATCATAAATGAATAGCTTATCTTGAATAACAATGCCTTTCTCCTTCTCTATCGCCAATGGAGCATTCAACGAAATCGGAACGACATTAATATCATATGCTTTCACCATCTGCTTCTGCTTCAATGGCTCTGGACGGTCCTTCTAAATATTCCTAAACTTATTACAGTTGGAGCATTTCTTTCCTCAACTTTGCAGCCTCTACTATAGTGACCCTTCTTTGAGCATTTGTAGCAAATCAGAGTGGGCTTGCTCTTCTTTTGGCCATCTCTGTTCTAAAACTGCTTCCTTTTATAGTTCCACTTCTTCTTGCCTCCCCCTCCTAAATACGGCTTTGGCTCGTCTTTAGCAATAACAGTCATAGGCTTCAGATAATGACTCTCATGCCTTAAGGACTTTTCGACTAACATCTCAAAAATCTTGTCAATATAACACATGAGTTTCTCCTCTATGTAGTCATCTAAGCCAATGATGAACTTCTTGTTCTTCTTCAATGAAGTGTCGATGAAAAACATCCCATATTTTGACAAGACCAAACTGAGCAACATACTTAGAGATAGTCATATCTCCTTGCCTCCGATTTGTAAACTTACGGTATAAGTGATTTTTGCATTGCCGTTATAAACTTCTCTTCGAATCTGGCTTTGAACTTGTCCCGTGTGAACTGGTCTTTGAGGGGCTGACTTTTATAGCATTCCACCAGTTCATGGCTCGTCCCTGAATCTGTCGGGAAGCCAATCCTTTTTATAGCATCATTCGGCTCTAAGTCATTAGAGATCCTTTCACAAGTGTCAAGCCAATCCTGCATTTCCATCGTCGACGTCGTTCCGTGGAATGGTTTGCGACCAAGACTAGCAAAGTCTTTGTTCCACTTAGCAAAATCGGCTTTGGGTGCCTGCATTGGAGCACCACCATCAATAGCAACATTCAGAACCGATACTTGAACATTTTGCAAGATGTTCCATACCATGGTAATGAACATGGTCTGTAAATCGAGGTTAGCAGCTTCCGAGCCATCTCCTTCTTCAACTCCACGGACGGAGTTCGCGGCAGCATTCCTTGTTTGATGACTCATCGTTCAATCTGTGATAAGGATGATCAGTCTCTCTATAAAGAATCCCAATTAAGTAGTACTCGCGTATGCAGTGCGACTTAACAAATACGCTCTTTCGTATGTATATACACTCTCGATCCATGTAACAACCCGCACTTTTTGACACACCAATCCAAAGCCTAGTGTGACTTTCGGACTCGCGTCATGCTAAGAAACACGAACTGTTGGGTTTTTAAAACACTATAGAACATAATTATAAGGGTAAGTTCTAAGATATTCTTTCAGATCTCACACCGGAAGGAATAAATATATAAGTACCAAAAAATAAACATTTAAGAAAAACAACCTCCAAAATACTTTATTTGCCTTATACACTGTTTCATGATACAATATATGTTTTACGAACTTTTAATACAGTAAGTAAGTACATGATGGACAACAAAGAATATGAGAAATCCAACGTAAAGCTCCTTTCTCAACATACTATGCCCAATCAACTGGTAATATGTCATCCTATGGTAGGGAAAAAATGGAAATGAGGGAGTGGGTCAGACGAAAGTTTAGTGAATGAGTACAAGTTTAATATGTGATGATCATGTGTAGTTAACTTTAATTCTACTCTAGATGACATAGGTTGTGCTATAAGTGTCCGTGAATTCCTAAGGTCTACACCTAAGGGTTCTTGTCTAATACATACCAGCTGATGTGCACGTGAATGTGCATATTTTTACCACCATATTTAATATATTTAAATTAAATAAATGATCATATCGGGTATTTTAACTTGTTTAAACCAAAATTCAAATTATTTCAAATTGTCACATATTCATCTTCATCCAAGGGCAAAATGGTCATTTTTGTGCATATATTAATTTTCTAAAATTTAATTGAAAATTTCTATATTATTTTGTAGGAATTTAAATTCATATACAAGTGGTTTGATGATGATATATGCATGCACAAGAGTGAAGAGAACAAATGAAGATGGAAATAATTCAAAGTGAACATCATGGAGGACTCCACCTACCCACCTTCCTTCATGTACAAATTAGAAGCTAATCCACATGCTAATGGCCATCAAATCTTCATGCACACTTAAATGGATGAATATGGGAGGCTAATGATTACTTGGCCACCACACTACCTCAAGGGCAATTTGGGCATTCCCCAAAAATATGAATTAGGGTTTCATACATGTATAAAGACCCCTTATGTTTCATGTAACATGCTTCCCCCTTAGTCTCTCTTTAGTTTAGTTTAGGCTCACAAATAAACAAGTTCTTCTCTTTCTCTTTTCATGGCTACTTAGCCATTTTTATTTCATGTACTTTTCCTTTTTTTATACAATGTAATTATTGTTTCCTTTTAATGAAATGTTCATTTCCTTTCATGCTAGTAGTGTAGATTTTCTTTTATGCAATTAGAATAGTTTTCTTTCATTTTCCTTTCATTTTGCTTTCTTTTTTCTTTCATGTTGCAAGCTACATTTGTTAATCAAATGACAAATATGAGAGGCTAAACCCCTTCAATTTAGGGGTAATGAAGCTCTCTAATTATGTAGCTTCAACTATTTGTTAATTCATGCTCTCTTTTTATGCTTAATGAAGAATGATTGAAGTGGTTTAATTGTTGTTTTTGCCTTGAATTTGATAGTCTATATTGTTGGCACCAAATAGGCTATGCTTAAACAATCACTAACACTAATTGCCTCTTCATCAAAATATGATTATGGCAAAAGAAAGTGATTTGAAATTAAAATTTGATGGTCTATATTTCTAATCAATAGTTAATAGGCCATACTTAAAATAGATTTCATTTTCATTGTCAAGTTTCATGAAAGTTAGTAAGTGGTTTAAAGGGTGTGTTATAGTTTGATGGCTTATGTTGGCTAATCAATAGCACAAATATGCCATACTTATGATATGCACATCAATTAAAGCACTAATGACCATAAAAGAGAGATTATGATTTCATATGTGTTGAACTACATGATCTAAGTGGATTTATTCTCTAAATTGTCATTTAACTCTTATATTTGCATCTCTTTTCTTTTAGTTAGTTAGCTAATTTTCTAATTCTCTAGCTTAACTTTCACTCGACTTTGGTTTAATTTGATTGAATAGAATTTTTAAAATCATCAATTCCTTGCGGATCGACCCGTATTTGCCATGTACTACAAGTGTACGCCGTGCGCTTGCAGTTATAATTTTTATTTCAAAATTCGTTCGGCTATTTTCTAACTCGATAGACATTTAGCCGTCCGAACACCAGCATTATCATTTGTGTAGGATATTCTAAGGATCGAGCTACGGATCGAACCTCACAACTAATGATCGGCCACCGTTCCTAGACCTGCTCAATATAAACATAACCACTAGGCTACTAAAACATGGAAACACCACCACAACACTAGTAAACATGGAAACATCATGCCCTAGGCTACTAACTATGAAAACACCACCACTAGGCTACTGTGGAAATAAATTCCCACTACTGTCATCGCTACTAGGCTACGGGAAAACGGATTTTTCCCTAACTACGACTACCTATTTCTCACTACTCCTAGAGAGGAATAACCCAAAATGCTGACTCGTCGGTGTGTCTCATCGTCTACACCCGCCTCCACTTCATGATCGTAGTGCTGGCCTCTTATTGTATGCGTCGGGATCCTCCATCTGAACCGTATCTCGTCACATGAGAAATCGTGCATACTAGGATTCCCGTTATGTTGGACTACACTCCATCAGGCATCCTCGTTAATGCAGCGCATCCACCATGAAACCTCCTATGAGTGTTATAGTCGACCCTTAGTCAAATAGTCGACCCCCAATTGGGTAAACAACATTTACCCAACACTGCAACGACCTAGCATCCTCCTAAAGGGAACCAGCTTCCATACCATCTCTAATCACTTAGCTCAAAATAGGCCCATACAACAATTAGCAATCATATAAATTTTTATTATTAACTTGGGCGTTAGGCTGAGGTTCAAACTCTATAATATACACGTTTATCGGTCGACCACTAACCCTAAGTGGTCGGCCGCTACCGGTTGACCGTTGGGGATCGGTGGTCGACCGGTTGTAGGCTAAATTTTAGAGTTCGTTATTTTTAATGTAGATTTTAGTTCCCAGTGAACCCTAAACACTAATTCGACCAGTCTGTATTCTAATTTTAGTATCAATTTGTAAGATCTAGGGTTTACAGTTTAAATAAAAAAGGAAGTGTGTTAACATCGGTATTAGGTTTAACAATTTACAGTGATTTCAATTATGTCCTAGATTATAAGTTTTAGATTAGGGTTTTACCATTTCAATTTACTAATACCCTAAATTAATTAGAATGGACTAAACCTAATTGGTTGCATAAAAAAGGGCAAACACCTCCAATTGATTAGTTGCAGAGCTGTGAATATGGGATGCATAACACAGCTATTATATCTGTATTAAGATTGATTTTCAGGGAGCAAATCACATATAGGTTATGTAGGAAGTAAGTTGCAGTAATGTAAAGAACACAAAGATTTATAGTGGTTCGGCCAGATTGTGTCTACATCCACTGTTGATATTCATTATTCTTCTTATAGATCTTTGATATAATGTCTGAGATACAAGATACAATGATCTAAAGCTCAATAGAAAGTAAGATATAAATCAAGGAAGTTGTTCGGCTACTCCTAGCTGCATGTTCCGTTCGGTTGTCTCTGTTAGGCAGTTCCTTTTCTAGCAAGATTGTTCTTGCTAGATTGCTCCTGCTAGCTATCACTACTAGGATGATCCTGCTAACTGATCCTACTAGTCTGCTCCTGCTAGCTGATCCTGATAGGTTGTTCCTACTACCTAACTCTGCTAGGCTTCTCCTGTAGTAGAACCTACTAGCCTATTCCGACTATTTCTGACTTGTCTACCATTACTGCTATAAGCTTGGCTCTCTTGAATTGTCCCTCATTGTTGTTGGATGCTTTGATATTGATAGGAGTGAAGAGATGGTGTGGTTAGTCTAGTAAGTCAGGAAATTTCCATTTATAACTCGACCAGAGGGAATATTCCTGAATATGCCAAATGTAGTTAAATATTTCTTGATATAAGTAGATTTCATTCCATCTACAGCTTGCTCGGTTCGTCTAGGAGCTCTGCCTGATGTAGGTCGGTACAGTAGAATGTATGTGGACATGTTGTTGGCCAAGTTCGTATGCTCCCCTATTTGGCTTGGCCCCCATTCGGTTCGGCGGACTCCTCCTAGGCTTGGTTCGGTATGACACCAAGACACACGACCCGGTAGGTCTAGTACTAGCTTCGGTCCAGTGGGCTTCTCTACCTTTGGTTTGGTAGGACTCTCTACCTTCGGTTTGATGGGCTCCACTGCCTTTGGTTTAGTGGAATCATCTCTCCTTGGTCCGACTCTTTATGCCCTGCCTGGGTCCAGTCTTTGGACAACAACACCCCTCTTAACCAAGCAAGTGATCTTGTTTGCTACCTTCGGTACCGAACAAGTTATCCTATTCGGTATCCCTACCAAACAGAATTTCCTATTCGGTAACCTGGGGTACCAAACAGAGAAACGGGGCTCGCCTTTGCTTCCTCTCAACTACTCCTCATGTCTTGCTATCTCTCTTTTCCTTCCCTTCCTTACATTGGAAAGGGTTAGGTACTCAATAGTTGGATTCCTTACCGAACCAATACTCATGCTCCATAAAAATAATATGCTTGCCGGGACTCGAACCGGGTGGGTTGGCTGAAAGGCACAAGCCTTTACCACTGCGCTACACATGCTTTTATGTCATAACTCCTTCATTTAAATTCAGAATTATTGAGACTTGGATCAGTAACTTCGTATCATTGAGTAGAGTATTCCGGTGTCTTTGAATCTTCCCTTTGCCTGAATTAGGTAGTAGCTCTCCAAGACGGGGTCCAAGTCAGTTAGGTAGTGGACAAATTTTAAGATGATCATATCTTGTAATTCGTAGCTCGGATTGAGATGCATGTGCATGTCCCGACCTTAGGAACATTTTTCAAGTACTTTGACCATATTTTCTGTCTATGCCAAATTTGACCCTATCGCTTCACCTCGCCATTATGACTACACGATGGTGCCTTTATTATGCATCTTCCGGCCATTTCTATGCTCCTTGACGTCTTGTCGTATTCACCATGTTGTGGACGACAATTGCCACAACACTTGCCCTCTAAAGCATACTTTCGTAAAATACAAAGTGTGCTTTATTTCATCCAAACTCGTCTTTCTTTCTCACGTGATGGTTATCTCGAACCTCAAACATCTATATCCTCATTCCCGTCCTTTTGGGAAGTTTTTTGCTGCTAATATGCTATATACCCTTGTTCACTCGGGGGAAGCTTGATGATCGTTCCAAGGCATCCTTTATCAGTGGGACGTTCACATTTCATTCTTTCTTGGTAGTATAATCATCTATCATGATTTTCCCACTGATTCTCATCTCTTTTCGATAGGCTTTTGCTCCCTATGGTTCAACCTCCTTCCCTTGTTCTGATTGCTGCATGTCATCATATAAATTTCCCAAGAATGTCGAGGTTCCCTAACAAAAAGAATATAAAGTGGTTCTATGGCACGTGGATTTAACAAGGTGTATTTTGTTGCATTGATTGTAATTTGGCCAATTAAGACCGGTCGTTGCGATGTATTTTCCTACGTGATTGCCAAGTTATTCCACTAGTGATTTGTTCATCACCACTATGCATATTTGTATAGGTCATATCACTAAACTGTTTGGCTAGGTAAGTGGTTTCTGCTGAAGTTTCAAACGTGGGTGATCATGCGCCTGTGCTGTGAAGCTAATCTTCTTTTGATGTTTATGCTTTGTTGCGTTTGATAATTATCCATGTCCATGTTCTCCTTTTCCTAGCTATTAATCATGATATGTTTGTTCCACATGATTTCTTGGTTGCTCGTTCCATTAGGCGCCTTTCTCGTTGCAATCATGCATACTTGTATGGGATCAACCACCAACAAGTTCGGTAGGATAAACAGTTTCTATGACTGATGCTTTCCGTAGCCCGTACTTTATACTTTCTGCATGAGCACTTACACAAACAAATATGTATCTTATAAAAATATTATGAATGAAATTATCATACCAAATTAGGATTAGTTATTGCGTTGTGTTTGTATAGTATCCTTTCTTAGCTATTAGCATGTTAGTAATCTATTTTTGCTTTCTCACGTACTTGTACATGGCCCATCATTGACAAGTTCGACATGGTGAGAATACATGTGAAGTTGTTACGTGCTATTTTGCTAGTTCTTCCAGCAACTCTTCATTTGCTCCCAACATATTTGCACAAGATCAATCACTGATAAGTTCGGTAAGGTGAACATACACTGGTGGAGTGTCTTTGTAATCTAGTCCCATGTGTCCTTGTTTGTTTTCATGCACTTCCAGCATTTTAGTTTGCTTATTATCACATACATATTTCATGCATACTTTAAACAAGTTTGCCCTAGTGTCAGTCTATTGATAGTCTTTATAAGTAATTCCGATATTGACTGCTTTCACTCGGCCAAACAACTGATAGTCATGTTTTACTGTGAGCAAGCTTAGTTATTCATTGCTGATAGAAATGTAGATCTGAATGTCGGGCGTGAACCAACAAGGCGGTTGCCATATCCTAACCGTCGGTAAGTCGAGTTCTCCATAGCCATCCTAAAATCTTATAGCGATTAGTATCTGTGGACACCCGAATAGGGATACTCCGATCCACCACTGCCAGTTAAGAAAGTTGAGCTGATCGTCAGTTATGGACATCGAATAGGGATCACTTTGGTCCACCACTATCGGCTAAGAAGGTTGAGCCGATCGTCAGCTGTGGACACTTGAATATGGATCCCTTCAGTCCACTGCTGCCAGCTAAGTAGTGAAGATGACTACAATGTCGTATAGCTAATACTATGTGGCTAGATATCACTTAGGATCGTTTAATATGGAATGTATTATAATCTAAATGCGGAAATAGATAATAATAGTAAAGTAAATAAGAATAAGCAGACCAGGAGTTTTTATACTGGTTCGAACTTCCCGTTCTACGCCCAGTCCCAGACTTCCTTCTAGAATTTCTCACAATAACCCCTCACTTAACCCGAAGGAATAGGTATACAACACCTGAGCAACCGATAAGGATTTTTTCCGCCTCTAACAATCGAAAGAGGACTTTACCCGCTTGAACAACCGAACAGGACTTCAACCGTTTCAATAAAATTGCTTTGACACTTTGTGTTCTTGATAACACTGATTTGTCTTTGATAGTACAACCTTCCTATAATCTTTTCCTCAAGTATATATGTGTGTGTAAAGATTTAGAAAGGAGAATATTGCTTTGAATCAAAGAATAAGTTAATTGATTCAAAGATTCAAGCAATATATGTAAGTTGTGATTGTTTTTTAGAATGCAGAGATAGTAGAGAGTATGATCAGAAAATAAAGTGAAATTCACTGATTTGTGAAGTGAATCTTATGTGTTTATATAGTGGATAAACAGCTGCAACCATTCACGAAGAGTTTTGACCAAAGGAAGCAGGCACAACTCTTCAAATTGGATCATATCTCTTGGAAATTGGAAGTGTCTGTTCAAAAAAATGGCTGTTGGAAATGTTCAGTCGACTGACCCAAAACGACCAGTCAACTGAATGTTCAAAGTTGGTGTAAAACAGAGTGTATCTGTGCAACTGAGCAGGTTCAGTCGACTGGTCATATTTGGTCAGTCGACTAACCTGGCTGTCAGTGCACAGTTCACATATAATTTAAAGAATTTGAAGTTTAAACCAACTTTGATTTGTGTGGACTACTTGAGGATAGATTTTAACAATTCTAAGACTAAAAAACTTCAACAAATAAACATACTATACTCGGTTTTGAAGTCTTGTCTCCTTTGTAGTTTTAACAGCATATTTCTTTCTCTTTTTGTCGCTTGCCCATATAGTCTCATTCACTAAGTTGTTTAATGCTCTTTGTCATGAATCAAAACTTATGAATCAACATTCTCCCCCTTTTTGATTGATGACAACCTGTTACAGATGATACTATATTTTAAGAAATATATAACGGAAGTTATATATATCTCCCCCTGAATATCTGGCAACATATCTAATCCTGCAAGAGATGGTTATTCATAGAAATTTCTCCCCCTTTGTCATCGACAAAAAGGAAACAACAATAATTATATCATTGAGCTAACAAAATTACAATCACAAAATAATGTATCGAATTGTTTTGAGCTACTTATACAAGCTCATTAAAATAAACAGAAGTAGAATGTTTGGAATAAATAAAGATAACTTACTACCACCAATTAATAACAATATTAATCAGATTCTGACTCTGTCTCTTCTTCTTCCACTTGTATTGGATTTTTGCCTCTGGAAGAACTTCCCACAAACTGTCTGCCACCCCCATTGCCGCTTGTGTCAGAACTTGTTTGTTCTTTCGACATAGACCAAGTAAATCGAGGGGCTGGGCATTTCTCCGATCATGGTGTGAAGATTCCGTAGTGGTGGAAGAGGAACAAGATATCGCATCCCATAAAATCCCGAAGAAGCTCTTAATTTTGTCAAATCTTTTGTCAATTTTCTTATCGAGATTTTTGATGCGAGAATCCAAAATGACTTGATTTCGCACAATTAGATCAATGGATTCCCGAGTGCTTTGGGATGGAGTTGGTGTTCGAATGTCATCTCTGATTGTTGTTGTTGTGGAGTAGAAGTTTGTTGACGAGGTCGTGATTGCCATTCTTGAAAAGACATGATAGATAGAGGTCTAGGTGGCAATTTCATAAGACTTATTGTGCGGCTATTTAGAGTTTTGAGAATGGAAGTATCAGATTCCGGAATAGGAACCTGGAGGTTCTTAAGTAGCCGCATAATATATTCTCCATAATAAATAATGTTCATACGACCTTGGTTAAAAGATAAGAATTCATCTAGAATAGTCTTAGGCCAATTTATTTGCACATCTCCCCAAATAGCATATAACGCCCTAAAGTTGTTTGGATATACAAGCTCATAAGAGCCAGTACGAGGAAGAACCGTGTGCATTAAGGCTCGATGCACAATTCTAGCTGTAGGATGTAAGGCGATAGACTTTAGTTCTATCATGTCATCTTCTAAGAACCGATGACTTACTTTGTCTCGCTCGCCTATAGGTATATTTAATTGTTCCAATGTAATACCATCAGTTGGAGTATGTAGAATATGACCAATTCGATCTAATGACAGAAATATTTGTCGACCACAAACTAAACTCCAAACACAATTATCATGATTAGGTGGGTTTTGATGGCCTAAATTCAAATTTGAATAGAAAATTTTACCAAAGTGTGATTTATCTTGATATTTTTCTGATTGTGGTCTAGGAGAGACTCTAAACGGCTTCTCCTTGCTAGCTCTTGAAATCTATACGGAGCAAAATCGGGAAAGACAACAAATGAACCTTCAGAAAGGCGTGCTTCTTTCATTTTGTTCCACCGTTGGAAAGCTGTAGAATCATAGAGCCATTGAGAAATTTGAGTGTCAATTGGCTTAGAGGAGAGGTAGAGGCATGTCTAGATCTCTTGGGTTGACGTGGAGCCATGGGAAATAACATTGTAGTGAGGGAATTTTAAAATTTTGGGAGTTAGGGTTTATAGAAAACTGAAATGAGAAGGTAAAAGTGAAGAGTGAAAAAGGAGATAGTGGGTTAAAGGGTTAAAAAGGTAGGTGAAAATAGTAAAAAAAAGGTCAGAATTGCCATTCAGTCGATTAGTCGTATACGGTCAGTCGACTGAAATAGTATCCCGCGACTCTCTGTTTCATGATTCAGTCGACTGGCTATATTCATTCAGTCTACTGAATATAGTCTGAAAGCTTTCTGTTTTTAGATTCAATCGACTGGTCGAATATGTTCAGTCGACTGAATTTTTATTCTCAGTATTTTGCAGCATATTTTGGTAAAAAAAAAATATATTCAATATTTAAATACTGCATACAAATAAGAATAAAATCTATTAAAAATATAGAAAGAAAATAAATTATTTGGATGAAGGAGTGGATGGAGACTTCGAGTTGTCTGGTCCATTCTTCGTCTTCTCTTCATATGGTTTCAATGGTGACCAGCGGTTTCCACGCTCCCATGAATTCGGAGACACAGGTGGAGGTTGTGGTGACTGATCCCATGGATTCTGAGAGGAAGAGGTTGTAGGTTGATGAACCGCAGATGAAGATGAGCCGCAGAATTTCCATCCAAGCTGCTCCAGAAAACTTAGGCATCTTGAATTCATTTTCTGTTCATAGTACATCTCGCGTTGAATTGCTATATATTCCCTCTGGTAATGATGTAAATCATCAATTTTTTGTTTTGTTTGAGGAGAACCGAAGAACAGAAAACGTCGCGCCTTTTTTTTGGGAGTATGGCCAGTGTGATAGTTTGACAGTCTGGCCGGTTCATGATTAGGTATAGGTGTAGGTAAGCTTGACGAACCAGATGAAGGCGTCGAAAAATCGACAGAAGAGTAAGCGGAACCATTTGTTTAATTTTCTTGTGATGACATTGTGGTAGAGAGAAGATAAAATATGTTTTGAAACAAAATTTGATGGAAGGATAGAGTGCAGAACTCTGAGATATATATAGGAGAATAAACAGTTGGAAGTTGATGGATTTACGTAAAATTTGAAAGAATTAGAGAATGAAAACAAAACACAAATTTTGTGGCTAAATTTTTTTTTATTTATCTTTATTTATTCAAAACATTCTACTTCTGTTTATTTTAATGAGCTTGTATAAGTAGCTCAAAACAATTCGATGCATTAATTTTTTTTTAATTACTTTAGAAATTTTACAATTCTTTTAAAGAAATTATACCTAGTTCTCTTCTTAGTTTTATAAAACAGTTTTCATTGAGTGGTTTAGTAAAAATATCAGCTAACTGATTTTCAGAATTTACAAATTCTAAATTTATTATATCCTTTTCAATATTATCACGAAGAAAATGATGACGAATGTTAATATGTTTAGTTCGTTAGTGATTGACATGATTTTTAGATAAATTTATTGCACTAGTGTTATCACAATATATTATAGATTTATTTAATTTTATATCAAAATCTTGTAATGTTTGTTGCATGTAGATTACTTGAGCACATGCTAAAGCGGCAGATATATATTTTGCTAAGGATCGCCCAATGAAATGACAAGTTCCACTTGTACTTTTTCTATCAGTCCGACTTCCTCCAAAATCAGCATCACTATAAGATACTAATTCAAAAGGACATTCTTTTGGATAAAATAATCCTAAGTCATTGGTTTTGCTACGATAACGAATTATACGTTTAACTGCTCACATATGTGATTCTTTAGGATTTGCTTGAAATCGAGCACATAAACAAACACTCATCATAATATCAGGTCGACTAGCAGTTAAGTAGAGTAATGATCCAATCATGCTACGATATAGTTTCTGGTCAACATTCTTACCATTTTCATCTCTGTCGAGATGTATAGTTGTACTCATAGGAGTCGGTTTGGCAGAGGTGTTTTCCATACAGAATCGTTTAATTAGATTATTACAATACTTTTCTTGATTAATAAAAATGCCATTTTGTAATTGCTTGATTTGAAGTCCAAGAAAATATGATAGTTCTCCCATGTGTGACATTTCAAATTCATTTGTCATGATAGTCGAAAATTCCTGACATAATTTTTCATTTGTTGAACCAAATATAATATCATCAACATATATCTGTATAATTAAAATATCTTTTTTTAGTTTTCTTAATAAATAATGTTTGATCAACTTTTCCAATTTCAAAACCAGATTCTATTAGATATCTTTTAAGTCGGTCATACCAAGCATGAGGTGCCTGTTTTAAACCATATAAAGCTTTCTGAAGTTTATAAACGTGATCTGGAAATTTTTCATGAGTAAAAAGAGGAGGTTGTTCAACAAAAACATTTTCTTTTATATATCTATTTAGAAAGGCACTTTTAACATCCATTTGATATAATTTAAAGTTATGAAAACATGCAAAACCCAATAGAATACGTATAGCTTCTAGTCTTGCAACTAGAGCAAACGTTTATTCATAGTATATTCCCTCTTCTTGATTGTAACCTTGTGCTACTAATCTAGCTTTATTTCTAGTAAAGGTACCTTGTTCATCAGCTTTGTTTTTGAAAACCCATTTTGTACCAATGACTGATTGATCACTTGGTCTAGGAATTAATTCCGAAACTTCGTTTCTTTCAAATTGATTTAGCTCTTCTTGCATAGCTATAATCCAATACTCATTAGTTGAGGCTTCCTTAATATTTTTAGGTTCTATATTAGAGAGAAAAGCTATATGGCCCATTTGATTTAATTGATGTCTTGTTCTTAAATTTGAATTTACTTTTCCAATTATATTTTGAACAGGGTGATCTCTAACAATTCTTGGAGGAGATCTTACTATAGTATCATTATTAACAATGTTTTCATTTTCTATAGAAATATCAGAATTATTATTTTGAAAAATAATATCATCATCTTCTGAATTATTTGTCAGAATTTTATTTGAATTATTTTCCAAATTTTTAAATTTAGAGGAAATTTTGACACTTTCATCGAATGAAACATGAAGAGTTTCTTCGATTACTTTAGTTCTTGTATTAAAAACTCGATAAGCTTTGCTTCTTTCCGAATATCCTATGAATATTCCTTCATCGGATTTTGGATCAAATTTGCCAAGCTGATCTTTAGTGTTAAGTATAAAACATTTTGAACCAAAAACTTTGAAATAAGATATATTAGGTTTTCTACCATTTAAATGTTCATATGGAGTATGTTTTGTTAATGATCGAATTGAAACACGATTCAAAACATAACAGGCAGTTGCAACAGCTTCTTCCCAAAAATGCTTAGGTAAAGTGCTTCCATTTAATAAAGTTCGTGCACATTCTTGTAATGTTCTGTTTTTCCTTTCTACAACTCCATTTTATTGTGGTGTTCTAGGAAAGGAGAAATTATGATTAATTCTTTTCCGGTTACAAAAATGTTCGAAAGCTTCATTTTCAAATTCACCTCCATGATCACTTCTAATATTTTTAACTTTTAAATTCTTTATATTTTGAATTCTTTTTACAAAAATTTTAAAATTCTCAAAAGTATCACTTTTATGTTTCATAAAAATAGTCCATGTATATCTTGAAAAGTCATCTACAATAACAAACACATGTCTATTGTGATTAATAGATTGAACTTGATTCGGTCCAAAAAGGTCCATATGTAGTAGTTCAAGTGGTTGTGTTGTAGATATGATTTTCTTAGATTTAAAAGAAGATTTTGTTAATTTTCCTAACTGACATGCATCACAAATATTATCAATTTTGAATTTCATATCAGGTAGCCCTTTAACAATTTTATTTTTAGCTATTTTATTAATAGTATTAATATTTATATGATAAAATCTTTTGTGCCATAGCCAAGAATGATTCTCTGTAGCTACTAAACACATATTTGTGTTATAATTTATATTCATATTTAAAATATAAATATGACTATCTCTTAAACCTTCAAAAATTAAATTTTGATTTTTATCAAAAATATTACATTTATTTTCTGAAAAAGATATTTTAAAACCTTTATCACATAATTGACTTATGCTTAATAAATTATGTTTTAAGTTTTTAACTAATAAAACATCAGTAATGAGAGGTGAGTTAGAGATACCGTTATTGCTCACATCGCCTTTGCCGATGATATATCCTTTTGAATTATCTCCAAAAGTGACTGACCCTCCATTTGAGTAGACTATGTTTGTTAACATGCCTTTATTACCAATCATGTGTTTTGAGCAACCGCCGTCTAAAATCCATTTTCCTCTCTTTTTAAGGGGTACCTGCAAAAAATAAAGATTAAGGTGGTACCCACTTTTCATTTTAGGGTCCTAAGAGTTAGATCTTAGGAAACCAAACCCAAGACAGTTCAGAATTCCCTTTATAAATATAATTCTTATTTTTATGAACAGTTTCCATAAATGTTTTGATATGCTTATTCCTAATTAAATTATTGTTGGTTTTAGGAATCCATATTTTAATAGTTTTAAAATCTTTAGAAACTGTTTTCTTAATATCTTTCTTAATTTTGTTTTTAAACTTATTTTTAAACTTTCCAGATTTCTTTGGATTTTTCTTATATCCTAGTCCCATTTTATTTGAAGTAGACTAAGAATTTTCTAATATTGTAGAAAGATTTTCTCGTCCTTTATTGAAGTTAGAAATATTTTTATTAATATCTTCTAACTTAGTTTTGAGACTAGATTTTTTTAACTGTAATACTTTAGTGTTAAATTTTAAATCATTAATTTCAACTGATAAATCACTGATAAATCATCATTTTTATTTTTCTGAATTTCTAATTCCTTAGTTATCATAGAAAGTTGAGATGCTAAATTAGAATTAGATTCTTGAGATTTTTCAAGTTCTTCTTCCAGAATTTTCTTTTCATCTTTTAGCATACTAATTTCTAATTCAGATCTATTCAGTTTTCCTTGTAATTCCTTATTTTGCCTTTTTGTTTGTTTTGCAAAGTCCACCAGTTCTAAATTGATTTCAACTAAATCTTCAAAATTTAGATCACTTACATTATCATTTGTAGCCATGAAGCATACATTTGCTTGCTCTGTGTCACTATCACTATCGCTCTCTGATGATGAAGAATCTGAATCATCCCATATTACTGAAAATGCTTTCTTCTTGAATTTGTTTTTCTATTTCTCTGGACAATCTTTCTTCATATGACCCTTTTTATAACATCCATAACATTCTAGGACAGAAGATGATGGTTTATTGCTATTATTGTTGTTGCTAGAGTTATTTTTGTAACTCCTGAACTTGTTATTCGTTTTGAATTTCAAAAGCTTTTTGAAATTTTTAGCAATAAGTGCCATATCCTCTTCATCTAAATCAGAATCATCTTCTTCTGCTTGAAATGCTAGATTCTTCTTATCCTATGCTTGGACTTTCTTTGCCTGCAAATTCACTTCATATGACATTAGATTTCCTATTAACTCTTCTGGTTTCATAGTGGAAAGATCGTTTGCTTCTTCAATAGCTAAGACCTTTCTTTCCCATTCATCCGTTAAAGAGTTTAGGATTTTTGATACTATATCAAAGTCAGTAAATTTTTCTCCTAGTGCCAATAGAGAGTGATATATATCTTGAAATCTAGAATACATGTCATTTATACTTTCGTTTGATTTCATTTTGAAATTTTGAAACTGATTTTTCAACATAGAAATTTTGCTTTGTTTGCCTTTGTTAGTTCCTTCATGAGTTACTTTTAGAGTTCTCCATATCTCATAAGCAGTTGTACACATACTGACTCTATTAAACTCATTTTTATCTAATGCACAGAATAACATGTTCATAGCTTTAGCATTTGAAGTAGCATCAGTTTTTTGTGCAGTAGTCCAAGTTGAAAAATCTTCTGTTGGCATGGTATACTCTTTTTGGGTAATATTCCAAGTTTCAAAACCATTAGCTTGCATATATATTCTCATTCTAATTGACCAGTAATTATAATTCATGCCATTGAATAGTGGTGGTCGTGCAGTGGATTGACCTTCAATAAAACTAGTGTTAGTGACAGTGCTTTTGCTGGTGTTGTTTTCCATATTAAAAAATATCAAATAACTGTGTAACGGTTATAAGATGGCAAGCTCTGATACCAAATGAAGGTGACTACTATGCCGTATAGCTAATACTATGTGGCTAGATATCACTTAGGATCGTGTAATATGGAATGTATTATAATCTAAATGCGGAAACAGATAATAATTGTAAAGTAAGTAAGAATAAGCACACCAGGAGTTTTTATACTGGTTCGAACTTCCCGTTCTACGTCCAGTCCCAGACTTCCCTCTGGAATTTCTCACAATAACCCCTCACTTAACCCGGAGGAATAGGTATACAACACCTGAGCAACCGATCAGGATTTTTCCGCCTCTAACAACCGAAAGAGGACTTTACCTGCCTGAACAACCGAACAGGACTTCAACAGTTTCAATAAAATTGCTTTGACACTTTGTGTTCTTGATAACACTGATTTGTCTTTGATAGTACAACCTTCCTATAATCTTTTCCTCAAGTATATATGTGTGTAAAGATTTAGAAAGGAGAATATTACTTTGAATCGAAGAATAAGTTAATTGATTCAGAGATTCAAGCAATATATGTAAGTTGTGATTGTTTTTTAGAATGCAGAGATAGTAGAGTGTATGATCAGAAAATATAGTGAAATTCGGTGATTTGTGAAGTGAATCTTATGTGTTTATATAGTGGATAAACAGCTGCAACCATTCACGAAGAGTTTTGACCAAAGGAAGTAGGCACAACTCTTCAAATCGGATCATATCTCTTGGAAAATGGAAGTGTCTATTCAGAAAAATGGTTGTAGGAAAAGTTCAGTCGACTGACCAAAAACGACCAGTCAACTAAATGTTCAAAGTTGGTGCAAAACAGAGTGTATCTATGCAACTGAGCAGCTTCAGTCGACTGGTCATATTTGGTCAGTCGACTGACCTAGCTTTCAGTGCACAGTTCACATATAATTTAAAGAATTTGAAGTTTAAAACAACTTTGATTTGTGTGGACCACTTGAGGATAGATTTTAACAATTCTAAAACTAAAAAACTTCAACAAATAAACATACTGTACTCAGTTTTGAAGTCTTGTCTCCTTTGTAGTTTTAACAGCATATTTCTTTCTCTTTTTGTCGCTTGCCCATATAGTCTTATTCATTGAGTTGTTTAATGCTCTTTGTCATGAATCAAAACTTATGATTTAACAAGTAGTTTGTGCCGATCATCAATTGTGAGAACCCAATTGACATTCATGTCCTGACCATGGGTTGATCTTGCTTGCCATTGCAGCAAAGTAGTTTGGGCTGATCCTTAATGGCGAGCACCCACTTAGCGGTCATGTCCTGACCATAGGCTGATCGTGCACATCATTGTCGGAAAAGAATCAGTTGTTAACGGTAAACACCCATTTGGCAGTCATGCCTAACCATAGGCTGATCGGGCTCGTCGTTGCCGGTAAAGAAGTTTAGGTCAACCATCAATGGCGAGCACCCACTTGGCGATTATGTCCTGACCATGGGTTGATCGGGCTTGTCATTGCTGGCAAACAAGTTTGAGTCGATCGTCAACTGTGAGCACCCACTTGGCGGTCATGTCCTGACCATGGGCTGATTGGGCTCGTTATTGTTGGTAAAGAAGTTTGGCCAATCGTCAAGGGCGAACACCCACTTAGCGGTCATGTCCCGACCATGTGCTGATCGGGCTCGCCATTACCGGCCAAAGGATTTGGGCCGTTCGTCAACGGTGAGCACCCACTTGGCGGTCATGTCCTAACCATGGGTTGATTGGGTCACCATTGCCGGCGAAAGGCGTAGCTGATCGTCAACGGCGAGCACCCACTTGGCGGTCATGTCCTGGCTATGAGCTGATCAGGCTCGCCATTACAGGCCAAAAGTTTGTCCAAGCTTTCCATGATGCGCCTGAGTTGGGTGCCCCTAGTATGCTGCGGCTTGCTTGTAAAGTGCTAGAAATCGAGGATTTATTTCCCAATTCCCAATTTCCCAATTACAGGTCACTATGGATACATAGTGTCCAGATTCCCAATTCTTTTGCTATTTCCAACTCTGCTATTTGTGTACCGTACTCTATCATTCGATCTAGCCTGCAAGGTAAAATGTCTATCCGACCCGTAGGGGTGAAGAACATTTGTTCTTGCCCAACTATTAGTATTTTTCTCACTTTCGCGAGTGTCGCATAGTCATGTTGCATGGTATTACTTATGCCTTAGGTATCATTATTAAAAATCATTTGAAATTTATTCATTAAAGTAAGTCATACCTTTGCATTATTATCCCCACGCTCTATGGGGATATTCAGTCTCTTTGATATCATCCTTCATATTCATATAAAATCAGTGCCTTTTGAAATGATTATGATCCACCATCTCTAGAGATGTCTGGTCCCATCTATGGAATGGGTCAAAATTATACTCCACTATCTTTGGAGGAGCTGAACCTAGTCTCCCATTGTCTCTAAAGGAGCTATACCCTGCCTTTGGGACTAGAAAGTTTATGCTCCATTGTCTAATTATTCTGTTCCTCACAATTATTATGCATATCTATCTTCAGATAGGTCATGCTCTAATATCCATAGGGGGATCCAACACCATGCCCTCGAGCGTGCTTTACACTCCGTCCTCGTAGGAACTCATTTCCGTCTAGGGACCGCGGCCTCGAGTTTGTAGCGTTCTCGGTGGAGTTACCCTAGTGTTTTAATCCAGAGCATACCTGCGAGATCTATCTGTGTCCATTGATCCCATGACAACAAATCTTATGGAATGTGTGATATTTGTCGATTCCAATCTTTGTTGCTATTGACTCTTTGATCATTGATTTATTACAATCCACACCTTTCCAATAGTGGGATAGATTCTTCCTGGAGTTTCCATAAGTAGTTAAAATGGAAACTTGCCCTATCTTCTGAAGTGTTTCCTTTCCAAGGCTTTTCGTCTTCAACTCAATTGATATTTGTTCATCCTTTTGCTTGATATCCAAGTGTTAACATATTAGGGCCCTAAACACTAAACTGAATAGTCTCTAAGTATAACATAAATGGAGGAAAACAATGAAATCCTCTCCATCCGTAGCTCCAACTCCTTCCATACGCTAAATGTAGCACCTCAAATGTGTTCAAAGACTAGTTTTTCCAATGTATTATTTCACAACCAGTGTCTTCAAATTGATGGTTGACTGCATATCTAATATTTGGATTGAACTAACTATGGTTCAACTTGTATGCTCTGGTCTTCTGTTCCACGCACTTAATAATCGACATATTAGTTCAACGACTTACTCCCGCTACTAGAATGCTTCCTTAGTTTGCTTGGTGGGCCATGTCGTGCCCTCGACAATGGATCAACCACCTACGTACCAGTCGGTATGAACTCAAGCGATTCCATTTAAACAGCCAATTGTTTGGTTCCAACATCAGCGTTGACTTTTGGTGAGACATCCCCTTTTGGTCCGGCATGGGTTATACCATTGGTCTGGTACTGATTAGTTCTACATCGGTCTGATTTGGTCCGAGCCCTAGCCGATTCGGTTTGTGGAAGTCCGAATTTCGATGGCCCCTTACTGCCTTACCTGTTCCCCTGCGTCCATTGTTGATGGGTTGCGAATAGAACTCTAGGCTTGGTCTTTCTGGACCTGGATTAGCGCTACTTGCTCCATGAGTCTAAGGAATGCTCCTTCATCTTTGAATACTAGCGGAAAGGAGCTACCATATCTTCCATCATCGTTTGCAATCACTACTAGACTCTACTCTAGTAGCTTTAATAGACTGCCTTCCTGATGCAACACATTCCAACCTCACATACTTTGCCGGCTCGTAGATGAACTCCTCTAATGTGGCTGGTTTCTCCATTGTCGATCTCTTAGTAAACTTTGCTCCAAGGTGCACTTCATTATACAAGTCATCAAGGTGAATCGCACAAGAATGAATTAAGCATAGGGGTATCCCACAAAACCACATAGTAGCTAAGTCCAGCAAGAATAAAGGAAGGCATTTTCACAAGGCTTCTTTTGTAGCTCCTCTTACTAGTATGTGCTGGGCATACCATTGTAAATGCACTACATGGTCAGTAAGTCCTTTATATGGTTCCATTGTAAGCATCCTGAAGTCTCTAGGGTCCTTGGTAGTCTTATCTCTAGAGAGAAGGTACTGCTAAGCTAAGATCCAATCCCTTACTCAACTTGTTCATTTTTGAACAAATTGACTAATGATTTGGACCATCCTATTCTCCAATTTGGGTGACTGTCAAAGATAGCTCGACCTTTCCATTCGGGGGGAATGATTTCTTTCATCTTCCTTATAATGACTTGATTTTCAGTTATGGGCATGGTTATGACTCTTAAATCGGTCCCACTGATCGTTTTATCCTCCATTGACCAAAATTTCAATGGGGGGACAAGAAGAGTTTGTTGTAGCTGCCCCTAGTTCGGCATCATCCTATTTGGTTCGATGCTGAACTGCTTTCTGGGTTTAGCTTCGGGCTGAACTTTTGCTCGTTTCCTCCCTATAGCATTCCTTCTTCATGTCTTGGTCCATCTTGATCGAATTCTTTTTCAGAGTGTGACCCCCTTCATCTTTTAGAATCTCCCTTGTGTTCATGTGTTGCGACCAATAGTTTGTGCTTGCCCCAAACGTGTCATAAGTCGATCCCCCATTGCTTGATGTTGGACAATGAAACATTCATTTAGCTTAGCCACAACTCTATCCAGGTTGCCTTTGGTACTTATCTCTACTAGCATCGGAGTACTTGCTGAATGACCATCCTGATTGACGGTTGTTTGATTGGGTGCGTGGGTGCTCCCTTCATTCATGTTGGTAGCACCAACCTTATTATCTGATCTCAAGGGCATGTTGAGAATCGCTCTCAATGAAAGCACCAAAAATGTTTGTATAAAAAATGGACAAACACCTCCAATCAATTAGTTGTAGAGCTATGAATACGGGGTGTTAACACAGCTGTTATATTTGTATTATGATTGATATTCAAGGAGCAGATCACATATAGGTTATGCAGAAAGTAAGTTGCAGTAAAGTAAAGAACACAAAGATTTATAGTGGTTCGGTCAGATTATGCCTACATCCACTATCCATTTTCATTATTCTTCTTATAGTTCTTTGATATATTGTCTAAGATATAAGATACAATGATCTGAAGCACAACAGAAAGTAAGGTATAGCTCAAGGAAGTTAGTTCGGCTACGCATGGCTACCTATTCCTGTTTGGTTGTCTCTGCTGGGCAGTTCCATTTCTAGCTAGGTTGTTCTTGCTAGGTTGCTCCTGCTGGCTGTTACTGCTAGGCTGCTCTTGCTAGCTGATCCTTATAGTCTACTTCTATTCATTGATTGTGCTGGGCTACTCCTAGTAGCTGATCCTACTAGGTTGTTCCTACTAGCTAACCCTGCAAAGCTGCTCCTGCTAGCGAATCCTACTAAATTGTTTCGGCTAGCTCTGACTTGTCTATCATTACTGATGTAAGCTTGGCTTTCTAGAATTGTCCCCCAATATTATTGGAAGCTTTGGTATTTATAGGAGTAAAGAGATGGTGTGATTAATCCGATAAGTCAAGAAATTTCCATGTATAACTCACCGAGAGGGAATATTCCTGAATATGCCAACTGTACTTAATTATTTCCAAATATAAGTAGATTTCATTCCATATACAGCTTGCTCGGTTCGGCTAAGAGCTCTCTCCAGGGTAGGTTGTTATGGTAGAATGTATATGGATATGTTGTTGGCCAAGTTTGTATGCTCCCCTATTTGGCTCGGCCACCCTACGATTCGGCGGACTCCCTCTAGGCTTGGTTCGGTATGACACCAAGGCACGCTGCTCGGTAGGTTTAGTACTAGCTTCGGTCCGATGGGCTTCTCTGCCTTTGGTTTGGTGGGCTTCTCTGCTTTCAGTTCAGTGGACTCCTCTGCCTTCGCTTCGGTGTGCACATCCCTCCTTGGTCCGGATCTTTATGCCATGTCTTGCTCCGGTCTCTGGACAACGCCATCCCTCTTAACCAAGCAAGTGATCCTGTTCGGTACCGTAGGTACCAAACAAGATGTCATGTTCGGTACCCAAAGGGGTACCGAATAGGATTTCCTATTCGAAAACCTGGGGTACCGAACAGAGAAAGGGGGCTTGTTTTTACTTCCTCTGAGCTGCTCCTCGTGTATTGCAAGCTTTCCTTTCCTTCCCTTCCTTATGTTGGAAAGGGTTAGGCACTCAACAATTGGATTCCCTACTAGACCATTACTCATGCTCCATAAAAATAATGTACTTGTCAGGACTCGAACCCGAGTGGGTTAGTTGTAAGGGACAAATCTTTACTGTGGTGCTACACATACTTTTATGCCATATGTGACGACCCGAAATTCCGTGCTCGGAAAATCGCATCATCGAAAAGAAAGAAAGGGGTGAGAAAGTAGAAAAGATAGAGAAGAAGAAGAAACAACCACATAATCTCAACAGCGGAACGAATAAAATATAATATATCACATAATAGATTACATAATATCATATACATCAGAGTTATACAGATAATACAACACATACTAGACAGTTATAAACACCTGTCTAGTTAATACAACTCACACATCACAGAGATACAACACAGCGGAAATACAGAATAAACACATAGATACTGACACAGCGGAACCAATATATATCTATACGCTGAAGCCTCCTGCTCCATTTGCTCCTCCATAGTTCGTCAAAGCTAACCTGAATCCCTTGACTACCCGTAAAAATTTGGGTACCCGAGAGTTTATGAAAAAAACAAAAATAAACTTCGGGTCAGACATGGGTCTGGTATGAGTAAACGGTTAAAGTTGCTTAACTTTTAAAAACCTTTGAAAACAAAAGGTATCACGTAAGACTTTCCACACATAAACATGGAAAAGTTTTTACCTTACGCTAACCAAAACTTTGATAGGAAATTCAGTGATATTATAATAGTGTCTAGGGTTTTCAAATAAATAAGAAATAGCTGAAATTGTTACATGATTAAATTCCAGCATACATAGGTATACAATCAAATCCGATGGCACTTATTGGATTTTGGATTCCATACAATGGCTGGGCTACTGGGGTACCGCCCATCACAGTACGTGGCCTAGATCACCGTACCGAGGAGTACGCCCGCTCCCCTGCAACACAAAGCCGGACCCGTTCCTTACTGAACAGTTCCAAACGAGACAACCCCGGCAGTTGGACGTCTCCACTGCCCACACAATCGAAATAAAAAGGGACATCTAGACAGGAGAAAATCTCGCTCTCAAGTGGGTGCTACCCACGAAGCTTTGCTGCACCTCCCCTGTTTTAGCCATTCCCGGTTGATGAGGCTTGAGGCTATGATTACCTTTAGAGAACACTTCTCTTAGAATGCTCATCGTCCACCTGACGATGTTCTGAAAGCATTCAATCCATACAAGTTCGTTCCGGGTTCGAACGAAACCGAAGGCATTATCTCGTTACACTCGTATTGGAATCACCCTCAGAGTTAACGACAATAACCCTTGCATTCTGAATCACCATCTCGAATCTATAAGTACTATCTTCGTCAAACTCATTACGAAATCACCCACAGAGTTATACTGACGTATAGTTCTTATACCTCGAGTCTTCACTTGCTCCATTTGAATTTCACGACCTAACGTTATTTTGGATCGATGTGGTATTCGGGTCTCCAGACCTAGAATCCCGGTATACGGAAACCCGATCCCGGTCTCATCGAAATCCAAACCGTGTCTTTTAAGGCCAAGTTGTTTTAAAGTTAAAACAATTTAAATTCAATTATCTATATACACACAGATAGATAAATAACAATATCACAATGGATAATAACATCATCATGGAAATCAATATCATCCATCATATATAAACAAAGATTAATAATCACCTCATTTATAATTAATATAAAATGAATTAAATTAATTACAAATCTCTAATTAATTTAAAGTAAATTAAATTAATTACCCCATCAATATTAATCTTGCTTACATAACCATTAATTAATTACAAGTTAATTAATTAATCATTTCCTACTTTTCCATCTTAATTAACCATTTTAGATTAATTATCTCCAATTATATTTAAGTAATTATCCTCTAATTATTTTACAAATTAATTACTTCATACCAATTATAGAAAGTAACCTTTTAAATTACTAAAATTAATTTCATTTCTTCTTAATTAATTACTCTAATGAATTGCTTCATTTATTAATTATTCCCAAATAAATCCATTTTAACTTGCATCATTAATTACAATAATTAATGATCTCTAATTACATTTATTTCATTTAGTAATTTATCTCCAATTAAACAAAATGTTAATCACCTTGATTAACTCCATTCAGTAATTAACTACCCTTAATTACTTCAATTAATAATTTAATTACTCCATAATTAATTATTATCTAATTAATCCATTGATTAATTTATACAAAGTAATTATACTCAAATTACTTTCATTTTTAAATCATTTCCAATAAATTACTTCCTTAAGTAATTATACTCATCCCATCATCAAAGGTTTATTTAAATTAATTAACCCAAATTAATTAACTTAAATAATTCATATTAAACTTAATTAATTATAATGAGAAATAAATTTCTTAATTATTATCATAAGTACTTTATACTTAATTAATCCATAATTGATTATCTTAAATTAATAAACTTAATTAATTATCAAGATTAATCATATTAATCCATTATTTAATAATTCTAGTTAATAACCTTCATTAATTATCAACACTTCCTAAATTTACTTAAAGTAATTAAATTAAGATTTATTATCTATTTACAATTACATTTCATCTTTAATAACTCAATAATAAATCCTTAATTATTTAATTAATTAAGTATTCAATATCACTTAATTAATTCTTGCTTCATTAATTAATAATCATAAATTAAAATTCCACTCTTATTTAATTAATGATTCTTAATTATCCATTTCTTACCAATTCATTTTCTTAAACTTTAATTAACTAATTTAACCTTTAATTATTAAATTAATTAATTCAAACATTAATTAATCAAATTAGCTAATTATTTATTTACTTAATAATTACAATCTTTAAATCTTCATTTATTTAAAAGGTAAAGCATTTTCTTATTAATGATCAACTTCTCATTTACAAATGCCTTTGGAACATTTTACCTTTGAATTTACTTTTACATTTTACCTCAAGTTTAGATTCAAAATAACTACAGATTTAACTTAGTAAAATTTAACATACATTAAAATATACTTTAACCATTTTAAGTTGTATAAACATTTCATTTCATAAAACTTATATTTATTTAAAACTAGGAGTCAAAAGCAAATTTGAATCCATAGCTTACACTTGGGTTTTAAACTTAGTTTAAACCCCTCTTTAAAATTTTAAAACTTGAAACTGCCAGGCTTTTAAAAAAACTGGCAATCACAAAATATAACCCTAGACTACCCCTTTACAGCTTCGAGTCGAACATATAAAAACTTCGGTCCTCTCCTCCATTTACTCGAGATAACACGCGACCATTTCCTGCTACCCCCAACATCTCAGAATCCACCAGAGAAACGCCGTGCACGTGCACAGCGAATTCGATCGTCTCCGATCGAGTTCGACGACGTTCCCACATCGACAATCATATCCAAACACCATCACCACCACCAGATTTCCCTATCTCACTCGAATTCAAAATTCGATATCAACTTGAGCCTGGAACCCATCAACTCGAACTCGCCAAAACCTGGCAACGCGAACACGGCCCACCCTCAAAACCTGGAAAACTCATCGTTCTCGACAGCAAGGTCATCGGAGTACTCGAAACTCCGATCATCACTTCGACAATGCCTCCTCTACCACCTCACACAACCCCGCAGCACTCGATCACACGTTGGTGACGAACGCATCAAAAATTCCCGAGCTCACAAAACTAGGGTTCTAAACTTCATCTGACAACCTCCACTTCCCCACTGATGTGAACCATCATCAGACATTTTTTCCAAAGCCCCCGATCGTTCTTCCACCTCCCGAACGAACTACGACTCTCCAGATCGACTAGATCACAAGAGATACTCGAAAACTCAAATGCCAGACATTCCCAAATATCACATTCAATGCTACCCTAAAAATTGTGAATTTGATTTTAAAAATCCTATCTTTTATGTACGATTCCAGATATATATTTAAATCAACAAATTATAAGATTTGATCTTTAACATTTTCAAGTAGTTCTGTATATTCACTTTTTTCCAGACAATGTTTTCTATCTTAAGTTATTGCAAATATTTTTAAAGCCTAGTTAAGTTTTAAAACAACAACTTTGTTTTAACTACTTAAGCCAAAATGAAATTAGAGTGTGAGGTATTTTGGAGTTAGATCTAAATTTAAATCCCTGGAACATTAAAACAGAGATGGTCACAAGCATTTTCCAACATACTCACAAGTTTACAGTGTCTTTAAAAACAACATACAAACACATTTTCATGCATGGGTCACAAGTTACTTCAAACATAGGTCTAATGCATCAAAACTAAAGGTATTCTCATGTTACAGTTTAAAGACAGAGTCTTGGACATAGATCAGATAAGTTTTAAAAACTACAGATATGCATACACATATATTCACAAAGACTTGCACATACATATATACATACAAACATTAACACAGACTTCACAAGTTATTTAAGTTTAGTTTTAAAAAGTTTACTCACCAGGCTATTAAAACAGAGAACTTGATTTTTGTTTGAAAGCAGGAAGCTTGAAAACTGGCATTTGAAACTTGCATATTTTTTTGTTGTTGATTCCAGAAAATTTGATTAGCTTGAAACTTGAACATGAATTTGATCTGGAAATCTTGAAACTGAAATGTTTGGCCTTCTAGTTATTTTCAGGTTTGTATATTTTTCCATTCTTTCTTTCCTTAGGTTTGTATTTGTTTAAACTTATAGAACTGGAGTTGCTTGGCTTTCGTATACGAAATGAAACGAGGCAAGGTTGATAAATAAAACAAGTATACAAATTTGTTTACTGTTCTAGTACACAAAATTTCAGAGATTTTTATTTCTAAAAGAAAGCTGAAAGGAAATGTTTCGTGTACTTGGTGATGGCATTCAATGCCTTGCTCCTATTCAAGCCTACAACAGCCATACTTTTATTATTCTTTTAAGTACAAACTTGCATATGTATATTGTTTAACTTTAAGCTTATCATACTTTCCCCTTTACATTCGTATATACTGTAGTGATCTTGCATGCCTGCAAATATACATTGCCATAGATTATAAAATATCTTACTTATGCTATTATACTTATGTACATAGATATTTCATTTGTTTGACTAAAGCTAAACATACATACTCTATTTTTATTTCGTATACATTGAGATGTTTCTTGCCTGCAATTGTATTTTGTTGTAGAGTATAAAATATTTACTTGTCTTATCTTCTTATACTTAGGTGATTATCTTGCCTGCAAGTATTTCTAAAGTGTACATAATATTTTACTTAAGCTTTTAGTTTTAAAGATTGTTATGGTTGTGGTATTATGTTAACTTGTTATTGTTTCTATTTCTACATAAGTGTATTTATTTCTATTTTAAAACATAAACTATCAAATATAAAGTTAACTATTATTATTTTATTTTATACTTACTTAAATATTTATAAGGTATATTTTACTATATATATTATTTTTATGAGAGTTTTATATAAATTTAAATGCCATAATTTCTTTTAAAATATATATAACAATTTTCATTTAAAATAAAAATCTACTTGTATAGACATTACATTATAAATAAAGCTCATTATTACATTAAAAATAATTCATAAAAGAGATTATCACCTTATTACTAATTTTCTATCAAGCTATACTTTAAAAAGAACAACAACCCTTTTGTTGAATTTGAACCTAAGCTAAAATCATTTAGACAATTTTAACTTAAATCTTGAGTATATTTTAAAGTCAAATGATTATTTATTAAATATAGAATTTAAATCAAATTTAAAACAGACATTGACTATTTACAATATATACAAATATATATATATATAAATAAATAGAAAACAATTTATTAGCCTTTAAAAGATAATTTACCAGTTAAATATCCATTTAAAAGAAAATTACTAAATCAATTCATATCTTATTAACAATTATATATCAAATCAATTTAATATTTTATATAGATTATTAAATTGATATTGCTCGAAATTCCGGGATATCACATTCCTCCCCCCTTAAAAGAATTTCGTCCCCGAAATTTAAAACAAAGGTAATTTAATAATCTCATTAATGTTTAAATTTTAAGCACAAGCATATGTCATCCATATATGCTAACAACCATAGCAATCAAACATCCAATCAACAAATCTAACTATCCAGACAAAATACTGGATAGAATTTCCTCGAGTTTCCCCGAGTATAAATACCGGGTTACTCGCTCTATAGAATCCAAACAATCAATACTACTAAGCTACACACATCTAGATCTACAAAACAAGATAGGATATCAGACTATAGACAAGTCTGACTCAACAACCAAACTCCCTGAACTGCTGGCTCTACAACCAGAGACAACTCATACACTTACTCCCTTAGAGACACGTGAAACACATCGAATCCCAGTTATCCAAACTGACAATTCACTCCTGAAGATCAAACACTTATCCAAAATCAAATCTCCGATTCTTATCCACAAAATCCTTCGGACGACCCTGGGTCTCCTACATCCTTCTGGTCAGCTCATCTTTCGCTGATACCCATAGAACAATACTGAACCACAACAATCAAACAAAATGATCTTTCCAAGATCAACCAAACTCAGAACTCCACTCTACTCCAAAATCAGAGACAGATCTCACTACTCTTATCCAAAAGAGATAAAACAGATGCTCTCCAAACTGCTTCCGCTGCACAACTCTGATCCGAGCAGATGAAAATGCTGATGACGAACACAAGAAAAGACTGGGAAAACACTTCCCAAAAATATGGTTCAACAGATCCAAAAATAAAACTCAGCAGTTCCTCCAAAACCCTGAGCTGCTTCACTAAGATCTTCCTCCAAAAACCATCCTACTACTAAGCTGAACTATTGGTACCACTTCTAAAATCAAGTCGACACCATCTCAAACTCCAGATGCTAACAAAATTCTGACTTCTTGAAGTCATCCAGAAAAAATCTCTGACAAACCAAAAGAACACTCAGACTATCGTAAGTCACTTTTGCGATCAACCCAATCTAATATCCAAAGAAAACTGCTCTCTCTTTACCAAACAGAACAGCTTACACTTATCTAGCCAACCCATCGAAGGAACGGAACCACTCTACTGCTTCCGAACTCCACTGCTAAGCTAGAAAGCTTCCTTGCCAACACACAGAACACTCCGAGCTACACTGCTGACACCAATGCCAAGGAATTCCAAATCCAAAGCCCTTTGAGAAACTCGAACCTCAAACTAAACAGAAACACTCTGTCGCATCACCGAAGCAGACACACTTCTTTAAAACTTGTTCCAAAGAAACATCTTCGGAAACATCCATAATCACTGTGTCTCATCACACAACTACTAATCCCTGAGATATCAAGATATCATTCTAGCTTCTGCCCAACCGACAGATCCTGACTTTACTCATCCAAATTCTCGAGAATCCGCTCACACGAACGCGATCATCTTACACTTCGAAGATGAACTCCAAACCTTAACAGGTTACCTTCAGAGATCGATGAAATCCTTACATCAACAAAGCTCACTCGAGAAAGACTATAGACCCAATACCGTCTCGGTAGATACACTTCCAATCTCAACAAACTCCAACCATCGGTGGTCGTGTGACACACCACTACTCTATCTACCTTTATAACTTATATTGGGAAACCCTAACAGGTAACCCAACAGACAGGTAGAAATAGATAAATATATATATATATATAGATAAAAATTACAAGTACGCTCTCTCAGGATAGACACCACTCCAGAGCCTAGGTATTCACTCAACCTAATTCTCTGATACCAACTGTGACGACCCGAAATTCCGTGCTCGGAAAATCGCATCATCGAAAAGAAAGAAAGGGGTGAGAAAGTAGAAAAGATAGAGAAGAAGAAGAAACAACCACAGAATCTCAACAGCGGAACGAATAAAATATAATATATCACATAATAGATTACATAATATCATATACATCAGAGTTATACAGATAATACAACACATACTAGACAGTTATAAACACCTGTCTAGTTAATACAACTCACACATCACAGAGATACAACACAGCGGAAATACAGAATAAACACATAGATACTGACACAGCGGAACCAATATATATCTATACGCTGAAGCCTCCTGCTCCATTTGCTCCTCCATAGTTCGTCAAAGCTAACCTGAATCCCTTGACTACCCGTAAAAATTTGG
Organism: Allium fistulosum; assembly: GCA_030737815.1. NCBI lineage: Eukaryota > Viridiplantae > Streptophyta > Magnoliopsida > Asparagales > Amaryllidaceae > Allium > Allium fistulosum. The sequence goes on along the minus strand of CM060902.1, from coordinate 1,452,974,015 downwards.
GTACCCGAGAGTTTATGAAAAAAACAAAAATAAACTTCGGGTCAAACATGGGTCTGGTATGAGTAAACGGTTAAAGTTGCTTAACTTTTAAAAACCTTTGAAAACAAAAGGTATCACGTAAGACTTTCCATACATAAACATGGAAAAGTTTTTACCTTACGCTAACCAAAACTTTGATAGGAAATTCAGTGATATTATAATAGTGTCTAGGGTTTTCAAGTAAATAAGAAATAGCTGAAATTGTTACATGATTAAATTCCAGCATACATAGGTATACAATCAAATCCGATGGCACTTATTGGATTTTGGATTCCATACAATGGCTGGGCTACTGGGGTACCGCCCGTCACAGTACGTGGCCTAGATCACCGTACCGAGGAGTACGCCCGCTCCCCTGCAACACAAAGCCGGACCCGTTCCTTACTGAACAGTTCCAAACGAGACAACCCCGGCAGTTGGACGTCTCCACTGCCCACACAATCGAAATAAAAAGGGACATCAAGACAGGAGAAAATCTCGCTCTCAAGTGGGTGCTACCCACGAAGCTTTGCTGCACCTCCCCTGTTTTAGCCATTCCCGGTTGATGAGGCTTGAGGCTACGATTACCTTTAGAGAACACTTCTCTTAGAATGCTCATCGTCCACCTGACGATGTTCTGAAAGCATTCAATCCATACAAGTTCGTTCCGGGTTCGAACGAAACCGAAGGCATTATCTCGTTACACTCGTATTGGAATCACCCTCAGAGTTAACGACAATAACCCTTGCATTCTGAATCACCATCTCGAATCTATAAGTACTATCTTCGTCAAACTCATTACGGAATCACCCACAGAGTTATACTGACGTATAGTTCTTATACCTCGAGTCTTCACTTGCTCCATTTGAATTTCACGACCTGACGTTATTTTGGATCGATGTGGTATTCGGGTCTCCAGACCTAGAATCCCGGTATACGGAAACCCGATCCCGGTCTCATCGAAATCCAAACCGTGTCTTTTAAGGCCAAGTTGTTTTAAAGTTAAAACAATTTAAATTCAATTATCTATATACACACAGATAGATAAATAACAATATCACAATGGATAATAACATCATCATCATAAACAGCTAATCCATATTATCTACTCAAACAGATAATCAATATCATCATACTGAACCAAACATCCATAACACAATAGGTATATATCTGAGATCACAATCAATCATGGAAATCAATATCATCCATCATATATAAACAAAGATTAATAATCACCTCATTTATAATTAATTTAAAATGAATTAAATTAATTACAAATCTCTAATTAATTTAAAGTAAATTAAATTAATTACCCCATCAATATTAATCTTGCTTACATAACCATTAATTAATTACAAGTTAATTAATTAATCATTTCCTACTTTTCCATCTTAATTAACCATTTTAGATTAATTATCTCCAATTATATTTAAGTAATTATCCTCTAATTATTTTACAAATTAATTACTTCATACCAATTATAGAAAGTAACCTTTTAAATTACTAAAATTAATTTCATTTCTTCTTAATTAATTACTCTAATGAATTGCTTCATTTATTAATTATTCCCAAATAAATCCATTTTAACTTGCATCATTAATTACAATAATTAATGATCTCTAATTACATTTATTTCATTTAGTAATTTATCTCCAATTAAACAAAATGTTAATCACCTTGATTAACTCCATTCAGTAATTAACTACCCTTAATTACTTCAATTAATAATTTAATTACTCCATAATTAATTATTATCTAATTAATCCATTGATTAATTTATACAAAGTAATTATACTCAAATTACTTTCATTTTTAAATCATTTCCAATAAATTACTTCCTTAAGTAATTATACTCATCCCATCATCAAAGGTTTATTTAAATTAATTAACCCAAATTAATTAACTTAAATAATTCATATTAAACTTAATTAATTATAATGAGAAATAAATTTCTTAATTATTATCATAAGTACTTTATACTTAATTAATCCATAATTGATTATCTTAAATTAATAAACTTAATTAATTATCAAGATTAATCATATTAATCCATTATTTAATAATTCTAGTTAATAACCTTCATTAATTATCAACACTTCCTAAATTTACTTAAAGTAATTAAATTAAGATTTATTATCTATTTACAATTACATTTCATCTTTAATAACTCAATAATAAATCCTTAATTATTTAATTAATTAAGTATTAAATATCACTTAATTAATTCTTGCTTCATTAATTAATAATCATAAATTAAAATTCCACTCTTATTTAATTAATGATTCTTAATTATCCATTTCTTACCAATTCATTTTCTTAAACTTTAATTAACTAATTTAACCTTTAATTATTAAATTAATTAATTCAAACATTAATTAATCAAATTAGCTAATTATTTATTTACTTAATAATTACAATCTTTAAATCTTCATTTATTTAAAAGGTAAAGCATTTTCTTATTAATGATCAACTTCTCATTTACAAATGCCTTTGGAACATTTTACCTTTGAATTTACTTTTACATTTTACCTCAAGTTTAGATTCAAAATAACTACAGATTTAACTTAGTAAAATTTAACATACATTAAAATATACTTTAACCATTTTAAGTTGTATAAACATTTCATTTCATAAAACTTATATTTATTTAAAACTAGGAGTCAAAAGCAAATTTGAATCCATAGCTTACACTTGGGTTTTAAACTTAGTTTAAACCCCTCTTTAAAAATTTAAAACTTGAAACTGCCAGGCTTTTAAAAAAACTGGCAATCACAAAATATAACCCTAGACTACCCCTTTACAGCTTCGAGTCGAACATATAAAAACTTCGGTCCTCTCCTCCATTTACTCGAGATAACACGCGACCATTTCCTGCTACCCCCAACATCTCAGAATCCACCAGAGAAACGCCGTGCACGTGCACAGCGAATTCGATCGTCTCCGATCGAGTTCGACGACGTTCCCACATCGACAATCATATCCAAACACCATCACCACCACCAGATTTCCCTATCTCACTCGAATTCAAAATTCGATATCAACTTGAGCCTGGAACCCATCAACTCGAACTCGCCAAAACCTGGCAACGCGAACACGGCCCACCCTCAAAACCTGGAAAACTCATCGTTCTCGACAGCAAGGTCATCGGAGTACTCGAAACTCCGATCATCACTTCGACAATGCCTCCTCTACCACCTCACACAACCCCGCAGCACTCGATCACACGTTGGTGACGAACGCATCAAAAATTCCCGAGCTCACAAAACTAGGGTTCTAAACTTCATCTGACAACCTCCACTTCCCCACTGACGTGAACCATCATCAGACATTTTTTCCAAAGCCCCCGATCGTTCTTCCACCTCCCGAACGAACTACGACTCTCCAGATCGACTAGATCACAAGAGATACTCGAAAACTCAAATGCCAGACATTCCCAAATATCACATTCAATGCTACCCTAAAAATTGTGAATTTGATTTTAAAAATCCTATCTTTTATGTACGATTCCAGATATATATTTAAATCAACAAATTATAAGATTTGATCTTTAACATTTTCAAGTAGTTCTGTATATTCACTTTTTTCCAGACAATGTTTTCTATCTTAAGTTATTGCAAATATTTTTAAAGCCTAGTTAAGTTTTAAAACAACAACTTTGTTTTAACTACTTAAGCCAAAATGAAATTAGAGTGTGAGGTATTTTGGAGTTAGATCTAAATTTAAATCCCTGGAACATTAAAACAGAGATGGTCACAAGCATTTTCCAACATACTCACAAGTTTACAGTGTCTTTAAAAACAACATACAAACACATTTTCATGCATGGGTCACAAGTTACTTCAAACATAGGTCTAATGCATCAAAACTAAAGGTATTCTCATGTTACAGTTTAAAGACAGAGTCTTGGACATAGATCAGATAAGTTTTAAAAACTACAGATATGCATACACATATATTCACAAAGACTTGCACATACATATATACATACAAACATTAACACAGACTTCACAAGTTATTTAAGTTTAGTTTTAAAAAGTTTACTCACCAGGCTATTAAAACAGAGAACTTGATTTTTGTTTGAAAGCAGGAAGCTTGAAAACTGGCATTTGAAACTTGCATATTTTTTTGTTGTTGATTCCAGAAAATTTGATTAGCTTGAAACTTGAACATGAATTTGATCTGGAAATCTTGAAACTGAAATGTTTGGCCTTCTAGTTATTTTCAGGTTTGTATATTTTTCCATTCTTTCTTTCCTTAGGTTTGTATTTGTTTAAACTTATAGAACTGGAGTTGCTTGGCTTTCGTATACGAAATGAAACGAGGCAAGGTTGATAAATAAAACAAGTATACAAATTTGTTTACTGTTCTAGTACACAAAATTTCAGAGATTTTTATTTCTAAAAGAAAGCTGAAAGGAAATGTTTCGTGTACTTGGTGATGGCATTCAATGCCTTGCTCCTATTCAAGCCTACAACAGCCATACTTTTATTATTCTTTTAAGTACAAACTTGCATATGTATATTGTTTAACTTTAAGCTTATCATACTTTCCCCTTTACATTCGTATATACTGTAGTGATCTTGCATGCCTGCAAATATACATTGCCATAGATTATAAAATATCTTACTTATGCTATTATACTTATGTACATAGATATTTCATTTGTTTGACTAAAGCTAAACATACATACTCTATTTTTATTTCGTATACATTGAGATGTTTCTTGCCTGCAATTGTATTTTGTTGTAGAGTATAAAATATTTACTTGTCTTATCTTCTTATACTTAGGTGATTATCTTGCCTGCAAGTATTTCTAAAGTGTACATAATATTTTACTTAAGCTTTTAGTTTTAAAGATTGTTATGGTTGTGGTATTATGTTAACTTGTTATTGTTTCTATTTCTACATAAGTGTATTTATTTCTATTTTAAAACATAAACTATCAAATATAAAGTTAACTATTATTATTTTATTTTATACTTACTTAAATATTTATAAGGTATATTTTACTATATATATTATTTTTATGAGAGTTTTATATAAATTTAAATGCCATAATTTCTTTTAAAATATATATAACAATTTTCATTTAAAATAAAAATCTACTTGTATAGACATTACATTATAAATAAAGCTCATTATTACATTAAAAATAATTCATAAAAGAGATTATCACCTTATTACTAATTTTCTATCAAGCTATACTTTAAAAAGAACAACAACCCTTTTGTTGAATTTGAACCTAAGCTAAAATCATTTAGACAATTTTAACTTAAATCTTGAGTATATTTTAAAGTCAAATGATTATTTATTAAATATAGAATTTAAATCAAATTTAAAACAGACATTGACTATTTACAATATATACAAATATATATATAAATAAATAGAAAACAATTTATTAGCCTTTAAAAGATAATTTATCAGTTAAATATCCATTTAAAAGAAAATTACTAAATCAATTCATATCTTATTAACAATTATATATCAAATCAATTTAATATTTTATATAGATTATTAAATTGATATTGCTCGAAATTCCGGGATATCACACCATAACTCATTCATTTCAATTCAAAATTGAATGAGACTTGGATCAGTAGCTTCGTATCATTGAGTAGAATATTTCAATGCCTCTGAATGTTTCATTTCCATGAATTATATAGTAGTCCTCCAAGTTGGGGCCTAAGTCGGTTAGGTAGTGATCAAATTTTAAGATGATCATATCTTGCAATTCGTAGCCCGGATTGAGATGCGGTTTTGTCATATGTTCATGCCCCGACCTTAGGAACATTTTTCAAGTGCTTTGACCACATTTTTTGACTATGCCAAATTTGCCCCTAGCGCTTTGTCTCGCCCTTATGATTACATGATGGTGCCTTATTATGCATCTTTTGGCCATTTCTATGCTGTTTAACGCCTTTTCGTATTCACCATGTTGTGGTCGAAAATGGCAAGAGCACTGACAGTAATAATCATCTAACCAAAATTGTTCCCACTCACCTCCAACTTAAGCTCTTCCTATTTGCTTTGCTTGACAATCGCCCCTCCATAATCTTGCTCCCTTGCTCCGTTGGATCTAATTGATTGTGTTCTTCTAGTTTTATTTTATTTTGATTTTTGATGGATTTTAAGTTGTGGAGAGGTTAGAATTGGCTAGAGTTTTGTTATGGTAAACTATTATAAGAATTTTAGGGTTAGAATAGGCTTGTATTTGTAGGGGATGACAAATAGTTTAGACCATTGGATTTAGTGTAGTGAATATTTCAGGGTTATCAGGTACGGTCATCAAAAACTTGGCAACAAAGTAACTATTCACCACCGTTGAACATGTCATCCATTACTCGTTTTTTCATAGCTATGATCAACCACTCAACCCACATGGGTTGACCGCTAATGGTCGATTGATCGGTCTGTGTATTTTTGTTATACTTTTTCTTTTTAAATGTTTATTCTATTTTCAATTCTTCCAACGCCGGTAACTCTCCGTACTAAGTCCGATTTTGAAGTGTAATATATGAAAATCGTCTAGAAAATTGCTACAAATGTAATGGTGCAAGTTTCATAGCTAAATTGGGGCGTCTATGAAAATTTTATTTTAGTTCTTATTTTATTTTAAATTGCATTCCCTTCTAAAATTTCTGTTAAATTTTCAGGATGTAACATTATCCCCCTTAAAAGGATTTCGTCCTCCAAATATTAAAGGGTGAAAAAATGTATCTTATACATACAGAAACCAATACAATTTACTCTATCATCATCCATGGGCAATCATTGTTTTTAGAAATTTTCTAATGCAATATGTACTATTAATGAATTTCTATGTCAACCCCAAAAGTTCAAGGATGAGGACCTTAGCTGATTATGAAATTTGTAGAGACTAAGTTAAACCTCAACAAGTGTTGGCACAAGGCGAAACTTGGTTGAGTTAAGGCATAAGAGGAGTGACAAGCAAGTTTAGATTTATAGGGAAATCATATGCAAGGATAAGTGAAATCATATATGCTTGAAGTAAATCCACATTATGCATTCATATGATCAAAGAGAAAGATCAAGAATATGAGTACTTTTGTAATTCGAGGCAAGTTTTGATTAGCAAATCATATATGCTTTGGAATTCGAAAATAAGTCATAATTCGAGATATCTTGTCTTTATTCAATATAATGTCGAATGCACAATGTCCAACAGCTCAAGTGCTATAATCGGCTCTAGATCCCCAAATTAATTTGGGGTTACAAAGTATAAAGTGTAAAAGGAGAGATAAAAATGATATACCCCCTCCCATTGTGCCCCTAGGTCCATATTTATAGGGGAGAAAATGTAGCATGGCGCATGGCTTCAGCGTGCTTGGTCTCGGCAACTTCAATGCTGGACGATGTTTACTTCACTTGACAACATCCTTTGACGTCCTTTGGTGTAAGGAGGGGCTTCGGCGTCGTCTCATAAGTGAAGGCATGTGGCATCAATGACTCTCGGCATTGATGACTTCTGTTTTGATGATTGGCGCACTCCTTTGGTTGATAGCAGCATCAGATTAAAGTGGTGGTTGGCACAACACACTAGTGATCTAGGGCGGCATCAATAGGAAGCGGCATGGATTCGTATAACATTAGCCTTGATAACTTCTATGGATACTGATGGCTTTCAAAGTCAACATGTGTAGTGTCCTCTAAGTACTGATGAAATGTGCCATCGACAAGATGTGGCACTAGTCATCGATGGCATTGCTAATGATTGGCGTTGATAAATGAAGGCATTGATCAGCATTGACATTCTTTAATGGCGATATAGGTAACGATCAGCTTTAATAATAAATAGTGGTAATAATGAATGACATTGATAGAAAGCGGCATCACTTTGGGGGGTGGCACTGGTAAAATACGGCATCAATGAGATGCGACGTTGGTTTTGTCAACATTCATTAATGGCTTACTGTATTGATTGCAATCGATATCACTTCTTCCTTCGAGAGACGTGGCGTTAGTTCCATGCTGTATTGATAATACTCAGTATCATTTGAAATACAACAATAAAGAGTGGCGATATTAAGATAGATTGTCCAGTCATTGACCCGAGCATCATATATTATGGGGAACAGTCTCACGCTGTTAACTCTAGCAAAACTCCTTCAGTATTCCATTATTCTGAATCATCATAAAATTTTGGAAGAGCCTCCAATGGTTGAATATAACGTATAAGGAAAATGATCATTAGTCATAGGTAGATCAAAATCCTTTACTTCTAAAACTCCAGTTCAACCTAAGACGCTTGATAGGATATCATTGCATTTTATACGAAACCTCTTGTGGAGTCCTCTTATAAGATTTTCTGTTTGATTCATGTTTATCTATCCTATTCACCGCTTCCAAAAAGATGGAGATATCAAGTGATGCTCCCGAAGAAAAGGGAGTAAAGATAGTACTTCTGCTTTGAACCAACCTCCTGAGTCTGAATCTTTTTAGGAGATCATCGCTAGCTCACTCAAATCCAAAAAAAGGAAATTAAGTGATGACTCTACTACTGCCACAACTTCCAGCAAGAAGCCTAAAGTCAAGGGCACGCACGCCCCTGTTATTGTGGATGAAGAACCATTTGTGGATATCGGCTCAAGCGTTGGGGTCTTAAATCTTAACACGCCTAAGGAAAAAGTCCAACAACTGAATAAAGCCGAGCAGTCTTAGGATCCCCTTCTTCGTATAACTTGTACAGATTCTCCTGGGGTTTTGAATCATCTTTGTGAGGAGCTTGGACTATGTATTTCTTTAGAAGATCCACTTCTTTCCAAGTCTTAATCTCTAACCCCTGTTAGTGGTTTCGATGACCTTCCTCAGCTGGTCACCAGTCTCCTTCCTTTGCTACTCTTAAGCCACCACTGCCCTCATCTTATTCTCAAGATCATCGCTTTGCTATCCTCAACTTCATTTTGACTTTTTGGATGATGAAAAGATGAATTTCTTAGCAAAACACGGACTTATCATGCTAACTAGCTACGGGGACATACCAGCCCTCCAGTTGGGAAGTGGGACTATCATCGATTCCCTCCAGTTAATGCTTTGGAAGAAATTAAAACTTCTTCGACTCCACTTTTACACTATCAGTTGGGTCATTTAAGAAGGCTAAAACTGCTATTTCAAAACTTTAGGAGTTAGCAAGAACCAGACCGTGATGTAATCCAGGTTTCCTTGTTGTTTGTAAAGTTTTGTTGTTATGAATGAAAGAACTTATTTTTCATGTATTAATTCATGTTTCATCTATTTTTAATAGGAAACTCAATTAGTGTGCACATCTTATCCTTTAGATGTTTTCTCACGAGTGATGGAATTTAAAGATAGACTACTAGCTGATATTGAAAAGAGGCGATCTTCACAAGATGCTTTAGCTTCACAATTTCCAAATAACCTGAAGGCACAAGAATGGCATAGGAAAAACTTTGAACTGAAAATGACCTTTAATGTATAAAGGAACGAATCTCTAGCTTAGAAGAGGAGATTAAGGAGAAAGATAAAGGAATTCTAGAATTGAAGAAATAGATAGACTCAGCCTTAGAATCAAGGCCTTTAGTTTCGATTGGTGCCGAAATGGCTAAATTACATCAACGAATCGATGATCTTGAACTGGAGTTAATGAAGAGTTAAATATCTTGTCAATCCCTGGAACTCATCGTTAGTGAAGGCAATTCCAGTGTTCCTACTCCTACTCCTAGTAGGACAACGAGATCTTAATATTTTGTTAGTTAAGAATTTCCTACTTTCTTGAATCCACCTCCAGATCTAAGCGATGTTTTAATATCCAATTGGAGCATTCAAGTTAAATTTGAATGCATGCAATTTTTCAGTAATAAGTGGAATGAAAAAGTATCTCAACATCTCAATGATTACGAAAGAAAAGTCCAAAATCTTGAATGCAAGGAATATATTCTAAAACAAGAGATTGAAGAGTTAAAGAGCATGGTTCAAACTTTACGAGGAGCCAATAAAACTCTCTAAAACGCTTTGAAAACTCAATTTGATTTAGCTGATGATGCAGATACTATTTGAAAGAAGGAATATAAATGCAAAGAGCTTTTGAACATGGCTCTTCACCACATAGCTGATCTTTTATTTGCTAAGGTTTTGGATAAGATAGCATAGAGCCTCGAGCTTTGACAAAAGTTTGCTTTTGAATAGTTTTTTTCGTTTATTTCATTTTTATACCTACAACTTTGTACATAATGTATTAGATTTTAAATAAATTTTTATTCGAATGAATGTTACCTCGGAAGTGGGATTCTAGATCCACGGATTTTATAGATGGGTTACCAAGGTCGAACAAGGGAAATGAAAGCATATGGGTCATATTGGACAGATTGACAAAGAGCACCCTTTCATTCCAGTCAAGTCAACCAGGACAACACCTGTTTTGGCGAAGTTGTTCATGAAGAACATAGTTAGACTCTATGGAATTCCTAGTGGCATAGTCAGCGATAGAGATGCACTATTCACTAGCGAGTTTTGGAGAAGTCTATATAGAGTATTAGGTACCAAGCTCAAGATGAGTACAACATATCACCCACAGACGGATGGGCAGACTGAGAAAGTCAATAAGGTACTTGAAGGTTTGTTGAGAGCTTATGTACTAGACTTTGGTGGATCTTGGGAAGGTCGCCTGTATTTGATTCAGTTTTCCTATAATAATAGTTTTTAGACTAGTATAGGAATGACGCCTTTTGAAGCTTTGTATGGAAGGCCATGCATACCACCCGCATGTTGGTTAGAGACTGGTGACAGATTAGTCTTAGGTCCAGATATGGTTAAAGAAGCGTCAGAAAAGATTGAGTTGATCCAAGATCGGATGAGGGAAGCTCAGTCCATACAGAAGAGTTATGCAGATAAAAGGCGTAAAGACTTAGAGTTCTCAGTTGGAGATAGAGTTTTTATTAAGGTGTCACCGGTGAAGGGAGTGATACGATTCAGAAAGTCAAGGAAGCTAGCATCGAAATATGTTGGTCCATTCCAGATTATAGAAAGAATTGGAAAGCTCGCATACAGAGTAGAATTGCCGAGCAGTATGACAGGTTTCCATAATGTATTTCATGTGTCTCATCTTCGCAAGTATGTGCATGATCCAGAGACTATTATTCCTCCAACAGGATTGGATGAGTTGGTAGTAGAGCCTAATTTGACAATTGTTAGACAACCAGTACAAGTTGTAGCGAGAGATGAGAAAAGATTAAGGTCCAAGGTAGTCAAGTGGGTGAAAGTTCAGTGGAGCGACAACGAGAAGGACTGTACATGGGAGACAGAAGACATGATTCGAGTTACTTATCCTGATCTTTTATAAATGGTATGTCTATATTAGACTTATACAGATAATCGCTAGTTAAATAAAATAGTATAGTTGTTAGGAGTGGTTACAGATGATTGCTATGATTAGTATTTAGTCCTTATTGAATTTCGAGGACGAAATTATTTACGGAGGGAAGCCTGTAACACCCCTAATTTTAAATAACATTATTCAGGATATTTAATTAGGTAAATTAAATAGAATAATGTAAATGTTAAGTGATAAGGGGATTGAGATTTGAATAAATTTAAGTGGTCGTGCTTATTAATTTAATTGGGCTAAAGAATGGTTTATAGACTAATTAAATTATGTAAAGGTATAATAGGATTTAACTACACCTAACCTTACCTTTATATATATATGTTTATGTATATATATATATACCCTTAAGCCATTCACACTTATATTCATTTACTCACAAAAATAAAAAAAAAGGTAAGAAAGAAGATAAGGCCGGCCATTTAAAAGAATAGAAGAAGAAGAAATTCGAAGAAAAAGAAGAGAAAGTGGCAAGGGGAATCAAACTCATCTCAAACCATTTTCCTTATCAAAGATTAAGGTGAATGATAATTTCCATCTCTATTTGTTAAATATATGTTTCGGATTTAAGTTTAAATTCGTATATATGATATTTGATGATGATTTGCTTGAATTATGGTTTGTTTAAATTTAAACAAGATTGTTTAGAAAATTGTTCATACGGTTTTAGATCAAAACCGTGTGTTATTGATGTGTAAATGTCGTGGAAAAATTATATGTTATGCAAAACATGATTTTAGAGTTGGGTTTTAAGTTTGATAATTTTCCAAGCTTTGGAAAGATTATTATGAAGAAAATATAGCACATTGGGTTTAATAATTTATTTCAGAAAATATATCGAGAATTTGGATTTGAAATTTTGATATGTTAGATAACATGATCAAAGTAAATTTCTATGAATTTTGGGGATTTTTCTTAAGTGATTTGATATACAAAATAAATTATTTTAAGAAGAGGATCAAAATGATTTACGTGTAAATAAAGAGGAAGGTTTTATTTGCAAAAGATTAAGTTTGATACTTATCCAAAATAAAAAGGCAGTTAATTTTGAAAAGCATGGGAAAAGTTTAGGCAACCAATAAGAAATGAACATGTAGGCAGGTTAGTTTATATAAGTTACTTAATTTAGTATTTAACCCAGAAAAACTGGTTTCGCCTCTAAGCAGAGTACCTTTCGCTCCTTTCATTTTGCCTTCAATTATGTCGAAACCCCATTAAGTTAAATCCAATACACATGGTATCATCTAGATGATACATAGTGGATTGTAGAAAGGCGAAAGGTATGGTGTCCAAAGCATAGTTTCCGCTGGGGTCGTTACCTCGGTTTGTTTTAAAGATAAGCGCGTGCCTTTGTTTTACTAAGCTTTCGACTTAGTCGATACGTATGTTTTCGAAAGGAGTTTCATAATGGCTTTTGAAGGGGTTGTTATGTTTGTTTTAAAATAAGAAGGGGTTTCGAAGGAGTTCCTTTAAATTATAAATCAATGCTTTCGACAGAAGGGGTTTCGACACAGTCGAAGCCTTGCCGCCAACTCTTTTGCCTTTCAATTGTATTGAAGTCATCAATACTATCGAAAGGTATTCTTTGTTTTAAATCTATATTAAGCCACTTTCTAAATGCTTTAGAAGGCAATGGCTTCGGAAGGGGTTTTGAAGCTATCCTTCTGTAATTTAAATATATTCTTTCGACTTTGTTAAAAGAGATGGTTTCGACTCTATCATAAATTCCCCAATATTTTTATATAGTAAAGAATGGTTTTGAAAGAAATACTTTCATTTATATTTACTTTGATCCAAATGTTATTTTAAAATGGTAAACCCAATGATGTCAAAAGTGGGGACTTTCAATGCTTTAGGAAGAGATACTTCCAATGGTTTCGAAGCTATGCTTCTAATAATTAATAAGTAACACTTTATTATATTAGAAAGGTTCGAAAGAAGGATTTTAAAGTGTTTTTAAAGGAAGAAGCTTTATGTTTTGAAAAGAGATATATGCTTTCGAAGAAGGCTATCCAGTGAGGTCGAAAGCAAAGTTTCGAAGATTTCGAAGGTTTCGAAAGTATAGTTTTCAAAACAAATAACCCAATCTTATTTAAAAGCAAAACCATGGCATATTAATAAACCAAGTATTTTGAAATGGAACTTATGAAGAAGTCTAAATGAGTTAACGAAATTAACCAAGTTATATTGTTTGCTTCTTCATATATGTATATATTCACTTTATGATGAATCCAAAAACTGTACTTTGGAATAATGTAGAATAACCAATTAGGTTGACCTAGTAGTGAATAAATAAAAGATATTGGCAGAGGCCAATAGGTTAACAGTAAGCCCATGAAAACTGTGTAAGGGAAAAGATATTGGTAGGGGCCAATAGATTCATAGTTAGCTCATGAAAACTATGTATAATTAAAGATGTCAGTTAGACAGGTTTATAGTAAGCCCATGAAAACTATATCCAGATAAGAAAATGAAATATTGACAAATAGTCAATAGGTTCCTAGTCAGCCCATGAAAACTAGGTTAAAAGAAATGATATTGGAGTTACCAATAGGTTCATAGTAATCCCATGAAAACTATATAATCGGACAGGGAGTCCTTAAAAGTTTAACCAGTTATTAGTTAGCCCATGAAAACTATTAGGTTAATAGTAACCCTAGAAACTATAATTATGACAGATAGTCAAAATGAATTGGGGATGGGTAACCCAGAATTGATTCAATTGTTTTGCATATCATCATATAATAATGTTTTGAATTGAATTAACCATTGTGGATGCATGGGCGCAAAAAATGGTTTATAAAGGTTTTAAGATACTAGTGAGGGGAAACTCGTTCCGCTAAGCGGCGTGGTCTCACTAGATATCTAAATGATTTGAGATGGTATATTATCATTCATACCAGGCTTTATGTCTGACTTGAAGTTATGTTTTCCACTTAAACTCTCGAGTACTCAATTGATTTTGAATAGTTTGAGATTTGAGGTTTTCAGGTACCCCTTAAGACGAAAAAGCTTCCGGAGTCGAGCAGAAGGCATGTAGTTATTTAAGTTCTTTCTTATGTGATTCCACTGTGTTGTTTTGTTAAGGCAAAGTTGTTTATTGCCTATTCTACACTCTAATCACCAAGGGGACATCTTCATATGTTGCTCTTGGAGTATATTATAATAATTATATTTTTTTGAATGTGGTTAACGTTGTGGGATTATGTAAAGAATGTTGAAATGAGTTTGGAATGGAATGTGAAAGTTATTTTGAAATTTTAAACTTTTTCCATATCCATGTGTTTCTGGTATATCAATTTATCTAACATTACCGTATTTGGTCGCCGAGGATTAATAACTATGGATGACTACAGTATCTGTAGCCGTTAGTTTTGGGCCTTCAAGTGGGGGATGTTACAGTTTTATATTTTCGATCAAATTATCGATATTTATCCAATCTATTTGTATTTTGTAAATAAATCTTCAAATTGAATTCATCAATATTATTTATTAATTAAAAGGAGTTAAATAATATTATTAAATCCATTTAATTAATATTTAATTTTTAATTCAAATATTTATTTGATTAATCATATTTGAATTTAAATTATTAAATTCCAAAAATCTTGTAATTTAAGTCTTTAAAATTAATTAAACATATAAAATTAAATGATCAAAATTATGGGTTGTTACATTCTCCTCCTAAATGAATTTCGTCCCCGAAATTCTCAAGGAAGAAAATGTTTCCAAACCCTTAAGTTTAAAACATTAACCAAAATGAGTTTAGTTAAACTCTAAGATTTTCCAGAAAATTTTGGCAGCGTCTCCTTTGCACTGCTCGATCAGAACAACTTCAAATTGCCATATGAGCTCCAAACCAACCAAAAAAACAAAAGCCAAGTGGCCTCCCATATATAGACATAAAATCATCAACCAATTTAAATTTCTATATCTATTGCATACCATTTTGCGTTTGTTTTATATTTTTGGCAAGCAATTTATTATCTCGTTGCAAATATAGGTGCACAAGAAATCAAATAGCAATCTCTTGCGTACATGTACTTATGAAATCCAAAAGAGAATCAGGCTGAATAAAGCAATATGATGTAACCCTACATGCAAAAACTAGCATGATATAAATCTACATGCAACTCTAGTAAAAAAAACCTACATGCGACTAATAACAATATCACAATCATATGCAATAAAATACATATCTGTAATAAACACTATGCATCCAATAATTTCAAATGATAAATTTAGATCTAAATGCCTATGTTTTTTAATTCAAAATTTTATTTTCTAATTTCTCAAATGGGAATTAAATCAAAGATCAAAAATCAAGATGACAAGGAGGGGATTCCTCCTAATAAAGTAGGGTGAAACTCTAGAATCAAAACAACATAGAGCATCTCGCGGTATTCCGGTTTCTCAAAAATCATCAACTAGAGTGAATAAATATTATTTCTTTCCCAAAATCTTCAAAATCTCTTTTTTCAAGATCATCGGGATTTAGGTCCTAATACCAACAATTCAAATTCTTTTGTCTATAAATTTAAACTTTATAAACAATAGTATATAAAATCACATAATTAATCGATCAAATTTAGTCAAATCAAATCAAATTCTATATAGGAATAAACCAACACTATTAGTCAAGCACTCAAATTCCATAAGGGAAAATCTAACACTTAACATTATTTAAAATGCCAAATGATTTACAAACAAATCTTAGCTTAGGTTCAAAACTTTCTTGATTGCCCGAAATTATAGATAATTCATTAAGCGTACCATTTTGCTCAACAACTTTTGGTTATTGCTTAAAAGATTATCCTAATTCATTCGGACAAAATTAAAAGTTATACTCTAAATTTATTAGTTTCTTTACTACATCAATTTTTTTTCTAAATCACTTATATTTCCACTTAGTATTTTATTCAATACTAAAATTATTTATGAATTATTTCATAAATTTTCACCTAAGTTTAAAAATATTTTATGAAGTCATTTCTTTATAAAACATCAAATAAAGCTTACTTCATTTTTATTAATTTGTAAAATACCTTTTTATATCCTAGGAGTATATAAAATAACCATTTTATTTTATTTTTCCAAAATTTAAATGGAGGCCCTGTTAAATATGCGTGTATATGATTTTTGTTTGATGATACTAAACATATATACATTCATTTAAATGTATTTGATATTGTACTATTTTAGTTTTCACAGATAAAATAAATATTTGCTGAATAAAATAAATAACACAGAATTGGAATTCAAACGAATATTTTATTCAAACAAATATTTATTACAATTTTGATAGTACAATTTCAAGCTCTCACTATAACTATACAATTTCAGTCACAATTCAATTACATCACAATTTCATAGTTACATCAGTTCCTCACTACATATCACTCACACTCGTATTTATCTTCATCTGCATTACAATGTGAATCCAGCATCTGAGCAATCTGTAGAAATATACATTGACGCAGTAAAATTGAAAATAAAATATTTTTGCAGTATAAAACAAAATATGAATTTTGAAAATAATATTTGCCTCAGTTATTTGGGTTGTTAGTCATCATTTATATTTGAATTCATCATACACATATAGCTTGTGACATGCACAGTGTATCACTGTACATTCCACAAGGCCGTGCACACTGATATATGTATATACACTTGATATAGTAACAGGGACAGGTGAGCACAGGTCAAACCCAAACCAAAAATCGGGTTCAACTCAAGTGCAATACAAATAGAGTCACAACACGTGCACAAGGTCAAACCCGAGCATTTAAGCTGGATTCAACATAGGTGCAAATACGAAACAATAGGTCGAGACAAAACCGAGTCAATGATGAAGCACCAGATCTCAAGCCATGCACAGAGAACACACATGAATGGTAGCACAAAGAATGGCTAGAAACAACTACAAGCAAATGCAAACACATGTACACAATGCTACAACACAGTGAAGTGAGCAACATCAGTGAGACATGGCACACTGGATTAAGTAGTGCAATAAAGTACACTAATCCAACAAGGCATCAAATATACATGGGGTAGTGACCAGTTTTCTGACTCAAAGCTACATGCAACCAGAACCATTTCTGTAACCAGATAAACCAGACAAACAGAGATAGCCAACTGATCAGAGGAAAGCAACCAGGGTACTCAATGAACTCAAGTTGAAGTGAATACAAGTATAGCTTGCAAAACCAAAATGGACAACAGCTACAACTAAATGCAAGCCAACATTGCAGTATCACTATATCATGAATATCTACAAGCATGAGAGGACAATATGCACAAGTGACTCAAGTACAACAAATCAGAGA
The DNA here is from genome assembly GCA_030737815.1 of Allium fistulosum. Classification (NCBI taxonomy): domain Eukaryota; kingdom Viridiplantae; phylum Streptophyta; class Magnoliopsida; order Asparagales; family Amaryllidaceae; genus Allium; species Allium fistulosum. Next base: position 1,452,956,306 of record CM060902.1, on the reverse strand, counting down.
CATGTATATATATACAACTACATGATGACCAGACCAGACCACATGAATACAACAGCCTCGACATCAAATTGTCAAGACAAGCTACAAAGCTCAAGTTATAGCATGATTCAGTTAAATATGCAATGCACTGACACATTAGAACCAGGTCAATGCAGTAGTGGACAATCAAAGCTCTCACGAGATCTCGTTGGCATTCCCTGTCAAGTAAATGAAATACAAGCTTAACTACAAGCATACATATATACAGAGCTGTACATGTACTTGAGACAACATGGAAGTAGTGCACACTGCATGTAACAGTTTCAAACTACCAGTGTGACAACAGTGGTGCAATATACATATGTATAAAGGCATGTATCAAAACCACACTACAAAAAGCAACTCAACACAATGCAGAGAAACCCAGAACAACATGACCAGACTCGAGTGTTAGTGAATTGCACACGACTTGAACAAATGCCATTGTGATCTCGACAAATCAAGACAAGCCAGTGCAAGCAATCAGGTGAAGGCAGCAAAAATCAGAGGCAACTGGCAATAAATAATACAATCAAATCCAGATACAGTGAATCAATGGAATCAGACTCAAGCTCAAGTAATACAAATGACACAGACTCGAATAAACAAGAGCAGGCACACATTAGAGTGTTATATATATATAAACCAAAGCATACATGGAGCAATAATCAGAAACTACTCCAGACGAAGAGCAGTTATAAAAAGGTACATGTCGAGTATGCTATAGAGAATCGAAGCCGTGAGCAACTTGAAGCCAGAAGAAATGTAAATGCAGACCAAAGAATCAACATAGTCAACCAGAAAATATTCTCGAAATCAAAAATGACTAAAAGTCAAAAATCAAATCCAAATAAAAGAGGAAAGTTTTCTTCCGTATCGATCAAGGAAAGATCGAACGATTTAAAATCAAAACCGTGAGAAGCAAGTATCAATATATACGAATTTGATTTAGTCAGAGAAATCATCAACATCCAACAATAATCGAACGACCAAGCAAATAATTGACAAATTCAAACAAAGATATACGAATGCAAATAAAGGAGATCGAACTCCTATATAAACCAATCATCATCGACAATTTTAATTATCGAATTCAAGCAATCAATCCTGAAAGCAAAAGGAGCAAATAACATACCAAAGAAAAGTCGAATTCGATCAACTCGAAGCAACCAGCCGACTTCAACAAATTTCTCAAACCCAAATTTCAGAGCAACGAATGAATAAATAAATCATCTCGAGGCAAGCAACTGATCAGTAGAGGAGCAAATCAATCGACAGAGCAACAACCACAATCGGCATCGTCAAAAATCATAAACCCAAATTTCAGAGGAATGAGAGCAGCCATTTTCTCAAGAAAGAAACGGGCTAAAGAAAAAAAAGGGGGCCGGCCTTAATAATTAAATCAGGGATTTAGTTTTTACTTTAGTTTTATTTTTGGGTCAGGGTTATTTTGATTAAGGGCAAAAATTGGTTTCAAGCTTTCTATTTTATTTTTGCTCTTGTTGTTTTTTGTTTTGAAGTTTGTACTCTTCGAATCAAATCTGGGTAAATCACCACCTAGGATTTAGGTTGTGTCAGATTGTCTAGTTAGGATTAGTTCAGTGAGCAGGGATTACGAGTTTGCAAAACTCTATAGGCGGTAGCAGGGTTTGCGAGCCTGTTAGCGTGTTTGTATGCGGGAGACTGTTTAATTCTAATAGAAATCTGGGAATGCAGCAGTAGGCAAGGGTTGCCGAAGCTGGGTAAATTTTGTGTGTGATTTACTTTCAGCATATTTATTTCTCTGCAGTTTGTTTTTGTGTTTAATTCAAGAAAATTTGCTATAACCCTATTCACCCCCCCCTCTAGGGTTAATCTAGATCCTACAAGTGGTATCAGAGCCCGGTATTTTTCTTTAACTCTAGAGTCATGAATCCACCAAATAATGCTTTTTCTGAGGGGTAATCTTTTGCTAGGCCACCCATGTTTAATGGGAATGATTATGCTTATTGGAAAGTTAGGATGGGTATTTATCTTAGTTCTGTTGATTATGATGTTTGGGACATTATTGAAACTGGCTATAAATCTCCCACTATAATTGTTGGTGATACTGAGATTCCTAAACCTAAGGATAGGTGGGACGCTAACGATAAGAAATTAAAAACTACAAATGCTAAAGCCATGAATGCTTTGATCTGTGCTCTTGATAAGAATGAATTCAATAGAATTTCTCATTGTAAAACTACGCAGGAAATTTGGCATACCTTGGAGGTGACACATGAAGGAACTTCTCAAGTCAAGGAGTCTCGTCTAGCCCTATTCAGCAATGAATACGAGAACTTTGTAATGGACAAAGGCGAGAGCATAAAGGACATGTTTGGATGCTTTTCAACTTTGGTGTACAATGCTAGAGCGCTTGGGAAGGTATTCACTGAGGTAGAGCTTGTGAGGAAGGTGCTACGAGTCTTACCGATGTGCTTTGAGGCAAAAGTCACGGCAATACAAGAATCGAAAGATCTGAGTAAACTAAGCATGGAGAAGTTGATCGGCAACTTGATGACATATGAGCTTGAGCTAAAAACAAAGGAGGAACGCAACAACTCCGAATCAAAGAAGAAGACGATTGCCTTAAAGAGCAAAGAAGAGAGCGATGAAGAAGAAGAAGATCCAATTTAAGAGCTTGCAATGGCTGTCAATAATCTTAGAAAATGGTCAAGATTCGGGCCACGCAAGAAGAAAACAAGTGGTAATAGGTCAAAAGATTCTGACAATTCCGATAATGAATTTACTTGTTATAACTGCAAGAAGCTTGGCCACTTCAAACAAAAATGCCCACTTCTCAAAAAGAACAAAGGAAAGAAAATGAAGAAGAAGGCCTTTGCAGCGACTTGGGATGATGAAGAAGGAGAGGAAGTTTTGAATAATAGCTCAGAGGAGGCTAATTTGTGTCTTATGGCAAAATCAGATTCAGAAGCAAGTTCAGAGGAATCTTGTGAGGTAAGTAACTATTCTTATAAAGAACTTGTTTTGATGTGTTGTGATTTTGCTAAAACAATTGATACTCTTGAATCTAAAATTGAAAAACTGAAATCTGATAGGAGAGAACTTGTCCATGAAAATTCTAGGTTAGAAACTGAACTTGAAAATATTCAAAACCTAGACTGTAAAAAATGTAAAATTTTAGATTCAGAATTATCAAAACTTAAGAATAGATTTGAGAATCTTGAAAAAGAAAACTTGAGTCTTAAGGAAACCATTGACACTAGGAAAAAGGATTTTATAAATAGATGCACCTCACTTGTGACTGAAAACACAACACTAAAAACCAAAGTCCAAAATCTTGGGAAAACTCTGAATAACTTTTCAAGAGGAGAAAAATCATTCAACATGTTATTGGGAAATCAACTTTTTGCTAACAACAGAAAAGGACTAGGTTTTGAGAAAACACAAGGTGATGATAATGCAAAAGGTAAGAGTGTCTTTGCTAGATGTGAAATAATTGGACATCGTACTGAAAATTATAGTCATAGGAACAAGAACACAAAATTTATACAAGTTTGGGTTCCTAAGAATTCTACAAACAAATATCATGTCTATTGGAACAAGAATGAAAGGACAAAACAAGTTTGGGTGCCAAAAGGAACATATATTAATAGTTTTGGGTCTACTCAAACATATTCATCAAATTATTCTGCCACTAACAACCATGGACCTATAAAAACAAATAGGTCACAAAAATCTTTTACCGTGTAGGTGTGGTGGCAGGCTAAGGAACAACATTAGTGTTATCTGGATTCTGGCTGTTCCAGACACACAACGGGCGACAAATCAACGTTCCTTAGCCTAGTATAAAGGTGATAGATTCACAATGGGCAAACAATGAAAGATTATCGTACAGGTAAAACAGGTAATTGTATTTATTTTCAAATGATAGATAAAATGTGAAAATCTGCACCATAATCTAAATTAAATCAGCCAGTTATGTGAAATGATTGATGATATTAATTCTGATTTTTTTATTAACCAATCATCTTTAAATAGAATTACTTGAAGTAATTAGGATGGTTGACAGATTCTAACTAACTTGATATGATCTTACATGACTTGTTCTTATCTATGACTTTGATTTGTGCTTAAAAGTTGACCAACCATTTTTTTTCATTGAACTTAATCTGTTTGGTCAAATTATGATGTTGATTGATTACTGATTAATCATGCTATAAAAAGGTTTTTAAGAAATTGTTGAAATTGTTGAAACTTTATTGGTGAAACTTCAATTGTTTTGAAATAATGGTGATGGTTTAATGACTGTTGATCCTACGGTTTCTAAATCTGACACTGTGATATTTGTTTGATGGTTAACACGACTTCAATTCAAAGTCAATAAAATTTTGTTTAAAAATTGTTGAAAATAATTCTGAGATAGTTTGTTGAAATTTCACAATCTGGTCTATGAGATCCAATGAGTGAATATTGAGTGAAATTTAAAGTCAGATGCAGATCACACTGGTAATGTAGTTGATAGAATAATTACTAGTGGAACGTGATTATATTTCGAGACATTCATTTGCTGCATCATCTTTCAAAGAAAATATCTGCATATTTTTTAGTTGAAATAATTTCTATTTTAGCAGAAATTTTTCTTAAAAACCCCTTCTAGAAAATAATTTCTGTTGACCTTGTATCAGATTAGTTATTTAAGAAAATTTGATTTTATAACTATTTTTGAAATTGATTTTAAATAACTATGTTAACTGATCTGACCCCCTAAAAATTATCTAAAAAGATAGATAGTGATTGAAAATAAGATGAGTGTTGATATTAATCATATATTATGACTTGAGAAAGTATAATTAGAAAATTTCTTTAGAAATTTAAACAAGAGTTATAAAAACTTTTTGTTGATAAATATTCCATGATCATTTCTATTTCTATCATTTTTCTATCGACCATCAATCATCAAAAGTCAATATAGTATGTCAATATGTGGTAGTTTAAACGGGAAATCATTTGTGCTTTAATTTTATTATATTTCTAACAATAAATAATAATAACCAAAATATTCACTCTCATTTAAAAGTCCTCACGGTTATGCATGGGTGAATTACTTGGATTTTTGATTATGTGTTTCCATGCTCATTTAAAAGTCCTCATGGTTACGCATGTATGGAACGCATATCAAAATTAATCGATTAAATAGACAAGTTGATTCTAATCCCATTTAAAAGTCCTCACGGTTATGTGTGGTTAGAAGATACTTGACTTCATTTTTAAAATAAAAATAAAAATTTAGAATACTACTAATCTCATTTAAAAGTCATAACGGTTATGCATGGTTAGTAGATATTCAAATTTCCTAAAATAAATATACCACAAATAGACACAACTATATGGTTTTATTTGATGATATCATCCTATCATTCTAAAGTGGAATATGCATCAATTAAAGTATTTATGATTTTTTGTTTGATTTTTTTATTGAAATTAATATTTATACTCGATTGAGTTTTAATATTGTATTAATGTCTATCACTATATCCCTATGTTTCTAACACTATTACTCTTTTGCTGATAACAAAAGGGGGAGAGAAAGGTTAAGTTTTGGAAAATAAAATCTTCACATATTTTATATTTGCATATAGATTCATATTGCATATTTTATTCTCATGCATATATGAAGGGGGAGTTTTTTGTAGAGAGGGAGCATTCAAATAGGAGGAGAAAATTGAATGATCAAATACATTTAATATATTAAAAATCTTAAATATATGTTTGTTATCATCAAAAGGGGGAGATTGTTAAATATGTGTGTATATGATTTATGTTTGATGATAATAAACATATATACATTCATTTAAATGTATTTGATATTGTACTATTTTAGTTTTCACAGATAAAATAAATATTTGCTGAATAAAATAAATAACACAGAATTGGAATTCAAATGAATATTTTATTCAAACAAATATTTATTACAATTTTGATAGTACAATTTCAAGCTCTCACTATAACTATACAATTTCAGTCACAATTCAATTACATCACAATTTCATAGTTACATCAGTTCCTCACTACATATCACTCACACTCGTATTTATCTTCATCTGCATTCCAATGTGAATCCAGCATCTGAGCAATCTGCAGAAATATACATTGATGCAGTAAAATTGAAAATAAAATGTTTTTGCAGTATAAAACAAAATATGAATTTTGAAAATAATATTTGCCTCAGTTATTTGGGTTGTTCGTCATCATTTATATTTGAATTCATCATACACGAATAGCTTGTGACATGCACAGTGTATCACTGTACATGCCACAAGGTCGTGCACACCGATATATGTATATACACTTGATATAGTAACAGGGACAGGTGAGCACAGGTCAAACCCACACCAAAAATCGGGTTCAACTCAAGTGCAACACAAATAGAGTCACAACACGTGCACAAGGTCAAACCCGAGCATTTAAGCTGGATTCAACACAGGTGCAAATACGAAATAATGGGTCGAGACAAAACTGAGTCAATGATGAAGCACCAGATCTCAAGCCATGCACAGAGAACACACATGAATGGTAGCACAAAGAATGGCCAGAAACAACTACAAGCAAATGCAAACACATGTACACAATGTTACAACACAGTGAAGTGAGCAACATCAGTGAGACATGGCACACTGGATTAAGTAGTGCAATAAAGTACACTAATCCAACAAGGCATCAAATATACATGGCATAGTGTCCAGTTTTCTGACTCAAAGCTACATGCAACCAGAACTATTTCTGTAACCAAATGAACCCGACAAACAGAGATAGGCAACTGATCAGGGGAAAGCAACCAGGGTACTCAATGAACTCAAGTTGAAGTGAATACAAGTACAGCTTGCAAAACCAAAATGGACAGCAGCTACAACTAAATGCAAGCCAACATTGCAGTATCACTATATCATGAATATCTACAAGCATGAGAGGACAATATGCACAAGTGAGTCAAGTACAACAAATCAGAGACATGTATATATATACAACTACATGATGACCAGACCAGACCACATGAATAAACAGCCTCGACATCAAATTGTCAAGACAAGCTACAAAGCTCAAGCTATAGCATGGTTCAGTTAAATATGCAATGCACTGACACATTAGAACCAGGTCAATGCGGTAGTGGACAATACAAGCTTAACTACAAGCATACATATATACAGAGCTGTACATGTACTCAAGACAACATGGAAGTAGTGCACACTGCATGTAACAGTTTCAAACTACCAGTGTGACAACAGTGGTGCAATATACATATGTATAAGGGCATGTATCAAAACCACAATACAAAAAGCAACTCAACACAATGCAGAGAAACCCAGAACAACATGACCAGACTCGAGTGTTATTGAAGTGCACACGACTTGAACAAATGCCACTGTGATCTCGACAAATCAAGACAAGCCAGTGCAAGCAATCAAGTGAAGGCAGCAAAAATCAGCGGCAACTGGCAATAAATAATACAATCAAATCCAGATACAGTGAATCAATGGAACCAGACTCAAGCTCAAGTAATACAAATGACACAGACTCGAATAAACAAGAGCAGGCACACATTAGAGTGTTATATATATATAAACCAAAGCATACATGGAGCAATGATCAGAAACTACTCCAGACGAAGAGCAGTTATAAAAAGGTACATGTCGAGTATGCTACAGAGAATCGAAGCCGTGAGCAACTTGAAGCCAGAAGAAATGTAAATGCAGACCAAAGAATCAACATAGTCAACCAGAAAATATTCTCGAAATCAAAAATGACTAAAAGTCAAAAATCAAATCCAAATAAAAGAGGAAAGTTTTCTTCCGTATCGATCAAGGAAAGATCGAACGATTTAAAATCAAAACCGTGAGAAGCAAGTATCAATATATACGAATTTGATTTAGTTAGAGAAATCATCAACATCCAACAATAATCGAACGGCCAAGCAAATAATTGACAAATTCAAACAAAGATATACGAACGCAAATAAAGGAGATCGAACTCCTATATAAACCAATCATCATCGGCAATTTTAATTATCGAATTCAAGCAATCAATCCTGAAAGCAAAAGGAGCAAATAACATACCAGAGAAAAGTCGAATTCGATCAACTCGAAGCAACCAGCCGACTTCAACAAATTTCTCAAACTCAAATTTCAGAGCAACGAACGAATAAATAAATCATCTCAAGGCAAGCAACTGATCAGTAGAGGAGCAAATCAATCGACAAAGCAACAACCACAATCGGCATCGTCATAAATCAGAAACCCAAATTTCAGAGGAACGAGAGCCGCCATTTTCTCAAGAAAGAAACGGGCTAAAGAAAAAAAAGGGGGCCGGCATTAATAATTAAATCAGGGCTTTAGTTTATACTTTAGTTTTATTTTTGGGTCAGGGTTATTTTGATTAAGGGCAAAAATTGGTTTCAAGCTTTCTATTTTATTTTTGCTCTTGTTGTTTTTTGTTTTGAAGTTTGTACTCTTCGAATCAAATCTGGGTAAATCACCACCTAGGATTTAGGTTGTGTCAGATTGTCTAATTAGGATTAGTTCAGTGAGTAGGGATTGCGAGTTTGCAAAACTCTATAGGCGGTAGTAGGGTTTGCGAGTCTGTTAGAGTGTTTGTAAGCGGGAGACTGTTTAATTCTAATAGAAATCTGGGAATGCGGCAGTAGGCAGGGGTTGCCGAAGCTGGGTAAATTTTGTGTGTGATTTACTTTCAGCATATTTATTTCTCTACAGTTTGTTTTTGTGTTTAATTCAAGAAAATTTGCTATAACCCTATTCACCCCCCCTCCAGGGTTAATCTAGATCCTACAGGCCCAAACAAAACATGGGTCTTTTTAAAACTGGGTCAACCTATCGACTTTTCTAACTTAGAGTGTTGTAATGAAAAACGTTGATAGGTTGGCTAGGTAATGCCAAATAGTTTACACTATTTAGATGTTTTAAATAACTATATGGTTTTAATACAACAATGTCTATCAAAACCTTCATATTTAATTTAACCCAATTTAAACATGTTTTAAATTATCCCCTACCTCACCTGAAGGTAAAATCGCATTTATCAAAACAGTCTTTTATCAAAAATACTTTTTATTTTGAAAACAATTCCCTTTAAGGGAACTTAAAAATTAAATACCCGGTTTTTCATATCAAAAACCCATTTTTGAAAGCATACTACATATATTTTCATATGAAATAACTTCAACCAATTTATTTATTAAAACTCACCTTGGGTTCATTTGGATTTGAACTCATTTTGATCGCATAATGGTAAAGAGAATAATTTACTAAGTACTCCACAATGTTTGCCTAAGCAAACATCCGACCGTCACTAGAAGATTATTCAGATTACCACAAAACTAATCGAGATGTTTTCCTCCGAGTTATCCCAAATAAAATGCATTTCATTTTAAATTTCACTTCCCAAAATATTTTTACTTTTAAATACTTCCAAAAGTACTACTATTTCATTCCTTAAAATCCTTTTGAAATTATTTTCAAAAATTTCGAGACTTAGATTCAAAAATCCATTTTAAACACGTTTTATAAACTAAATGTATATAAAATTTCCTTTATGTAAAATCATCTTATATTGTAGTAACTCTTCTTTATTATAATAGAATTTTCCCAAATATTTATTCTCTAAATGTCTTATCCTACCATTTAGATTATATTAAACGACTTTTATTAAAGTTTAATCTTTAACTCACCATTAATAAATGGTGAATTTCAACTTAAAATTTTATCCAAACACCTTATAGTCAAATTGTGAAACTTAATTCATAAGGGGTTCATTTTAAATCAAAGCGATAAATGCTCTTAAATAAACCGAGCACAATTTAACAACTAATAAACAACAGTCAATGCTCCTAATTTAATTAAGCATGACTGAACAAACAATAGTGATAATAAATAAATATTATCACATTCAAACAAACACACTCTATAACTATATAAAGTTTTGAAAATAATTCCTTTATATATATATATATAAAATATAATCCTAGGCAAAATATTTCATTTGCCAAATTTTCAAATATCAATATCATGTCCGTCGACCTTCAAGTGTTTAGAAACCCCTATCAACACCGTGGCATCACACGTCTCGACTAGAATTTATAAATAACTCAATAGACCAATTAACACAATACATTTTTATAACAATAAAAAATACGCTCTCCTATATAGAATACTCGCAAACTCACTCTAGGGTATCACTAACACTATCTCTAATGAGCCATACCCTACCAAAGCCAAGGTTCTCCCTTAACCTTCAGCTATAATGATCTGTCTTTTTGACCATCGAAAGTCGACACCGAATACTACCACCTTGTTCAAATATCGAACATCCAATCGAAAAAAGGGCAGATTGTTAGGGTAAATAAAAAGAAAAGAACAGAGAACAGAGAAAATCAGAATCTCACACCGGAATCGACAACATATAATATAATAAGGACAGTAAAATCTGTCACTCCAAAAATACAGTGTATATCAGAGTTAAAAACAAACCTGATCAGTTGGATAGTTATAAAATCCTGACCTTACAATTGCTGATAGGAATACTATATAATACATCGGAAAATAAAACACTACGATAGGTAAACCTCCAGCTCCTCTCCAAGATCTCCATAAGACCGAAGCTAACCTGGAAAAATACTCGATCAGACCTAAGCATTATAATAAAATAACACCCAGATCAGTCTAGAAATACCAACGTGAAAACTAAAATAATGGGGAACATATAAAAGTTCCGTGAGACCGCGCTGCTAATACGGAATGGGTCTTTACCTCACAAGAATAACATCCATACAGGAAAGAATAGAGATAAACAATAGGAAACAAATCCAAATAAGAATGGGCATAATTAGTATTAAAAAACCAGACTTGAAAGAATGAAAATAATCCAAGCGAAATCCAAACTGGACAAGATGGATAAAATATGATAATAGCCCAAACTTGATAGAATAGATAAAACCAATAATTAAACACCGCGAAGAGTGGTTGACTCTTTCCATTGCAATTAAAGAAAAACAGATTCAAAGGTTCAAATCAAATAAGGAAAGGAAAATTTTCAACAAATGACTAGGAAGGTGCACCCTCTTTGAAGTATACCTCTAGTAATATACTTCCGAGAAGCTCATTTTCTCTGTGAAACTTCTCAGAACCCTCCAAGCCGGACCCCACCAACCTTACCGAGAATCTGAATATTTCCACATCTAAGTACACAATCGAATCCAACTTAGATGAGATGTGGAATTATCCTAATGGGAGTAACCTCATATAGCTTGACCTCCTCTCGTGCTTTGGATTTGGTCATTTCCGGCAAAGGATAGCAAAGCTCAAAGAGCAGCAAATCATTTTTAAGGTGATGATACACCATGAAGAAAGCTAAATCCGATAATTAATAAATCAACTATCAGGGATAATTAAAATGATCATATATGGAAATTAAATATCATATATTTAACACTACTCATTGATTCCAAACAAGTGTTATCTCTCGGTTGAAAATAAAGCCAGGCAAGTTGAGATGGTGTTACCTCTAGGCATTGTCTTAACGATAATTTTAACCTTCGAGATAGAAACGAGTCCAAGCCTCAATGTTTAGCATAAAAGTATTACTAGATCCTTAACATATAAGCGATATCGCTTACGAAATTACTTTTCCATAACTGAATCGAACTTTACTTTTAAAAACTAAACTTATGCTTGATTTCCATATTTCAATAATGGCAAAAACACTTTGGAAATACCTTTTAAAAATATTCTTTTAAAAGATAAACTTATAATACTAAGTGTATTAAAACAAGGGTCAAAACAAATGTCGTTAAAACATTGTTTTCTATAAACCCAAAACAATTTACAATTAGCTTTATTAATAAATAACTTCTTTTAAAGGATTTTCTCATTTATAAATCGTTATTTATAAATTTAAAACAAAATTAATTATCCCAAAAGATAATTAATCACATTTATAACCTCTTTTAAATAAGCAAATCAATTATTTTAATAAAATAGTTAATTATTTCCAAACACTTTTATAAAATCAGTAAATTAACTTTAAAACCTTTATTAAATCAACTTATTAACTTTAAAACACTTTCATTATATTAGTTAGTTTACGTTAATCACTTTATTACATCATTTAATTAACTTTAAATATCATTAATTAAAAATATTTATTAAATTCAAATAATCATTAATTAAAATGAATAATTAATCTCAAAATTATTAATTAAAATAATCGTTTCCACCATTGAACCTTTCTACGCGCGAGCTTTCCGACCATCCCAACGAACTCAAGCCTGCACCTCCCCTCCAATATCCAACCTGGTGGTTCCACCCACTGCCCTAGAACAACACGATCACCAAACAACCATTGCGCCACATCGAATTTCGGCCAATGCTGCTCTCCGACCCCGCGAACTCAATGCCACACTCGAAACGAGCTAAAATCGCATAAATCAAACACGAAGTCCAACCCAAGCTCATAGTTGCTCACATCGAACCCTTCTCCACATTTTCGCACTCAACAAGCTTACCTCGTAATCGAAGCCCATCAAAATACAAACATAACCGATCGAGTTTCAAGATTTTTAATTTACTAAGCTATTTGATTTTGATTTTTAAAGATGCAGCCTTTTTGATTTTAGTTTACTGGAACCAGATTTATAGGGGATGGAGGGAAAAATTGAAGTGATGGGATAAGGGAGGGTATCAAATAGAAAACGTAAGGTATGGGCTATAAACTAGGGCATATATTTATATTATTCTTAAATATTCAACATAACATACCCAAAAATCTCGAACTCCAATTGAGGCATGCCGACAGACGTTCTATACTAAATACCCCTATTCCAAACTCAGTGGAACTAGTTTCGAAACCTAATTCCAAAGTACATGGAAGTTGGCTTTTTAAATCAAATTATATTTAAAATTAATTGCTAAGTGTTTCGAGCTCGTATGACAACATATTACGTCTGATCGTTACAAAACTCAACAGCGTATAATAATTTATTATTCCGGATCTAATGGCATTGGTTTCGTCAAAATTCGAGACAGTACCCTGGAATTTTAATTTCATATTTTTGAATATCGTTTTATATTTTCGATCAAATTATCGATATTTACCCGATCTATTTATATTTTGTAAATAAATCTACAAATTGAATTCATCGATCTTATTTATTAATTAAAAGGAGTTAAATAATATTATTAAATCCATTTAATTAATATTTAATTTACAATTCAAATATTTAAATGATTAATCATATTTGAATTCAAATTATTAAATTCCAGAAATCTTGAAATTTAAATATTTAAAATTAATTAAACATTTAAAATTAAATGATTAAAATTATGGGTTGTTACACACGACGATGAGGACGTGATACTAAATTAACGATGGATCCTGATGAGGTGTTGGGTTATAGATACTAGCGGGGAAGTATCTTGGTCCAAAGGGGGATTGTGGTACATACACATACACACATATACACGTATGTAGTGTTTGTCTACGTCAAGTGGATGGGGCATATCGTACGCGTATGCATATGTGGAGTCAAGTTGACTAAGTAAAACAATAGACATAGCATGTATGGAAGGCAATCAGCACAGGCTAGTATTATGTATAAATTGTGTAATTTACCAGTCACTAAAACGTTGTTCTGACAAACTCCTCATTACAATCCACATGATACCTTTAGAGGGACAGGTACTGGTAAAAAGGAAGAACGGTAGAAGGACGTATTTCCTTATGCATGCTCAACACTGACAATGACACTAAAGATTAAATGTGTCCACTTTAGTCAGTCATCATATATTTTATTATACTTTACTATTCCACTGTGAGTTCATATCAATAGTGCTTTCATATGCTTTTATTATTTGGAGGATACCAAACACTAATGATATGTACATTGGTGGACATCGGTTTTCGATTTAATGAAAATTCGGGCCCACTAAGGTGTGGGTTGTTACATTTGATATCAGAGCATAAGCTAGTCGATCTTAAAATTAGGATACATTGAGCGAATTTTTTTGTATTTTTACTATAATTATATATATTATGTTCCAAATCTTATAAATTTCGACTTTAGAAGTCGTTACAACCATATGCCAAAAAGATGAATAATGTGACTATGGTATGGAGCAATAGATGAAGTTGAAGATATACACCTACCATGATTACCCCACGGGAAATAGGTCGTAGTGAAAGGCGTTGACTTAAGAAGAACATGAATGCGACATGTAGAAAGATCTCTGAAGCTAGAAAGTACTTGACTCCCTTGTAGAGCACAGATTACTCTTTGTTTGTAGATCCCTACAGGATTGTTGATCGATGTTGTACATTTGGTCAGGATAAATGGGAAGAGAAGAATCTACATGTTGCAAATATCTGAAAGCAAGAATTGAGCTAGTTCCTGAAGGACGGTGTGTAGTAATCACTCCAAGATAATAGTCGGATTTTTAATATATTTTGAAAGAAGATAAGTCATAAAGTTAATGGAAAAAAAAGAAAAGTCCAAAAATGAGGACAAGTAAAATCCACTCTGAGTTCGACCTTATATGAAAGAATTAAATATAGAAAGGTTTGAAAAAATATATATATATAAATAAAATATTTGAAATGATTTTCAAAGGATTTAACTAGAAGAAGAGAAACCATATTTTTGAAAAGTAAGTAAATATAAAGTTTTAGGAAAAATAAAATATCCTTATTATTTTATTCAAATAAAAAGTTCTAGTAGAAAAATTATTTAGACTGAAAATTTCAGTAAAATTGGTTTTTTAATAAAGAAATATTATTTTAAAAAAAAATAGAGAATATGAAAAGCTCGTTGATTTTTCCGATATGAAAATTTTTAAGTTATGAAATTCTTTTTAGGAATGGACAATAGGAAGTGGTACAAATTTAAAGTGGGGTAAATAGAATGGGGAAAGAAGATTAGAACCCAAAAATAAAGCAGTAGGAGAACGCACCGCGATAGTTCAATAAAGAAAACAATCAATCTAGGGAAAAGTTATATAAAGAGAAGCAATTTAAATAAGAGCAGTTTAGTAAAAGAAGCTATATAGTAGTAACATTATGAAGTATAAATAGAATAAACGAACTCTAAACGACTTGAAACTTGGAACATAGCCTTATAAGGCCTTCCTTGTTGCCCTATATCAATTGCACATAATTTGGACTCTTGCCAATTGCTAATTACCAATCCCTAACATATCTTATAACTCAATCACCATTCGATCGGTGTTTTCAACCAAACAAACATCACACATTCAAGAAATCATTACATACCCCATACACTAACAAGCACGTATCCGTACACATCAACATGAATCCCAAATATAAGGGAAGTAACCATAAGAACAAAGGAGATCCATGAGAACACTAATTTTAAAAATCTTTTCCAAACCATTTGAAATTTATATATGTTATTAAAAAGGGTTTTGAACATGTTTTAGGGCTTGAAAATCATTTAACATTATTAAACATCATATAGTGGCTAATTAATGAGTAGAGGCTTAAAATCACTCAACTAAATCCTAAGCAATCCTAGAAGGCATGAAATCCAAGAATGAACAATAGCTCCAAGATGATCTCCGACAACAAATCTCCATAATAAAAGCACTAGCAAGCTCTATAGTGTTGTGCAGTGGAATGGAAAATAAGTAAATATAGTAATACGAGAGTGTGATCTTAAGTTGTTCCTTTGTCCAGCTCCACATGCTCACCAGACTTGATATCCCTAATCTACTTATTTAAGAGTACCCGAAAAAATAGGAAGCAAAGCATAAAATCTCAAGTCAGGCAACAGTCCGGTGTGAGCAATAGAAAATCCCTAAATACTACAATACCGCCTTAATAGGACAGATGGTATGGAGGATCATACCTAACCTATCCCGGCATCCATAGAGTTAGCACATATGCAAGATATACATTACTCTACATCATAATCATCATGGGTATAATATATGTCAGATTACTAAGGGGTGTTTAGAAATCTACATTAATAATATCAGCCTCGTGTGACATCCCTGGGGTGATAATCAATCAAGTAAACATGACATTCATCGTCTATCCTCACATTCATTTACTTAGTGTGTTGGATACGTGATAACTCGAACGATCCATCATGGTCAAAGACTACTCAATGTCCTGGTTCCTTAGTACTCGAATCCATGCCACTCATTAAGCCAGGAACTAGATCACCCGTTATAGAGATGAAGACCCATTATGGTTCGAATGGGTACCCCATATTACCCTTTATTTATGAGTACTCTCTGAACCCTCAAGTTTCAATGATCCATTTGCACACGTCATCTATAGCAGAGCTCATTCTGGAACCAATCTTACGACTCCCGCCATGAAGTCATCGCGGTTGGGATAGTTCTCCACAATCTACATCAGTAGAGTATCATTATTCATTCTGTAACCTTCCTCCAACAGTCCCCTCAATTCGACTCATAGCCTTCTATTCTGCATGCCGAAGTATAGCTATCCATCATTGAAGCAATCACTTCCCATCAAGGGATTATCATTATTGCATCGTGTGTCATCATCGTTAAAACCGACATCAAATCCTATGGTATGGTACCGTTCCCTCCCTTAGCCATATTTCTAAGTGTTTGGGTTGGCTCGAGCTTGGGATGCGCACACACCCAAGACTCGAAGTAATCTCCATCACGTCCTTAAGCAAGCTTAGGATGAACTCGAAGTAGTTTCAACTCTCCCAATCATCGATCCACAACCACTGATCCATCACTGTTGATCCCATACTTCAACTCAAGCTAGGCCTTGCTCCTCCACATGAAGTCCTCCTTTAACAATCCATCATCTCTACCGATCGTTGCCGATCCGATGCCTATGGATTGGCAACGATCTCTGGCCACCGATCCATCCCTTAGCCAAATTTCGACTTCTTTTACTCCACTGGCCTATGCACTTAAGCGAACCTAATCGTGACTCGAAGCAACACACTCCAAAGATTAAATCAATAAAGCCACTGATCCATCACTTTAAATTTCTCTCCATATCTCCAAGCAATCAATCCCCCATTTTTCGCGACTCCAAGCACTTCCTCCCAAACTCAACGCGAACTATCCCATTACTCGAACCCACCTCGAAGCAACCCTCTCCCGATCAACAAGCACCAAACAACCATCGATCCATCCATACTCGAGCAAACGAACTCCAAACGACTTAAAACTTGGAACGTAGCCTTATGAGGCCTTCCTTGGCGCCCTATATTGATCACATGTAATTTGGACTCCTACCAATCGGTAGCAACCGATCACTAACATATTCCTACAACTAAATCTCCACTCGATCGACGTTTTAAACTAACATCACACACTCAAGCATTCATTACATACATCATATACTAACAAGCACACATCCATACACATCAATACGAATCATAAATCTAAGGGTAGTAACCAAAAGAACATGGGGTTAAAAAATGTTTTAGAGTTTAAAAATTATTTAATAACAACATTAAACATCATATAGTGGCTAATTAGGGATTAGAGGCTTAAAACCACCCACCTAAATCCTAAGCAATCCAACGCAACCTAGAAAGCACGAAATCCAAGAATGAACAGTAGCTCCAAGATGATCTCTAGCAGAAAATCTCCAATCCAAGATGCTAATCTAGCTAATATTCCTCTAGTGACATGTTTTTGCTAATTAAGGTAGGGATTATGGTAACTTTTTTGTCTAAAAGATGGTTAATTGAGGTTTCTCTCTATTTTTGGTAAATGTGAAATGATGGAGTGAAGTCCCATCAGCCTCAATCTAATGCTAATTCCAAAATGGGCTTTGGGCCTAACAATTAGCTCACAATTACCCATTAAGATGTCCAAAATCAAGTGAAACTTCAAACAGTCAAAACTCCCTAACGGTAAGTCCGTTTTTCTATTATGACCACTTTATGGAAAAAGAAGCCATTATTCCAATCTAGTGGAAGTGTTTTCTGACCCCATTCGGCTCCTATTAAAAGTTATAGGCCATACAAGATTTTTGGGGTCAAAATTGTCCGATAAAAATCCTAAGGATGGAAAATGTCACTAGTAGTCATCTTCTAAAATCATAGAATCATAAGACCTCATATAAAAATAATATTAATATTCCACGATCCTTTGATACTTAAAATGCGGGCTATTACATTCTTCTTCCTTTAGAAATTTCGCCCCCTAAATCCCAAACAAAAATCAACAAGTTTATTCCGCATGTTTAACAACCATATACTAGCATAGGTAACCTTCACACGTCAAACATGGATTTGCAACAAATGGAATATGAAACATCCAAACCTGTCCTAACATGTAGGACAATACACTAGGGTATACTTCAGGATATTATAAGAGAAAGTAAAAGTGATAAATAGAAAGTCTTACCAAGTAAAGAGCTCTAGATAAGCCGTCCACAAGCTCTCCTCGGCCTCCTATGTGCTACCGCCTTTGCTTTCACTCCACTGAACTTTCACCAACTTCCCCACATTCCTTTTGGGCTGCTTCATATCACGTCTAACAATAGGAATAGGCCTACGAGGTCTCGATGCCTTTGATTCAACCTCGATATCATCTAGTTGATCCGATGTAATAGTTACACCTGAGTCATGCACAAATTTCTACAAGTGAGAAAAGTGGAACACATTGTACACTTCCACCATTCTTTGAGGTAAGTCAACTCTATAAGCAAGATTCCCAATCCTCTCTGGTATCGAAAAAGGACCTATAAATCTCGATGACAACTTCCCTTTACTCCTAAACTGAATTACATTCTTCAATGTAGAGATCTTGACATATACCATATCGCCGACAGAGAACTCTAGATATCTACGTCTCTTATCAGCAAGCTCTTCTTTCTGTCTTGAGCAAAACTTTCATTCATTGTTGAATAATCTCGATCTTCTCCGAGGTTTCTCTAATCTTATATGGCCCAAATATCAGTTTCTCAACCGCTTCCCATAATAAGAAGGAGATACATGATCAGCCATATGATGCCTCGAATGGTGTCATGCCAATGCTAGACTGGTAACTGTTATTGTATGCTAATTCAACAAGATGTAAGTGATCATCCCACGAGCCTCCAAAGTCGAGTATACAAGCCCATAAGAGATCCTCTAAGATATTATTCGGTTTGAGGATGATAAGCTGTGCTGAGGTGCAGCTCTGTCCCTAACGCCTCCTGTAAGTATTTTTAAAACTCGCTAGTGAACAATGGGTCTCGGTCCCTCAAAATGCTCTTTGACACACCATGGAATCGTACTATGATGATCGCCCTACAGCTCTAGTACCCAATATATCTATATGATGCACTATTAAGGTACTCGCCCGATGCAGGATGATAGCCAAGAATGTAAAGTAGGGAAAAATCAATAAACAGAACCTATAGAACATCTCATAGCGCACAGATAAAATATAATATAATAACATAGATGTAAAATAGGCAAAACAGTGATATAATCAAAGGAACAATAAATAAGAAAATCAGAGTGCAACAGGTTCAAAGATTATACAAAAACTGAAATAATAGAGTTTATACATCCCAAATATCCAAAATAAATCCTATAAATGTCTCTAATGTAATACAAGTACTGGTACAGCTTCATAGTACTACATAGTAGAATATAAATGATAGTAAGCTCCAAGTATATATATATATATATATGAAAGCGTAGTCCCCTGCTCATACTCGTTATAGCTCCATGAACTATCCATACCTGTTATCTGTAATCTATCCCTAACCTACTCATTTAAGAGTACCCTAAATAATAATAAGCAAATAATAAAACCTCGGGTCGATCCATAGGGAATTGTTTAGATTTTAAAATTTCTATTCAATCAAATTAAACTAATATTTTAAAGCATGATTAGCTAAAAAAATGTAAATAAACTAACAAAAGAAAATGGATAAATATATGAGAGTAGAAGGCAATTTAGAGATAAATCCACTCTCTTGATCGCATAAATCAACACAACATGAAATTATGATCTCTTTTTTTGGTTATTAGTGAATTTAGTTAACGTGTTTATCATAAGTATGGCCTATTTGTCCTATTAATTAGCTCAACATAAGCCATCAAACTATAATACACCCACTAAATCACTTTTTAACTCTCATGAAAATTGACAATGAACTTGAAAAAAAAATTTATTCTATGCATGGCCAATTAACTATTGATTAGAAATATAGACCATCAAATTTTGATTAAAATCACTTCATTACCATAATCATATGTAGGTGAAGAGGTAATTTATGTTTTGTGTGTTTAAGCATAGCCTATTTGGTGTCAACAACATAGGCTATCAAATTCAAAGCTGAAACAACAAGTTTAACCACATCAAACAATTCCATTAAGCACAAAAGGAGATCAAAAATTATCAAAATGTTGAATCTACATGATTAAGAGAGTTTCATTACTCCTAAATTGAAGGGGTTTAGCCTCTCATATTTGTTATCATATCAACAAATGTAGATTGCAACATGAAACAAAAATAAGAAGAAAAATGCAAGCTAATGGAAAAAGAGTGCTAACAGAAATAAAATAAAAACTAATCTACTTGCATAAATAAAAAGATCTACACTACTAGCAAGAAAGGAAATAAACAAGAAAAGAAAAGAGCATGTATTAAAATTGCATAAAAAAAAAGAAAGTTACATGAAAGAAAATGGCTAAGTAGCCGTGAAAAGAAAGGAAGAGCTTTTGTTTATTTTAGAGCCTAAAACTAAACTAACTAAAATGGAGGCTCAAAGGCTGAGAGCTTAATTACATGAAAATATGGGGTATTTATACAAGCCTAAAACCATAATCATATTTTTGGGAACTACCCAAACTACCTCTCTAGGAAGTGTGGCCACCATGTTATCATTAGCATGAGATAATCCTCTATTTAAATATGCATGGAACTTGTAGCTCCACTAACTTGTGCATTAGCTTCTAATTGTAGATTAAGGTAAGTGGGTAGGTGGGGTCCTTCATGATACATGATTTGAATTATTTCCATCTTCATTCCATTGTATCTTCTTGTGCATGCATATTTTCCATGAAAACCTCTTCCATTTGAATCCAAGTTCTTATAAAATAACATAAAAATTTCCAAGTAAATTTTCTGAAATTAATATATGCACAAAAATGACCATTTTGCCCCTATATGAAGATGAATATATGATGATTTGAAAATAATTGAAATTTTGGTTTAAACATGTTAAAATACCCTATATGATCATTTATTTAATTAAATTCGATTAAATATGGAAGTAAAAATATACACATTTACGTGCACATCAAATACCCCTACATTTATCTTTTATTCGTCCTTGAATAAAGAAAAACTAAGATAAATCTGTTTTCGTAGGAAACACGATTGCATTGAGCGTATGCAACAAGCCGTTAAACTTCTAGTTGTCCCTAGTAGGACGAGTGTTGTCTCGTGAGGGTTTTCAGCGGATACTACCCATAAAATCCAAATGCGAAATGAAAAGTTCCAAATGCAAGATTTATTTACATAGAGATGAATGCGAGTTTTTGAAAATATTTACTAATGAAGGATTTACTTTTAAATCGACCTGAATAAGTTAAATATAATTTTTTGTTATTATCAAGAAATTTAAATCATTTTACTTGTCAAAATTTCCAATAAAAACTAAGTTATCATAACAAATAGGCTCTAGTTTGGCTAGTTGTTTCGGTTGATAACATAGTGCAACCATGAAATGGATCCTTAGTTGATGATCAAAGTTTATCAAAGTGGTATTTTCATTTCTTTTGAATAACAAATCGAATCAAATAGTCAAAATAGTGCTAGAATTTCAATTGCTTACTCTCTCTTATTTGAAAAGTTTATTGATATTAAAAATATTTACATATGCCTAACTCAGAAAACTGAGGCCAGATATATTACCCATGCACTGCCTTTCGATTTACGTGAGGGGAATACAGAGCGTGGCGAATGAACAAACAAGTGTGAACACCTATCCACTGTAGGCATTATTAATGAAAGAATGTTTATATACATACACCTAACTCAGATAAACTGAGGTCAGATATATCAATCCTGCACTGCCTTTCGGTTTATGTGAGAAGGGTACAGAGCATGGCGAGTGCACACACTTGCGTGTGAACACATGACTCTAGGTGTTTATAGAATATATACATATATACATATTTTTTTATATTTTTTTTGCTTTTTGAAGAGAGAGTTTTGCAAAATCATCTTAGCACCATTTAACTTAGAAGATAAAAAATGTTATATCCTTTTCTTTAAATCCACCACATTTTTAAATAAAGATTTTCAATAAGGATATACTTCATAATTAACACGTTTGAACCATCCTATATATAGTTAAACCATAGTTACTTGTAATCAAACTTTATTTTTATTTTTGTTAAGCCAAATAAATTTTCATAAATTTCAATTTAATAACCAAAATCCTATATTTATCCTATAGCGTTTCTTTAAAAGTAATTAAAAAGAAAATTTGTTTTGTGAATTTTTTTTTTCTCTTTTAATTTTTATTTTTTTATTTTTGGAAAGAAAATTCAATAAAAAAAACATGAAAAATAAAAAACGAAGATGGCACTCCCCTCACACTTGATTTTAACTGTGTCCCCACAGTCAACACAAGTGAAAGGAAAAAATTAAAACAAAAATATGACCTATATTTACAAGAAAATGAAAAGATTATTATTTACACGATATCAGAAAATATGCTGTCAAAGAGTAAATGAAACGGTCATTCAAAGACCAATTCATTTGTCTCGTCAAGTATGAGAGACACAACCTAAGAACGGAAAACCAAACCATAAAAGATTTCAAAGTTGAATGTTGATTTGGAAAATGAATGTCGTTTTATTGAAAATCGAATGAGTTGTTTTATTTTCGATGATTTTTGCGGTTGATAAAACAATTGGTTGAAGTTCAAGTTTATTTTCACCAAATTGAAATTCAAACTTATCATTGAAAACTTCTTCAGAGTTATTGATTTCAAAATCAAAATGGTGATTTAACTCTTCCCCTTCATAATTCAACAACTCGTCTTTGAAAAGTCCAAAAAATTTGTGTTCACAAAATTCGTCTTCCTTTGTTAAATTATTCACAACTTCATTGCATATATCAAGTTCAAAATCCAAAGTTGTTGTATTCAATTTTTCGAAATCAGAAAAAGGAAGATCGAATTTTAAATCGAGTTTCTCACCCTCAAAAGAATTGAAATTCAACTCAATTACTGCATTTTCAACAACTTCATTAAGATCATCATTTTCAATTTCGAAAGTTATTATTTGAAAATCGTCAATTTTGGTAAAAAGTGGATCATTATTTGACTTGTCACACGTTGGGATTTGATTTTGTTGCTCACGTTGTTTCATGTATGTTTCAAACAACAAATCCGTGTGATCTTTGTAAATTTCGTTCATTTTCTCAACAAAATCCAATTTATAATTACTAACTTGAGAATTTTCGATTTGAACTTGTTGAGAACAAAAATTATCAATCGCATCGTAGTCGAGATTATTCCCATTTCCAAAATCATTTAAAACGTTGTTTCCATTTTCATTTATACTTTGAAACTCATTTTGAAGTTCGAAATTGAATTGGCATGGGTTATACTCGAAATCATTTGAATTTTGAAGTGAATTCAAATTTTGATTATTTTGAAAACTTTGACTCGAATCATTGCACAAATATGAATTACACAAATCATATATCCTTTGATTTTGTTGTGTAGAGAGTTCAAGTAAAAACGAAATCATTTCAATGCTTTTTTCAAGAGTTAAGGGTTGGTCATAATTTTGAAAATTTTGTTCAAAATTCGAATTGTTTGTACAATAGTTGTCAGTAAAATATCTATAAGAAGTTGTTGTGAAATTATATGGATTACATTGATTTTCTCAACTTGTAAAATTCCAGTAAGTAAGAAAACTCGGACATTTTCAAGAATGTTTTTTTTTCTATTTTGGATTTTTTCCTTATATAAAGGAAAACTATTTACCAAAAAGAATTTATTTTTCAAATGGGAAATTTGATTTTCTTTGGATTTTCAATTTTCTTTTGTTTTTGAAAAGATTTTATATTTTTTTTGGATTTTTGCTTTTCTAAAAAAACTAACTCAATTTTTTTTTGATTTTGATTGATAAGTTTCAAAAGATTTAAAAACTAAGTTAAGAAATATTTATAATTTTTTTTAGTTTTTGTTTTCGAATTTTTTCTTTTTTTTAAATATGCATGAACTAATGCAACTAAATGAATGCAAGGGCTTAATTATAATTTTTCTATCCTAAGTAGCTTCGAACCCAAAATTGTATAATCACACTTTCTCTTAATTCAACAAGATAGTTCTCAACCAAGAAACAGACATGAGTTATCGGTGCACCACGAATCACCGTAGCAATGCAGCCGAAGGTTTATGTACCTTCAGAGAAACAATCGGTATAATATTTACGAATCATCGTACTATTTATAACTGATTATTGCTCTCTCGTAGCCTAAACACCAAGAAATTAAATTTTCGAAAGAGGATAACTTGTCAATATACAATTAAGCATTATCGATGTCTAACCATTATTATTAATCAAAATTCTAGGATGAAATGCAAAGCAGAAATTAAACATGTATTAACAATGCAACTACAAATGGATTTTTGTTTTTGAAATTTTTTAAAATGAAAGCAACCAACAATGCAATATAAATAAAAATAAGGGCTAAGGGCACGATACCAGAGTGTGTAGAATTTATTAGCAATTTATTTTAAATCAGCAAATATTTTTTTAAAGCAAGCAAGCAGTTATTTTTTTTGGCAAGCGGTTCTTCTCCTAATCTGCTTTGGCAACCTGAAAAGGGAATCGAACAAGATATGTACAAATTTTTTTATACATATCAAAGAGGAAATTAAATCAAAAACAAAACAAAATAGGTGAAAACAAAACAAATTGAAACTTTTTTTCTTTTCTATTTTTTTAGAGAGAAAGAAAATAAACTAAAGCTTAAACAAAATAAAAAATAATAATAAAATAATTCCAAATACAACCCGACCCACTTTAAAAACTCGAATTACTTCCCCAAATTCTTCTCCGTGAATTCACTAATAACACGACTTCACTAATAAACTTAAAATTGAAATCGAAGTGTTTACTTCAATTCCCACTTCAATTCCCAATTCAATTCTCAGAAGAAATTTTTTTATATTAACCAAAACTTGTTCTAGTGGGTATGGCGATTGCGATTCTCGAGTTCGGTTTGGGCATGGCGATTGGGGAGGTGAGGTTATTCGTATTCTGGTGGGTAGGTCGCGGCTAGAGTTCGGTGGTTGTATTAGTGATCGCGAAGTCAAGGGAGGATGTAACGAAGTAGGATGAAGTGGTCTAGTTGCAAGTAGCTTCAGGTTGCAAGTTCGAGGAATCGCGGATTGAGGTGAAGGTGATTTGGGTTTGGGTGTTTTGACTTTTGAGTTGCGGTTTGTTGTTTGATTGTGGTCGCGGTGGTTTGTTTGTGGCAATAGGATTATGGAATGGTTGTTGTTGTGTCAACAGAGAGGCTGGATGTTTGGAACAGTTAACATAAAGTAGGGCAGTGGGTGATTTGAGTTGAAGGTATGTTGGTTAAAGGGGTAAGGAGGAGTATGGCCAGAGGAGCAGTAATGTGATGGAGGGGTTTAGGTGTGAATGCAGTGGAGGTTGTATACATTGGGAGGTTGTGACGGTGGTAAGATAGTGGAGTGATGAAGGGGCAGCACTACTAGTTGAGGAAGTGTGGAATTTGAAAATGTTGAAGCAGTTAGGATGTATGATGTGGAGTTTGGTTTGAACAGTTAAAGGTGGTTTGAGGCTGGATTCTATTGAATTGTGAAGATTGGATGTGTTGAAGTGAGGTACAGGGCAGTTCAATTTGTTGAAGTGAGTGTGATCAGTGGAGAGAAAGCAAATGTGTTGTGTGGTCTGGTGTATGTGGTTGTATTGTTCTCAGGGTGGTGGAATGCAGAAGTTGATGTATGTGGCTGATGCTTCAGGTTTGATGTTTTTATTACTGGTGAAGGGTGGAAAAAGTGGCACTGGGTTGCACTATGAAGTGGTAGACAGTGGTTCGAGGAGTGACAGGTTTTTGGTAAGAATGGTTTATGTAGGAGGGTGAAGGAATGCCTCTGAGGGTGGATTGTTGTTGGCAGTTGAATGTGGTATGTTCAGTGATGTGGCTGAATGCTTTGGTATATATTGTTGATAAGCGACATAGATTTTGCACTGTTGATACTGAGGTGGTTGTGAAGAGTGAAGTCTGTTATGGTAGAGTAGAATATGGTTGTGGGTAACGGTGTAGCTATTGTGATTGTTGAATGATTGCAGGTAGGTAGATATGGTGGGTGTACTGGTAGACGATGGTAGTGGTAGACGGTGACGTAACAAGCTTTAGGCTAGGGTGGGCAGTTGCCCTACCCAAAAAAAATCATTTTTAAGATAGCATTTAGGAGCATTCAAATTTCTTGTATTTCTTAAGAAGCAGGCAAGCAACTATCACATATTTTTCATTATTGCAAGTCGTATGCTGTAACTCTTCAAATCTGATGGTATTAACCCAAATTGAATATTCAAGAAGGGATCTTTGATGCAGTTGTAGACTTGGAGTAAATTTAGAATATGAAATTTGGATCGTTAATTCAATATGGGAGAAATGCTTAATTTATACTTTGCTTGTATCACATCTATGTTACTAGAAATTGAATACAGCTTACTTTATACTTTGATTGTATCACATTTATGTTACTATAAATTGAATACTGGAGTTCATGGGTTATCCGATCAATTATCCAGAAATTAACGCTAACACCGTTCAAAAGTATAAAATATCCAATCTACAAAATATAGGTTTTAAAACCCGAATAAACCAAGAAACCACCATATCCAAATCAATATAAACTATTGAAAATTCACTTCGATTTTCTTCTTCTCCATCAACAATAGTTTTCTCCTCCATCCACTCTATTTCCTTGATTTGGCAATATATATTTATTTTCATGCACGTTTCTAACAATATTCTATATCAAGGTGATTTAGATTTTTTTTAAGCTATATGTAAGCACATTTCTTCTTTTTTTATCATGTGTGACTTCGCTCCGCACAAACAAAATTTCTAGTTTCATCGCAGGTGGTAGAGGATGTTAAATGAATGTAGAGATGTCGATGACTGCTGTTTTGATGTTGTAATGGGTATGTGTGATTTGTGACAGTTTGATGAATGGTAGTAATGGTGCAGTGAATCAAAAACTAGGGTGATGTGAAGTGAGGACTGCTGCAGAGGTTGTGATGGCAGAGCTGAAGTAAGGTGACAGAGATAGTTGTTGTTGAGTGGCTGATGCATTGTGGCTTGTGGAGTGTGCATGCAATAGTTTGATGATGCAACAGTTAGAAGTGGTTGAATTGGCGTTGACGTGGTATAGCTAAACTGAAGTGTTCAAAGAGGTGAAGGACTTTAGTTGTAGTAGAGGTTGATCAGCGGGTGTTGTGATGGAAGTTGTTGACAACGGCGATGTTTGGTGATGAAGTCAGGATGAACAGACAAGTTGTCAAGTGGGATGAATATGAGGCGGAGGTGGTTAGATGGTGCAAGGCACTGTGATGTTCATAAAAGCTGTTGCACAGTGTTGAACAGTGGATGACAGGGGGTATATGTTGTGAAGTGTTTTGAAGTGGAAGGGTAGTGAAGTCTCAGAAGGTCAGAGGGGGTATGGGGTTGCTTGGAATTGGGGAATTCTGTTGTAATGTGCAATGTAAAACAGAGAACTGTTGTAAGTTATAACAAGGCAAGGTTGTAGAAAAGTAAATGAAATTGTATATGTATCAGAAAGTTGTAACAAGAAAATTGCAAATGTAATGTAAAGTCAAATGGAATAATTTTTTTTTCTTCTTGAAATGAAATTGTGTATTCTTTTAATATATATATATATATATATAATGAAAATGCAAAGGAAACTAGAACAACAATAAGCAAACAAACAAATGAAAGCAAAATTCACACAACAAACACACAACAAATTTTTTTTATGCTAATTAACACACAAAACAAACACACAATAAAATCAAACAACAAATAATTCGAAGAATAGAAATTAAAATCAAATCAATTTCCGACAATGGCGCCAAACACTTGTTCGAACGACCTAATCTCTATTGGATTAGAAAATAGCCAATCAAATTTTACTAAAAATTTACCGCGAGCGCACGGCATACAATTTTAGTACGGGTCGATCCGCAGGGAATTGTTTAGATTTAAAAATTTCTATTCAATCAAATTAAACCAATATTTGAAAGTGTGATTAGCTAAAAAAATGTAAATAAACTAACAAAAGAAAATGGATAAAAATATGAGAGTAGAAGGTTAGAGAAAAACCCACTCTCTTGATCACATAAATCAACACAACATGAAATTATGATCTCTTTTTTTGGTCATTAGTGAATTTAATGTGTTTATCATAAGTATGGCCTATTTGTCCTATTAATTAGCCCAACATAAGCCATCAAACTATAACACACCCACTAAATCACTTTTTAACTCTCATGAAAATTGAGAATGAACTTGAAAATAAAATCTATTCTAAGCATGGCCTATTAACTATTGATTAGAAATATAGACCATCAAATTTTGATTATAAATCACTTCATTACCATAATCATATGTAGATGAAGAGGTAATTTGTGTTTTGTTTGTTTAAGCATAGCCTATTTGGTGTCAACAACATAGGCCATCAAATTCAAAGCTAAAACAACATGTTTAACCACATCAAACAATTCCAATAAGCATAAAAAGAGATAAAAAATTATCAAAATGTTGAATCTACATGATTAAAAGAGCTTCATTACCCCTATATTGAAGGGGTTTAGCCTCTCATATTTGTTATCATATCAACAAATGTAGATTGCAACATGAAACAAAAATAAGAAGAAAAATGCAAGCTAATGAAAAAAGAGAGCTAATAAAAACAAAATAAAAACTAATCTACTTGCATAAATAAAAAGATCTACACTACTAGCATGAAAGGAAATAAACAAGAAAAGAAAAGAGCATGTATTAAAATTGCTTAAAAAAAAAGAAAGTTACATGAAAGAAAATGGCTAAGTAGCCATGAAAAGAAAGGAAGAGCTTTTGTTTATTTTTGAGCCTAAAACTAAACTAACTAAAATGGAGGATCAAAGGCTGAGAGCTTAATTACATGAACATATGGGGTATTTATACAAGCCTAAAACCCTAATCATATTTTTGGGAACTAACCAAACTACCCCTCTACGAAGTGTGGCCACCAAGTTATCATTAGCATGAGATAATCCTCCATTTAAATGTGCATGAAACTTTTAGCTCCACTAACTTGTGCATTAGCTTTAATTGTAGATTAAGATAAGTGGATAGGTAAGGTCCTCCATGATACATGGTTTGAATTATTTCCATCTTCATTCCTTTGTATCTTCTTGTGCATGCATATTTTCCATGAAAACCTCTTCCATTTGAATCCAAATTCCTATAAAATAATTGACAAATTTCCAAGTAAATTTTCTCAAATTAATATATGCACAAAAATGACCATTTTGCCCCCATAGGAAGATGAATATATGATGATTTGAAAATAATTGAAATTTTGGTTTAAACATGTTAAAATACCCTATATGATCATTTATTTAATTAAATTCGATTAAATATGGAAGTAAAAATATGCACATTTACGTGCACATCAGTTAGCACATAAACATAGCGTATGCTAAACCACTATCAAAAGTGGAAAATATGGAGTATAGAGGTATCACATAGCATCAAGCACATAACAAACATAACATTTGTCACACAACCTTGCATCTCTCACTCAAGTGCTTTAAGTATGTGATAACTCTTGAAGATGATCAACTTATTGCCTATGCAGATGGCTAGGGGTTGGACACACGTAAACATCCAAGAATATAGGTACACGTAGATTACCCTGGGTATACGCAAGCTACACTGCCCCCAACAATATGCATCAGAATCACAGAGTCATTCATTGAACCCTTAACATACAAACCGATAGTAGAAATACCTCATAAATGCTTAACTCATGCCCACGCAGATGGTTAAGGACTGGACACAAACAGATGTCCAAACACATAGGTAAACGTAGACTACCCTGGGTATACGTAGAATACCTTATCCTACTCATGAGCATCACAACCTCATGTTCTTCTATACGACCTATCATGCAGAACTAATCCTTTCGGTCCATCTCAAGATGTCATAGTCACTTGCCACATCAAGCCGTCAAAGTCTTCATACTTCCTTAGTTGCCATCCCAAATTCATCAAGAGCCATCCTAAGGTCCTCCATCCTTACCTTGAACCAACCTCCCAAGACCACCAAGCAACCCCAAGTCCTGCACTGAAGCCCTTCCATACCAAGCCCGAAGCCAACACCCCAAAATCCCATTCCACGTTCTATCCGGTCCCCCCTCTTGTAGCCGAACCAAAGCCACCGAACAACATTTCATGTTCGGCTCCTCATCACTAAACCAAACGACTACTGGACAAGATTTCATGTCCAGTCCTTCACTAGCCGAACCAACATCTACCGAACAAGATTTCATGTCCGGTCATTCACTTGCTGAGCATAGCCTTCCCCCGGACCTAAGCTACCATCGGACCGTCTTGGACCCGACCTAACACCTTCTCTTCTTGAAGCCAACAAATGGACCATGCCATATTGGACCTAACTTCATCGAATCGAAACTTGTAGCTCTTTCAGCACATCAACTTTGTGTCAATTCTATCACTACACCCAACACTTCGACCTTCATGCGTCGCCTATGCAAAGATATGACTCCAAACGCACTAAAGCATATCTATCGAAGTCTGATTCCATGGTTCCTACCTCTAGTTTGCTCCGGTGAGCATTTTCAACTATACAAACATACAAACAAACACCATACATACACCAAATAACAACATGTAAACAACACAACCAATGATAGCAATCATCAAACAGGTTTATACAACATAGCCTAACATCTATCAAGGCAATCACATATCCAAATAACATGTCTAGAACACCAAAAATCCATTTATACACGTTTTTACTACATGTTAGGTTTTAGAATAGCATTAACACTTACTTTTGACTTTAAAAATGAATCCAAAACATGTTAAAACCAATAGATACATATATGGTAAGGTGAGAGATGATAAATCACTCACCACAACTCCAAAATCCAAGTTTTGCACGCAAATCGATGCAATTTCAAAAATAAACAGCAAAGATGTAGTACTCCTTCCCAATAAATGTAGAATTGAAGATGTCTAATGAATTTCGCTGATAATTTATCCTTAATCTATGATTTAGACTTGATTTGGAAGACAAAAGAGAAGGTTTCGGGTGGAGAATGAGTTAATGAAGGCTTAGATCTATCTAGGAGATGGTAAAAATGATTTGGGGATGTTTATTTTTGCCAATGCAGGTGTATAATCCAAAATGAGTTAATGGGCTTCTATCAAAGTTATAACGGTTAGAAGTTTTAAAGGAAAATCATATAGAAAAATTCTAAATATAGGAAATGTCACTAGTAGGCATTTTCCAAAGTTAAAGAGTCATACGACCTCATAAGAATTTAAAAATAATATTTTACGACCATCCGATATGTAAAATACGGGTCGTTGCATTCTCACCCCCTTTAGGAATTTTGCCCCCGAACTCCCCAATACAAACAAGGTAAAAGAAAACTACACCGCATGTCTAACATCCACAAGCTAACATATCAAACATCAAACATGCACACGGAAACGGGTAATGATATCTACGACTACCCTAGCATATAGGATACTAAACTATCCTATATGATATCGAAAGTGAAAGTAAATGTGACAAACAAAAGTCTCACCAAGTAAAGAGCTCTGGATAAGCGATCCTCATGCCCTCCTTGGTCTCCCAAGTACAATCACCTTTGCTCTCACTCCACTGAACCTTCACCAGCTCTACTGTCTTCCTCCTAAGCTGCTTCATAACGTCTGATGATAGGAATAGGCCTATGAGCTCTCGATGCTTCCGGTTCAATCTCGATATCTTCAAGCCGAGTCGGTCCAACTACCATGCCTGAGCCATTGACGAACTTCTGCAACCGAGAGACGTGGAACACGTTGTGCATGCCTGCCATCTTCTAAGGTAAGTTAACTCTGTAAGCTAGGTTCCCAATCCTCTTAAGTATCGAAAAAGGACCAATGAATCTCGACGCCAACTTTCCTTTAGTACCGAATCGAACAGCATTCTTCAGTGGAGAGATCTTGATAAATACCATATTGTCGATGGAGGACTCTAAACAGCATTTTCTCCTATCAGCGTAGCTCTTCTGCCTATCCTTAGCAGCTTTCATTCATTGCCGAATGGCCTTGATCTTCTCCGAAGTCTCTCTAACCAAACTTTGACCAAGTATCAGTTTCTCGCATGCTTTCCACCAACATGAAGGAGTGTGGCACGTTCTACCATATAACACCTCAAATTGTGCCATACCGATGTTGGACTGATAACTATTGTTGTATATGAACTCTACTAAGCCACGCAAATCGAGAATGCAAGCTCACAAGAGATCCTCTAGGATACGATTCACCTTCTTGGTCTGCCAAGCTATTTGTGTGTGATAAGTTGTACTAAGATGCAGCTTCATCCCCAATGCCTCTAGTAAGCTCTTTAAAACCTGCTAGTGAATAAAAGGTCTAAGTTGCTCACAATGCTCTTCGGCGCACCATGGAATTGCACAACCCACTTCACATATAACTTGACCAATTTGGATGTCGTTCTACTAGACTTGACGAGTAAGAATCGAGCACTCTTCGTCAATCTATCGACTATATATGACCCAAATGCCATCATACCCTCCTTTGGTCCTCGGCAATAAATCTATGAAGTCCATCAAAACTTGTTCTCATTTCCAATCAAGAACCTCGAGCAGTTGCAGCAAACCATCCGGCTTTTTCTGCTCTGCCTTTACAAACTGGCAGTTCATGCACTTTGAGATGAATGCCCCAACGTCTTTCTTCATCCCTACCCAATAAAATGTCTGCCTCATATCACGGTAAAATTTATTGCCATTGGGATGTATAGTCAATCTCGAATGATGGCACTCGCATAGTACCTCATCCCTCAACCCATCGACCTCAGGAACATGCAATCTCCCATCCTTATAGAGCCAACCATCACAGTCGTGCCAGTACTGCTTCGTCTCCTCAGACTCTACTCATTCCTCTATCCTCGCTATAATCTTAGCTAGTCAAGCATCTTCCTTCTAACTTTTACCGATTTTTTCGATCAGGGTAGGTCTGATCGTAAGGCTAGCCAACACTTGCTGCTCTAGCTCCCATCGAGCTCTAAAATCATACCCATTGATAAACTCCAACTACTTCCACTCTAGGAACATCGCTGCCAAACTAGCATGTTTCCTACTCAATGCATCAGCAACTGCATATCCCTTACCAATGGTATCGGAAATTTTAAAGTAATAAGAGGCTAGGAACTCTAACCATCACTACTGATGAAGGTTAAGGTCCTTCTGGAAGAATAAATACTTCAACGACCTATGGTCCGTACACAACTCGAACCTCCCTCAAGCAAATAATTCCTTCATATCTTCAATGCAGATGCTATCGCTGCCAACTCCAAACCATAAGCTTGATACTTCTTCTCGTGCGGTTTTAGTTGCCAACTAGTGTAGGCGACAACATTTCCCTTCTGCATCAAACCGCGCCTAGTCTAATACCACAGGCGTCAGTGTATATTGTCATCTCCTCATTACCGCTCGGAATTACTTACACTGATGCGCTTATCAACCTCTCCTTCAGATTTACAAATGCATGCTTGCACCTCATGTCTCAAATAAAAGTCTGATTCTTCTTCATCAAGTTGGTTAACGGTACTGCTACCTTGGAGAAGTATTTGATTAAACGTCTCTAGTATCCCACCAATTCAAGTAAACTTCTCACATCTATAGCAGTATTGGGTTGATCCAAGTCCTATACTACTGCCACTTTGCAGGATCTACAGTAATGCCCTGTTCAGAAACAACGTGACTCAAAAATCAAACTTCCCTCCTCCAGAAGTGGCACTTCGAAAACTTCGCCTTAGATCAGTGTTTCCTCAACACCTCGAGCACAATCCTTAAATGCTCCCTGTGTTCTTCATCCTTCCTCGAATAAACAAGGATATCTTCCATGAACATAAGTACATACTTATTTAGCTGATCCCTGAAAACACGGTTCATATGATCAACAAAATATGTCGGTTCATTGGTTAGCCCGAACGGCATAACTAACCACTCATAGAATCCAAACAGCATACGAAATGCTGTGATTGGCACACTTTCCTTTGCCACTCTCAGTTTGTGAAACCCCATCACAAGGTCCAACTGAGAGAACACCCTACCACCATGGAGCTGATCGAATAAGTCATCAATACATGGGAGTGGATATTTGTTCTTCCTTATCACCTT
The DNA here is from genome assembly GCA_030737815.1 of Allium fistulosum. Lineage (NCBI taxonomy): Eukaryota > Viridiplantae > Streptophyta > Magnoliopsida > Asparagales > Amaryllidaceae > Allium > Allium fistulosum. The sequence goes on along the minus strand of CM060902.1, from coordinate 1,452,921,794 downwards.
ATTCAGCTCACGGTAATCTACACACAATCTCAGAGAGCCATCTGCCTTAGTGGTGAATACAATTGGTGCATCCCACTCAGATATTCTCCTACGAATGAACCCTCGCCTCAACTGGTCATTTGATTGCACCTCCAACCCCTTCTTCTCCCTAGGGCAATATGCCTCAAAGGCATAACAATCGACCTGGCATTCTTCACCAAATCTATATGAAATTTATCTCCCTATGTGGTCGTAATCCGGTCACCTCCTAAAATATGTTCGGATACTCCCACGATATAGGCACAAATGATAACTCATCGTGTGGGATCTCGAGTGAGTATAGAAAGCTGACCATTACATCATCGTTAGGTAGGCAATATATCTCCAACCTACGCCCATCATCCATCCCTATCGTCCCCAACGACCTCACACAATCCACCACTACTCTGTACTTCTACAGCCAGTCCATCCCTAGAATAATACTAAACAAACAAAACCCAAAATAAAGAAATCAAAAGAAAACAGATATACATGACTCGATAAGGTTAAGCCTCGAAAAACCATACAAAGGCTAGTCGATCCTCCAATAGGGTTTGTGACAATAAAAGTTCGGTCAACTATGTTGGATTTGAATCCCAATCCATCTACCAAATCACTAGATATGAAGGAATGTAAAGCCTCGATATCGAATAAAACACGTACAAGTGTATCAGAAATAGAAAGGGTACCCTGTATGACGACACCCTTACCCTTCTCCTTCGTCGATGGAACACTCAACGAAGCTGGAACAACATTCAAAGCATAAGCAAATACAACCGACTTATTCTTCAGTGGGTCTAGGCAATCCTTCTTCATATGCCCTGGCTTATTGCAGTTAGAACATCCTTTCATCTTTTTCTGCAATTTTTCTAAAATGGCCCTTCTCCTAACAATTTTAGCAAATAGGCACCCACTTTCCCTTCTTCTGGCCACCCTTGATATACGGTTGCTTCCTCTTATTGTTGTTGTTGTTCCACTTCTTCTATCCTCCTGCCAGCTTGTGGCTTTGGCCCATCCTCAGAAGCAACAACTGTAACGACCCGCCATTTTGGACCATTCGCATCCATTATAAGTGTATAGGTAGACACTCATGCCGGAGTTGAATTGCTCAAAATACCGCGTTGTTAATTTAAATTTGGCAAAACTGAACATATACATTAAATAAATAATCACAGATCACAGACACAGAGTAATAATTGCAGCGGAAATAAAAGAGATAGTAGTTCATGAAGCTACTATATGAATATATAAAATACATCAGAGTTTACAACAGAAGAGTAATACGATACATCAGAGTTAAACCAGATACAAATCAGAATACATCACTGGAATCATCGAATATCTGAAAGCTGGATAGATAGCTGGATCTCCAAGCGAAGCTCCAACTCCAAAGGTGAGTCTCAAAAGCTGAACTACTCAGTCTGACCCGAGCGTAAAGGAAAACACAAAACACTCGAGTCAGGATTAACATTCTCGTATTAATAAATCCAACTCAAGTGAAATAGCAATTGAAATACAAGTAACTCAAAGGATGTTTGGAATAACCATCCTTTAAGGATCCGTTAAACTATCTACTATGTAGTAGTGTACGATAAGTAGATAATGTCTATCAGTAATATAAAGATATCAAATAGCGTTAAGTCATGGCCCATTCCACCCTTAACACATTTTTATTCCCACAAGCATATACAAGACCGTAGTTTCCCCAAAACCGGAAGTCACCAGAGGACAATCCATCTACTCAAGGTACAAAACAAATTCGTAGTGGTCGCGCATAAATGGAATACAAGTATGACAAGGCACATGAGGCTATACCCAAGGTAGTGATACTACCGTTCGCCTGATCCGGACTGGTGAGAACGCAACGCCGCAGCGCCCGCAACACCGTGAAACAACACTCCCAAAATCAAGGGTGCACCAATCGACAACAAGTATAAGTAGTTCGAAGAAGTGTGTCCACTTGAGGTATCAATCCTCCATTGGCCCGGCACAGCTCCTGTTTTAGTCATTTCCAATTTGACACAAGTGTCAAGGCTATCCATCATCGTTCTCTTTCTTCAGTCAACACGTACATCATTCCATCCACTTCATTCTGGATCATCACTCCGCGCATAGTTATTAAAGTGGTTTCCGGTTTAGATAGAGAGTATATCCATAACCGAATTCCGGTCTCTTTAATAACTTCCGTAATTATTTCACCGATTGGTCGTTTGTATATTTCAAAAACCAAATCAATTACAATTTCAATTAGAATTCGTAAATCAACACTCATTTGTCTCTCAAAACCAATTTCCAATAATTTACGTTTCAAAACTTCCAAATTCACAATTTCAAAATCTTATAATTCAATTTCAATATCTATTTGAAACAATTCAAATTTTGATTCAAGTTCATATATAAATTTCATTCCGAAATCATTTAAATAAATTTTACTTAACTTTCAAATCAATTTAAACTCATTTATCGATTTCATTCAATATTCGTAAAGTAAATTTATCATTCAAAACAATTTCTATTAAATTTCCAAATCATTAAATCAATTTCTTAAGTTCAACTTATAAATTTAATTAAATTAAATTCATCAAATCCAATTCTTTACATTTCAAGTCTTACATTAATTTCAATAAATCACAATTTTATTTCTGGTTAAAGAAATTCAATTTCAGTTATTTACTTCCTTAAATAATTTTCCAAAAACTTAATTAATAAAGAAACTCAATTTCAATTATTTACGAAGTAAATTCACTTATTCAAAAGTTCAATTTTTCTTATTAAAGAATCCAATTCAATTTAATCATTAAATAATTCAATCTTATTTAATTATTAAATAATTCAAAACTTAATTATTAAATAATTTCAAAGTTTAATAATTTCAACTTAATTATAATTTCAAACTTAATTATTAAATCATTTCAATGTTTAATAATTTCAAACTTAATTCAATCATTTCTCAAATTAAACAACATTCTTTCATCAATTACATTGTTAATATTTTGTTTCAGATTTATAAAATATTACATTTTCCTTTCATTAAAATTCAAATTTCAACTTCATTTCAAAACCATATTATTTATTCAAATAAAATCTTCATTTTATTTTTAAATCAAATTATTGACCAATCGGGTTTTATTTAATTTCCTATCCTAGGTAAAAATTCAATTTGGGTATTTATCATTTCAACCCGATTCCAATTCAATTCAAAATCAAAACATATCAAAGGGAACTTGCAGTGTGATAACTGGGATGGTGTCAAAGTAAATAAACAAGCAATAACAACAATCAATATCAATCCAATAATCAATTCAAATAATCCCGGAATAACCGTATTAATTCGCATTGTTATTTGTACGAATTAATATAATTATTTCTAGAATCTACACTATCATTTCATGTAGATTAAAGATTATTACACTACGGTTTTCACTTGTCATCTATTACAATTTCATACATCATCAGTTTAACAACATACATTCAGTGGTTCAAAGTGTAATTAAACAAATCCTACGTGTCAATAAATTTAACAGTTAAAGGGGTCATATTATACAAGTGTCAGTTAATCACATTTAACATTTAATTATCCTATATCAAGTTCAATTGCATGCTATTTATCATTTTAACATTAACAATTTAGCATCCAATATAAACATCAACAATCAATCAATTATCAGCCAAACTGTATTATCATCGCATAAATAATTAACAGATAAAGGTGTCAGATGTCACAGGTGAACTGATATAAGTGATAGCATATATAACAGTGTAATTAACTAACAGCAGCATATTTCAATTGTCGTTTCAATTGAAATCAAATTTAATAATTAAAAGAACGTTAATCGTGAGTGAGTGCTCACCTTTCGAGGCTAGAGAAGCAAAGACATGAACGAGTATCGAATCCAAACGTGAAGTGAGACAGGCACGAATTCAATGACGAAAACAGGTACGACGGACCGGAAGCTGATAAAATGGAGATCGATGAAAAATCAAATCAGAATCAGTTTTGACATAAACTGAAACGAAATATATATATGTATATATACCATTTATTTATAAAATCAACATTTAATCTTAAGATAAATATTAACATGTGTGTGTATATATTATAAAACCATTGTTTAAATTTAAAACACATATAACAAAGTCTCCATATATAAATTTAAAAAAAACAAACAAACTAACGTATACTCATTTATATAAATTAATATACATACATATACAACTCGTATTATATACTCTGGGGATATGTGTTTTAAAATATACCAATACCAACATTCAATATATTACTAACAGATATCACTGTACATGAATCGTTATCTACAAAACATATATATATATAACCATAAACATCGACATTGATATAAATATATATGGTCAGATGGATGAGAACCAACTTAGTACTATATATATAAATGTAACATAAATATAGTAAGGTTATGTACAGATCTAAAATCGAACTAATATAAAGTTTACACACTTTTAAACATATTATACAATATACAATACATATACGTAACGGTATAACAAATATGTAAAACTATATGCTTATAAAACATCACTAATACCACTCAAAACAATATATACGTGATGTTCAACATAACTAACTTCACTGTAAACTCATTTAAGTGACGTGCAACAAATATACTTATACTCGTTTACAACTTATATTATATATATAATATGTACCATCACTTATAAACATTAGGTATATATAATCTTTAGTACAAAAGTATACAGGCTTAGACAATCATAACGTAAGCTAACAATTTATATAAAGCTTGGAAATATTATTTTGTGAACAAATTTGCCGACCGCCCAACCAATATATACAACTTCTTTGAACATAACATATATATAAAATACTACATCAAAACCCAAAAATGCAATTACTGTAACTAGATATATCCTTACCGTATATATATATCAATAGAGTTTTTTATGTCAACACATGAATACATCTACACGCATACATCTCGAGTAGACTTAGCAGGCAAAACCTAACTTATATATGTATACACTACATATTGAAATAAATCTTAGAACCAATATATAAACTAATACTCTAACAAATATACGATTGTAAATAACAAAAATGAAGCTCAAACTAACCAGTTTATATTATCTATGTATATATAATTTTCATATTATATCTTTAACTCAATGTTTATTAGAACAAAATATCAAAGAAAAAAATGGTTAAAATCAATATACCATTTCATCAAACAACAGGAAGCAGCAAACTGGGCTCGGATTTAGGCTGAGGTGGAGGAGAGCATGGCTCGACTTCAGGTTGCTTTAGAGGGAAGTGGAAACGAACAAGGGAAATGTGAGGTGGAAGAGGGAGAAGTGGAGAGATCGGTGGTGAGCTCGAGTTGCATGCGCAAGGGGAGGAAGTGATGGGATGTCAAACGGCAGAGGAGCAGGCTCGGTCCTGGGTGTTGTAGCTTGAACGAGGCCGGAGAGGATGGTTCAGGGCGGTCATTGGTGGTCGGTTGGAAGGTCAGGTGGTGGCGTCGTGGAGTTTCAGGGTGGCGCGGCAGGCTGCATGGCGGAGGAGCGAAGTGGGCTGCAGCTGGTGATGGGCGAAGGCTGGCCGTCGTGAGGTAGGAAGACAAGTGGGAAGGTGGGTCGGCGGGTCAGTGGCGTGCTGGCGGGTCTGGGCTCGGTTGTCGAGGAGGGCTGCTGTGAGGTGATGGGTGCAGCGTGGTCAGGGAGTGGGCAGTGGCAGGGCTTTGCTGTCTTCGAGTTGCTTTGCCGAGCATGGCATGCGGAGGGAAGGTCTGGATCGGGATCATTTGGCCAAGGGTTGGGGGGAAATGACTGGAAGGTGAAGCTATGGGTTGTTGATATCTGTTGTGGGCTGTGGCGCTTGCATGGGGAAGACGAGGTTGTGGCTTCTATTTTGGAAGGGGATGGGCCGGTGTCTCTGGATGGCGAATTTGAGGGGAAGTGCTGAGGAGATGGTCGAGTGGGTTTGTTGCTAGTGGTTCGGGTATAGGCAGGCACGGTTTGACGATGGTGGAGATGAAGACGAGTTGGTGGAGGGAGGAACAGAGGAACGAGGGGGAGAGGGATGTATTTTGCAGGTGGAAGATAAACATGTAACAATATATTTTATCTTATTATTTTGAACTGCCGAATGGTTAAAGCAATTGTAATAAATGAACAGTTGGGAATAGTGACAGCCAGAAGTTATCTGGGAAATAGTAAACGTTTTTCTACTGTTTATTTCGGCTGAGGGAAACGAATGGACATGAACAAAAGTTAAAACGGTTACCGATACGGAATCGTTTTCCGCGGATTCCGCTGCGTACCGGACTTCAAACACAGAATTGAATATACCGCAGAGATCAGCACGACGAGACGATCAAAACGGTATACAGATATCAGTGGTACGATCATCCGATAAAAATCGATATCGGTACCAAAATGCTGCTATTTTGCAGAAAATAAGAACGACGGAGCAATAGACGTCCGAATTTGGAAAAATGACGAACTGACATCTTGCTCAGAAGATGGTTTAGAATTTTTCTATGTAAAAATATTTAGGTTTCGAAAATATTTTATTTTCATTGCTTTTTAACTGATTAAATTGAAGTGAATTTACGCGCGAAATAAACTTTCGTATTTTCGGACGAAAATTTAACAGTTGCTATGTTTAACTAGACGTATTCCAAATATTAAATTTTTATTTTAAAATTTGAGTGTTTAAAATTTCACAAAATTTCAACTAATCACGTTATTAAACGGTTGAAATTTTACGGGTCGTTACACTCTCCCCCACTCAAAACTTTTCGTCCCCGAAAAGAAACGAGGTAGGAGAATAGAAACAACCAGAAAGAAAAACAGATTTGAAATTCAAAATAACAATTTTTTTAAACCATATAAATTCAAATTTAAATCAATTGATATTCAATAATGAATTTAATCCATTTGATTTCACTAAAATCAATCTCAACTATTTCTAAATTCATTATCTTATTATCCCATTTACTTAAATTTACAATTCTTAAAACCATAAATTTGAATAGTCTTTTATTATAATCATATTTATTTTCAACAATTTAAATTTTTCTTTATTCCAAATTATTGTTAAATTTATCCTAATTATATCTAACCAAATATATTAAACCCGTATAAATTAATTTAAACCATAAAAGTTGCGATTTAAATTAATTTACATCTATTAATTTCTTTTAAATTTAAGGTATTTTCATATGTTGATCTAATTTCAATTTATTAATTCCTTCAAAACAAAATTTATTAATTCTTCCAAGCAAATTATTTCATTTTTAACTGAGTTTTACTTATTATCCTATTTAACTCTATTAACATCTTTAAAATCAAAATTTAGTGTATAACATTTATTTTAAACACTCAAATTTTATTTATAAAGCCATTTTATATTGTATATTATCCAGTTACATTTAAACTTCTGAATAATCTAGGTAAGTTGTATTAGAATGCAGTTGAACAATATACAAATAAAAATTTTCCAAATTCAATTATTCAAGTTTAAATATTTATTCCAAATTTTGGTTTTATTTATAATTAAAATCATCCTTTAACAAAATTTAAGAGTTAGATTTTCGATTAACTTTAAACAATTTAGAGATATATACAATATATTTATACCAAATCAAATTAAATCTTAAAATAAGATACCTATATATAGGTAAATCAAAATATACTGAAGAAATTCAAATCAAAATATTTTTCAAAACAAAACCGTAGCAAAGCTACAGAATAGTATCTTCACTTCGAAACTCGAAAATGAATGTCGATGATGCGGCCGCCATCACCGAAATTATTTTCCAGCGACAAAGAGAAGAGAACTGATGTCGACATTTTAAAAATTCTTTGAAAACGATTTCTATTTGAAAATATTTTCAATACTATTACTTTAAAATTTTAAAGACCAAAGTTCGAAATCAACGGAAACTAAATTCTCAAATTTCTAAATTAAAATCATTCCAGATTTCAAATCAATTTATAACCCGTATTTATAAATTTATTTAGAATAATAAATGATAATCAAATATTATCATTTCAAACAACAATTTAATTAACCTCTAAATTCTAGAAAATTTTACTTATATTTTCACAATACAATCAATCAAATTTATTTCATTTCCAAATTTGAAAATAATATTGTGTCAGTTTGCTCTGTTCAAGTGTTTTGGAAATCCTATCGATAGCGTTGATCAGACGAATCGATCGAAAACCCAAATCAACATCAACAACTCAAACAACACAATATATAAATCATTTTAAAATTAATTTACAAATACACTTCTTTGCTTGACGATACAGGAATGGATTTCAAAGCAAGGATAGGGATTCAAATTTGATTAATTCAATCAAAGAAAATTTTTGATTTGAGAATAAGTTGGAACGAAAGATAAGATGATTATTTAACCGAATAAGGAAATAGATAATCTTATATAAATCGCGGGCAACCATAACCGGGTCGACCGTGACTTCAAGAATAAGATCGATGCTGAATTTCGAGGTAAATCAACATCAAATCTCAAGAAATAGAATTTAGGTATGGCAGGAGATAGATAGCATCATAAACCGAGGATACAGAAATCTCCGGTAAATCAATGCCTATTATAAAGGAGTTTACTCCTTTACGAATCATTCGAAGTTTGGCGAGACCGCCGATTCACCATAAGGGTCATTCGAAGTGGAGTTATGTGATGCTCCAGATTTGAAAAGAGACGAATAGTGAGGGACACGAATGAAATTTGGAACCGTAGGGAACGTTCCAAAATTCAAAGAAATCGAGTTGAAAGAAAGAGATTGAAACTCGAATGAAAGTGATTCTGTAAATACATTTTCCATATATGTTGAGTTTTGCCTAGAGCTACCAAAGCTCTGATACCAACTGTAACGACCCGCCATTTTGGACCATTCGCATCCATTATAAGTGTATAGGTAGACACTCATGCCGGAGTTGAATTGCTCAAAATACCGCGTTGTTAATTTAAATTTGGCAAAACTGAACATATACAGTAAATAAATAATCACAGATCACAGACACAGAGTAATAATTGCAGCGGAAATAAAAGAGATAGTAGTTCATGAAGCTACTATATGAATATATAAAATACATCAGAGTTTACAACAGAAGAGTAATACGATACATCAGAGTTAAACCAGATACAAATCAGAATACATCACTGGAATCATCGAATATATGAAAGCTGGATAGATAGCTGGATCTCCAAGCGAAGCTCCAACTCCAAAGGTGAGTCTCGAAAGCTGAACTACTCAGTCTGACCCGAGCGTAAAGGAAAACACAAAACACTCGAGTCAGGATTAACATTCTCATATTAATAAATCCAACTCAAGTGAAATAGCAATTGAAATACAAGTAACTCAAAGGATGTTTGGAATAACCATCCTTTAAGGATCCGTTAAACTATCTACTATGTAGTAGTGTACGATAAGTAGATAATGTCTATCAGTAATATAAAGATATCAAATAGCGTTAAGTCATGGCCCATTCCAACCTTAACACATTTTTATTCCCACAAGCATATACAAGACCGTAGTTTCCCCAAAACCGGAAGTCACCAGAGGGCAATCAATATACTCAAGGTACAAAACAAATTCGTAGTGGTCGCGCATAAATGGAATACAAGTATGACAAGGCACATGAGGCTATACCCAAGGTAGTCATACTACCGTTCGCCTGATCCGGACTGGTGAGAACGCAACGCCGCAGCGCCCGCAACACCGTGAAACAACACTCCCAAAATCAAGGGTGCACCAATCGACAACAAGTATAAGTAGTTCGAAGAAGTGTGTCCACTTGAGGTATCAATCCTCCATTGGCCCGGCACAGCTCCTGTTTTAGTCATTTCCAATTTGACACAAGTGTCAAGGCTATCCATCATCGTTCTCTTTCTTCAGTCAACACGTACATCATTCCATCCACTTCATTCTGGATCATCACTCCGCGCATAGTTATTAAAGTGGTTTCCGGTTTAGATAGAGAGTATATCCATAACCGAATTCCGGTCTCTTTAATAACTTCCGTAATTATTTCACCGATTGGTCGTTTGTATATTTCAAAAACCAAATCAATTACAATTTCAATTAGAATTCGTAAATCAACACTCATTTGTCTCTCAAAACCAATTTCCAATTACGTTTCAAAACTTCCAAATTCACAATTTCAAAATCTTATAATTCAATTTCAATATCTATTTGAAACAATTCAAATTTTGATTCAAGTTCATATATAAATTTCATTCCGAAATCATTTAAATAAATTTTACTTAACTTTCAAATCAATTTAAACTCATTTATCGATTTCATTCAATATTCGTAAAGTAAATTTATCATTCAAAACAATTTCTATTAAATTTCCAAATCATTAAATCAATTTCTTAAGTTCAACTTATAAATTTAATTAAATTAAATTCATCAAATCCAATTCTTTACATTTCAAGTCTTACATTAATTTCAATAAATCACAATTTTATTTCTGGTTAAAGAAATTCAATTTCAGTTATTTACTTCCTTAAATAATTTTCCAAAAACTTAATTAATAAAGAAACTCAATTTCAATTATTTACGAAGTAAATTCACTTATTCAAAAGTTCAATTTTTCTTATTAAAGAATCCAATTCAATTTAATCATTAAATAATTCAATCTTATTTAATTATTAAATAATTCAAAACTTAATTATTAAATAATTTCAAAGTTTAATAATTTCAACTTAATTATAATTTCAAACTTAATTATTAAATCATTTCAATGTTTAATAATTTCAAACTTAATTCAATCATTTCTCAAATTAAACAACATTCTTTCATCAATTACATTGTTAATATTTTGTTTCAGATTTATAAAATATTACATTTTCCTTTCATTAAAATTCAAATTTCAACTTCATTTCAAAACCATATTATTTATTCAAATAAAATCTTCATTTTATTTTTAAATCAAATTATTGACAAATCGGGTTTTATTTAATTTCCTATCCTAGGTAAAAATTCAATTTGGGTAATTATCATTTCAACCCGATTCCAATTCAATTTAAAATCAAAACATATCAAAGAGAACTTGCAGTGTGATAACTGGGATGGTGTCAAAGTAAATAAACAAGCAATAACAACAATCAATATCAATCCAATAATCAATTCAAATAATCCCGGAATAACCGTATTAATTCGCATTGTTATTTGTACGAATTAATATAATTATTTCTAGAATCTACACTATCATTTCATGTAGATTAAAGATTATTACACTACGGTTTTCACTTGTCATCTATTACAATTTCATACATCATCAGTTTAACAACATACATTCAGTGGTTCAAAGTGTAATTAAACAAATCCTACGTGTCAATAAATTTAACAGTTAAAGGGGTCATATTATACAAGTGTCAGTTAATCACATTTAACATTTAATTATCCTATATCAAGTTCAATTGCATGCTATTTATCATTTTAACATTAACAATTTAGCGTCCAATATAAACATCAACAATCAATCAATTATCAGCCAAACTGTATTATCATCGCATAAATAATTAACAGATAAAGGTGTCAGATGTCACAGGTGAACTGATATAAGTGATAGCATATATAACAGTGTAATTAACTAACAGCAGCATATTTCAATTGTCGTTTCAATTGAAATCAAATTTAATAATTAAAAGAACGTTAATCGTGAGTGAGTGCTCACCTTTCGAGGCTAGAGAAGCAAAGACATGAACGAGTATCGAATCCAAACGTGAAGTGAGACAGGCACGAATTCAATGACGAAAACAGGTACGACGGACCGGAAGCTGATAAAATGGAGATCGATGAAAAATCAAATCAGAATCAGTTTTGACATAAACTGAAACGAAATATATATATATGTATATATACCATTTATTTATAAAATCAACATTTAATCTTAAGATAAATATTAACATGTGTGTGTATATATTATAAAACCATTGTTTAAATTTAAAACACATATAACAAATTCTCCATATATAAATTTAAAAAAAAAAACAAACTAACGTATACTCATTTATATAAATTAATATACATACATATACAACTCGTATTATATACTCTGGGGATATTTGTTTTAAAATATACCAATACCAACATTCAATATATTACTAACAGATATCACTGTACATGAATCGTTATCTACAAAACATATATATATATATAACCATAAACATCGACACTGATATAAATATATATGGTCAGATGGATGAGAACCAACTTAGTACTATATATATAAATGTAACATAAATATAGTAAGGTTATGTATAGATCTAAAATCGAACTAATATAAAGTTTACACACTTTTAAACATATTATACAACATACAATACATATACGTAACGGTATAACAAATATGTAAAACTATATGCTTATAAAACATCACTAATACCACTCAAAACAATATATACGTGATGTTCAACATAACTAACTTCACTGTAAACTCATTTAAGTGACGTGCAACAAATATACTTATACTCGTTTACAACTTATATTATATATATAATATGTACCATCACTTATAAACATTAGATATATATAATCTTTAGTACAAAAGTATACAGGCTTAGACAATCATAACGTAAGCTAACAATTTATATAAAGCTTGGAAATATTATTTTGTGAACAAATTTGCCGACCGCCCAACCAATATATACAACTTCTTTGAACATAACATATATATAAAATACTACATCAAAACCCAAAAATGCAATTACTATAACTAGATATATCCTTACCGTATATATATATCAATAGATTTTTTTATGTCAACACATGAATACATCTACACGCATACATCTCGAGTAGACTTAGCAGGCAAAACCTAACTTATATATGTATACACTACATATTGAAATAAATCTTAGAACCAATATATAAACTAATACTCTAACAAATATACGACTGTAAATAACAAAAATGAGGCCCAAACTAACCAGTTTATATTATCTCTGTATATATAATTTTCATATTATATCTTTAACTCAATGTTTATTAGAACAAAATATCAAAGAAAAAAATGGTTAAAATCAATATACCATTTCATCAAACAACAGGAAGCAGCAAACTGGGCTCGGATTTAGGCTGAGGTGGAGGAGAGCATGGCTCGACTTCAGGTTGCTTTAGAGGGAAGTGGAAACGAACAAGGGAAATGTGAGGTGGAAGAGGGAGAAGTGGAGAGATCGGTGGTGAGCTCGAGTTGCATGCGCAAGGGGAGGAAGTGATGGGATGTCAAACGGCAGAGGAGCAGGCTCGGTCCTGGGTGTTGTAGCTTGAACGAGGCCGGAGAGGATGGTTCAGGGCGGTCATTGGTGGTCGGTTGGAAGGTCAGGTGGTGGCGTCGTGGAGTTTCAGGGTGGCGCGGCAGGCTGCATGGCGGAGGAGCGAAGTGGGCTGCAGCTGGTGATGGGCGAAGGCTGGCCGTCGTGAGGTAGGAAGACACGTGGGAAGGTGGGTCGGCGGGTCAGTGGCGTGCTGGCGGGTCTGGGCTCGGTTGTCGAGGAGGGCTGCTGTGAGGTGATGGGTGCAGCGTGGTCAGGGAGTGGGCAGTGGCAGGGCTTTGCTGTCTTCGAGTTGCTTTGCCGAGCATGGCATGCGGAGGGAAGGTCTGGATCGGGATCATTTGGCCAAGGGTTGGGGGGAAATGACTGGAAGGTGAAGCTATGGGTTGTTGATATCTGTTGTGGGCTGTGGCGCTTGCATGGGGAAGACGAGGTTGTGGCTTCGATTTTGGAAGGGGATGGGCTGGTGTCTCTGGATGGCGAATTTGAGGGGAAGGGCTGAGGAGATGGTCGAGTGGGTTTGTTGCTAGTGGTTCGGGTATAGGCAGGCACGGTTTGACGATGGTGGAGATGAAGACGAGTTGGTGGAGGGAGGAACAGAGGAACGAGGGGGAGAGGGATGTATTTTGCAGGTGGAAGATAAACATGTAACAATATATTTTATCTTATTATTTTGAACTGCCGAATGGTTAAAGCAATTGTAATAAATGAACAGTTGGGAATAGTGACAGCCAGAAGTTATCTGGGAAATAGTAAACGTTTTTCTACTGTTTATTTCGGCTGAGGGAAACGAATGGACATGAACAAAAGTTAAAACGGTTACCGATACGGAATCGTTTTCCGCGGATTCCGCTGCGTACCGGACTTCAAACACAGAATTGAATATACCGCAGAGATCAGCACGACGCGACGATCAAAACGGTATACAGATATCAGTGGTACGATCATCCGATAAAAATCGATATCGGTACCAAAATGCTGCTATTTTGCAGAAAATAAGAACGACGGAGCAATAGACGTCCGAATTTGGAAAAATGACGAACTGACATCTTGCTCAGAAGATGGTTTAGAATTTTTCTATGTAAAAATATTTAGGTTTCGAAAATATTTTATTTTCATTGCTTTTTAACTGATTAAATTGAAGTGAATTTACGCACGAAATAAACTTTCGTATTTTCGGACGAAAATTTAACAGTTGCTATGTTTAACTAGACGTATTCCAAATATTAAATTTTTATTTTAAAATTTGAGTGTTTAAAATTTCACAAAATTTCAACTAATCACGTTATTAAACGGTTGAAATTTTACGGGTCGTTACAACAACCAACTTAGGCTTGGGATACATACTCTCATGTCGAAGAGCCTTCCCCACTAGCATCTCAAAGGTTTCATCAATATGTCCCGCTAACTTTTCTCCAAGGTAATCGTCCAAGCCCATAATAAACCTCTCATTCTTCTTGTGTGGAGTATCGATAAAAGGCAGGCCAACCTTCAACAATATGTCAAACTCGACCACGTACTCTGACATAGACATATCCCCCGTTCTCAGATCAGCAAACTTTCAGCAAAGCACTGACTTCTAAGCGGCTGGTATAACTTCTCTTTAATCCTCGCCTTAAACTACTCCCAAGTAATCTAAACCCCATGAGTAGTAATCTTGATAGAATTCCAATATCTCATAGCTCATCCCTGAAGCTGTCTAGAAGCCAACTTCCTCTTCATCGCATCCTCTAACTCTATATCCTCAAAGATGCATTTGTAGATGTCCAACCAATCCTACACTTCGACGGTTGATTCCATTCCAAGAAACAGTTTGCCTTCCGAAGTAGAGTAATCCTTATTTTGTTTGGCAAAGTCAGCCTTGGCGCTTGCACTGGATCACCACCACCAACTGCTATAGCAAGAGCAACTTGGGCATTTTGAACCATGTTTCACACCATCTCAATGAACATGTTCTACAAGTCAGTGTTAGCGGCCCCAATCCTGCCCCTTCCTCAACCTAGAAATGGAGTTCCCAGCAGTATTCCTTGTTAGCCAACTCATTTTTACAAACTGTAATAAAAATGACCAGTCTTTCTAAAAGGAATAAATCACATCCATGAATGCAATGCAACTTATATATATTACACACACATACAAACACTATATATAGTTTTCAAAACAAAATATAACAAGTATGTTCTCTCAAATATCGTCTGATCCATTCTAAGGCGATAGCCCCTTCAATATCTCTAAGGGATCCAAGTATCAACTTTGCTTATTTATGGAACCTAAGCTCTGAAACCAAATGTGATAAACACCTTATACCTCCGGTACCCAATATATCTGTATGATGCGCTGTGGAGGTACCCGACCGATGCAGAACGGTAGTCAAGAATGTGAAGTAGGAAAAAATCCAAACGTAGAACCTGTAGAACATCTTAAAGCGTACAGACAAAATATAATATAATAGCATAGGTGTAAAACATGTGAAACAGTGATATAATCAAATGAACCATAAATAAGAACATCAGAGTGCAATAGGTTCATAAATTGTACGAAAACTGAAATAATAGAGTTTATACATCTCAAATCTCCAAAATAAACCCTATAAATGTCTATAGTTTAATACGGGTACTAGTTTAGCTCCATAGTACTACACAGTGGAATATAAACGATAGTAAGCTCCAAGTATTTACATAAAGCATAGCCTTCTGCTTGTACTTCGTACAGCTCAATGCGCTATCCAGACCTGTTATCCCTAATCTACTCATTTAAGAGTACCCAAGATAATAAGAAGCAAACCATAAAACCTCAGGTCGAACAAAAATCTGGCATGAGCGGTACATCATCTCAAAATACTATAAAAAACGTATATAGAAAATATGGGCATAGGGTATGAAGAACCATACCTAGCATGTCCCTACATCTAAAGAGTTGGCACATAAACACGGTATATGCTAAATTACTATCATAAGTGGAAAATATAAGGTATAAGGGTATTACACAGCATCAACTACATAGCAAACATAGCATCCATCACACAAACTTGCATCTCTCACTCAAGTACTTTGGATGTACGATAACTCTTACAGATGCTCAACTCATTTCCCATGCAAGTGGCTAGGGGTTAGACACTTGAAGAAGTCCAAGAATATGGGTGCATTCCAGGCTACCCTATCCCAACAATGAGCATCAAAATTAAAAATTCATCCATCGATCCCTTAGCACACGTACCAATAGTAGAACTACCTTACAGATGTTCATTTCATGCCCATAAAGATGGTTAAGGATTGGACATATGCTGACTTCCAAACACATAGGTACACGCAGACTACCCTGTCCTACTCACGAGGATCACAACATCATATTTTACTCTAGGAGCTATCATGCAGAACTCGTCCTTTCAGTCCATCTCTAGATGCCATAGTCACTCGCCACATCGAGTTGTCAAAGTCGTTGTACTTCCTTGGTTGTCATGCCAAACTCATCTATTGCCATCTTGGGGTCCTCCATCCTTACCCTCATTCAACTCCCAATACCACTAACCAACCCCAAGTCTTGCCCCGAAGCCCCTATGCTGAGCCCGAAGCCAATACCCCAAAAACCCTATTCCATGTTCGGTCCAAATTCCCCTCTTCTATAGCCGAACCAAACCCACTGAACAACATTTCCTGTTCGACTCCTCATCGCCAAACCAAATGACTACCAGACATGATATCCTATCCGATCCTTCACTGGCCTAACCAATATCTACCAAATAGATTTCCTATCCAGTCCTTCACTTGACGAGCCATGCCATCCAACAGACCGTCTTGGACCCAAGCCAACACCTTCTCT
This sequence comes from Allium fistulosum, assembly GCA_030737815.1. Taxonomy (NCBI): domain Eukaryota; kingdom Viridiplantae; phylum Streptophyta; class Magnoliopsida; order Asparagales; family Amaryllidaceae; genus Allium; species Allium fistulosum. The sequence continues at coordinate 1,452,904,656 of CM060902.1, read as the reverse complement.
TCCTGAAGCCAACAGCTGAACAATGCCAACCGTACAAAGCTTCAACGAACCGAAACTTGTAACTCTTTCAACACATCAAATTCACATCAATTCTATCATTATACCCAACACTTTGGCCCTTATGCATCATTAATGCAATGGTGTGAATTCAGATGCACTAGACCTTATCCGTCGAAGTCTGATTTCATGGTTCCTTCCTCTAGTTTGCTCCGATGAATGTTTTCAACCATACAAACTTAGAAACAAATACCATACATGCACCAAACAACATTCAAACATGTAAACCACATATAACCTGATACAAAATAAGCTTGAGTAATTTGAATTCCTTTACTTTTTATTATTTCATTATTCTCAAAAGAAACAGCAAGTACAACTCTAATATAAAAAGAATGACATAACGGGCTGTAAACAAAGAAAGGCCCAAAGTGAAAAACAGAAATGGACGCAATCAAAACAAAGCGGCCCAACGCTCCACTTGCACATGAATAAAGAAGAAGATAAATTCACAATCTATTTATAACACTCCCCCTCAAGTGGAGCATATAAATTGATCATGCACAATTTACTGCATATTTCTTTAACCCGAGCTCCATCCAACGGCTTCGTACAAATATCTGCAACTTGTTCCCTAGTTCGAACAAATTTCGTGCAAATTAATCCTTGCAAAATCTTCTCACGAACAAAATGACAATCGATTTCTATATGTTTTGTTCGTTCATGAAAAAATGGATTTGATGCTATGTGTAAAGCCGCTTGATTGTCACAATATAACATAACAGGCTTCTCAATCTTTACACCCAGTTCTGTCATAAGATGATCAATCCACATGATTTCACACACCCCTTTAGCCATAGCTCTGTACTCGGATTCTGCACTAGACCTTGCAATTACATGTTGTTTTTTACTTTTCCATGACACAAGATTTCCTCCTACATATACACAAAAACCAGAAGTGGATTTCCTATCTAATTTATACCCTGCCCAGTCAGCATCAGTGAAACATTCAACTTTACTGTGTTTGTGATCTGTATACAACATGCCTAATCCAGCTGTGCCTTTAATATATCCCAAAATATGTTCTAAGGCCTTCCACTGATGAACATTAGGTGATGACATGTATTGACTAACTATGCTAACAGCATAGGATAGATCTGGTCTGGTAATAGTAAGGTAGTTTAGCTTACCCACAAGCCTCCTGTATCTTTCTGGATCATTGAACAACTCTCCATCCTCTGTCCAACTATTGTTTGGTATTATTGGTGTAGTGTTAGGTTTGACTCCAAGCTTCCCTGTCTCTGCTAAGAGATCCAGTGCATACTTTCTCTGAGATAAGAATATACCTTTCTTGCTTCTTGCAACTTCAATCCCTAGAAAATACTTCAGATTTCCTAGGTCTTTGGTATGAAATTTTGTATGGATAAACTGTTTCAAAGAACATATTCCCTTTTCATCACTCCTAGTGATGATTATATCATCAACATAAACAACCAATAATATAATTCCAACATTAGAAGTTTTATAAAAAACTGAATGATCAACTCTACTTTTAGTTATACCATAAGATTCCAGAACTTGACTAAACTTTCCAAACCATGCTCGAGGAGATTGTTTCAAGCCATACAATGTTTTCTTTAGTTTACATACCATATTCTTCTTTTCTTTAGCAAAAAATCCAGGAGGTTGTGTCATGTAAATTTCTTCTTGAAGATCACCATGTAGAAAAGCATTTTTAATATCAAGTTGATGCAATTTCCAATTATGTGTGGCAGCTAGAGAAATGAATAATCTGACAGATGTTAGTTTGGCTACAGGACTAAAAGTCTCTAAATAATCCACTCCATATACTTGTGCATATCCCTTTGCAACAAGTCTAGCCTTAAATCTAGCTACTGATCCATCAGGGTTCACTTTGACTGAGAACACCCATCTACACCCAATTGCCTTCTTATCTTTAGGTAAAGGAACTAACTCCCATGTCTTGTTCAGTTCTAAAGCTTCAAGTTCTTCAAGCATAGATGAGTGCCATTTTGGATTTGAGATGGCTTCATTGATTGATTTTGGAATAGAAACAGAATCAAAGGCTTGCAGAAACAAGCATGTTGATACTGGTAAATGGTTATATGACACATAAGAAGATATAGGATATGTACACTGACGTTTTCCTTTTCTAAGAGCAATGGGGAGATCTACCTCAGGATTAAAATGAGGTACAGGTTCATGAACAGGTGGAGAAGATGTGGGAACATTGAAGTCAGTGTCTATGTTTTCTTGTGTGAGAGTGTGTGTAGAGTAAATGAGAAAATCAGATTCTTCACTGTTAATGGAGTCAGTTTGATCAATCAATAGCTGAAAGTATGGAATATCTTCATGAAATGTCACATCAATAGATACCACATATTTATCAAGACTTGGACAATAACACTTATAACCCTTTTGCAATCTTGAATAACCAACAAATACACATTTTATAGACTTAGGATCTAACTTTGATACTTGTGGCCGTACATCTCTAGCAAAACAAGTACACCCAAATACTCTAGGTTGTATAGGATAGATATCTTTATTTGGGAAGAGGACTTTGTAGGGAATGTCACCATTCAACACACTTGAAGGCAATCTATTTATCAAAAAACAGGCAGTAGAGATAGCATCTGACCAGAAACACTTTGGCATGTGCATTTGAAATAAAAGAGCTCTGGTGGTTTCTAAAAGATGCCTATTTTTCCTTTCTGCAACTCCGTTTTGAGATGCAGTATCTACACAGGATGTCTCATGCATAATGCCATTATTATTCATAAAACTATGAAATAGACTTGAAGTATATTCTTTGGCATTATCACTTCTCAAAGTTTTAATAGTAGTGTTGAATTGGTTTTTTATTTCAGCACAGAAGTTACAAAAAATAGAATAAAGTTCTGATCTATTTTTCATAAGAAACAACCAAGTCAATCTAGAGTAATCATCCACAAAAGTTACAAAATATTTAAAACCAAGTTTAGAAGTAACCAAAGAGGGTCCCCAAATGTCTGAATGTACAAGATCAAATGCTGAAGCAGCTCTTTTATTTATTCTTGGATTAGAACTTTGACGATGATGCTTGGCAAATTAACATGAATCACACTCCAGTGATTTTATTGAAGTATACTGTGGACATAGAATTTTGACATTAGACAAAGAAGGATGACCTAATTGGCAATGAGTCTTGAGAGCCTGATTGATACTAGTGCATGCAACCATAGTTGATGGCAAACTATCAAACACATATAGACCCCCAAGCTCCTTTCCTTTACCAATAGTCTTCTTGGTCATTAGATCCTGAAATACACAATAGTTAGGATAAAATGTAATACTGCAGTCAAGATTTTTGGTCACCTGGCTAACAGAGAGTAGATTGAACTTAAATTTTGGTGTATATAACACAGACTTTAAAGTCAGAGAAGGGTTAAGATCAACATTTCCAGATCCATGAATAACATATAATGTGCCATCAGCAAGTGTTATACTCTGAGAACCACTTTTATTCTGAAAATTTGATAAGAGAGAGGAGTTACCGGTCATATGATCAGTAGCACCTGAATCTATGACCCATCTATTTGTTGTAGCTACTGTAGAAACATTAGGACTCGGATTCTTCAAGTTATTTTGGTATTCAATGAATTTGTCATAGTCTTCTCCAGTAATGAGCATAGATTTACCCTGGTTAGAGTTAGAAACATTAGCAACTTGATTTGATGAACTCTGCCCTTTATTTGTTGACTTATCAAGAATTCTGGTTTTACTTTGCCTCTATCTTTCTTGTAATTTCCAGCATTGTTGATATCTATGACCAATTTTCTTACAAAATGTACAGAAATTTGGGTTCATAGGTCGAGATTCAGGTTGTGTACCACTTCGTCCATATCCACTTTGATTTGGTCTCTGCTGTGCATTGTTTGGTGCATATCTGCTTTGTGCACTTGCACTGTATTGACTAACTAAAGCACTAGTGTTAGATATAGAATTATTTTGAGAATTATTTGAACTATCAGCTCTTAACAGTCGACTGAATACTTCTTGTAACGAGATTACATCAGATCCAGATAAGATCTGTGTTTTTGCTGATTCAAACTCACTTGGAAGACCACCTAAGAAACTCATAACAGCCATTTGTTCCCTCTGTTGTTGCTGGACTTTGATGTCTGGACTCATAGGAAGAAGAACATTAAATTCTTCATATACTTTCTTAAATTTCATAAAATAGTTCATTAGACTCAAATCAAGCTTCTCAGCACGATAAAACGACTTGCAAACATCATACATCCTGCTCAAATTCCCTTTCCCCGATATAAAAATTCCAAATAGTCCATTAATTCCTTCACAAAACTACAATGGTTAACTAAACTAATCACATTGCTATCGATCGTATTTCGAATCTGAAGAAACAATCGAGCATCATCTCTCAGCCATACTTGATCATCTTTATCTTCCGAATCTTCTTTTGGCGGATCTCTCATTAGATGATCTTCCTTATCAATACTCCAAAGATACAATCGAATTGTCTTACTCCAATCAAAATAATTCGAATCCTCTAATTTGTGATCTGTAATCTTGGACATTACAGGCATAACATCCACTACAGTCTTAGTATCCGCCATTGCCCTAATTCAGAATTTCGATTTGAGAAATAGGAGACGAGATTAAATCGGATCTAGATGCTCTGATACCATGATACAAAATAAGCTTGAGTAATTTGAATTCCTTTACTTTTTATTTTTGATAAAAATGTGTGATCCTCTAAGGATAGGGGAGAGCACACATGAGAATATATATATCACGTCCATAAAGAGCTGCCAACATGCCTGGCAGGTAACAAAAACAAAAACAAAATAGAATACATCAAAACTCAGGTACTTCTAAGATGAGTTCCGGCAAAGCCACCACCCATCACACCCCAAAATCAAGCTCCGGCATGGCCACCGCCCAATATTGAGGTGCAAGAAGTGCCTAAAAAAAACTAAAAAAAACTAAAGGAAGATAAAACTACTGGAAGTCGACATAACTGATGAGGAAGCTCCAGAACATCTAAATCGGAAGGCAACTGCTCTGACATGGATCTGCTGAGAAGAGAGACCACTTTGAAGACTCTGGTCAAGTGGAAGAAGTGCGGATCCTCCTGAATAGAAATACTCTGTAATGAAGATAGCAGCATCCTATAGCTAAGGAGATAGCTGCTAGGGGTCCTGGATGAAGAAAACTCTGCTCTGGTGACCTCTCTGCAGTCTGATATCCATCTATCCAAATACAAGTGAGCCTGCAAAATGAACCTGAAATCCTATCTCCACTACCTGTATCTATAACATGACTAAGAAGAAAAAAAAATTAGAATGATACATATATATGTATATTTATATAGTAAATATACATATATATGTATTAATAAGGAAAAAAATACCTAAAAAGACTAACTGGACCCAAAACAGATACTAGAGCAGAAATTAAGACAAAACCAATTTAAGAATCTTTAATCAAAAGTAAGTTATGATTAGAACTGAAATCATCATGTAAATTTGAGGAAAAATTAATAATACTATTATTACTATTATTGAAATAATTATTGTTATGCTTAAATAAATTAATATTATGATTAACTTTATTAAGATACTGTTTGAAATGGATAATTTTAGCTAATTTATATTTGGGGTTAGAAATCCAATTAAAACAAAATAAAGAAATTGAAAAAATCAATTTGTTTAAATGGCTATTATTATTGTTAAAGATTCTTTGATTTCTTTCAAACCAAATAAACCAACTGATGTTAATGAATAAAGTGTCAAGTAAAAATCTAAAATTCTTTTTGAATTTAAATCTAGAATTATTCCAGTAGGATTCACAATCCGAGATTTTGGTAATTATATTAAAATTAAAAATTTTAAGAGTATTAATTAGGATATAATTAGAATCTAAACAATCATAATATAAATGATTAATATCCTCTAGATGCAGATTACAAAAATAACATTTATTATTATTATGAATGTTTTTTCTTTTTAAAAATTCAATTGTATTAAGTTTACCATGAAGAATTAACCACATATGAATTATGGACTTAGGAGGAGCATTAGATTTCCACAAATATTTAAAAGAATTATTTATAGTACCCGAAAAATTAATAAATTTGTAGAAAGAATTTGAGGTATACTTCTTACTCTTATCCTATTCCCAACTAATAAAATCATTATCATTATCTATATTATAAAGATTTAATCTAGTATAAAGTAAAGAAAGTTTCCTAAAGGTTGAATCAACTAAAATTCTATTAAAACTAAAATTCCAAGGAGGATCATTTACAGGAGAATAAACTTCATTGATTAAAGCATGCTTAAAGTTACAAATATCATACAACTCCTTAAATTCAACCTTTAATGGCAAAATCGAAATCCAACGGTCATGCCAAAAAGAAGTACGATCACCTGAATGTACAATCTTATTAATATCTAAGTTAAAAATATCATGACAATTTAAAATGTTTTTCCAGAATTTAGATAAATTATGAGAGTGATAATGAACAATTTGATATAAATTACTATTACCGTTATAGTAATATTTAGAAATGATCTCTTTCCAAATAGCATTATCATTTATATCATTAAATTTCCAAAGCCATTTACCTAAAAGAGACAAATTCATATTACACAAATTTATGACGCCTAAACCACCTTCCCTTTTGGCCTTACAGATAGTTTCCCAATTTACAAGACATTTGATATTATTATTAGTATTTTCCCCACTCCATAGAAAATCTCTTCTAATTTTATCTATTTTATCAATAACCCAATCCGGAAACAAATGCATGGACATCCAATAAATCGGAAGGGCTGATAAAACCGAATTAAGCAAAACAAGTCTACCAGCTCTAGATAAAAATCTCCCATTCCAGCTAGAAATCTTATTCTTAATTTTGTCTATAATAATAAACCAATCATCATGTTTAAGATTGGTGGGTCTAATCACAAAACCTAGGTAGTCAAAAGGAAATTTCATAATATTGCAATTTAAAGTATTAGCAATTAAATGTTCAACTTCTTCAAAATCATTTAAAACTAACACAGAACTTTTGTCAAAATTAATTTTTAAACCAGATAAAAGTTCAAAACTATAAAGGATAAACTTGAGGGTAATAATGTGCCTAGGAAGGTGGGAAGAAAAAAGAATGGTATCATCAGCAAATTGAAGAACCGATATACCATTACGTGATATGTCATTTCCTACACAACCTAGGGATCCATTATCCACCGCTCTTTTAATAATTTTAGCAAAAACATCCGCAGCTAAGTTAAATAATAAAGGCGATAGTGGATCCCCTTGCCTTAAGCCTCTCTTGGATTGAATTTTATTACCTAAAATACCATTAACCATAACACTAGAATTTCCTGTTCTAAGCAAAGATATAATCCAGCTAATCCATCTTTGCCCAAAACCTCTAGCCTGAAAAAATATCTACAAGAAAATCCCAATCCACAGAATCGAATGCTTTAGCAAAATCAAGTTTTAACATCGCACAGGTTATGTTATTTTTACAACAATGATTAATATATTCCTGCACAACCGCCACATTATCAGTGATATTTCTCCCTTTAATAAAAGCAGATTGAGAACAATCGATTAATTCATTCATTCTTTTACTAAGTCTATTAGCAAGAACTTTAGAAATGATTTTAACTGAACAGTTAATCAAAGAAATAGGTCTAAAATCCTTTAAGTTTTTAGCGCCAACTTTTTTGTGTAACAAAATAACATTTGCGAAGTTAAACCTCCCTAATTGCAAATTACCATTGTAAAAATCATTAAACATATTAACAAGGTCAAATTTTAAAATGTCCCAAAAAGTTATGTAAAATAAAATAGGAAACCCGTCAGGGCCCGGGGATTTATCACTTGGCATATCATTAATTGCTTTTCTAATTTCCTCTTCAGTAAAAGGATTATCTAATTCTGATAAATCAACAATAGAATCAGATGGATACAAATCTATCCATCTAACATTAATTCTATGTTTGATTTTAGAACCAAAAATATCCTTATAATAGTCTGTAAAAGCCATGTTAAGATCTCTTTGATCCACTAACTCTATATTATTAACAAATATAGAGTTAATTGAATTACTACATTTTCTACCATTAGCAATATTATGAAAAAATTTGGTATTATTATCTCCTTCATTAATCCATTGAATTTTGGATCGTTGTTTCCACATAACCTCCTCCTTTTCTAACATAGCATTTAATTCATCTTTTAAGTTAGCAAGAACATTGCGCTCACCTATATTTAGAGGTCTAGATTCTTCAATCTTATTAATTTTTAGCAATTCATTGAGAATATTATCTTTTTTTATTTTTAGATTGCCAAAAACATTTTTGTTCCAGTTTTTAAGAAAAATCCTAAGCTCCCTAAGTTTGGAAACAAAAGCTTTTGCAGAATTATCCTTATTTCTGAAATTATGAAAACTTAAAGAATTCCATTTACAATTAACTAAATTAACAAAATTTGATTCCAAAAGCCACATCTTTTCAAATTTAAAATAGTTAATAGAAACTCTACTGAGATCACAAGAAAGTATAATAGGACAATGGTCAGAGAAGGTATAAGGTAAGCCGTTAACTTTGCAAATAGGAAATTTGTCTTCAATCTCGTCACTAACAAAAAATCTATCAAGAAGAGCCATAGAAGGGGATTCTCTAGAGTTACTCCAAGTAAACTCTCTATTGGATAGAGGAATTTCAATCAAATTAGAGTTAACAATAAATTGATTAAATTCCTCCATAGCAAAATAATCTCCTTCTCTAGGAAAACGCTCACCCATGAAACGCGTAACATTAAAATCACCCCCCAAAATCCAAGAACCTGGGGCTAGGGATCTAAAATCAAGACATTCATTCCATAAGATTCTCCTATTAATTTTAGAGTTAGGTCCATAAACATTTGTAATATTTAATAAAGAGTTATCAGAAAGATTAATAAGAATAACATGAAGTGAATGATGTTTAACAATACACTGAAGCAGTTTAAAACAACTATCACGCCAACCTATCATTAAACCACCAGAAGAGCCAACGGAAGGTAAAGAAACCCATCTTTTAAAGTAATATCCACCTAATCTTCTAAAGAATCGAACATTAGGACAGTTAATTTTAGTTTCTTGTAGTAAAGCAATATCAATGGAATAGTCTTTGAAAAATACTCTAACTTTATCACATTTACTCAAATCGTTCAAACCCCTAATGTTCCAACTAATGATCCTCATAAGTGAACTGAACTAGCCCTCTCTAATTCCCTACGTCTAATATTCCCTATCTAGCTCAACATCAGTAAAAACAAAAGACGTATCACGGGCTAACTGACTAAACTCAGCAGAAGAAAGACTACCTAATGCATAAGTAGAGAAAGTACTACCTAGAAAAGTACTCATACCTGTGCCTGAATTCGTAGTGCAAATCATAGCACTCGAACCAGGTAACTCACCCAAAGACTGCAACTGACAGCTACGAATCCTGGCACTCCTACGAACGGATCCACTAGCAGCTACAGATTTCTTGCTCTTATCTTTCTTAGACAAAGAGGATGGATCCTTAACAATATACTTTTTTACTGTCTGATTAGAGCCGCAAACAACTGAAGCCAATATAGAATCTCCACCAAAACTACAACCAGCCTGATTCTCTTTCACATGTACATTATGACAATATTGTATATCTTCCCCTATGTCAATTTTAGAATCAATAACATACATGTCCTTCGAAGCATGTATATCAGATAAACTAGAATCATTAACCTCCCAAGATTTATCAAAATTAATCACAACCTCGATCTCAGGTTCTAACACAGACATATCATAATCATCTACCCATTGCAGCAAATTTAAATCAGAAGACCAACAAGTATTCAAATCCAAAAGACTATCTGATATAAGATTCTCCTAAAATATCTCTGAATCCATTGCCAACTCAGTAGAAGGTAACTCTGAGAATTCATCAGTGATCATATATGCAGCAGAGTTCATAATTTCAGAGAACAGATTACAATCCAACTTTAAAATGCTCGAGTGACTACATTCAGTTAAACTATCCTCTGTTGAAGAAATTAGATATTCATGGGCATAATGATCAGCTATATCCACCGAACTATCATCAAAACCCTCTAAATATTGATCATCAATTAAAGACAGGCAATCAAAACTGTTGAAAGTAGTTAGCTCAAATTTTCCTTTCACTATTGTATTAGATTTACTATTTTTTCTATGAACAGAAATGAATCCTTTATTTTGGACATCAACATTTTCACATTTATTCCTCTCAGAAGAAAGACAAGATGAAACCATGCATGAATTAACATCTGGATCTAGCAGAATAGGATCAAAACCCAATAATATATCTTCAACAATAGAATTACCTGAGATTACTGAATTGGATAACAAAGATTCTGTTGTATTGTTTGTGAATTCAGTATTGCCCAAAACTTCCTCAGAGATTCCATTAGATTTAATCCCAATATTCGGCTGATTTATGAAATCGAAGTGATAAAACATTTCATCCAGATATCAAACCAAAGAAAATCTATCAATAAACCCCTCAAAAACAGATATTTCAGAGTAAATTGAAATCCATGATTAACAAGAGAAGGCGATCGCTGTTTTCTAAGATCTGAGTTATTAGCCTCACTCTGATTCTTGAACGAGCCAAAAAATTCTTCAGAATTTCCAAAAACATCTGAATATCCTTTTCCGATATTTGGTTCATTAATGATGTTAAAATGATAAAGAAGCTCATCCAGATATCTATTACCTTCAACATCCAAGAACCAATGTTTATCGAGCATAACTCCCCTCAACTTTAAGAAATTTAAGACAAAAAGAAATCCATGGTTGATCGGAATCGACTTTGAATCAGGAAGCGAAACCGATCTAATATCCGATGTCGACATCTTACCACATCTTTTGCTTTTATGCCCAACAGAACCACATGAGAAGCACCTTACTGGGTCCCGACATGATTTAGCAATATGATTAAGGTCGCCACATCTATAACAGAATTTCTTCCCCTTCCTAGTATTAATCCAGAACGAGAAAGGTTTACGATCTTGGATTCGAATTGGAAGATGACTCTTAACAGCTTGAGCATAAGTATATGAATTGGGATTCAATTTACCAGGGAAACTCAAACGAGATGGAGAATTTAGATGGAAATCTTGAAAAGAAGATGATGTTTTTTGACGATGGTATAGCGAAGACGCCATGACGATGGTTCAGAAAGCTAAGTAATTTTTTAGCTAGAAATGTTCAAAGTCACAATGCAAACATTATTAATTCCTTTACTTTTTATTATTTCATTATTCTCAAAAGAAACAGCAAGTACAACTCTAATATAAAAATAAAGACATAACGGGCTGTAAACAAAGAAAGGCCCAAAGTGAAAAACAGAAATGGACGCAATCAAAACAAAGCGGCCCAACGCTCCACTTGCACATGAATAAAGAAGAAGATAAATTCACAATCTATTTATAACATAACCAATTATAGCAATCATCATACAAGGTGTATACAACATAGTCTAACATCTATCAAGGCAATCACATATCCAAATAACATATCTAGAACACCAAAAATCTATTTATTCATGTTGTTACTATAGATTGGATTTTAAAATGGCATTAAAATTTAATTTTGACTTCAAAAATGGATCCAAAAAATGTTAAAATCTATAGATACATATATAGTAAGGTGAGAGATGATAAATCACTCACCAAAACCTCTAAAATCGAAGTTTTGCACGCAAATAGATGCGAATCCAAAAATGAACAACAAAGATGTAATGCTCCGTCCCCAAAAATGTAGATTTGAAGATCTCTAATAAATTCACTTGCTAATATACCCTTAATTTATGATTTAGACTTGATTTGGAAGAGAAAAGAGAGGTTTTTGGGTGGAGAATGGGCTAATGGAAGTTTAGATCTATTTGGGAAAAAATGATTTGGGGATTTTTGTTTCACCCAATATAGGTATAAACCCGAAATGGGTTAATGGGCCAATCCCCAAACTCACTAATTACCCACTAAGCTGCTCTAAAAACTGCTAATCCTCAAACAGCCATATTTCCTATCCAAAGAGCCCAAATCGCTATTATGGCCACTCTATGGAAAGAGAAACCATCATATCTTTCCAGTGGAAGTGCTCTTGGATGCCAATTTGGTTTCCATAAAGAAATATAGCAGTTAGAAGTTTTCAGGAGTAAAAACCGTCAGAAAAATTCTTAAGATGGAAAATGTTACTAGTAGGCATATCCCAAAGTTATAGAATCATACGACCTTGTAAGAATTTAAAAATAATATTTTACAATCCTCCGATATGTAACATATGAGTCGCTATACGTACTATCATCTTCACATACAATTCAGCAAGTTTGGATGTCATTCTACTTGACTTGACGGGTCTTAATCGGGCACTTTTGGTCAATCGATCGACTATGACCCAAATACTGTCGTACCCTACTCTAGTCCTCGATAGTCAATCGACGAAATCCATCAAAACTTGTTCCCACTTCCGCTAGGGACTTCTAGCAGTTGCATCAAACCACTAGGCTTCTTCTGCTTTGCCTAATCCAGCTGATAGTCCATGCATTTTGTGATGAATGCCCCAACATCTTTCTTCGTCCCTTCCCAATAGAAGGTCTGTCTCGTATCATGGTACATCTTACAAATGTTGGGATGAATAGTCAATCTTAAATGATGGCACTCTCGTAGCACCTCATCCCTCATCCTATCGACATCAGAAACAAACAATCTCCCGTCCTTATGGAATCAACCGTCTCGATCGAGTCCGTACTATCTCATCTCTTCGGACTTTAACCCATCCTCGATCTTAGCAATAATCTCAGCTAATCTAGCATCATACCTCTAACTAGTACAAATCTGCTCAATCAGAGTAGTCCTGATAGTCAAGCTCACCAATATCTCTGGCTCTAGCTTGCACCTCGATCGAAAATCATAACTAGCAATATACTCTATTTGCGTCCACTCTAGGAACATAGCTCCCATGCTGGCATGTCTTCTACTCAATGTATCAACAACTACATTGCCTTTCCCTTATGTATATGCAATATCATAATCATAGGAGGCTAGGAACTCTGATCATCACTACTGATGAAAGTTAAGATCCTTCTGCAAAAAGAGGTAATTTAAGGATTTATGGTCGGTGAACAGCTCGAAACTCTCTCTGAAAAGATAGCGCTTCCAAATCCTTAGCGCAAACACTATTGCTGCTAATTCTAAATCATGGGTAGGGTATTTCTTCTCATGTGGCTTCAGTTGTCGAGTAGCATATGCAATAACTTTGCCTCTTTGCATCGCCTAATCTGGTACCAAAAGCATCAGTGTATGCCGTCATCTCTTCATTCCTACTTGGAATTATTAATACTGTTGCACTCATCAACTTTTCCTTCAGACTCACGAATGCATGTTCACATCTCGCATCCCAAGTAAAAGTCCAATTCTTTTTTGTCAACCGAGTCAACGGTGCTGCTACTTTGGAAAATTCCTGGGTGAATCATTTATAATATCCAATTAACCCTAAGAAACTTCTCACATCCGTAGCGTTTTTTGGCCTAGTCCAATCTTGGAATATTGTGACTTTTGCAGGTCCATAGGAATGCTCTGTTTGGTAAAACCATGACCCAAGAATCTCACTTCCCTCCTCCAAAAGTGACACTTTGAAAACTTTGTATTCAGTCGGTGCTTTCTCAATACCTCAAGCACGATCCTCAAATGCATCTTGTGTTCTTCCTTTGTCTACGAGTAGACAAGAATATCATCGACAAACATAAACTTGAATTTATTTAGTTGACCCCTAAAAACATGGTTCATGAGATGAACAAATTATGCTAGCGCATTGGTTAGCCCGAACCGCATAACCAACCACTCATAAAAACCAAACGTCGTACGAAACGTTGTAATTGGCACACTCTCCTTCGCTACTCTCAGTTAGTGAAATCCTGTCGCAAGATTCAACTGAGAAAATATTCTAGCACCATGAACCTGATCGAATAAGTCATTAATACATGGGAGAGGATACTTGTTCTTCCTCGTCACTTTATTCAGCCCACGGTATTCAACACACAATCTAAGGGAACCAACCACCTTTGTGGCGAATACTACAGGTTCTCCCCACTCAAATATATTTCTGCAAATGAACCCTCATCACAATAGGTCATTCACTTGCACCTCGAGCTTTCTCTGCTCTCTAGGTACCAACCTTCTCAATGACATCACTGTCGGTCTAGCGTTATTAACTAAATCAATACTTAACTTAATCTCTCTGTGTGGAGGAAGTTCGGTCACCTCCTCAAATATGATAGATACTACATAGCAATAGGTACTGATGGAAAACCATCAGGTGGGGTATCGCGAAAATAGAAAGCTAACCATCACCTTATCATTTGGTAGGCAGCCTAACACTACTTTCGCTCATCATCTACCCCTGTCATCACTAATGACTTCTCGCAATCCACTTTCATCTATGAAGCCAGTCCATCCCCGATATAATACCAAACCCAAAAAAACCCAAAGCAAAGCAATCACAATCAAAAAAAATCCATGACTCGATTAGACCAAACCACGACAAACTATACAAGGCTAGTAGAGCCTCCAACAGGGTTCTTCATAATCAAATGTTGGTCAACAATTTCGGGTCTCAATCCCAATCTATCTACCAAGTTACTAGATATGAAGGAATATGAATCCCCAATGTCAAACAAAAATTGCATAGGAAAATCATAAATGGAAAGCATATCTTGAATAACAATGCCTTTCTCCTTCTCTTTCGCCGATGGAGCATTCAACGAAATCGGAACGACATTAATATCATATGCTTTCACCATCTGCTTCTGCTTCAATGGCTCTGGACAGTCCTTCTAAATATGCCCAAACTTATTACAGTTGTAGCATTTCTTTCCTCAACTTTGAAGCCCCTACTATAGTGACCCTTCTTTGAGCATTTGTAGCAAATCGGAGTGGGCTTGCTCTTCTTTTGGCCATCTTTGTTCTAAAACTGCTTCCTCTTATTGTTCCACTTCTTCTTGCCTCCCCCTCCTAAATACCGCTTTGGCTCCTCTTTAGCAATAATAGTCATAGGCTTTAGATAAAGGCACTCATGCCTTAAGGCCTTTTCGACTAACATCTCAAAAATCTTGTCAATATGGCCCACGAGTTTCTCCCCTATGTAGTCATCCAAGCCAATGGTGAACTTCTTGTTCTTCTTCAATGAAGTGTCGATGAAAAACATCCCATATTTCGACAAGACGTCAAACTGAGCAACATACTTAGAGATAGTCATATCTCCTTGCCTCAGATTTTCAAACTTACGATATAAGTGATTTTTGCATTACCGTTATAAACTTCTCTTCGAATCTGGCTTTGAACTGGTCCCGTGTGAACTAGTCTTTGAGAGTGCTGACTTTCATAGCATTCCACCAGTTCATGGCTCATCCCTGAAGCTGTCAAGAAGCCAACCCTGCTGCATGTTCCGTTCGGTTGTCTCTGTTAGGTAGTTCCTTTTCTAGCTAGATTGTTCTTGCAAGATTGCTCCTGCTAGCTATCACTGCTAGGATGATCCTACTAGTCTGCTCCTGCTAGCTGATCCTGTTAGGTTGTTCCTACTACCTAACTCTGCTAGGCTTCTCCTGTAGCAGAACCTACTAGCCTATTTTGACTATTTCTGACTTGTCTACCATTACTGCTATAAGCTTGGCTCTCTAGAATTGTCCCTCATTGTTGGTGGATGCTTTGATATTTATAGGAGTGAAGAGATGGTGTGGTTAGTCTGGTAAGTCATGAAATTTCCATTTATAACTCGACCAGAGGGAATATTCCTGAATATGCCAAATGTAGTTAATTATTTCTTGATATAAGTAGATTTCATTCCATATACAGCTTGCCCGGTTTGTCTAGGAGCTCTGCCTGATGTAGGTCGGTACAGTAGAATGTATGTGGACATGTTGTTGGCCAAGTTCGTATGCTCCCCTATTTGGCTTGGCCCCCATTCGGTTCGGCGGACTCCCCCTAGGCTTGGTTCGGTATGACACCAAGACTTACGACTCGGTAGGTCTAGTACTAGCTTCGGTCCAGTGGGCTTCTTTACCTTTGGTTTGGTGGGATTCTCTACCTTTAATTGGATAAGCTCCTCTACCTTCGGTTTAGTGGGCTCATCTCTCCTTGGTCCGACTCTTTATGCCCTGCCTGGGTCCAGTCTTTGGACAACACCACCCCTCTTAACCAAGCAAGTGATCTTGTTTGCTACCTTTGGTACCGAACAAGTTATCCTATTCGGTATCCCTACCGAATAGAATTTTCTATTCGGTGACCTGGGGTACCAAACAGAGAAAGGGGCTTGCCTTTGCTTCCTCTCAACTACTCCTTGTGTCTTGATATCTCTCTTTTTCCTTCCCTTCTTTACGTTGGAAAGGGTTAGGTACTCAATAGTTGGATTCCCTACCGAACCAATACTCATGCTCCATAAAAATAATGTGCTTGCCAGGACTTGAACCAGGTGGGTTGGCTGAAAGGCACAACCCTTTACCACAGTGCTACATATGCTTTTATGTCATAACTCCTTCATTTCAATTCAGAATTTAATGAGACTTGGATCAGTAGCTTCGTATCATTAAGTAGAGTATTCCGGTATCTCTGAATCTTCCCTTTGCCAGAATTAGGTAGTAGCTCTCCAAGATGGGGCCCAAGTCAGTTAGGTAGTGGATAAATTAAGATGATCATATCTTGCAATTCGTAGCTCGGATTGAGATGCATGTGCATGCCCGACCTTAGGAACATTTTTCAAGTACTTTGACCATATTTTCTGTCTATGCCAAATTTGCCCCTAGCGCTTCACCTTGCCATTATGACTACACGATGGTACCTTTATTATGCATCTTTTGGCCATTTCTATGCTCCTTAACGTCTTTTCGTATTCACCATGTTATGGACGAAAATTTCCGCAACACTTGCCCTCCGAAGCATACTTTCGTAGAATACAAAGTGTGCTTTATTTCATCCAAACTCGTCTTTCTTTCTCACATGATGGTTATCTCGAACCTCAAACATATATATCTTCATTCCCGTCCATTTGGGATGTTTTTTGCTGCTAATGTGCTATATAGCCTTGTTCACTCGGGGGAAGCTTGTTTATCATTCCAAGGCATCCTTTATCAGACGTTCGCATTTCATTCTTTCTTGATACTATAGTCATCTATCATGATTTTCCCACTGATTCTCATCTCATTTTGATAGGCTTTTGATCCCTTTGGTTCAAGCTCCTTCCCGTGTTCTGATGGCTGCAAGTCACCATATGAATTTTCCAAGAATGACGAGGTGCCCTAACGAAAAGAATATAAAGTGGTTCTATGGCACGTGGATTTGACAAGGTGTATTTTGTTGTATTGATTGTAATTTGGACAATTAAGACCGGTCATTGCGATGTATTTTCCTACGTGATTGCCAAGTTATTCCACTAGTGATTCGTTCATCACCACCATGCATATTTGTATGTGTCATATCACTAAACTATTTGGCTAGGTAAGTGGTTTCTGCTGAAGTTTCAAATGCGGGTGATCATGCGGCTGTGCTATGAAGCTAATCTTCTTTTGATGTTTATGCTTTGTTGCGTCTGATAATTATCCATGTCCATGTTCTCCTTTTCCTAGCTAGTAATCATGAAATGTTCGTTCCACATGATTTCTTGGTTGCTCGTTCCATCAGGCGCCTTTCTCGCCGCTATCGTGCATACTTGTATGGGATCAACCACCAACAAGTTCGGTAGGATAAGTAGTTTCTATGACTGATGCTTTCCGTAACCCATACTTATACTTTTTGCTTGAACACTTACACAAGCAAATATGTATCTTATAAAAATATTATGAATGAAATTATTATACCTAACTAGGATTAGTTATTGCGTTGTGTTTGTATTGTATCCTTTCTTAGCTATTAGCTTGTTAGTAATCTTTTATTGCTTTCTCACGCACTTGTACCTGGCCCATCATTGAAAAGTTTGACATGGTGAGAATACATGTGAAGTTGTTACGTGCTATTTTGCTAGTTCTTCCAGTAACTCTTCATTTGCCCCCAGCATATTTGCACAAGATCAATCACTGATAAGTTTGGTAAGGTGAACATACATTGGTGGAGTGTCTTTGTAATCCACTCCCATGTGTTCTTGTTTGTTTTCATGCACTTCCAGCATTTTAGTTTGCTTATTATCACAAATATATTTCATGCATACTTTAAACAAGTTTGCCCTAGTGTCGGTCTGTTGATAGTCTTTATATGTAATTCCAGTATTGACTGCTTGCACTTGGCCAAACAACTGATAGTCATGTTTTACTATGAGCAAGCTTAGTTATTCATTGCCGATAGAAATCTAGATCTGAATGTCGGGCGTGAACCAACCAGGCGGCTGCCATATCCTGACCGCCGGTAAGTCGAGTTCTTCATATCCATCCTAAAATCTTATAGCGATTAGTATCTGTGGACACCGAAATAGGTATACTCCGATCTACCACTGCCAGCTAAGAAGGTTGAGCTAATCGTCAGTTATGGACATCGAATAGGGATCACTCTGGTCCACCACTATTGGCTAGGAAGGTTGAGCCGATCGTCAGCTGTAGACACTTTAATATGGATCTCTTCGGTCCACTACTGCCAGTTGAGTAGTTTGTGCCAATCATCAATTGTGGGCAACCAATTGACATTCATGTCTTGACCATGGGTTGATCTGGCTTGCTATTGCCGGCAAAGTAGTTTGTGTTAATCGTCAATGGCGAGCACCCACTTAGCGATCATGTCCTGACCATAGGCTGATCGCATTCATCATTGATGGCAAAGAATCAATTGTTAACGCAAGCACCCATTTGTCAGTCATGCCTAACCATAGGTTGATCGGGCTCGTCATTGCCGGTAAAGAAGTTTAGGCCAACCATCAATGGCGAGCACCCACTTGGCGATTATGTCCTGACCATGGGTTGATCGGGCTTGTCATTGCTGGCAAAGAAGTTTGAGTCGATCGTCAACTATAAGCACCTACTTGGCGGTCATGTCCTGACCATGGGCTGATTGGGCTCGTCATTGTTGGCAAACAAGTTTGGGCAAATCATCAAGGGCGAACACCCACATAGAGGTCATGTCCCGACCATTGGTTGATCGTGCTTGCCATTGCCGGCCAAAGGAGTTGGGCCGTTTGTCAATGGTGAGCACCCACTTGGCGGTCATGTCCTAACCATGGGCTGATCGGGTCACCATTGCCGGCCAAAGGCATTGGGCCGATCGTCAACGGCGAGCACCCACTTGGCGGTCATGTCCTGACTATAGGCTGATATTCTAGCCATTACAGGCCAAAAGTTTGTCCAAGCTTTCCATGATGCGCCTGGGTTGGGTGCCCCTAGTATGCAGCGGCTTACTTGTACAGTGCTAGAAATTGAGGATTTTATTTAGCATGGGATTGTTATTCTTGTAGTTGTTTGATAGCACTTATCATCTATCATGGTTTCGCATACCCTATCTATGCGGTTCGATAAGACCATGACGATTGACGGTACACATATCCATAATCCATGCAGTTGCAATAGTCGATGCGCTAAAACAAAAGAAAAGTTTTGAGCACTCCAAGTTTTCCTAAATACTGCTCCATCCATGGTGATGAGAATGTTGACTACATTCCTTGGATCCTTACTAATAAAATATAACCTTTCCCTGATTAGGTAGGGTGCCCCAGGGTAGAGGGGAAATTTTCTACAGGAGTAAGTTTCCTTTTTGGAGTAGGCGATGCTTAATCCTGGAGTTATATTGTTTCATCGCTTTCTGCCAGAGCACCATGGTTTTCAAAGCAGCCTCGTCCCGCTTCTCCTCGATCAGATCTGGGGACATGTTTAACAAGTCCTTGTTCTCCTCTTAGTCGTAATGGATTCCCCTATGAGATAAGACTATAATTTCAATAGGAAGCATAACCAATAAATCGTTGATCAAAGCAAAAGGAGTATATCCCATTGTAGTTTCGTGGGAAATGGGATACACATAAAGTCCAATGGTATCTCATCCATCCAAGCTCCCTTATCATTTTCCAAATGCTCCTTTATGAGAGTTTTAAGAGCCATGTTGACTTCCTCAACATATCCATTAGCATATGAGTGAGGCACTGTAGGGAAGCTTGTCCTTATTCCGTGTTGTCGATAGAAGTTGGCGAATTCCTGACTATCAAACCACCATCCATTGCTAAAGATCATCTGGGGCTGAACTCCATACCCGATAAAGTAATCTGCAACCACTATTGCATACTTAGCTCCACCCATAACTATTAGAAGCTCTTCATTTAGATTAATGCCAATGAGAATTTCTTTTCGATGTCTGCCCCTAATATGGTCGCCTTGACTGCATTGATGTACATTATCCAATATTTCCTTATCCTCTCTTGCAGCCATGCATCTTAGCAGCGGGTTAGTGAAAACCCTTTTGTATAGGATGCCATCATGTATGGTGTATCGAATTGCCATGCACGTTACTTTCCTTGCTTCAATCCAATTTAAGGATAAAGATTTTACTAGGACCAATCCAAAAGTGATCCATTTCCCGAGCAAGCCAATCTTTCCCAAACCATGAGTGTCTTGATTTTCCTCCCATGGGACATGTTTAACCACATAGCATTCTTGCACATTAAGCAAAACCATTTCCCTTTTTCTTTATAAGTAGGACACAAACCATTCTCCACCGACTTAGAACTTCCAAAATGCTTGATTCACAGTCATTTACAGGTCACTATGGATACATAGTGTCCAGATTCCCAATTCTTTTGTTATTTCCAACTCTGCTATTTGTGTACCGTACTCTATCATTCGATCTAGCCTGCAAGGTAAAATGTCTATCCGACCCATAGGGGTGATGAACATTTGTTCTTGCCCAGCTATTAGTATTTTTCTCACTTTCGCGACTGTCGCATAGTCGTGTATCATGGTGTTACTTATGCCTTAGGTATCATTATTAAAATCATTTGAAATTTATTCATTAAAGTAAGTCATACCTTTGCATTATTATCCCCACGCTCTATAGGGGTATTCAGTCTCTTTGATATCATCCTTCATATTCATATAAAATCGGGGCATTTTAAAATGATTATGATCCACATCTCTAGACATGTATGGTCCCATCTATGGAATGGGTCAAACTTATACTCCACTATCTTTGGAGGAGCTGAACCTAGTCTCCCATTGTTTCTGAGGAGCTGTACCTTGCCTCTGGGACTAGAAAGTTTATGCTCCACTGTCTGATTATTCTGTTCCTCACAATTTTTATGCATATCTATCTTCAGATAGGTCATGCTCTAATATCCATAGGGGGATCCAACACCATGCCCAGAGCGTGCTTTACACTCCGTCCTCGTAGGAACTCATTTCCGTCTAGGGACCGTGGCCCCGAGTTTGTAGCGTTCTTGGTGGAGTTACCCTAGTGTTTTAATCCAGAGCATACCTGCGAGATCTATCTGTGTCCATTGATCTCATGACAACAAATCTTATGGAATGTGTGATATTTGTCGATTCCAATCTTTGCTGCTATTGACTCTTTGATCCTTGATTTATTACAATCCACGCCTTTCCAATAGTAGGATAGATTCTTCCCAGAGTTTCCATAAGTAGTGAAAATGGAAACTTGCCCTATCTTCTGAAGTGTTTCCTTTCCAAGGCTTTTCGTCTTCAACTCAATTGATATTTGTTCATCCTTTTGCTTGATATCCAAGTGTTGACATATTAGGGCCCCAAACGACTAAACTAAATAGTCTCTAAGTATATCATAAATAGAGGAAAACAATGAAATCCTCTCCATCTGTAGCTCCAACTGCTTCCATACGCTAAATGTAGCACCTCAAATGTGTTCAAAGACTGGTTTTTCCAATGTATTATTTCACAACCAGTGTTTTCAAATCTGAGGGTTGATTGCATATCTAATATTCAGAGTGAATTAACTATGGTTCATCTTGTAAGCTCTGGTCTTCTATTCCACGCACTTAATAATCGACATAATAGTTCAACGACTTACTCCCGCTACTAGAATGCTTCCTTAGTTTGCTTGGTGGGCCATGTCGTGCCCTCGGCAATGGATCAACCACCTACGTACCAGTCGGTATGAACTCAAGCGATTCCATTTAAACAGCCAATTGTTTGGTTCCAACATCAGCGTTGACTTTTGGCGAGACATCCTCTTTTGGTTCGGCATGGGCTATACCATTGGTCTGGTACTGATTAGTTCTACATGAGTTTGATTTGGTCCGAGCCCTAGCCTATTCGGTTTGTGGAAGTTCGAATTTCGATGGCCCCTTCCTGCCTTACCTATTCCCTTGCATCCATTGTTGATGGGTTGCGAATAGAACTCCAGGCTTGGTCTTTCTGGACCTACATTAGCGCTACTTGCTCCATGAGTCTAATGAAAGCTCCTTCATCTCTGAATACTAGCTTGGAAAGGAGTTACCATATCTTCCATCATCGTTTGCAATCACTACTAGACTCTTCTCTAGTAGCTATAACAGACTGCCTTCCTGATGCAGCACATTCCAACCTCACGTACTTTGTCGGCTCATAGATGAACTCCTCTAATGTGGCTGGTTTCTCCATTGTCGATCTCTTAGTAAACTTTGCTCCAAGGTGCACTTCATTATACAAGTCATCAAGGTGAATCGCATAAGAATGAATTAAGCATAGGGGTATCCCACAAAACCACATAGTAGCTAAGTCCAGCAATAATAAAGGAAGGCATTTGCACAAGGCTTCTTTTGTAGCTCTACTTACTAGTATGTGCTGGGCAAACCATTGTAAATGCACTACATGGTCAGTAAGTTCTTGATATGGTTCCATAGTAAGCATCCTGAAGTCTCTAGGGTCCTTGGTAGTCTTATCTCTAGAGAGAAGGTACTACAAAGCTAAGATCCAATCCCTCACTCAACTTGTTCATTTTTGAACAAATTGCCTAATGATTCAGACCATCCTATTCTCCAATTTGGATGACTGTCAATGATAGCTTGACCTTTCCATTCGGGGGGAATGATTTCTTTCATCTTCCTTAGGATGACTTGATTTTCAGTTACGGGAATGGTTATGGCTCTTAAATCGGTCCCACTGATTGTTTTATCCTCCATTGACCAAAATTTCAATGGGGGGACAAGAAGAGGTTGCTCCTACTAGCTGTTACTGCTAGGCTGCTCTTGCTAGCTGATCCTTCTAGTCTTCTTCTGTTCATTGATCTTGCTGGGCTACCACTGGTAGCTAATCCTACTAGGTTGTTCCTACTAGCTGACCCTGCTAAGCTGCTCTTGCTAGCGAATCCTGCTAAATTGTTCCGGCTAGCTCTGACTTGTCTACCGTTACCGATGTAAGCTTGGCTCTCTATAATTGTCCCCCAATATTGTTGGATGCTTTGGTATTTATAGGAGTGAAGAGATGGTGTGATTAATCCGATAAGTCGAGAAATTTCCTTGTATAACTCGCCGAGAGGGAATATTCCTGAATATGCCAACTGTACTTAATTATTTCCCAGTATAAGTAGATTTCATTCCATATACAACTTGCTTGGTTCGGCTAGGAGCTCTCTCCGAGGTAGGTTGTTATGGTAGAATGTATATGGATATGTTGTTGGCCAAGTTTGTATGATCCCCTATTTGGCTCGGTCACCCTACGATTCAGCGGACTCCCTCTAGGCTTGGTTCGGTATGACACCAAGACACGCTGCTCGGTAGGTTTAGTACTAGCTTCGATTCGATGGGCTTCTCTGCCTTTGGTTTGGTGGGCTTCTCTACTTTCGGTTCAGTCGACTCCTCTACCTTCGCTTCGGTGTGCATATCCCACCTTGGTCCGGCTCTTTATGCCCTACCTTGCTCCGGTCTCTAGACAACGCCACCCCTCTTAACCAAGCAAGTGATCTTGTTCAGTACCGTGGGTACCAAACAAGATGTCATGTTCGGTACCCAAAGGGGTACCGAACAGGATTTCTTATTCGACAACCTGGGGTACCGAACAGAGAAAGTGGGGCTTGCTTTTGCTTCCTCTTAGCTGCTCCTCGTGTCCTGCAAGCTATCCTTTCCTTCCTTTCCTTACGTTGGAAAGGGTTAGGCACTCAACAATTGGATTCCCTACTAGACCATTACTCCTGCTCCATAAACATAATGTACTTGCCAGGACTCGAACCCGAGTAGGTTAGTTGAAAGGCACAAATCTTTACTATCGTGCTACACATGCTTTTATGCCATAGCTCCTTCATTTCAATTCAAAATCGAATGAGACTTGGATCAGTAGCTTCGTACCATCGAGTAGAGTATTCAATGCCTCTGAATGTTTCATTTCCATGAATTATATAATAGTTCTCCAAGTTGGGGCCTAAGTCGGTTAGGTAGTGGTCCAATTTTAAGATGATCATATCTTGCATTCCGTAGCTCGGATTGAGACGCGATTTTGTCATATGTGCATGCCCCGACCTTAGGAACATTTTTCAAGTGCTTTGACCACATTTTCTGACCCCAAGCGCTTCATCTTGCCCTTATGATTACATGATGGTGCCTTATTATGCATCTTTTAGCCGTTTCTATGTTGTTTAACGGCTTTTCGTATTCGCCATGTTGTGGTCGAAAATGGCAAGAGCACTAACTTTAATAATCATCTAACCAAAATTGTTCCCATTCACCTCAAGCATAAGGTCTTCCTATTTGCTTTTCTTGACAATCGCCTCTTCATAATCTTGCTCCCTTGCTCCGTTAGATCCAATTGATTGTGTTCTTCTAGTTTTGTTTTATTTTGATTTTTGATGGATTTTAAGGTGTGGAGAGATTAGAATTGGCCAGAGTTTTGTTATGGTAAACTATTATGTCAATTTCAGGGTTAAATTAGGCTTGTATTAGTAGGGGATGACAAATAGTTTAGACCATTGGATTTAGTGTAGTGATTATTTCAGGGTTATCGGGTACGCTCATCAAAAACTTGGCAACAAAGTAACCAATCGCCACCATTGAACAGGTCATCCATTACTCGATTTTCCATAGCTATGATCAACCACTCAACCCACATGGGTCGACCGCTACTAGTCAATCATCCCCCTTCCTAGGTTGATCGATCAGTGTATTTTTGTTATATTTTTTCTTTTTAAATGTTTATTTTATTTTCAATTCTTCCAACGCCCGTAACTCTCTGTACTAACTCCGATTTTGAAGTGTGATACATGAAAATCGTCTAGAAAATCGCTATGAATGTAATGGTGCAAGTTTTATAGCTAAATTGGGACGTCTATGAAAATTTTATTTTTGTTCTTCTTTTATTTTAAATTTAATTCCCTTCTAAGAATTATGTTAAATTTTCAGGATGTAACATTATCCCCCTTAAAAGGATTTCGTCCTCCAAATATTAAAGGGTGGAAAAATATATCTTATACATATAGAAACCAATATAATTTACTCATTCATCATCCATGGGCAATCATTGTTTTTAGAAATTTTCTAATGTAATATGTACTATTAACGAATTTCTTTGTCAACCCCAAAAGTTCAAGGATGAGGACCTTAGCTGATTATGAAATTTGTAGAGACTAAGTTAAACCTCAACAAGTGTTGGCACAAGGCAAAACTTGGTTGAGTTAAGGCTTAAGAGAGTGACAAGCAAGTTTAGATTTATAGGGAAATCATATGCAAGGATAAGTGAAATCATATATGCTTGAAGTAAATCCACATTATGCATTCATATGATCAAAGAGAAAGATCAAGAATATGAGTACTTTTAGAATTCGAGGCAATTTTTGATTAGCAAATCATATATGCTTTGGAATTCGAAAGTAAGTCATAATTCGAGATATCTTGTCTTTATTCAATATAATGTCGAATGCACAATGTCCAATAGCTCAAGTGTTATAATAGGCTCTAAATCCCTAAATTAATTTAGGGTTACAAAGTATAAAGTGTAAAAGGAGAGATAAGAATGATATACCCCCTCCCATTGCGCCCCTAGGTCCATATTTATAGTGGAGAAAATGTAGCATGGTGCATGGCTTCAGCGTGCTAGGTCTCAGCAACTTTAATGCTGGCCGATGTTTACTTCGCTTGACAACATCCTTTGGTGTAAGGAGGGGCTTCGGCGTCGTCTCATAAGTGAAGGCGCGTGGCATCAATGACTCTCGGCATTGATGACTTCTGTTTTGATGATCGGCGCACTCCATTGGTTGATAGCAGCATCGGATTGAAGTGGTGGTTGGCACAACGCGCTAGTGATCTAGGGTGGCATTAATAGGAAGCGGCATGGATTGGTATTACATTAGGCTTGATAACTTCTGTGTATACTGATGGCTTTCAAAGTCAACATGTGTGGTGTTCTCTAAGTACCGATGAAATGCGCCATCAACACGATGCGGCACTAGTCATCGATGGCATTGCTAATAGATGGCGTTGATAAATGAAGGCGTTGATCAGCATTGACATTCCTTAATGGCGATAGAGGTAACGATTGGCTTCAATAATAAACAGTGGTAACAACGAATGACATTGATAGAAAGCAGCATCACTTTAGAGGGTGGCACTGGTAAAATACGGCATCAATGAGATGCGACGTTGGTTTTGTAAACATTCATTAATGGCTTACTGTATTGATTGCAATCGATATCACATCTTCCTTCAAGAGACGTAGCTTTAGTTCCATGCTGTACTGATAATACTCAGTATCATTTGAAATACAACAATAAAGAGTGGCAATATTAGGATAGAAGTAGCATCAAAGAGGTGTGACATCATTATTTTATAGCTTTGGTTGTAGGTAGTATTAGTGATGAGCGTCGTTAATAGGGTGCGACACTAACAAGTTGTGACATTCATCTTATTTTGACAAGGGAAAGGCAACATTGATAAGTTGTGGCGTAAATGAGATATAATATGGATAGGAGGCAGCATCAAGGAGAAGTGGTAACAGCATCATACGTTATTGGTTATATGCGGTACTGAAGGATATTGATAAAGCACGACATCACATGCATCTTGAAAGGTGGTGACATATTCATGTCTTATGCCATATATCTTCGACGTTAATAATGGTGATAAATTTTTCCCCTCTTAGTGTAAAGGAGTCATCGACTTTTCAATTCAATAATGTCTACCACTTATTAGTATTCCATGCAAATCTGGCCATCCATTCAAATTGAATCAACAGTGTTCATTTACCTTCTTTCTCTTCTATAAATAGACGAGCTTCTCATTCACTCCTCTTCTACCTGCAATTGCGAACTCAATCGAGAAATCAAATTTTCAAAAGAAACCAAAAACTTTCAGTTCCTAATTGTTCGATTCATCATTCGGGTATGATATGTAACTTTGATTGTTCTACTTAATTCGAATTAAGGAATACCGATGAAATTACTTTTAGGGCTTTATCGACTTCGAATTGACAATTAGGAGTTAATTGGATGGTTTTGATGTTAATGTTAAGATTATCAATCTAGTCGACTGCCGTTTATTTTTATAGATAAGATTAACATCGAATTTTTACGTTGTTTGAATGACATTCGTGGTTGTCGGCAATGAGAACCTAGGTACTATTTTTTTTAACGATGAAAAAGATAGCTTATGAAACCCGATATCCATTAAGGATTCACTCTACGTCGACCTTGATATTTCACGACATCATCATGATATTTAGCGTCAACTTATCTTCCCTATGTTACGTCGTAACCAATGGTTTTACGATATTGATATGATAATTGACGTTAATAAAGCTTTTGTTGATCCATTTAGCGTTTGCTAATGTTTTCGGTACAAAACTTTTATGAAAGTGAAATTTGGCTACCCATTTAGAATGACATAGGTTACTATTGTTCAAGCGCTTATGTCGATTGGATGCGACATCACTTAATTATAAAACACATCATCATTGATTTATATTTTGATACTGACGCTCTTACTGTTGATTGCCATCATTCTATAGTCACCTTTAACATCATAAATTAAGTCTCATTCGATATCACTGCTTACGAAATTGCTGGTCCACAATACTACAAGTTGTTTAATTAATTAAAACATTATCAAATCATGTCGTCGTTATTCACTAATGTCAACAACTTCATCGCTCCGACATTAGTTATAGTTGTGGTGTTTTCTGGTGCTTTATCATATAAGCTACGTGACATTTGATGTTGACATATTTGTCGATATGAACTTATTGACGTTGCATATCCATTCTTTATTAACCTTTATATAGGTTTTTTTATGAAATTCCTTTATTGAAGTTAGAGTTTAAGTCTTTTAATAAACTTGACATGTGTCATTTAAGGGTTGTTAACTTGTGACTATCACATACTTTAAGCATCTTAGTACCCTCAATTACGCAGTAAATAAGTTATCTAGATAATAATTTTTAACTTTGGCATATAGTGATTATTTTATATAATATAAACATTATCATTTCGTAAATTTTGGAATAATATCACCTGGCAGATAAATGGAAAGCTCAAAGTAAAGCAAGACGTCCATTAAGAAAGCTAGTGTAGGCCTTAAGTCTAACTATCCACTGGTAAGAAGGGAGATAATCTTTCGAATCCATCATACATCACAACCCAAGTCGAGGTGGATTCTATTGTGGAACAATTTGGGATTTTGGGAATTACAACCATTTCTACCGGTTCTGCAGACAATATTTTCAATCCTTCAGAAAGGTATTTCGCCTTTACTCCAATACACAATTGGCACACAGGCTACCTTCTTTTTCCCAGCTTTCTTCTGAGGTACCTCAAACATCTGGATATTGCACCAATTCAGTTCTCACCAAATTCCTACACATATTTGACTTGCTTGGAAGTCCTGGCTCGAGAGGCGGACTCCCTTCCCTTAATGTTGAAATTCTTCATTTAGTAGCTTGTCCCACCAAAATTGGTGAGCAAAAAGATCATCAACTGTACCAAATCTATCCCCATCCAAAAAGTATGATTTTTGAGAGTGTTAACAAAACGAGAGGATGGGAGACACAATTCTTTTTTGTTAAGTGCTTTCCTAACATCAAAGGAACATTCTCTACTCTCAGTAAGCTTCTTGTCTCTTACTACCCCTATTTGTCTATTATTCTTTATTAATAAATGTTTTCTTTCAGATTCTATTCCCTAAAAGCTAAGTTCTTCTGATCAGGAGATTGTGTAGTCATTGACCCGAGCATCAGATACTATCGTGAACAGGCTCACGCTGTTAACGCTAGCAAAACTCAGTATTCCATTATTCTGAATCATCATAAAATTTTGGAAGACCTCCAATGGTTAAATATAATGCATGAGGAAAATGATCATTAGTCATAGGTAGATCAAAATCCTTTACTTCTAAATCTCCAGTTCAACCTAAGACGCTTGGTAGGATATCATTGCATTTTATATGAAACCTCTTGTAGAGTCCTCTTATAAGCTTTTCTTTTTGATTCATGTTTATCTATCCTATTCACCGCTTCCAAAAAGAAGGAGATAGCAAGTGATGCTCCCGAAGAAAAAGGAGTAAAGATAGTTCTTCTTTCTTGAACCAACCTCTTGAGTCTGAATCTTTTAAGGAGATCATCGCTAGCTCACTCAAATCCATAAAAAGGAAATTAAGTGATGACTCTACTACTGCCACAACTCTCAGCAAGAAGCCTAAATTCTGGGGCACGCACGCCCCTGTTATAGTGGATGAAGAACCATTTGTGGATATCGGCTCAAGCGTTGGGGTCTTAAATCTTAACACGCCTAAGGAAAATGCCCAACTACTGAATAAAGCCGAGCAGTCTTAGGATCCCCTTCTTCGTATTACTTTTACAGGTTCTCCTGGGGTTTTGAATCGTATTTGTGAGGAGCTTGGACTATGTATTTCTTTAGAAGATCCACTTCCTTCCAAGTATCAATCTCCAACCCCTGTTAGTGGTTTCGATGAACTTCCTCAGCTGGTCATCCAGTCTCCTTCCTTTGCTACTCTTAAGCCACCACTGCCCTCATCTTATTCTCAAGATCATCGCTTTGCTATCCTTCAGCATTTCTTGTCAATAGTACATGTTTTAACTGTTTCAGGCCGTTAACTTTTTATGTAATATTTTGATTCATACATGTTATTAAATTCAGGCGGCTAAGCATATGTTTCTTCTACAAGTAGATGCTACAGGTACTTCTAGTGAAGTGCCTAAGCTTAAGGAATAAGCTTTTTTGTTCAACAATCATATAATTAACATCTCATCAGTGAGAGACGAAGGTGTAACAGAAAGAGAAAAACTAGCCACCTCACACAGGGAAGTGAAAACTTCACCTAATAAAGAAAGGAGCTATAAAAAGATTTCAGATGATAACATAAAGGATCTGGAGATATGGCATGAGGAGGCCGGCATGAAGGAGGCTAAAATTTTGGAGGAGAACGAATTTCTTAAGAAAAGTTACGAAAGAAAAGATCTCTTTTGAACAAATTTACTGGCATAATTAACGATGCGAACCAGAAGATGTCCAATTTTCTTGGCACGACTCTTGATATTATTATTAAGAGTTCCTACGAAAAAGCACTTTTTATAGCATATGCCGACAATATTCACAAATGCCCAGATTTGGACATCCCTTCTCTTCCTCTAGCTTGGAATGAGAAATTTACGAAGAAATTAGAAGCTATGCTAGATAAAACCTAGGCATTGGAGAGGAACCTACCTAAGAGGGGGAAGAAATTGATGCCAAGAAGTTGCTGTCCTTTGATGACCCTCCAACAGATGAAGAAACAGATTCTAATGATGAGGAAGAGGATGATGACGAAGGCAAGGACGTTGATGGTTGTTATAACGACGATCACAACAATGATGATAATAATGGTGGTAATGGAAAGGGTCCCACTGGGCTGCCAAATTAGAAAGATGAGTCGGGAAACGCTGACTCGGATTTGGCATCTCTTGGTGCAGATGCTATTGAAATTCCACTTTCTCCCACTAAAGATTCCCCTTAAAAGAGAATGCTCCTCAAATCCACAAATCCAAAGGGAAGGAACTGACTTCTTCGTCTTCCATTCCACTCTCTCAGGTATGGATCTCTCTATTTAAATGCCTTAAATTACCAAACAGCTCTAAGTTAATATGTTGATTATTTTAGTTAAGAAGAAAATCAAAATATCATTATGATGTTATACTCGAAAAGAAACAAATGGAAATACTTCGATTGAACAAATAGTTAGATGGACAAATGAAAGTGTACAATAAGTTGTCTGAGAAATACAAGAATCTCGCAGTCAGTGCATCAAAATTAAGATTTATCAAAGAGAGTCAAGTTGCTCCACGAATGAAGAAGGCACGCCTTTATCCGGAGAGACTCTTGGTAGAGAATTCAGAGCTATTGACCCTCTTTTGGATGTTGATAGATAAAAGGAATGCCTCGGAAGAATTTATCTACAAAGTTTACACTAGGGGCTTTTTCGTCGACTTCTCCTATTTGGGTGACAACTGCGGAAGTTTACTTAGGTGCTTACATCGTAGGTATTTGAACGAACATGGGTCTGATCCTCACCCTAGGACATGTTGGAATCTCCAAAAAGTTGCTCTTATCCCTCTTTCTTCTCGTTCTCTTCCCCCCAAAAAGTTCAAACACAATAGGAATAGATTTATATTTGAGTTTTATAAGGAATCGATATTGTACGAACCCAACTGATTATATGATTATAATGTATGACTTATGCAACTTATAGTTTTTACAATTTTTATTTCTTTGCTCTTAGTTTATTTTTCATGTAATATACAGATTATGGAATCTCTAAATAGTCATATTCCCATGGAATTTTTGAATAAATTTGTCAAGGTAAAGAGGGATTTTAAGGAGAAGTCTCTAATCCTCAGAAATTCTAAATCAGAAAAATATTGCTTTCTTAGAGATTTACATAAAGTTACAGGTGATTTCTTCAACTTCATTTTGACTTTTTGGATGATGAAAAAGATGAATTTCTTAGCGAAACACGGACTTATCATGCCAACTTGCTACGTGGACATACTGGCCCTCCAGTTGGGAAGTGGGACTATCATTGATTCCCTCCAGTTAATGCTTTGGAAGAAATTAAAACTTCTTTGACTCCACTTTTACTCTATCAGTTGGGTCGTTTGAGAAGGCTAAAACAGCTATTTCAAAACTTTAGGAGTTAGCAAGAACAAGACCATGATGTAATCCAGGTTTCCTTATGGTTTGTAAAGTTTTGTTGTTATGAATGAAAGAACTTGTTTTTCATGTATTAATTCATGTTTCATTTATTTTCAATAGGAAACTCAATTAGTGTGCACATCTGATCCTTTATATGTTTTCTCATGAGTGATTGAATTTAAAGATAGACTACTAGCTGTTATTGAAAAGAGGCGATCTTCACAAGATGCTTTAGCTTCATGATTTCCAAATAACCTGAAAGCACAAGAATGGCATAGGAAAAACTTCCAACTGATAATGACCTTTAATGTCTAAAGGAACTAATCTCTAGCTTAGAAGAGGAGATTAAGGAGAAGGATAAAGGAATTCTAGAATTGAAGAAATGGATAGACTCAGCCTTAGAATCAAGGCCTTTAGTTTAGATTGACGCTGAAATGGCTAAATTACATCAATGAATCAATGATCTTGAAGTGGAGTTAATAAAGAGTCAAATATCTTGCCAATCCCTGGAACTCATTGTTAGTGAAGGAAATTCCAGTGTTCCTACTCCTACTCCTAGTAGGACAACGGGATCTCAATCTTTTGTTAGTTAAGAATTTCCTACTTTATTGAATCCACCTCCAGATCTAAGTGATGTTTTAATATCCAATTGGAGCATTCAAGTTAATTTAAATGCATGCAATTTTTCAGTAATAAGTGGAATGAAAATATATCTCAACATCTCAATGATTACGAAAGCAAAGTCCAAAAGCTTGAGTGTAAGAAATATATTCTTAAATAAGAGATTGAAGAGTTAAAGGGCGTGGTTCAAACTTACGAGGAGCCAATAAAACTCTCTAAAATGCTTTGAAAACTCAATTTGATTTAGTTGATGATGCAGATACTATTTGAAAGAAGGAAAAAATTCAAAGAGCTTTTGAACATGGCTCTTCACCACATAACTGATCTTTTATTTTTCCAAGGTTTTGGACAAGACAACACGGAGCCTCGAGCTTTGACAAAAGTTTGCTTTTGAATAGATTTTTTCGTTTATTTCATTTTTATACCTACAATTTTGTACATAATGTATTAGATTGTAAATAAATTTGTATATGAATGAATGTTACCTCGGAAGTGGGATTCTATATCCACGAATTTTATAAACAGGTTACCAAGGTCGAACAAGGGAAATGAAAGCATATGGGTCATATTGGACAGATTGACAAAGAGTGCCCATTTCATTCCAGTCAAGTCAACCAGGACGACACCTGTTTTGGCGAAGTTGTTCGTGAAGAACATAGTTAGACTTCATGGAATTCCTAGTGGCATAGTCAACGATAGAGATGCACTATTCACTGGCGAGTTTTGGAGAAGTCTATAGAGAGTATTAGGTACCAAGCTCAAGATGAGTACAACATATCACCCACAGATGGATGGGCAAACTGAGAAAGTCAATAAGGTACTTGAAGATTTGTTGAGAGCTTGTGTACTAGATTTTGGTGGATCTTGGGAAGGTCTCCTATATTTGATTGAGTTTTCCTATAATAATAGTTTTCAGACTAGTATAGGAATGGCGCCTTTTGTTGCTTTATATGGAAGGCCATGCAAATCACCCACATGTTGGTTAGAGACTGGAGACAGATTAGTCTTAGGTCCAGATATGGTTAAAGAGGCATCAAAAAAGATTGAGTTGATCCAAGATCGAATGAAGGAAGTTCGGTCCATACAGAAGAGTTATGCAAATAAAAGGCGTAAAGATTTAGTGTTCTCATTTGGAGATAGAGTTTTTATTATGGTGTCACCGGTGATAGGAGTAATACGATTCAGAAAGTCAAGGAAGCTGGCATCGAAATATGTTGGTCCATTCCAGATTTTAGAGAGAATTGGAAAGCTCGCATACAAAGTTGAATTGCCGAGCAGTATGGAAGGTGTCTATAATGTATTTCATGTGTCTCATCTTCGCAAGTATGTGCATGATCCAGAGACTACTATTCCAATAACAGGATTGGATGAGTTGGTAGTAGAGCCTAATTTGACAATTGTTAGACAACCAGTTCGAGTTGTAGTGAGAGATGAGAAAAGATTAAGGTCCAAGATAGTCAAGTGGGTGAAAGTTCAATGGAGCGACAACGAGAAGGACTGTACATGGGAGACAGAAGACATGATTCGAGTTACTTATCCTGATCTGTTATAAATGGTATGTCTATATTAGATTTATACAGATAATCACTAGTCAAATAAAATAGTATAGTTGTTAAGAGTGGTTACAGATGATTTCTATGATTAGTATTTAGTCCTTATTGAATTTCGAGGTCGAAATTCTTTAAGGAGGGAAGCCTGTAACGCCCCTAAATTTAAATAACATTATTCAGGATATTTAATTAGATAAATTAAATAGAATAATGTAAATGCTAAGTGATAAGGGGATTGAGATTTGAATAAAATTAAGTGGTCGTGCTTATTAATTTAATTGGGTTAAAGAATGGTTTATAGACTAATTAAATTATGTAAGGGTATAATAGGATTTAACTACACCTAACCTTACCTTTTTATATATATATATATATATATGTTTATCCTTAAGCCATTCACACTTATGTTCATTTTCTCACAAAAATAAAATAAAAAGTAAGAAAAGAAGATAAGGCCGGCTATTAAAAAGAAAAGAAAAAGAGGAAATTCGAAGAAAAAGATGAGAAAGTAGCAAGGGGAATCAAACTCATCTCAAACCATTTTCAAAGATTAAGGTGAATGATAATTTCCATCTCTATTTGTAAAATATATGTTTCGAATTTAAGTTTAAATTCGTATATATGATATTTGATGATGATTTTCTTGAATTATGGTTTGTTTAAATTTAAAAAAGATTGTTTAAAAAATGGTTCATACGGTTTTAGATCAAAACCGTGTGTTATTGATGTTTAAATGCTATGGAAAACTTATATGTTATGCAAAACATGATTTTAGAGTTGGGTTTTAAGTTTGAAAATTTTACAAGCTTTGGAAAGATTATTATGAAGAAAATATAGCACGTTGGGTTTAATAATTTATTTCAGAAAATATATCGATAATTTGGATTTGAAATTTTGATGTGTTAGATACAAAGTAAATTTCTGTGAATTTTGGGGATTTTTCTTAAGTGATTTGATATACAAAATAACTTATTTTGAGAAGAGGATCAAAATGATTTACGTGTAAATAAAGAGGAAGGTTTTATTTGCAAAAGAGTAAGT
The DNA here is from genome assembly GCA_030737815.1 of Allium fistulosum. NCBI lineage: Eukaryota > Viridiplantae > Streptophyta > Magnoliopsida > Asparagales > Amaryllidaceae > Allium > Allium fistulosum. Next base: position 1,452,869,269 of record CM060902.1, on the reverse strand, counting down.
TTGATACTTATCCAAAATAAAAAGGCGGTTAATTTTGAAAAGCATGGGAAAATTTTAGGCAACCAATAAGAAATGAACACGTAGGCAGGTTAGTTTATATAAGTTGCTTAATTTAGTATATAACTCAGAAAAACAAGTTTCGCCTCTAAGTAAAGTAACTTTCGCTCCTTTCCTTTCGCCTTCGACTATGTCGAAACCCCATGAAATTAAATCCAATACACATTGATGCAGCCCAGAATGAGACCCAGATTGATGAAGTGTTAGGTCGCGAGCGACCTAACGAGATCTTGAGTCATGAGCGATCTAACGAGTCGCATGATAAGGAATTACGACCTAGCGAAGATTGTTTGCGAGCTAATAAGCAACGTGTTTTAGGTCGGATGCGACCTAGTGGAGACTCGCGACATAATGAAGGTCGCTGGCGAGTTAACGGGCTAAGCAGGAAGACACTCGCGCGAGATAACGTGATAGGTCGCTCAAGCGAGCTACGACATAACAATGGAAACAAGTCAAGTTTAGGTCGCGAGCGACCTAACTCTCACATGCCGCTTTCTTTCTCAGGCGAGTTACGACCTACGATAGGTCGCGTGAACGAGTTATGACCTAAGTTAGGTCGCAGGAAGCTTTAGGTCGCATACAAAGCTTAAGTCGTTGATTGCCATAAGTCGCTGAAGCTTATGCCGCCTGGAATTCTTGAGCGGCTGTTTCTTAAGTCGCTTATGAGTTAGGTTGTTAACGACCTATACTAGGTCGCTGATGGAGGCTGATGTATTGTTATATGTAATTTCTTGAGTCGCTCATGTGTTGTAACTTGTATATATTGTATTTGTTTGTTTCCTTTTTAGGTCGTTTGTTTTAGGTCGTCTGGTTTTTAGGTCGCAAGGTGTTAGGTCGTCGCCGACCTATGTGTTGTACAGATTTTTGTTGTGAGAGTTGTAAGCCTATAAATAGGCGGGTGATATCATTTGTAATAGTTTAGTTGATTTTGAATAAAACTTTTGTTTGTTAGCTTTGTGCTTTCATTAAATTGGTAGTTGAGTGTGACCTCCTATCTCCACTTTCGGTAATCGAGTGCGCTCGATTCAACGACTGCTAAAGCCAATTCACGGTATCTAGTGCGCTAGATCAACGTACGAAGAATCGTAGATCTTTAAACAAGGTATCGTGCGCGATCAACGTGTTTGGGATAGCTAGAATCTGGTATCTTTGGATCAATGGATTTGGGCCATTTGGAATCTTCTATTCCATCAATCGCTACTTTCACCGTATCATCCAGTTCAGTTATCCGCTGCTGCATCATTTGGTATCAGAGCTAGACTTAGCCAATCATAGCTAAGCCGAGTCTTGGAGCCAATTCTTATTCAAGGGTTCAAGCCGTGCATCACTTTGTTATTCAAAGCCGAGAGTTGAAGTTTTTTTCATTTGACAGTGCCGCCGAGAAGAGCTAATCGACATCAAAATATTGAAGATTTGTACAAGAGGGAAGATGCCGAGAAAATGGAACAACGCATAAGTAACAAATTCAATGAGAAGTTAGATGAAGGTATTGGAAGGTTAGAGAAATTGATGAATGATATGAATCAAGGTCAAAGAAGGAGGTCGCCAATCTCGAACCATGGAGGAAACCGAGTTTCGCCATCGGTTACGGAAGAGAGAAGGGTATCGCCACAATCTGATCGAGGAAGAAGAGAATCATCAGTTTCGATGAGAAGAGATCACCATGAGTATCGAGATGAAGAAAGAAGAACTCAACGTGAGTTTGAGTATGAGCCATATCATGATGAAGAACGACATAGTAGAAGAGACATGCATGATCGAAGAGATGTTGATGGTCGAGATCGATATCGAAGTACACGTGAGTATGATGAAGAGAGTGATAGAAGTAATATCCATTATCGAGATCGAGACCAAGGACGGAATGCATATCGGGATGTTGAGGATGATCGTAGATGGGAGTCGGGAATGAAAACTGAAATTCCAGAATTCAAGGGAAGTATGCAAGCTGAAGAATTCCTTGATTGGTTGTCTAATGTTGAGGAGATTTTTGACTTTAAGGAGGTTCCTGAGCATCGAAGAGTGAAGTTAGTTGCTACTCGTTTGAAAGGGAGAGCTATGGCATGGTGGCAACAAACTAAATTGACACAGGAGAGAATGGGGAAGTCAAAGATTGAATCATGGGAGAAGATGAAGAAATTGATGAAAGCTACATTCTTATCTTACAATTATCAATCTCTTATGTATCAACGTTTACAGAACTTGAGACAGGGAACAAAGACTGTTAATGATTATGCTGATGAATTCTATCAATTGATTGTGAGGAATGATATCATGGAGACAGAGGAACAGTTAACAGCTAGATTTGTTGGAGGGTTGAGAATACAGATTCAAGATATGGTGAATATGTTTGATCCCAGATCTATCGCTGAAGCACATCAGAAAGCTCTAGCTTGGGAGAAGCAAGGAAGGAGAGGTGGTGGTGTGTTTACAAATTCTAACAATCCAACGAAAGGGGCTAGTAGCAATGTGAATGTTTCGAAGGCTGTTGCAAAACTAGTCGTTAATGAAGTTGCTAAGACCAAAATCAATAGTGGTATCAAATGTTTCAATTGTCAGGAGATTGGTCACAAAAGTAATGAATGTCCAAAGCCAAAGAAGCGAACGATGATTGCTGAGGTTGAAGATGAGGATGCAGAAGTTGAATGTTCTAATTCACTACATGATGAGGAGGAAGAAAATGTGTCGGGAGATGAAGGGTATTCATTGATGATGAAGAGATCTTGTTTAACACCAAAGCAAGAGGAAGAGACTAGTTGGTTGAGAAGTAACATCTTTCAGTCTGTGCAGTTAAAGCGCTCGGTGGATTCAATGCGGTAGAGGTGCAAAAAGTAATAGCGGGGATGTAGCGAAGATTTAGCGGGATATATCGGATTACTCTAAAATAGCATATAAATCCCATACTTGTTGTTTTTACAAATATATAGATAGTTTTTTGAGAAAAATGTGTGATCCTCTACGCATAGAGGAGAGCACACATACGAATATATATATAACATGAATATAAGGAGCTGCCAACATGCCTGGCAGGTAACATGAGCAAAAAAATAAATAAAGCTAGCTAATCTCAGGTATTCCTAAGATGAGTTCCGGCAAGGCCACCACCCATCTCACCTCAATATCAAGTTCCGGCATGGCCACCACCCGATATTAAGATGTTAGAAGTACCAAGAAGGCTAAAACAAAAAGAAAGCTCCAAAAGGTCAGAACCAGAAGAAGTGGAAGCTCTGAAGAGGATCTGCTAAAAATAGGAGACCACTCTGAATGCTCTGAAAAAGAAGAAGGAGTGCCAAACTGGAGAAATAGAACATCCTGAAAAAGTACTCCATAACGAAGATAGCCGAATCTTATATCTGAGGGAATATCAGTAAGAAGTCCTGGATGAATAAAATCTGCTCTGGTAACCTCTCTACTATCTGATATCCAGCAAACTGAAGATGAGAGAAACCTGTAAAAAGAACCTAATACACAATCCCCCAAAATCTATATCTGAAACAAGACTAGGAAAAAAGTTAGAATGATACATATATATGTATATTTATATAGTAAATATACATATATATGTATTTAAAAGGAATGAAATAAAAACCTAAATAAGACAAAAAGGACAAAAAATAAAGGAACAAAAAGCTGTAAACATAAACGACAGATCAGACTGAAATATCTTAATTCACAAGAAAACTATGATTTAAGGTGAGATTATCATAAGAATTAGGAAAAACATTAATAATGTTATTATTAGTGTTATAAAAGCTATTGTTAAGATTAAAAAAATTAATATTAAAACTAACCTTGCTAAGATACCGTTTGAAATGGATATTTTTAGCTAATTTATATTTGGGATTAGAAATCTAATTAAGACAAAAAGTGGATATAGAAAAAATCAATTTGTTGAGATGACTATTAGAATTATTAAAAATTCTTTGATTTCTCTCAAACCAAATAAACCAACTAATAATAATAAATAAAGTATCTAGTAAAAATCTAATATTTTTATTGAATTTGAATCTATAATTTATCCAGTAGAATTCACAATCCAAAATTTTATTAATTATATTAATGTTAAAAAATTTAAAAGTATTACTAAGGATGTAATTAGAATCCAAACATTCATAATATAAATGATTTATGTCCTCAAGATGCAGATTGCAAAAATAACATTTATTATCATTATGAATGTTTTTTCTCTTTAAAAATTCTATTGTATTAAGTTTTCCATGAAGAATTAACCACATGTGAATTTTGGATTTAGGAGGAGCATTACATTTCCACAAGTATTTAAAAGAGTTATTTAAAGTACCCGAAAAATTAATAAATCTATAAAAAGATTTTGGAGTATATTTCTTACTCTTATCCCATTCCCAACTAATAAAATCATTATCAATATCAATGTTATAAAGCTCTAATCTAGCATAAAGCAAAGAAAGTTGTCTAAGGGTAGAACCTATTAAAATACTGTTAAAACTGAAATTCCAATGAGGATCATTTCCCGGAGAATACACATCTTTAATTAAAGCATACTTAAAGTTGCAAATATCATACAATTCCTTAAAATCAAACTTGAGAGGCAAAACCGAAATCCAACTATCATGCCAAAAGGAAGTACAATTTCCTGAATGCACAATAGTCTTAGTTCCTAAGTTAAAGATTTCAAAACACTTTAAAATATTTTTCCAAAAATTAGAAAAATAATGGGAAGAAGAAAAATCAAATTGATGTAAATTGAAATTACCGTTATAATAATGTATGGAAATGATCTCTTTCCAAATAGCATTATCATTTATATCTTTAAACCTCCAAAGCCATTTACCTAAGAGAGACAAATTCATGTTGCGTAAATTAATAACCCCTAAACCACCCTCCTTTTTAGTTTTACAAACAGATTCCCAGTTTACTAGACATTTTATATTATTATTAATATTATCCCCACTCCATAAGAAATCTCTTCTAATTTTATCGATTTTATCAATAACCCAATCTGGAAACAGATGCATAGACATCCAGTAGATCGGTAAAGCTGATAAAACCGAGTTTATTAAAACAAGCCTACCTGCTCTAGATAGAAATCTTCCATTCCAATTAGAAATCTTATTTCTAATTTTGTCAATAATAATAAGCCAATCATCATGCTTGAGTTTTGAAGGTCTAATCACAAACCCTAGATATTCGAAAGGAAAATTCATACTTTTACAATTTAGAGTATTAGAAACTAAGTTTTCTACTCTTTCAAAATCATTTAAAACAAGAACTGAACTTTTATCAAAATTAATTTTTAAACCAGATAAAAGCTCAAAACTGTAAAGAATAAACTTGAGAGTAATAATGTGTCTAGGAAGATGAGAGGAAAAAAGTAAGGTGTCATCCGCAAATTGCAGAACCGATATACCATTACGCGAAATGTCATTTCCAATACTTCCTAGAGATCCATTATTCACTGCTCTCTTAATTATTTTAGAAAAAACATCAGCGGCTAAGTTAAACAATAAAGGTGATAAGGGATCCCCTTGCCTTAAACCTCTCTTTGATTGTATTTTATTACCTAGAATACCATTAACCATAATACTAGAATTTCCAGTTTTAAGCAAGGTCAAAATCCAACTAATCCATCTTTGACCAAAACCTCTAGCATGAAAAATATCTACAAGAAAATCCCAATCTATAGAATCAAAAGCTTTGGCAAAATCAAGTTTTAAAATCGCACAAGTTATATTATTTTTACAACAGAAATTAATATATTCTTGAACAGCAGCCACTCCATCAGTAATATTTCTCCCTTTAATAAAAGCCGATTGTGAACAATCAATTAAATCATTCATTTTTAAACTAAGTCTATTAGCAAGAACTTTAGAAATGATTTTTACTGAACAGTTGATCAAAGAAATAGGTCTAAAATCTTTTAAGTTGTTAGCTCCTACTTTTTTATGCAGCAAAATAACATTTGCGAAATTAAATCTCCCTAATTGCAAATTTCCATTATAAAAATCATTAAACAAGTTAATTAAGTCAAATTTTAAAACATCCCAAAAAGTTTTGTAAAATAATATAGGAAAACCATCAGGTCCAGGTGATTTATCACTTAGCATATCATTAATTGCTTTCCTAATTTCCTCTTCAGTGAAAGAATTATCTAACTCTGATAAATCAACAATAGAATCCGATGGATACAGATCTATCCATCTAACATTGATTCTATGTTTGCTTTTAGAACCAAAAATATCCTTATAATAGTTTGTAAAAGCCTTATTAAGATCTCTTTGGTCAACTAACTCTATATTATTAACAGATATGGAGTTAATTGTATTACTACATTTTCTACCATTAGCTATATTGTGAAAAAATTTGGTATTATTATCACCTTCGTTGATCCATTGAATTCTGGATCGTTGTTTCCACATAACCTCCTCCTTTTCTAAAATAGAATTTAATTCATCTTTTAAATTAGTAAGAACATTACGTTCACCTATATTTAGAGATCTAGATTCTTCTATCTTATTAATTTTGAGCATTTCATTAAGAATATTGTCTTTTTTAATTTTAAGATTTCCAAAAACATTTTTGTTCCAGTTTTTAAGAAAAGACCTAAGCTCCCTAAGTTTAAAAACAAAAACTTTTGCAGAATTTTCCTTATTTCTAAAATTATGAAAACTCAAAGAAACCCATTTATCATTAACAATATTCTCAAAGTTAGAATCCAAAAGCCACATCTTTTCAAATTTAAAATTGTTAAAAATAACTCTAAGATGCTCACAAATAAGGATAATAGGACAATGATCGGAATAAGTATACGGTAAACCAGTGACTCTACAGATTGGAAATTTATCTTCAATCTCATCACTGACAAAAAATCTATCAAGAAGAGCCATGGAAGGAGACTCTCTAGCGTTACTCCAAGTAAACTCCCTATTAGAAATGGGAATTTCGATCAAATTAGAATTGATAATAAAATGATCGAACTCCTCCATTGCAGAATAATCCCCTTCCTTGGGAGAACGCTCGCCTAAGAAACGCGTGACATTAAAATCACCCCCCAAAATCCAAGAACCCGGAGCTAAAGATCTAAAATCAAGGCACTCATCCCATAAAATTCTCTGATCAATTTTTGAGTTAGGCCCATAAACATTAGAAATATTTAAAAGCGAATTATCAAAATGATTAATTAAAATAATATGAAGAGAGTGCTGTTTAGTAATACATTGAAGCAACTTAAAACAATTATCCCGCCACCCTATCATTACACCGCCTGAAGAACCCACAGAAGGTAGAAAAACCCATTTTCTAAAGTGATAACCTCCTAATCTTCTAAAGAAACGAAAATCAGGACAGTCAATTTTAGTTTCTTGAAGTAAAGCAATGTCAATAGAATAATCTTTAAAGAACGCTCTAACCTTATCACACTTATTCAAATCATTCAAACCTCTAATGTTCCAACTAATGATCCTCATAAGCTAACAGAACTAGCCCTCTCTAACTCCTTACGCCTAATATACTCTCTATCAATCTCAATATCAGAAAAAATAAATGAAGTATCACAAGCAAGCTGTCTAAACTCGGAAGATGATAAGCTGCCTAAAGCATAGGTGGAGTATGTACTACCCATAAAAAAACTCATAACTGAGCCTGGATTCGAAGCGCCACACGTGGCACTCAACCCAGGTAACTCACCAAAAGATTGTGGATGGCAATTGCGTAACCTAGCGCTTCGACGAACCGTCCCACTAGAAGCTACTGATTTTCTGCACCTTCTATTCTTCGACGAAGAATAGCTAGGGGCAGATCTACTACCACTCTCAAGCCAAAATGAATCCGAGCCCTTGACTGAACTAGACCCTGCCTCAACAAAAGAGAACAATGATAAAGTACCATCTCCTGAAGAGATACCCGATGCAGCTTCCACCTTCCTATGATTAACTGACCCAAAATCCACCAAAGATATGCTGTCACTTGTGCATATGTGCACATCAGCTACAAACTCTTTCAATGCCACCCTAGATTCAGACCCAACCTCCAACAGATTATCCAAATCAACAAAAGACTCTACTTCATCCAGAACATCAACTACTTCAGATCCCAAAATCCAATCCAGAGGATTCAAACAATTCGAATTAATATCAAAAAGAGGCTTAGAAACACACAAACACAAACTGGTATCACTTTCACTCAAGACTGCTGCATTATCAATTAGAAAGTCATCACCGAAGAAACCTGGAACAATATCAATGACTGTAGGACAAAGCACACTAGCATTTGAGAGATTTAACAAATTGTCGAAGTGCTTCTCCACATCTAACAACGAGTTCCCATCAACAGAAGGTTCCTGCTCAATAGCCATCACATGAAGAATGTCTGACCTATCAGAACTACCAGAGCCCAAAAAACAACAATCAAAAGAGCATTTCCCTTCTCTGAAATCAGTACTAAATATACACTCCTTCAAAACAATCGAGCGATTAGCTAAGTGTTCCGGAATATCAAACAGACCACCAACTACTTCTAGATTGACATGAGACTGCGAATCATGCACAACTGAATCAGTGTGCATGTCATTAAGAGAAACCTGGATCAAATTTTTGATCTCATCATCAACATAATTCTCTGGTTCAACAATAATATCAAACTCATTAAGCTGTTCAGGAGACAAGATCCAATCTCTAAAATCAACAAACTCACCACCATCTGAAAATGTAGATACATCAGAATTTATTGATAACCCCAAATCGTCCTTCAACTCACTGTCACTATTACAGGAATCCAAACTTGATTTCTGATCAGATAAATCAAATACCAAAGGCAGATTAACTGCTGAAATTGTTGACCACATATCTTTACCCATCAAAGAAAACCGATCCACCTCCATTTGCAAAGTGTTTTGATAATCCAAATCGTGGTCAAACAAGAACTCATTAACAAAATAACAATTCATTAGACTGTCTCCTTGACTGTCACCATCATTTTCAACTGAGGCTACATTACAAACCATCTCTGCCGAATGATTTTCCATCAAACAATCAGACAAGGAATGGACACGCTTGTCATTATCCACTATTTCCTCAATGAACTCTAAGGAAGATGTCGAATCAAGATATTCGAAACTGTTTGCAGTAGGAATCACGAAGTTCTCCAAACTTCTATTAAGATTTTTACCTTTTTTGGATTTAACATGAGTAAAATTATCTTTCAATTCAAGTCCAGGCTTAGCAGTTGATGAATGATCAAATGCTACAACATCGGGGTCGATCTCCATAGGGTCAAAACTAGAACAATCATTATTTAGGACAGAACCAGTATGATCAATACCTGTAACACCAACTGGATTTTTCATTTTCGAGTTAGGACGAGTAACAGCCTTGCCAAAATAAAGCTCTGGATCCCCAAATTTGTCCCTATATCCTTTACCGATATTTGGCTCGTTTATAATGTTGAAGTGATACAGCAAATCCTCTAAGTACTTGAAACCTTCAAAACAATTTTGCCAAAGATGATCGATAAGTATCCCCTTCAGAAGCATACAGTTTAAGACGAATTGGAAGCCGTGCTCGACCAAAGAATCAGAAGAAACCAATTCGTTCGATCTGAACGAACAATCATATTTCTTGTGTCCAGATTTGCCGCAGGCGAAACAAATGATAGGCTCACGACATTGAGAAGCCATATGATTATATTCTCCACATCTAAAATAGAAGGTCTTGCTTTTTCTTGAATTGATCCAATTCTTCTTTTTAAAATGCGAACCAGATCTTTGAGATTGGAATGAAGGCTGAAATTCTTTTACCACTTGCGCATAAGAACGATAAGGAAGAGAATCATGATGGAATTGATCTGAAGGGAAGGAAGAAAACGGAAGAAACAAGGAAGAAGGATCACAATGAGCAGATGCCATTTTCTTGGACTAATAAAATTGTATATTGATATTCTAATCAAAAGTTAAGGAATAATTTGTAAATGTAAATCAATTGAATTATAATTAATACAAAAATAATTTTAAATAAAAATATGTGCAAATGTATTGTAAATGAACGTAAAACTGTTATATAACTTAATTTAATTTAGTAGAATATTAGAGTATTATCATTTCTAAACATATATCAAAAATTCAATGAAATTAATTAATTTCATAATTTTTATAGCGTATAAATATCATTTTTCAATCCTATTTTTTATAGAAGATATAGCGGAAATAGCGGAATATAGCGGAAATAATGGGATATAGCGGAAATAGCGGGGATTAAAGCGGAAAGGCTATATGTTGGGGATATATGGAAAAATCGTAGCGGTAGGAATCCGCTATAAGATATATCGGAGTTATAGCGGGGATATAGCGGAGCATTAGCTGCATAGCTTTCAGTCAACATGTACTATCTTGGGAAGGGTTTGCAAGTTTGTCATCGATGCGGGAAGTTGCGATAACATTATCTCTATAGAGGCTGTGAAGAAGTTGGCATTGAAGACTGAGAAGCATCCGAAACCTTACAAGTTAGCTTGGTTGAGGAAAGGTGGGGAGGTGAAAGTTAATCGAAGAGCTTGTGTTAATTTTTCAATTGGGAAGAAATACAAAGTTGAAATTTGGTGTGATGTTGTAGACATGGATGTATGCCATCTGTTGTTGGGGAGACCATGGTAATATGATAGAGCGGTGCAACATGATGGTCGTGCTAACAGTTACAGTTTCATGTTTGAAGGTACAAAGATTACTTTAATTCCTAAGAAGCGACAACACGAAGAAAGCAAGTTAGAGGAGATTGAAGAGTTGAAAACTTTGTTATCATTGAAGGAGTTTGTTAAGGAGGTAGAAGAGGAGCCTGAAGTATTCTTGTTGATTGGACGTGAGAGTCATGAAGTGGTTGAGATCCTTGAAGAAGTGAAACCAGTGCTGGGAGAGTTTGACAATGTATTTCCTGAGGAGCTACCAATGGAGTTACCGCCGTTGAGAGACATTTAACATCAAATTGATCTTGTTCCAAGAGCTGTGTTACCTCATAGACCACACTACAGAATGAGTCCAAAATAACATGAGGAGTTGAGAAGGCAAGTGGAAGAATTGCTTGAACTGGGGCGTGTGCAGGAAAGTTTAAGTCCATGTGCTGTGCCAGCATTGTTAGTGCCGAAGAAGGATGGGACGTGGAGGATGTGCACTGATAGTCGGGCGTTAAATAAGATTACTGTAAGATATAGATTTCCTATGCCTAGATTGGATGACTTGTTGGATCAGCTTAGTGGAGCTACTATCTTTTCGAAGATTGATTTGAAGAGTGGTTATCATCAAATTCGAATCAGACCAGGGGACGAATGGAAGACCGCCTTTAAGACACGTGAAGGATTGTATGAATGGCTGGTTATGCCGTTTGGTTTTTCAAATGCACCAAGTACATTTATGCGGGTGATGAATCAAATCTTTAGACCTTTTATTGGGAAGTTTGTAGTGGTGTATTTTGATGATATACTGATATATAGTGGAAGTCCAGAAGAACACTTGCAACATCTGAGAGAAGTGTTGATGGTACTGCAACAGGAACAATTTTATGCTGCAACAAAGAAATGCGTGTTCATGACGCATAGTGTTTTATTTTTGGGGTATGTTATATCGGGAGGAGGTATATAGGTGGATCAGAATAAAGTTGAAGCAATCAGAAATTGGCCACAACCCAGGACGATAACCGAAGTTAGAAGTTTTCATGGTTTAGCGTCATTCTACCGAAGGTTCATTCCACACTTCAGTAGCGTGATGGCACCAGGTACTGATTGTATGAAGGGGAAACAATTTTTATGGTCAGAGGAAGCAGGGGTTGCTTTTGAGCAGATCAAGGAGCTTTTGACGACAGCACCTATTCTAGTTTTTCCAGGTTTTCAGTTGTTGTTTGAGTTACATACTGATGCATCGAAGGTTGGAATTGGAGGGGTGTTGAGTCCAAAAGGACGTCCTATTGCATATTTCAGTGAGAAGTTATCAGGAGCAAAGATGAGATATAATACTTACGATGTGGAATTTTATGCTATTGTGCAAGCTGTGAAACATTGGAGGCATTATTTGTTTCATAAAGAATTTGTTTTATATACTTATCATGAGGCGTTGAAGCATATGCAGGGACATGACAAGATTGCGGCAAGGCATGCTTCGTGGATTGCATACTTACAACAATTTACATTTGTGGTGAAGCATAAATCGGGAATTACGAATAGGGTGGCAGATGCATTGAGTCGAAGGAATCATTTGCTGACTACAATGAAGGTTGAAGTGACGGGGTTTGATGTATTGCCAGAATTATTTGTTGATGATCCTTACTTTGCGAAGTATGTAGATGAAGTCAAGGAGGGGAAGACGGATGAGTTTGTAATGGTGGATGGTTTTCTTTTTAAAGGGAATCGATTGTGCATACCAGAGTGCAGCTTACGTATGAAGATTTTAAAGGAGTTGCATGAGGAAGGTCATGTGGGCCGAGATCGTACTTTGCAATTGATTTCTCAATCTTATTATTGGCCTTCGTTGAAGCGGGAAGTTGAAAGGTTTGTGGAGAGATGTCATATTTGCTAAATTTCCAAAGAGACAGCGACGAATGCGGGATTGTATATGTCGTTACCCGTACCGTTTAGACCATGGGTTGATATCAGTATGGATTTTGTTTTGGGATTACCGAGAACTCAGAGGGGGAATGATTCGATATATGTTGTAGTGGACAGGTTTTCGAAGATGGCACATTTTATCGCTTGTAAGAAGACAGCTGATATCATCCGTGTTGCCAAGTTATTCTTTAAAGAAGTGTATCGCTTACATGGTTTACCAGAATCCATTGTTTCTGATCGAGATACTAGATTTTTAAGTCATTTTTGGCTAAGTTTGTGGAAGATGGTGGGAACAAAGCTAAATTTCAGTAGTGCTTACCATCCGCAGTCCGATGGTCAGACTGAAGTTGTTAACAGATCTTTGGGAAATTTGTTGCGGTGCCTGGTGAAGGATAATCTGAAGAGTTGGGATATGAAGTTATGTCAAGCGGAGTTTGCTCATAATCATGCTATAAACCGTAGTACGGGTTTCAGTCCATTTCAGATTGTATATTCCAGCTTACCAAAGGGCCCGTTGGATTTGACAATAGTACCACAACCAAAGGGGACAGTTAAACGGGCTGTTGATTTTGTTGATGGATTGGCAAAATGCCATAAAATCGTTCAGAAACGATTGGAGAAAGCGAATAAAAAGTATAAAAGATCTGTGGATTTGAAACGAAGAAGAGTTGAATTTAAGGAAGGAGATTTAGTATATGCTGTACTAACAAAAGACCGTTTTCCAGTAGGAACATACGATAAACTTAAAGCTCGAAAGATTGGTCCTGTAACGATTGTGAAACGGATCAATGAAAACACTTATAAGTTGAAGCTGCCGGAGGATGTGTACACTTCTGACGTGTTTAATGTTAAACATCTTATACCATATCATGCGGATGAGCTTGTTGTGGAAGAGGAGGGCGCAAATTCGAGGAAGAATTTTTCCCAACTAGGGGAGGATGATGCAGCCCAGAATGAGACCCAGATTGATGAAGTGTTAGGTCGCGAGCGACCTAACGAGATCTTGAGTCATGAGCGATCTAACGAGTCGTATGATAAGGAATTACAACCTAGCGAAGATTGTTTGCGAGCTAATAAGCAACGTGTTTTAGGTCAGATGCGACCTAGTGGAGACTCGCGACATAACGAAGGTCGCTGGCGAGTTAACGGTCTAAGCAGGAAGACACTCGCGCGAGATAACGTGATAGGTCGCTCAAGCGAGCTACGACATAACAATGGAAACAAGTCAAGTTTAGATCGCGAGCGACCTAACTCTCACATGCCGCTTTCTTTCTCAGGCGAGCTACGACCTACGATAGGTCACGTGAACGAGTTATGACCTAAGTTAGGTCGCGGGAAGCTTTAGGTCGCATACAAAGCTTAAGTCGTTGATTGCCATAAGTCGCTGAAGCTTATGCCGCCTGGAATTCTTGAGCCGCTGTTTCTTAAGTCGCTTATGTGTTAGGTCGTTAACGACCTATACTAGGTCGTTGATGGAGGCTGATGTATTGTTATATGTAATTTCTTGAGTCGCTCATGTGTTGTAACTTGTATATATTGTATTTGTTTGTTTCCTTTTTAGGTCGTCTGTTTTAGGTCGTCTTGTTTTTAGGTCGCAAGGTGTTAGGTCGTCGCTGACCTATGTGTTGTACAGATTTCTGTTGTGAGAGTTGTAAGCCTATAAATAGGCGGGTGATATCATTTGTAATAGTTTAGTTGATTTTGAATAAAACTTTTGTTTGTTAGCTTTGTGCTTTCATTAAATTGGTAGTTGAGTATGACCTCCTATCTCCACTTTCGGTAATCGAGTGCGCTCGATTCAACGACTGCTGAAGCCGATTCACGGTATCTAGTGCACTAGATCAACGTACGAAGAATCGTAGATCTTTAAACACGGTATCGTGCGCGATCAACGTGTTTGGGATAGCTAGAATCCGGTATCTTTGGATCAACGGATTTGGGCCATTCGGCATCTTCTATTCCATCGATCGCTACTTTCACCGTATCATCCAGTTCAGTTATCCGCTGCTGCATCACACATGGTATCATCTAGATGATACATAGTGGATTGGAGAAAGGCGAAAGGTATGGTGTCGAAAGCATAGCTTCCGATGGGGTCGTTACCTCAGTTTGTTTTAAAGATAAGCGTCTGCCTTTGTTTTACTAAGCTTTCGACTTAGTCGATACGTATTTTTTCGAAAGGAGTTTCATAATGGCTTTTGAAGGGGCTGTCATGTTTGTTTTAAAATAAGAAGGGATTTCGAAAGAGTTCCTTTAAATTATAAATCAATGCTTTTAGAAGAAGGGGTTTTGACACAGTCGAAGCCCTACCGCCAACTCTTTTGCCTTTCAGTTGTATTGAAGTCATCAATGCTATCGAAAGGTATCCTTTGTTTTAAATCAATATTAACCCACATTTTAATGCTTTCGAAGGCAATGGCTTTGGAAGGGGTTTCGAAGTTATCCTTCTGTATTTTAAATATATGCTTTTGACTCTATTAAAAGAGATGGTTTCGACACCATCATAAATTCCCCAATATTTTTATATAGTAAAGAATGGTTTCGAAATAGATACTTTCATTTATATTTACTTTGACCCAAATGATATTTTAAACCGGTAAACCTAATGATGTTGAAAGGGGAGACTTTCAATGCTTTAGGAAGAGATACTTCCAATGGTTTCGAAGTTATGCTTCTAATAATTAATAATAACACTTTATTATATTAGAAAGGTTCAAAAGAAGGATTTTAAAGTATTCTTAAAGGCAGAAGCTTAATGTTTTGAAAAGAGATATATGCTTTCGAAGGAGGCTATCCAGTGAGGTCGAAAGCAAGGTTTCGAAGATTTCGAAGGTTTCGAAAGTATAGTTTTCAAAACAAATAACCCGATCTTATTTAAAAGAAAAACCATGGCATATTAATAAACAAAGTATTTTTAAATGGATCTTATGAAGAAGTTTAAATGAGTTAAAGAAATTAACCAAGTTATATTGTTTGCTCTTCATATATGTATATATTCACTTGATGATGAATCCAAAAACTGTAATTTGGAAAAAAAGTAGAATAATCAGTTAGGTGGGCCTAGTAGTGAATAAATAAAAGATATTGGCAGAGGCCAATAGGTTAACAGTAAGCCCATGAAAACTGTGTAAGGGAAAAGATATTGGCATGGGCCAATATGTTCATAGTTAGCCCATAAAAACTATGTATAATTAAAGATGTCAGTTAGACAGGTTTATAGTAAGCCCATGTAAACTATATCCGGATAAGAAATGAAATATTGACAGATAGTCAATAGGTTCCTGGTCAGCCCATAAAAACTAGGATAAAAGAAATGATATTGGAGTTACCAATAGGTTCATAGTAATCCCATGAAAACTATATAATTGGACAGGGAGTCTTTAAAAGTTTAACCAGTTATTAGTTAGCCCATGAAAACTATTAGGTCAATAGTAACCCTAGAAACTATAATTATGACAGATAGTCAAAATGAATTGGGGATGGATAATCCAGAATTGATTCAATTGTTTTGCATATCATCACATAATAATTTTTTGAATTGAATTAACCATTGTGGATGCAGGGGCACATAAAATGGTTCATAAAGGTTTTAAGATACTAGTGAGGGGAAACCCGTTCCGCTAAGCGGTGTGGTCTCACAAGATATCTAAATGATTTGAGATGGTATATTATTATTCATACCAGGCTTTATGTCTGACTCAAAGTTTATGTTTTCCCCTTAAACTCTCGAGTAATCAATTGATTTTGAATAGCTTGAGATTTGAGGTTTTCAGGTACCCCTTAAGACGAAAAAGCTTCCGGAGTCGTGCAGAAGGCATGTAGTTATTTAAGTTCTTTCTCATGTGATTCCGTTGTGTTGTTTTGTTAAGGCAAAGTTGTTTATTGCCTATTATACACTCTGATCACCAAGGGGGCATCTTCATATGTCGCTCTCGGAGTATATTGTAATACATATATTTTTCTGAATGTGGTTAACGTTGTGGGATTATGTAAAGAATGTTGAAATGAGTTTGGAATGGAATGTGAAAGTTGTTTTGAAATTTTAAACTTTTTCCAAATCCATGTGTTTCTGGTATATCAATTTATCTAACATTACCATATTTGGTCGCCGAGGATTAATAACTATGGATGACTACAGCATCCGTTGCCATTAGTTTTGGGCCTCCAAGTGGGGGATGTTACAGTTTTATATTTTCAATCAAATTATCGATATTTATCGGATCTATTTGTATTTTTAAATAAATCTACAAATTGAATTCATCAATATTATTTATTAATTAAAAGGAGTTAAATAATATTATTAAATCCATTTAATTATTATTTAATTTACAATTCAAATATTTATTTGATTAATCATATTTGAATTCAAATTATTAAATTCCAAAAATCCTGTAATTTAAGTATTTAAAATTAATTAAACATTTAAAAGTAAATGATCAAAATTCTGGGTTGTTACATTCTCCCCCTAAATGAATTTCGTCCCCGAAATTCTCAAGGAAGAAAATGTTTCCAAACCCTTAAGTTTAAAACATTAACCAAAATGAGTTTAGTTAAACTCTAAGATTTTCTAGAAAATTTTGGCAGCGTCTCCTTTGCGCTGCTCGATCAGAACAACTACAAATTGCCACTATGAGTTTAGTTTAAAACATACCTTTTTGCGCTTGTTTTATATTTTTGGCAAGCAATTTATTATCTCGTTGCAAATGTAGGTGCACAAGAAATCAAATAGCAATCTCTTGCGTACATGTACTTACGAAATCCAAAAGAGAATCAGGCTGACAAAAGCAATATGATGTAACCCTACATGCAAAAACTAGCATGATATAAATCAACATGCAACTCTAGTACAAAAGCTACATGCGACTAATAACAGTATCACAATCATAGGCGATAAAATACAGATCTGTAATAAATACTATGCGTCCAATAATTTCAAATGATAAATTTTGATCTAAATGCCCGGGTTTTTTAATTCAAAAATTTATTTTCTAATTTCTCAAACGGGAATTAAATCAAAGATCAAAAAACAAGGTGACAAGGAGGGGATTCCTCCTAATAAAGTAGGGTGAAACTCAAGAATCAAAACAACATGGAGCATTCCACGGTATTCCGGTTTCTCAAAAATAATCAACTAGAGTGAATAAATATTATTTCTTTCCCAAAATCTTTTTTTTTCTTCAAAATCACCGAGATTTAGGTCCTAATACCAACAATTCAAAATCCTTTATCTATAAATTTAAACTTTATAAACAATGGCATATAAAATCACACAATCAATCGATCAAATTTAATCAAATCAAATCAAATTCCGTATAAGAATAAACCAACACTATTAGTCAAGCACTCAAATTCCATAAGGGAAAATATAACACTTAACATTATTTAAAATGCCAAATGATTTACAAACAAATCTTAACTTAGGTTCAAAACTTTCTTGATTGCCCAAAATTATAGATAATTCATTAAGCATACCATTTTGCTCAACAACTTTTGGTTATTGCTTAAAAGATTATCCAAATTCATTCGGAAAAAATTAAAAGTTATACTCTAAATTTATTAGTTTCTTAACTACATCAATTTTTTTCTAAATCACTTATATTTCCACTTAGTATTTTATTCAATACTAAAATTATTTATGAATTATTTCATAAATTTTCACCTAAGTTTAAAAATATTTTATGAAGTCATTTCTTTATAAAACATCAAATAAAGCTTACTTCATTTTAGTTATTTGTAAAATACCCTTCTATATCCTAAGAGTATATAAAATACCCACTTTATTTTATTTTTCCAAAATTTAAATGGAGGCCCAAACAAAACACGGGTCTTTTAAAACTGAGTCAACCTATCGACTTTTCTAACTTAGAGTGTTATAATGAAAAACGTTGATAGGTTGGCTAGGTAATGCCAAATAGTTTACACTATTTAGATGTTTTAAATAACTATATGGTTTTAATACAACAATGTCTATCAAAACCTTCATATTCAATTTAACCCAAGTTAAACCTGTTTTAAATTATCCCCTACCTCACCTAAAGGTAAAATCTCATTTATCAAAACAATCTTTTATCAAAAATACTTTTTATTTTGAAAACAATTCCCTTTAAGGGAACTTAAAAATTAAATACCCGGTTTTTCATATCAAAAACTCATCTGTGAAAGCATACTACATATATTTTCATATGAAATAACTTCAACCAATTTATTTATTAAAACTCACTTTGGGTTCATTTGGGTTTGAACTCATTTTGATCGCATAATGGTAAAGAGAATAATTTACTAAGTACTCCACAATGTTCGCCTAAGCAAACATCTGATCGTCACTTAGATGATTATTCAGATTACCACAAAACTAATTGAGATGTTTTCCTCCGAGATATCCCAAAGAAAATGCATTTCATTTTAAATTTCACTTCCCAAAATATTTTTACTTTTAAATACTTCCAAAAGTACTACTATTTCATTCCTTAAAATCCTTTTGAAATTATTTTCATAAAGTTTGGGATTTAGATTCATAAATCCTTTTTAAACACATTTTATAAACTATATGTATATAAAATTTCCTGTATGTAAAATCATCTTTTTTTTTATTTTTTTAGCAAAGCTAGCCGGCTTTATAGTGGGCCGTGCCACTATGTATAAAGAGAAAAAACAGGTGTTCTGCACATGCACAGAGCAACTATGACTGTTTTTATAGTGGGCAGACCACTTGATACAGAAAAAACAAAAAGAACTGGAGCTAGACAGTGAGTCTAGACTACACGGAAGGACCAGAACCCCCCTTGTCGTTACTGATATCCGCATCAGTACCAGGCCCTATGACATGCTGAAAAGGACGAAGCCAAGAATGGATCAAAAGATCTCGAGAGTGCAGAGTAAAGATAAATCCTGTCCCAAGTAGGGTCTAAGAGTTGCCACCAATTGCAAGCACCATCAATACCAGAGGATGAAAGAGAAAGACTGTCGCCCTCAACATGATAAATAAGCCTCCTAGACTCATCCGCGCCACCAAGAAACATGTGATAACTATGTGATACCGGGTCATACCTCATCTCCGAGGCCGGGTGAACCCACGAACCCTCATCCGATTCCCAGTAAATGTCCTCATCAACAGAATCACTATCTACAGCTTCAGAAACTAAGTCCACAGTGGTAGAAACAGGAATATCAATATCAGCAGTAGGAGTAATCTTGGGGACCCATTTCAATTCCGACCGAAGGAGGGGGATTTTGGGAGCAGGAGGAAGAGATGCAGACGCAGAGCATTTATCCTCAGTATGTCCAAATGACTGACAAAAAGTGCATATTTCCGGTTTCCAAGTGTAATTGACTCCAATCTCCATCTCATGACCATCTTTAATTCTAACTTTCAGAGACGACGGTAGCGGATTCAGAGGGGTAACTTCAATCAATGCTCTAGCGTAAAGTAAATTCTTGCGAGCGACAGTATTAGCATCAAAACATTTGAAATCACCAATAAGGCTCGCAAGCCAATTCAGACCAAGAAGGGGTTGGAGGACAGACGGGATATTAGTGAATGTGGCCCAAACTGGAATAGAGAGAACCTGTTCACGAGCTTTGTCAATACTAATACTCCAAGGAGTCACTATAAATGGTTTACCTTCAATAATTAGAGGGCTCATCTCAAGAGCAATAAGCTTGTCTTCATTGTTCCCAAATTTAAAATAGAAAAAGGAATTAATAACTTGAACATGAAGTGAGCCTCTCAATTTCCATGCACGCCGACAACTCTCACGAACAATGGAAAAGGAAGCGGCGGAATCAAGAAAGAAACCTACAAGATGATCAGACCACTGATTTTCAGCTTCAAGTACAACTTCTGGAGGGAGAACACTAATCCCATCAATTACTTGGGTGCAAAATTTCTGAGGTGAGAAAGCACCAGCGTTACGAGGCAGTTTATTAAACAAAGATGACCAGGCAGGCCTAACAGCAGTATCTACGCCAACACTAACAATTGGAGAGCTAACAGTATTAGATGTAGGGTTTTTAGCATTTGGAAATTCTCTGGAAGCAACTGAGGGAATAGGAGGGATGCCAGTATTTGATTGCAATGTAAAAACACCAGGTTTGGTAGGGGACGAATAATTCCGATGGGATGCAGCAATACCATTCAACTCAGGGGGGTTTAGGTTCATAGCAGTGAGCGTTTCTTTTTCCTTAACAGGTCCACCACTAGCAACAGATTGCTCGCATTCATTGCCACTACAGACAATCAAAACATTTGGAACTGGAACTACTCGCAATTCATTATTTGGCATTTCTGCAGTAACAGATGGATCAACCTCACTTGTTGGCATAGCTGCAGAGACAATAGGAATCGAAACATCACAGTGCTCCTCGTTTGCCAAATTACAACTCACAATGGGGGACAGTAGATCGTCACAGAGCCTATCACCTTCAATTCGTGAACGAACTACTCTTTCCCCACACCAATTACCATCATCAGCAACCAAATGAGTTATAGGTGAGGACGGAGAAACAGTGGCAATACCTGACAGAGGAAAGGCATGAGTCGAAGAAGAATCTAGATTGAGAGCAAGATTCAAATTGCAGTTTGTCGCTGGAGGGCTAGTCGAGTTCGACTCCAAGTAGCGATCTGGAGAAGGAGGCACAGAAAAAGTTCGGCCAGATCTGGTTTGAGATGACGTAAGCCTTGGTTTATCCTTGCGATTCTTGGCCATGGAGAAGGCGGGGGGAAGTTAGGAAGAGAGGGAAGAGGGAAGAGACGGAAAGGAAATGGGATGGCAGAAGAATCGCCTAGTATTAGCGGCCTCCATTAATTCGCCTAGTATTCGCCACTGTTTCTAAAATCATCTTATATTGTAGTAACTCTTCTTTATTATAATAGAATTTTCTCAAATATTTATTCTCTAAATGTCTTATCCTACCATTTAGATTATATTAAATGACTTTTATTAAAGTATAATCTTTAACTCACCATTAATAAAAGGTCAATTTTAACTTAAAATTTTCTCCAAACACCTTATGGTAAAATTGTGAAACTTAATTCACAAGGGTTCATTTTAAATCAAAGCGATAAATGCTCCTAAATAAGCCGAGCACAATTTAACAACTAATAAACAACAGTCAACGCTCCTAATTTAATTAAGCATGACTGAACAAACAATAGTGATAATAAATAAATATTATCACATTCAAACAAACACACTCTATAACTATATAAAGTTTTGAAAATAATTCCTTTATATATATAAAATATAATCCTAGGCAAAATATTTCATTTGCTAAATTTTCAAATATCAATATCATGTCCGTCGACCTTGTTCTAGTGTTTAGAAACCCCTATCAACATCGTGGAATCACACGTCTCGACTAGAATTCATAAATAACTCAGTAGACCAATTAACACAATACATTTTTATAAAAATAACAAATACGCTCTCCTATATATAATACTCGCAAAATCGCTCTAGGGTATCACTAACCCTATCTCTAATGAGCCATACCTTACCAAAGCCAAGGTTCTCTCTTAACCTTCAGATCTGATACCAAGCTATAACGATCTTCTTTTTGACCATCGAAAGTCGACACCGAATACTTCCACTTTGTTCAAATGTCGAACATCCAATCGATGAAAGGGTAGATTATTAGGGTAAATAAAAAGAAAACAACAGAGAACAGAGAAAATCATAATCTCACAGTGCAATCGACAACATATAATATAATAAGGATAGTAAAATCTGTCACTCCAAAAATACAGTGTATATTGGAGTTAAAAACAAACCTTATCAGTTGGACAGTTATAAAATCCTAACCTTGCAATTGCTGATACGAATACTATATAATACATCGGAAAATAAAACACTATGATAGGTGAACCTCCAGCTCCTCTCCAAGATCTCCATAACACCGAAGCCAACTAGGAAAAATACTCGATCTGACCTGAGCATTATAATAAATAACACCCGGATCAGTCTAGAAATACCAATGTGAGAAAACTAAAGTAATGGGGAACATATAAAAGTTCTATGAGACCACGCTGCTATCACGGAATGGGTCTTTACCTCACAAGAATAACATACATACAGGAAAGAATAGAGATAAAAAATAGGAAACAAATCCAAATAAGAATGGGCATAATTAGTATTAAAAACCAGACTTGAAAGAATGAAAATAATCCGAGAAAAATTCAAACTGGACAAGATGGATAAAATAAGATAACAACCCAAACTTGATAGAATAGATAAAACCAATATTTAAACACCACAAAGAGTGGTTGACTCTTTCCATTGCAATTAAAGAAAAACAGATTCAAAGGTTCGAATCAAATAAGGAAATCATTTCCGGCAAAGGATAACAAAGCTCAAAGAGCAGCAAATCATTTTTAAGGTGATGGTACACCATGAAGAAAGCTGAATCCGATAATTAATAACTCAACTATCAAGGATAATTAAAATGATCGTATATGGATATTAAATATCATATATTTAACACTACTTATCGATTCCAAACAATTGTTATCTCTCGGTTGAAAATAAAGCCAGGCAAATTGAGATAGTGTTACCTCTAGGCATCGCCTTAACGATAATTTTAACCTTCGAGATAGAAACGAGTCCAAGCCTCAACGTTTAGCATAAAAGTACGACTAGATCCTTAACATATAAGCGACATCGCTTACGGAATTACTTTTCCATAACTGAATAGAACTTTACTTTTAAAAACTGAACTTGTGCTTGATTTCCATATTTCAATAATGGCAAAAACACTTTTGAAATACTCTTTAAAAATATTCTTTTAAAAGATAAATTTATAATACTAAGTTTATTAAAACAAGGGTCAAAAACAAATTTCGTTAAAACATTGTTTACTATAAACCCAAACATTTAAAATTAGCTTTATTTATAAATAATTTCTTTCAAAGGATTTTCTCATTTATAAACCATTATTTATAAATTTAAAACAAAATTAATTATCCCAAAAGATAATTAATCACATTTATAACCTCTTTTAAATAAGCAAATCAATTATTTTAATAAAATAGTTAATTATTTCCAAACACTTTTATATAATCAATAAATTAACTTTAAAACCTTTATTGAATCAACTTATTAACTTTAAAACACTTTCATTATATTAGTTAATTTACGTTAATCACTTTATTACATCATTTAATTAACTTTAAATATCATTAATTAAAAAGATTTATTAAATTCAAATAATCATTAATTAAAATGAATAATTAATCTCAAACATTATTAATTAAAATGATTTATAAATTTTAAATACCATTAATTAAAACAATTAGTTAAGTTCAAATAATTATAAATTAATTGGATTAATTAAATTCAAATCACATTAGTTAAAACAATTAATTAAAACATAATTTGTCAAAATGATTAATTAACTATAAACCATCATTAGTTAAGATGATTAACTAAATTTCAAAATCATTAGTTAAAACAATTAATTAAATTTGAAACAATCATTAATTAAAATCATTAATTAAAAATCATTAATTAAATGACTTAATTAATATTGAAATCTCAATAATCAAATATACTAATAAATTTCAAACATCATTAATTAAAATGATTAATTACATTCAAATATCATAAATTAAGATGATTAATTAAAATCAAATATCATTAATTACAATGATTAATTACTTTTAATATCATAAATTAAATGGTTATTAATTTTCAAATATCATTAATTAAAATAATTAATTAAATTCAAATATCATTTCTTAAAATGATTAACTAAATCCAAATCTCATTAATAAAAAAGATTGATTAATTTTAAACATCATTAGTTAAAATGATTAATTAATTTAAATAATCATCAATCAAAATGATCAATAAATTTCAAACATATATTATGTGAAAATACAAGCTCAAGTTCAAAATACACACGATAGGGTTTTGGGGATGAAAATCAATAAATGACGGTATAGCAAAAATCTCTATAAAGATATTTAAACCATTTAAATGGAATATCAAGATTTATTTCTATTAAATATCAATATAGCAGCATAAGAATTTAAATAAATAATTATTGGCGAGAAACCCCTCAAGGTCTCACTACAATTTCTCCCTGCAAAACAATGGTTAAGGACATTATATATAATCATATGAGTTCATAACAATCAAGTTAATATGTCATCCATTTTCCAAACGAAAATTCAACCAAACAATTAATCAAACAATTTAACCAATAATTAAGCAATCATTAATAGTTTATAGCATCATAGATATGATATAGTAAATTTGGATGTGAGTTAAACTCACATTGATTCCAATTTTCACCGAAGCGTTTCGGTTTGGGCTAAAATCGAACGGGCATTCGATTTTAGCCAAATATTCAACTAGCTCTAAATCCAACAAAACCAACTCCATTGCATAGCCATCGTCACTAGGAGTCCAACACAAAAGATGGCATTCGAATCTAACCTCATATGTGTGAGATACACATTTTATAAGTTATCGATTAAATTAAATTAATTAATAACTAATTAAAAAATGATTACTTAACTTAATCACCCAATAATCATTCCCTCATCCTCTATCTTCCCTCTCGTGCACAGGAGATATTCAACCCACCATGGCTATGTACACATATGCAATAATACGGAGTTACGGACCTCCATTTGACGAATCGTTTCCACCGTTGAACTTTTCTACGCGCGAGCTTCCCAACCATCCCAATGAACTCAAGCCTGCACCTCCCCTCCAATATCCAACCACGCGGTTCCACCCACTACCCTAGAACAACATGATCACCAAACGACCATCGCGCCACATCCAATTTCGGCCAATGCTGCTCTCCGACCCCGCGAACTCAATGCCACACTCGAAACGAGCTTAAATCGCATAAATCAAACACGAAGTCCAACCCTAGCTCATAGTTGCTCACATCGAACCCTTATCCACATTTTCGCACTCAACAAGCTTACCCCATAATCGAAGCCCATCAAAATACAAACATAACGGATCGAGTTTCAAGATTTTTAATTTACTAAGCTATTTGATTTTGATTTTTAAAGATGCAGCCTTTTTTATTTTAGTTTACTGGAACCAGATTTATAGGGGATGGAGGGAAAAATTAAAGTAATGGGATAAGGGAGGGTATGGGATAGAAAACATAGGGTATGGCCTATAAACTAGGGCATATATTTATATTATTCTAAAATATTCAACATAACATACCAAAAAATCTCGAACTCCAATCGAGGCGTGCCGATAGGCGTTCTATACTAAATACCCCTATTCCGAACTCAGTGGAACTAGTTTCGAAACCTAATTCCAAAGTATATGGAAGTTAGCTTTTCAAATCAAATTATATTTAAAATTAATTGCTAAGCGTTTCGAGCTCGTATGACCACATAGTACATCTGATCGTTACAAAACTCAACAACGTACAATAATTTATTATTCCGGATCTAATGGCATTAGTTTCGTCAAAATTCGAGACAGTGCCTCGGAATTTTAATTTCATATTTTTGAATATCGTTTTATATTTTCGATCAAATTATCGATATTTACCCGATCTATTTATATTTTGTAAATAAATCTACAAATTGAATTCATCAATCTTATTTATTTATTAAAAGGAGTTAAATAATATTATTAAATCCATTTAATTAATATTTAATTTACAATTCAAATATTTAAATGATTAACCATATTTGAATTCAAATTATTAAATTTCAGAAATCCTGTAATTTAAATATTTAAAATTAAATGATAAAAATTATGGGTTGTTACACACGACGATGAGGACGTGATACTAAATTAACGATGGATCCTGACGAGGTGTTGGGTTATAGAAACTAGGCGGGAAGTTTCTTGGTCCAAAGAGGGATTGTGGTACATACACATACACATATATAAACGTATGTAGTTTTTGTCTACGTCAAGTGGATGGGGCATATCGTATGCGTATGCGTATGCATACGTGGAGTCAAGATGACTAAGTAAAACCATAGACATAGCATGTATGGAAGGCAATCGGCACAGGCTAGTATTATGTATAAAGTGTGTAATTTACCCGTCACTAAAACGTTGTTCTGACAAACTCCTCATTATAATCCACATGATAGCTTTAGAGGGGCAGGTACTGGTAAAAAGCAAGAACGGTAGAAGGACATATTTCCTTATGCATGCTCAACACTGACAAGGACACTAAAGATTAAATGTGTCAACTTTAGTCAGTAATCATATATTTTATTATACTTTACTATTCCACTGTGAGTTCATATCGATAGTGCTTTAATATGCTTTTATTATTTAGAGGATACCAAACACTAATGATCCGTACATTGGTGGACATCGATTTTCGATTTAGTGAAAATTCAGGCCCACTAAGGTGTGGGTTGTTACATTTGATATCAGAGCATAAGCTAGTCGATCTTAAAAATTAGGATACGTTGAGCGAACGTATTTGTATTCTTACTATAATTATATATATTATATTCCAAATCTTATAAATTTTGACTTTAGTAGTAGTTACAACCATATGCCAAAAAGACGAATAATGTGACAATGGTTTGGAGCAATAGCTGAAGTTGAAAATATACACCTACCATGATTACCCCATGGGAAATAGGTCTTAGTGAAAGGCGTTGACTTAAGAAGAACATGAATGCGACATGTAGAAAGATCTTTGAAGCTAGAAAGTACTTGACTCCCTTGTAGAGCACAGATTACTCTTTGTTTGTAGATCCCTGCAGGATTGCTGATTGATGATGTACATTTAGTCCGGATAAATGGGAATAGAAGAATCTACATGTTACAGATATCTGAAAGCAAGAATTGAGCTAGTTCCCGAAGGACGATGTGTAGTAATTACTCCAAGATAATAGCCGGATTTTTAATATATTTTGAAAGAAGATAAGTCAGAAAGTTAATGGAAAAAAAGAAAAGTCCAAAAGTAGGGGCATGTAAAACCCACTCTGAGTTCGAACTTATATGAAAGAATTAAATATAGAAAGGTTTGAAAAAATATATATATAAATAAAATATTTAAAATGATTTTCAAAGGATTTAACTAGAAGAAGATAAACCATGTTTTTGAAAAGTAAGTAAGCATAAAATTTTAGGCAAAATAAAATATCCTTATTATTTTACTCTAATAAAAAGTTCTAGTAGAAAAATTATTTAGACCGAAAATTTTAGTTAAAATGGTTTTTTAATAAAGGAAATATTCTTTTGAAAAAAATATAGAGAATATGAAAAGCTTGTCGATTTTTCTAATATGAAAATTTTTAAGTTATGAAGTTCTTTTTAAGAATGGACAATAGGAAGTGGTACAAGTTTAAAGTGGGGTAAATAGAATGGGGAAAGAAGATTAGAACCCGAAAATAAAGCAGTATGCGAATGCACCGCGATAGTTCAATAAAGAAAACAATCAATCTAGGGAAAAGTTATATAAAGAGAAGCAATTTAAATAAGAGCAGTTTAGTAAAAGAAGCTAAATAGTAGTAACATTATGAAGTATAAATAGAAATAATTTTAGAAATTTATATCAAAAAATGTTAGTAACTATAAACATAATAGGAGATTAAAATAAAGAAATATGGATAGTTTCCACAAATATGTCCAGTAATTGTATATACCTTTTTAGAAATCCCCCTTATATGCAATTAGAAACTACGCTATGGTCGCAAGTGGAAGTAGGATGAGTATTAAGAAAATAATAGGATAGAAGTTGAGTTATAGATGATGTTTTGTAAACTCTGTAAAGTGCATTTTTAAATAAAATGGTTTGGTATAAAGATTAAGTTTTTCGAATACAAAACATAGTAAACAATTTGAGTTAAAAATCCAACTTTTAAGAAGTAAAATCTTCGCGTTTAAAAGATTTTAAACAAAAACTTGATTTGAATGACCAATCATGTAATAAAATTTGACCCTTATTTGAAAAGAAAGAAAGGATCTTTTAAAAATTTAATTGCTAACATTTCCTTTTAAACTTAATAAATAAAGTTAATTGATAAATTCTTAATAATAGTTTTTAAGGTTAAGACTCGTACAATTAAAATGGGTTAAAATAAGGAGATTTTCAACGTTCCTTTTTAAAACCAAACTATTGAAGGATTTAAACAAAAAGTTTCCAAGTTTATATTTTTTAAAATATTGGAATTAACACTTTATAATTGTGAAGTTTTAATTTTAGAAAATGGGACAAAGACTAAACCAAAATTTTAATATGGAGTAGACAGGGGTTGTGACGACCACCGCCACCCAGCATAACCTTTATAGTGTGATGTAGTGGTGCACGACCAATGAGGGACGACTGTTAAGGTTTTGGTAAAGTAAATCAAGCACAGAAACTATCATAAATCTCATAGTGCACCAAATAAAATATAATAATAAACATCTCAGATATAAAGCAGGTGAGACAGTAATAACTGAATGATTCACCAAAATCAGAGTAAATAGATCCATACAGTATACAACATAAGTGATAGAGTTATACATCAAATAATAGCTCATAAACAACTATCTCTAAATAATAAAAGCACTAGCAATTTTCATAGTGTTGTGCAGCGAAATAGCAAATAAGTAAATATAATATTACGAGAGTGTGATCTCCTCTCGTCCCCTGTCCAGCTCCACATGCTCACAAGACTTGATATCTCTAGTCTACTCATTTAAGAGTACCTGGAATAATAGGAAGAAAAACATAAAATCCCGAGTTAGGCAGTAGTCCGATGTAAGCTGTAGAAAATCTATAAATACTAATATACCACTATAATTTGACAAACGATATGATGAATCATACCTGACCTATTCTTGCATCCACAGAGTTAGCACATATACAAGATATACGCTACTCTACATCATATTTATCATGGGTGTACTATAGGTTAGAGTACTAAGGGGTGTCTAGATATCTACATCAATAATATCGGCCTCATCCGACATCCCTAGGGTGATAATCAATCATGTAAACATAACATCCATCATCAATCCTCGCATCCACTCGCTTAGTGTGTTGGTTACGTGATAACTTGAACGACCCATCACGATCAAAGATTACTCAATGTCAGAGTTCCTCGGTACTTGAATCCATGCCACTTAGTAGGCCAGAAACTAGATCGCCCATCATGGCTATTCTGGGGTAAAGATCGCCTGTAATGGAGATCAGAGATCGGGACCCATCATGGCCAAAATGGCTATCCCATATTACCCTAGCTTTACGATTACTCTTTGAACCCTCAAGTTTCAACGATCCATTACACATCAATGTGAATCCCAAATCTAAGGGAAGTAACCATAAGAACAAAGGAGATCCATGAGAACACTAATTTTAAAAATCTTTTCCAAACCATTTGAAATTTACATATGTTATTAAAAAGGGTTTTGAACATGTTTTAGGGCTTGAAAATCATTTAACATGATCAAACATCATATAGTGGCTAATTAATGAGTAGAGGCTTAAAATCACTCACCTAAATCCTAAGCAATCCTAGAAGGCATGAAATCCAAGAATGAACAATAGCTCTAAGATGATCTTCGGCAGCAAATCTCCAATCCAAGATGCTAATCTCGCTAATATTTCTCTAATGACACGTTTTGGCTAATTAAGGTAGGGGTTAGAGTAACTTTTTGGCTAAAAGATAGTTAATGGGGGTTTCTCTCTATTTTTGGGAAGTGTGAAATGATATAGAGAAGTATCATTAGCCCTAACCTCATGCTAATCCCGAAATGGGCTTTGGGCCTGACGATTAGCTCACAATTACCCAATAAGCTGTCCAAAATCAAGTGAAACTTCAAACAGCCATAACTCCATAATGGTAAGTCTATTTTCCTATTATGATCACTCTACCGAAAGAAAAACTATCATCCCAATCTAATGGAAGTGGTTTAAGACTCTAATTTAGCTCCTCTCGAAAGGTATAGGCTGTACAATATTTCCAGGGTTAAAATCGTCCAGTAAAAATTCCAAAGATAGAAAATGTCTCCAGTAGTTTTTCCCAAAATCATAGAATTGTACGACCTCGTATAAAAATAATATTAATATTCTGCAATCCTTCGATATGTAGAATACGGGTCGTTACAAGCGAGACATGTATAGTGCGTTGTAATAGTGCATGACTAATGTATGACGACCGTCAAGGTTATGGTAAAGTCAATCAAACACAGATGTTGTCATATATCTCACAGGGCATTGAATAAAATATAATAGTAAAAATTTCTGATATAAAGTAGGCGAGATAGTAATAACTGAATGAATCATAGAAATCAGAGTAAATAGATCCATATAATATACAACATATGTGATAAAGTTATACATCAATAATAACTCATGAACAAGTGTCTCTAAATAATAAAACCACTAGCAAGCTCCATAGTGTTGTGCAGTGGAATAACAAATAAGTAAATATAGTAATACGAGAGTGTGATCTTTTGTTGTTCCTTTGTCCAGCTCCACATGCTCATCAGACTTGGTATCCCTAATCTACTTATTTAAGAGTACCCGAAATAATAGGAAGCAAAGAATAAAATCCCGAGTTAGGAAACAGTCCGGTGTGAGCAATAGAAAATCCCTAAATACTACTATACCACCTTAATAGGACAGATGGTATGAAGGATGTAACGACCCGCAATTTTGGACCATTCAAATCGACAATAAATCCACACACGTCGGACTTGAATAATTCAAAACAATAGATTGTTAATTTAAATTTGGCAAAACTCAGAATATACAGTAAATAAATCAATCACAGAATCACAGACACAGAGTAATAAAATAATACGCAGCGGAATAGATAAAATAGTAGTTCATGAAGCTACTATATAAACATCAGAGTTAGAAATAAAATACAATAGAATATCTCAAATACAGTGAAGTCTCCAATCCAAACAGATGACTTCTGTGAACGAATCAACTGGAGAGCTGGAAGCTGAATCAATAGTTGGATCTCCAAACGAAGCTCCAAACTCCAAAGGTGAGTCTCAAATGCTGTATCACTCAGTCTGACCCGAGCGTAAAGCAAAAATACAAAATACTCGAGTCAGGATTAACATTCTTATACTAATAAATCCAACTCAAGTGAAATATCAACTGAAATACAAGTAACTTAAAGGATGTTTGGGATAACCATCCTCTAAGGATCTTCAGAACTATCTACAAGGTGGAAATATACATTATAACACCGTGGTCATTTCAATTTAATTTATACTTCAAACCCAAATATCATTTCATTTCAAATATATCTATTTTTCCAAAATAGTATATATATGTTAAATAATTTAAAAAGTAAAGTGTTTATAATTTCCTCAAGTTTCACAGATCGGTTCAAATTAACTCAAATTCCAAATTCAAATTTATTCAAAGCTCAATTTTCCCATTTTATTTCAATTCAGTTTCTAAATATCAAATTCAATTCAAATTGATTTCAAATACAGATCTGAATCACAAAATAAACCATTTAAATTCCAATATATTTCAAAGCTTTAATATTCAACCATTTCAAAGTTAAATTTTTACAGTTTCATATAGCTCTTGATTTAACTTCATTTATTTAATCAGGGAATATTCACTTAATAAATCCAATATCATTTAACTAGCCTTAATTTACATTTTACTAAATATTTCCTTAAACTTTATTAAACAAGAAATATTCATTAGATTACTTATAAATCAAACTCAAGTTATAAATCATATCTTACATATCAATTTCAATAAGTTTCAATTTTTTTTTTATTAAATAAAATTCTTTATTGAATACAATTTCAACTAAATTCAAATTATCTTTCTAACCTTAACTTATTCAAATTTTTACCAAAATCTATTTTGAAATATATTTTAAATACTCAACATATTATATGTATTTAAATCAATCATTCCCATTTATATAATAATTTAAGGTTCAACATTTATTAAAACTATATATTTCTTTTCAAAACCATAGAATTCATTTTCAAAATATTTATATATATGGACCAACGGTGTTTGTATATATATTTATCATATGGTTAAGTGATACGGATATTTATCATTTCAATCCGAAATTTAAATATATACGGGTAGATATCATTTCGACCCGTAATCCCAATTTCAATACAAATGAAAATCGCTTGGGTTTATCATTTCAACCCATAACGATTTTCTCCTATTCTACAGTCTGTTCGGGTATGTATCATTTCAACCCATAGTGAATTCTATACTAACAGGGAACTTGCAGAGTGATAACAGATATGAAAATAATATAACAGGCATATATATCAGCAATAATGATTTAATATAAGTCACAGGATATGGTGTCTTATCCCACAGGTGAACAGTTACAGATAATAGCATATATAACAATTTAAATAACTACAGCAACATATTTCAATTGTCGTTTCAATTGAAATCAAATTTAATAAATATAAGAACGTTAGATCGTGAGTGATTACTCGCCTTTCGAGGCTAGATAGATTTGATAAAGAAATAAGCTACGAATCCAGGTACGAATCTCAAAGCAAGGCAAGATTGAACGTGAATTGGACGTACAGGGCTGATAATCAAGAATTGATAAACCGAATCAGAATCAGTTTGATATATACATAAATATTTGTTATTTTATTAAAATTATTATTTAGTCAAAAAAAAAATTTAAAATAAAATATATATAGTTAAAAAAAAATATACTAAAAAAAAATTAATTTAGTATTTAAAAAAATCAATTTAGTTCAAAAAATCAATTTAGTTTTAACCGAGCCCATGTATACTCTCCTTATAAAACCATACTCAAAACCCATCTACAATTGCAGACACCACGTAATATATGCAGACAAAAGTATGTATAAACAAATATGCAGACTTAACCTTATATTTACTAATATATATAAATATGTGACTAATGTATATATACCGTACCACATAAAAAAAAATTAATACAGCTTGCATAAAACACTTAAACACCTAAATATAACACATATACCTCCTATACTTACATACACATATACGGTTAACATAAAAGTATAAGTTTATATAAAATAATATAACTTTAAAAAAAACAGAGACTAGTATAAAACACCCCTATAACAGACTTAATATAAACTACCAATATATATAAACCAACTTTATAAATCAAATATTATAAACAAATATACTTAAAGTTCTCAGCAACTCGCTGATATAAACAATATATAACGACTTATATAACTTACACGTACAAGCTAACCTATCATAAGAAATAATCTAACACAAATGATATACTGACAGTAGTATATATGACATACAGCAGTATACTTGTATAAGTAACTATTATATATCTGACCCTTCTTTTTATATAAACTAACATATACTAACACACAATCAACCCAAGTACCTATCTTATTTAATGTCGGTGACTCAGTATCCATAAACAAATTGATATAACTCCATTTATAACCATAGATAATCCACTTATATATATCCTAACACACTCACAGGTTATAAAATATATATATATATAACGTTCATATATAATATAGTATGCCTGTAGTACTGCAAAAGGAGTAGGCTCGGTTGTGTTTCCAATATACAAGTGCGAAAATTTCTTTAACAAAACATATATATATATATATATATATTAAATTTAGTATGCTTATGTAAACTACAGTATGCATATCTTGATTCGAAAAAAAAACTCTACAAACTAACTTGTAAAATATATGAAAATTTATAAACCTTATTTACCTATTTATATAACAGGGGGAAGAATATCACGCTCTGCTCTTGACGATTGGGATGAGGCCGGAGCTGTGATAGAGGAGATGAACGGTAAGCAGGTGCTCGGTTGGCAAAATGTTGAGGAAGGATGGGTTTCTCGATTTTTGGGCTGGGAGGAATAAAGGAGGAGAGAACTTAAACCTGAAGGGACGGTGGCTCAAGGTTAATGGGTGGATCGCTGTAGTTGAGGCAGATCTCGGCCGGCTGTAGATCTGGAGGAAAATGAAAGCCTGCGTGATGACAGGGGATAACGGATCTGGTGAGGCTTGAGTTCGATGGGCAGATGCGGGCTTGGGTATTGGTTGTAGGCTGGAGGTGAAGGGGACTTGGATTTGATCGGTTTCTGGTGGCAGAGGCCAGAGAACGGAGGAGATGGCGGTTGTTGTGTTGTGGCGATTTACAGTGGAAGTGGAAAATGAAAAGAGGAAGGAGAAGTGAGTGCACTTGTTTGTATCAGAAAGAAAATAAGGAGAAAGAACGAATGCAAAAGAAATAAAAAACAAATGAAAGAGAAATGAAAATATACGTGCACCTAGAAGACGTTTGTCTTTTCAGATTTTTGACTTTTGAGTGTCAAAACTGTCGAATATAAAAGGACACAGGTTATATATGTGATTAACACAATAAGCTGAACCGGATGGAGGACACAGAATTGCAAATGGATCCAATTTGGCGAAACGACACATTTTGCATTCTGTTGATTTCATCGTGCATCGGACTCCGAAATACACCGATGAATACATCATAGTGATCAGGGCGATGAGACGGACAAGAGGAAACAGAAATATCTGTGTCAGGACCTTCCTATCAAAAGTCCATACGGACCCTGATATACGTTGCTATTCAGTACGGAAAAATCCAAACGGAGGTAGAAACATTCGAATTTCGCGAAACGAATTTCACATTCAGATTCAGAGTGATCTGATTAAATTTTCTCATGTTGACATATTTTGGTTTCGGAAAACTTTTAAATTCACTGTTATTAACCGGTTTGATTTGAAATGAAATTTCACATGAAAATAAACTTCAATATTATCAGATGAAAATTTACCAGTTGCTATATTAAAATAGACGTATTCCAAATAGTAAATTTTTATTTTCAAATTTTATTGTTTAAAATTTCACAAATTTCCAGTTAAATATACTTTTAAAACCATTAAATTTTTGCGGGTCGTTACACTCTCCCCCACTCAAAACTTTTCATCCCCGAAAAGGAAGGAGGTAGGTGAATAGAACAACCAGAAATAAAAGTAGATTGAAAGTCAAGATTAAACAATTAATTTGAACTATATAAATTTTACTTAAATTTGAAAACTTCATTTGCAATTCAATTGTCTTATATACTTTAAAACTTTTTTCAAGATCCATTTGCAAAATTTCTTGCTTCCTTACAATTACCATTTATATGCTTAAATAACAACTTTATAAATATATGAAAACTATTTGAAAACAGTTATTTACATTATTACTTATATTTACAAAGAAGCTATTTGAAAACATTAAATCCATAATTCATAATTTATTAATTTTTTTATCTCAAGATACTTTTCAAATATTATTAATAATCAATAATCATTTACTTTAAATATGTATTATTAAATAAATAACTTCAAAAGTATTCATAATTTACTATTAAACCATGTAGTATATAAATAAACAATATTTAAGAAGGATATAGTCAACAAGAAAAAAGAAGGAGGACTTGGAAAAACAGAATATAGGTGAATAAATAAAGCTGAGCAGATAAGGTAGATTCAAAAGAATAGTATCGGGCACGAATAATTAATTTAGTACCATAAGAATTTCAATTTCAAATATTAATACAAAATTTTTTTGTTGGAAATACTCTTATAATAAAATATTTTTTTATAACGAAACAAATTTTATTTCGAAAATACTTTTATAACTCGATGTCTTAACAAGTTTATCCTTGTTCTTGTAGACTCTGGTAGTGCGTTGATCAGGCGCAAAACTAGAATTCTCCAAGTACTTAGTAGACCTGTTTCAACACCCAGTGAAAATACTGGAAAAACTTTTAAAAACAGATATGGAAAGTACAATCCAAT
Source organism: Allium fistulosum (assembly GCA_030737815.1). Lineage (NCBI taxonomy): Eukaryota > Viridiplantae > Streptophyta > Magnoliopsida > Asparagales > Amaryllidaceae > Allium > Allium fistulosum. The sequence goes on along the minus strand of CM060902.1, from coordinate 1,452,832,904 downwards.
CAAAAACACAAACAAAACCTTTGTCTAACCATGGTTCGCAGATACACAATGGTTACGCCTGGGTCCCCCAGGAAACAATCCATATCCGTAAGCTTTCTCAGCCCTGCGAGTTACGCCATGATGACTAGTAGAATGCAGGATACACAATGGTTACGCCTGGATCCCCCAGGAAACAATCCGTACCCCCAGGCAAGACTCAGCCAAGCATTTGCGCTACTATTCGCGACCTACACAGATTGCAGGATACACAATGGTTACGCCTGGATCCCCCAGGAAACAATCCGTACCCCCAGGCAAGACTCAGCCAGGCAGTTGCGCTATGCAGTCACGAGAGAAAAAAAATAAGACCATGGGTAACGCCATGGAATTCGAAGGACACTCGAGTATCATATCCGGAAAACCAAAATCAGAGAGAATAATATCGATAGAATGAATCCAAGATGTGGCCACAAATCGGATATCAAGCAGAAGGCACTTTCCATATCTTTACTTCGAAAATATGTGTCATATAGTACCTTTTCAAATCACTTTCAAATATCGTACTTATATAAAATCCATTATATATAAGATTTAATTTTCAAATCAAATACTTTCCAAAATCAATAGTATATCAAATCATACTTATATAGACTTCAATTATATAAGATTTCACTTTCAAATTGAGTACCTTTTCAAATCTATAGTTTTCGAATCAATTTCATACTCATACAAATCAATTTTATATAAGTTCGACAACTCCCAAATCAAGTATTTAGTAACAGAAGGTTCTCAAATTTCAATTTGTTTCAATATCAGTTCACTTTCAAAATCTTATACAATTTCACCAAATTATTTCTTCTCAAATTAAATATCTTTAGTTCCAAAGTTTCCAAAATAATAGATTTAGAAAATAAATCCAAATTTCCAAATCAATATAATTTTAAGTCAACCAATTCATTTCCAAAATCAAATGTTTTCAAAATCATCTTATACTTACGTAAGGTCCATCTTATAAGGATCAAATTTTTCAAAATAAATTTTGCTGTATGAAGAGCCATATGGGATTGAATATCTTTGCTTTTATGGGTTATATATCTTTGTAATTTAAATTGGAAATTTTTCTTTTAGTAAATAAAGATATTCTAACCCGACAGCTTTCAATTTCAGCGTCAAAATATATCAAAGATATTAGAATATAAGATGTACATACGTCATCATTTCGCAGAATCACCTTTGATCGCTCGCTCGATCACACAAGTTCGCTTTCGAACTAGTATTGTCCATTCGACTTCCCTAATGCGGATTTCGATATGGTTTCTCGACTAGAAGCCATCAGTCTCCTTGCATAGCCATATACTATGATAGAGAATTCTAGAATCGAGCCTAAAATCCATATCAAATATTCGCCATCAAGAATCCAATGAAAAATCCTAACACGAAATGGTGTAATTCACCTCGAACTTGTGTACTCAAACTTGGATCAATTTAATTATGCGAATAAAACAGTATACGTACAACTTATATATTTATTCCAACTTGTTAAATATATAGTTTCATAAAGATGTTACTAAGTTAAAACATTTAACTAATCTTTATTCAAAATATTTTGAAGACCAAATTCTTTTCAAAACATTTCAAATCTAAATTCCATATTAGAAAAATTCAAAATAGCCTTATTCATATACTTAACAAAACAGTTTCAACTTATTTAAATCATATTACTTCATACTTAAACATTCGAAACAAATTTATATACTTTATCAAATAAATCATACTTTTCAAAATTTCTTAGCTTTGAAAAGTTAACCTTGATTTGGAAGTGCTCGAACCTTCAAAAATAGTTGAAGAAATCATTTTCAAATTCCAGAGTTGGAAATCAATAACAAATCAGTAAATCAATTTTAATAGATAGGGTTATATCAAATCCGAAACTCGAGGACTGAACACCGGCTTACTTCAAATCATTTCAAGTATATATATACATATATCTTTCGAATATCAAATCATACTTTGGAATTTGAAATCAAATCGGTTTCGCAAAAAAAAAATCACTCGCGTAGCAATGCTACTAAAGTGGCCTATCCCCCACTCTGAAACTCGAAAATCAATGTCGATGATGCGTGCACTCATCACCGAAATTATTTTCCAGCGACATAAGTGAGTTCTGGACTTCTATTTTCTCAAACTTTTTTTTGGAATTTCTTCGAAATCATTCGAAACTCATTAAAATCATTGGAACATTTCTTATTCGGAAAATACTTTTAAATCATGCTATTATTATATATTTCAAAAATCTTAAAACCAATTTCAAAATACCGAAGTTCAATTCTCGAATTTCAAATTTCAAATCCTTTGTTATAAATTATTTTTTTTATATAAATCAATTTCTTATATAACTTCAAAATTCAAATCCTTTCAAAAATTCAAATTCTTATCTTTTTAAAAGGTATATATAATCCTTATCAAAAACATTTTCACTTTTATATATAGAATATAATCATACTTATAAAATTTCGATATATAAAACAATTTCCAAAATACGAATAAACCCGATTTTTCAAAAGGATGATTCAAGAATGGATTTCAAAACAAAGATAAACATTCAAATTAGAGGGACTCTAATCAATTAGGATTCTGATTCGAAGATAAGTTCGAACGAAAATGAGATAATTAAATTTCAAAATAGAAGATGAATATACTTATATAAATCACGGGCGACCATAACCGGATCAACCATGACTTCAGGAACAAGATCGATGCGGAATTCCAAGAAAAACCAACATTCGATCGCAAGAGATAGCGACATCTAAACCAAAGATATAGAAATCTCCGGTGAATTAATGCCAATTGTGAAGGAGTTTCACCCCTTCATAAATCATTCAGTGGAGTCATTGGATACTCCAGAATCAAAAGAATATAAATAGAGAGAGACAAGAATGAATTTTGGAACCGCAAGAAACGTTCCAAAGTTCAAAGGAAATCGAGCCAAAGGAAGAGATTCAAACTCGAACGAAAGTGATTCTTTAAATAAATTTACTATATATGCTAAGTTTTGCCTAGAGCCAAAGCTCTGATACCAACTGTAACGACCTGCAATTTTGGACCATTCAAATCGACAATAAATCCACACATGTCGGACTTGAATAATTCAAAACAATAGATTGTTAATTTAAATTTGGCAAAACTCAGAATATACAGTAAATAAATCAATCACAGAATCACAGACACAGAGTAATAAAATAATACGCAGCGGAATAGATAAAATAGTAGTTCATGAAGCTACTATATAAACATCAGAGTTAGAAATAAAATACAACAGAATATCTCAAATACAGTGAAGTCTCCAATCCAAACAGATGACTTCTGTGAATGAATCAACTGGAGAGCTGGAAGCTGAATCAATAGTTGGATCTCCAAACGAAGCTCCAAACTCCAAAGGTGAGTCTCAAATGCTGTATCACTCAGTCTGACCCAAGCGTAAAGCAAAAATACAAAACACTCGAGTCAGGATTAACATTCTTATTGTGATAACCCGGGTTTTGGGATATTTGTAACTGATAAATTAACTAAATTTATTAATAGAAATACTGATTTATAAGTTAAATAAAATTTCTGGTAATGGAAATATATATATATGTATGAATAAGTATTGGGTTGATAATACTTATATATATATTAAAGATAATCTATGATTTGGAAATTTTGTATATAAGTTTAAATTACAAATTGGCATATGATTTTAATTCATTTAATAATAATAGTGATTTTAATCTCTTTTATAAATCATTTAAAATTGTTAAAATTATTATTTTCAAACCATATTAATAATGTATTATTTTCCATATAAATATAAAAAGGAATTAAAGTAAGAAAATGAAATTATCATTTTAAAATTGAATAAGTTGACTTTAATTTGGGTTTCAAAAAGTTTAATTTGATTGGGTTTTTATTTCTTTTTAAAATTATTTATACATATAAATACAAATTAGCTAATTCATTAGGCTTAATTATGTATTAATCTTTCATTAACATTTAAAATATATAACTAATTAAATCATGAGACAAGTGTTAACATATTAGATAATCAAATAACATGTGTTAAATTTTAAATCTCCTTATTAACAAGTGTTAAATGATTAAGTGAGAAGAAAGACAAGTGTCATTTTTTTTAAATCATAATCTAGCCTATATATCCATCTAATTCCTCTCTTCAATTCTTTTTCTATTCTTCAAATTCAAAAGCTAAGAAAGACTCAAATCCTATAACTCAAAAACAAATCTGTAATTTAATGTTCCTCAAACCAGAAATTAATCAAATTCAGTAACCTGTAAATCATTTTCGAAATATAAAAAAAAAAACCAAAACCTGAAAAACTTCCTCAAGTTCAAATACAAACACTTTCATATTTCTCAAGCCTGTACAAAGCTTCTTCTTCAACTTGAGTTCAAACTAAAGCATGCAAACCTGAGATTTGATCAAGCAAGAAATCTTCAGCATTTCAGTGACTCAAAGTTTTTAGATCAAAGGAGAAATTCATGATAGCATTTTTCCAGCAACTCAAATTATAACAGCAAGCAATCTCCAGTTTTCAAAGTAAAAGAACAACTGAGTTTCCAGTTTTAAAATCAAGAAAACAGGCTTCTCTGTTCAAAACAGGTGAGTAAACAAATTTAGTTTAAAAAGCTTTAATCTATTTATATCCATGTCGCATGCAGAAATTTTATGTTTGATTAGGCAATAATGGTTAGCATGTGGAAATTTATGGTCTTATGAGTATATGTATGTTGTTATCTCTGTGTGCATGTCTGAAATTCATGGATTATGCTCTGTTTTTTTTTCTCTATTGGATGCAAACAACATTCAAAAATATAGTGTTTTGTCTCTGATCAATTTTAGGTCGAAATGTTTGAACAAAAGTTGTTTAAAACAATTAGATATAAATTTTAAAATAAATATAGTAAGAATTAAAGGCTGTATCAACCTAGGTGCTCATATAATCAGTAAAACTTGATTTGATTAAATTTTCAACGTGAATAATTTGCAAATTCGAGGTTATAATCTGGTTTATCTTTAAGAAATAGGATTTTTAAAACAAAAATTGTAATTTTTAGATTAGTATTTGAGGTGCAGTTCAAAGTTGAACTGAAAATGGGTTTTGAGCAATGTCAGATGGTCGGAGGACTTTTGATTGTCGGGAATTGGACTAGAGACGGAGGAAGGCCTGACGAGGTTGGGAAAAATGGTGATTTTGGTGATAGATCGTCGTGGCGTCGGATTTGGGGTGAACTAGGGTTTAAGGTCGTGAGTGGAAATCATGTCGCCGCGGAGTCTCTGACGAATCGAGTGGTATGGGATCAAGAGGGATGGCTACGTGGGAGGTTTGCGGTGATGTGGCCGGTGTTTTAGATGGTACGGTGGTCGGCGTCGTGGGTTCGATGGGTTTTTAGGCGAAGCTGTTGTTCCAGGAATGGCTCGTACCCCTCGATTTTGCTATTGGGTTTGGGATCAGGATTGGAAGGTCGGAACTTGGTCGTGGGGTGACCGTTGATGAATGGGAAGTGTCATCGATGAGAGACGTCGTCGCGACCACCTGTGCACGTGCACAGCGTGGATCTTGGTTGTCAGAATGATAAATTCACAGTCGACTCGAAGGATCACTCGGGTAGGGAAGGAAGTGGCTCGGGAATGAATGCGTGTACGTGAGAGCTATGGTATGACAGTTTTTTTTAAGCATTTAACTAAGTTTTAAATAAAAGAAGGAAGGTAACTCGGGAGAAGTTTGGAGAGTCTCGGGTACATGTTCGAGTAATACCAGGATTTCCTCGGGTAAGTGTTTTAATTCTCAAAGTTTAAGTTTAATAGGTTAAGTTAAATTTAATTATCGTTAAAACTATTTTAAGTAAAAATTGATTAATAAATGTTTGATAATTAAGTTGAGGAATTTATTTTAAGGATAATCCTTATTTGTTTTTAAACTTAATTAAGCAATGTAATTAAAGTTAATTAATCATTGTAATTAGTTAAAGTTAGTTAATTAAGTAGAATTAATCTATGTAATTAAAAGTTAATTAACTGGTTAAGATAAGAAAATTAGTAAGTATAACTAATTAATTATAAAGTAATTAAGGATTAATTAAGAATTTAATTAAGGATTAGTTGATTAATTAAGAATGGTTAAATAATTTAATAACAAATGGTTTGCAATTAACCAATGATAATTAGTTAAGTTGAATAATTAATTCATAGTAAAGTAATTAAGGAAGGATTACTCAGTGTAATTAAATAAAGGATCAATTTAAGTAAGTAATTAAAAGATAGTTAATCCTGAATGTGATTAATTAAAAAGGTAATTAACGAAAGTAATTAGAGGATCATTAATTAACTACTGAGAGTAATTAAGTGAATGGTTAAAGAATAATTAATTTATGTAATTAATTTAGGGCTAATTACTCAATGTAATTAGAGAATGATTAATCAAGAATGATTTATTGAGGAAAATAATTTAAGATGGTTAATTAATTGATTTATGATTAATTAATGTTAGGCAAGCATGATTTAAGGTAATTTTAAGTAATTAAAGTTGGAAATTAAATTGAGATTTAAACATCTAATTTAGCTTGTTCATGGATGATTGAAGGGTATTTTAGATTTATATCTAATCTAATAACTTGTTATGTTGTGATATGCTATGATGGGTTGAACTATGATAGTGTAGGTTACCTATCTGGGTTGGATTGTTATGTGATATGATATCATGGATATGAATTGTTTGTTTTAAAACTTAACAATTGGATTAGAGATGACATTGGATTCGAAGAGACAGGAGTCGGGTATTAGTTAATACCCGAAACCACTTCGATTTGAAATCTTCTATAAATCTTTATAGATTGATATGTGAAATCAAATAGGCCGGTTTGGGATAATATGGACCATTTGAACTATGTTGAATACTTAGATATTGTTTTGTGAAAATAAGTGTTGACTATATAAGTTGTTTACTTATAGAAAAGTACGAGTTGCCCGGGTTTTAATAAGTTCTATGGATTGAATTTCATGTTAGATGAGTTTACTCACGCTGGTTTCCAGCCTGACCCGGGTGTTACTTTGATGTAATGCTCGGGTCAGACCGAGTATTACAGATTTCCAGGTAAGGACGTTCTGGAGTTCAGGAGGCGAGCTGGATGGCAGGAACGTATGGAGTGTATTCCGCTGTGTATATGAGACTGTGTAGTCTGTATAGATTGTAGTCTGGAACAAGTTGTATAACTGTCCAGTCATTTGTAAATGTATAACTCTGATGTATAATGTATAAGTGTATTGATACAGTTCTTTTTGTAAAACTGTTGTTTATGTGATATTATATTTTGATCCGCTGCGAATGTGAGGTTTCTATGTTTTGTTCCTGTTTCTTCTTCTTCTTCTTCTTCTGTTTCTTTCTTCTATCTCTTTCTTTTTCTTCTAACTATCTGGAAATTTCGGGTTCGAAATTTCCGGGTCGTTACACTTGGTATCAGAGCAAGGTTAAGCGAGAACCTTGGCTCTGGTGGGATTACTCATTAAAGAATAGGGTCAATAGTACCCTAGAATGAGTTGAGTGTATATATATATATATGAGAGCGTACTTGTTATTTTCATATATAAAGATTTCAAATGATTTTTATATAAGAATATATATAAAGCAATATTTCTTTTTAATAAATATTAAGGTAATTGGTTGTTAAAATAGTGGAATTAAATTAAGTGGTAATAGAAATACAACCAAATTGAAATTGAAATGAAGATAAGTTTGAAAAGGATCCAAACTGAATATAAAACCTTGAATTTGTAGAAGTGTTATCAAGAATAAAGATAATAATGAATTGGTTTCCAGATATGATAATCTTGGTTATTATCATAGATGGTCGATAATGAAATGTTTAGAGAAGTAAACATTTAAGTGAGTATAACTTATAAATTGGAATTGAAGATAATTTGAAATTGTGAAATTTTAAATCTAAATACAGAAAACTTGAAATTTGTTTTGAATTAAAAACCAAAAGTGGTTTAAAATTTTAAGGTATAATATTAAGGATGATTTGAAATAACTCTTAGTGTTGAGTTTTAAATTGGATTGTGATATGAAAACCCAAAGTGATAAGTTTTTGAATTTAAGTGGGAAGAATATTAATCTGAAGTTTAAAATTTGAATGGGAATTCAAATTGTGTAAAGTTGACTGGATTAAGTAAATTTAATTTAACTTGGAGGGAGTTAAATAAGTTTGAATGAATAACTTGAATTGGAAATTTCAAGATGAAATTGGAATTTAACATGGGAAGTTAAATGATTAATTTAAATGGGAGTTATGAGTAATCTCAAAATGGGTTTGAGATCTAGAAATAAAAAAAATGAATAATAAATTAGAATCTGAAGATTAAATTGTTTTTGAATTCTTATTTGAACTTTGTAATAAGTTAAGATAATTTTAAAGTGGAATTTTGAAATTTGATTCAAAAATTAAATGGTTTAAAAATTTAAGTTGTTAAATTAAAAATAAAGGTTGATTTGATTTGACTTAAGAGATTAAATCAACATTTAAAATATTTAACTCGAATTTATATAATTCGAGATGGTTTTAAGTTGAGATTTAAATAGAATTAGTTCAAATTGAATTTGATTTGAATTAATTAGAATTGTGATTAAAAATGGATAAGCATAAATTTCAATGGAAATTCTGAATTAAAATAATTTGAAATTATGATTAAAATTGAATATGTTTAAAAATCAAATGGAATTTGATTTGAATTTGGAAAGGAATTAAGGTTAATTCAACTTGAATTGGGATTTAATAAATTTCAATGGAAATTGAAGTATTGAGTCAATTTAAATGGAAGTAGAAATTTAAATTGAATTGACGAGGAATTGAATGGTTTGACTCTGGACTATTTTCAAAGTAATTTGTTTTAATATGAACCTATTTTTTTCAAACTATTTACTATACAATCTTTCTTCTTAAACCCCAAACTATCTATACTTATTTTACAATTATTTTAGAATTATTTAACTATTTTGAAACTGTCTTATAAACTAATTACTATTTTTCAGTTATTTATATCTAATCACTATTTTAAAAACTATTTTGCAATTAACTAACTATTTTATACTTACTTAACTATTTTACAAACCAATAACTATTTTTCAACTACTTATCTATTTTAAACTTTTTCAAACTATTTTTAAATTTAAATTGGTCAGAGTTCAAACTGTTTGTAATTGAAATAATAACTCAATTGGGAATAGAAGCAATTGAGAATAAGTGAATGGAATTAAAGGAAATATGAATAGAAAAGAGAATTGATTTGGCTAATAACCAATAAAGATAAATACGTAGGATATACGTATATTATTCTATTCGCATAGTGATTTGATCCAGATTCGAACACAGAATTTCGAGATAGTATTATCGATCCGAGTTGGGATTTTTTTCGCTCGATTTTCGACGGCGAACCTGGATATGGATTTTTGATTGGTTCTGGATATTCTCTATCATAGTTGTGACTATGCAAGGAGAATGACGGTTTCTAATCAAGAAACCAGATCTGAGTCCGCACTAGGAAATCGGGTGGACGATACTAGTTCGGAAGTGAAATTGTGTGATCGATTGAGCGATCAGATTGATATTGTGTACGGATGATATGTGTACATCGTACGGATTTGAATGAAATTGATATTGAAGATTTGTGGATAAGAACTGTAAAATGGTTTTTGAAAAGAAATATGGTTAATAACTTTATAAAAGATTTATCAAATGTGAATATTTGATTTGGAATAAAATAAAGTTATATATCCTTGTTATATAAGGTAAATCTTCCCTTGTTGAATCTATTGCTAAAAGAAAAGAGTTTTGAAATATTTGAAGTATAAAAGAGGTTTTATACAAAGTTGAAATGATCCAAAAGATTTTAAAAGTTATATATATCTATATCTATATATATAAAGGATCTTATGAGAATGATTTTGGAAAAGGTTTTGGGAACCTATGAATTTGGGAAAGGCTTTTGATTTTTGGGAAAATCAATTTTGGATTTTAGAAAGCCTAGTTTGAGAATTATCGATTTTGTAAATCGATTTTGTGTAAAGGAGATTTTGATAAATCATAAAGGGTATGATTTGAAGATACTATAAGTATATAGTATAAAATGTTTTGAGTATAGCTCTGGGGAAAAAGGCGCTTCCTTGAAATGAACTTCTCAGGAGTGCCACTGGGTGGTACTGCCTTGAACCCCAAGGGGGGATTCTAAAGTTGATCCTGTGAGGAGTCCGGACAAAACTAGTTCCTGAGGATTATTTGTGTAGCGAAAGTCGAGGGGCTGGTGCCCACAGAGGCATTTGAGTTATGCTGTGACAACAATTTGACTCAATGTCACTGCGATCTACTGCAGACCATAGCGAAAGTCATGTGTGCCGCTGAGAGCCAACTGTCTACGTTTGATTTTATATCGGTAGACTGTGACACTATGGTAACATAGCGAAAGTCGTTTGTGCCGCTGAGAGCCAACAGTCTGCGTTTGATTTTATATCGGTAGACTGCGACCTATGTGGGAGAAGTTTCATTTTGACAGCGAAATCGTGTGTGCCGCTGAGAGCCAACAGTTACATGGACTTTTGCTGCGATGGCAACGTAACCCTGGAATGTAACTGCGATCTGTTGTGGGTTCCATGCTGTCATCAGTTACATGGACTTTTGCTGCGATGGCAACGTAACCCGTGATGTAACTGTGACCATGGATGGGGGTGATGATTTCCAGAGCATTCTCACCAAAGATATTTCCTCTATTTTCAAATAAAGTATTTTCCAAATATTTTCACTGGGTGTTGAAAATGGGTCTGCTAAGTACTTATAGATTTTCAGTCTTACGCCTGATCAACGTATGACCGAATTTCTGTGAGAACGAGAATGGGCTTGTTGAAACATCGAGTTATAAAAGTATTTTTATAAAAACTAATTTAGTAATATTATAAAGATTTATTTTTATGTGTTTTAAAAATATGTTCAAAAGAAAAATTTATCTGATAATAAGTAAATTCTGGCTTCGTTCCTTTTTGAGGACAAAAAGATTCTAAGGGGGGAGGAATGTGATAACCCGGGTTTTGGGATATTTGTAACTGATAAATTAACTAAATTTATTAATAGAAATACTGATTTATAAGTTAAATAAAATTTCTGGTAATGGAAATATATATATATATGTATGAATAAGTATTGGGTTGATAATACTTATATATATATTAAAGATAATCTATGATTTGGAAATTTTGTATATAAGTTTAAATTACAAATTGGCATATGATTTTAATTCATTTAATAATAATAGTGATTTTAATCTCTTTTATAAATCATTTAAAATTGTTAAAATTATTATTTTCAAACCATATTAATAATGTATTATTTTCCATATAAATATAAAAAGGAATTAAAGTAAGAAAATGAAATTATCATTTTAAAATTGAATAAGTTGACTTTAATTTGGGTTTCAAAAAGTTTAATTTGATTGGGTTTTTATTTCTTTTTAAAATTATTTATACATATAAATACAAATTAGCTAATTCATTAGGCTTAATTATGTATTAATCTTTCATTAACATTTAAAATATATAACTAATTAAATCATGAGACAAGTGTTAACATATTAGATAATCAAATAACATGTGTTAAATTTTAAATCTCCTTATTAACAAGTGTTAAATGATTAAGTGAGAAGAAAGACAAGTGTCATTTTTTTTAAATCATAATCTAGCCTATATATCCATCTAATTCCTCTCTTCAATTCTTTTTCTATTCTTCAAATTCAAAAGCTAAGAAAGACTCAAATCCTATAACTCAAAAACAAATCTGTAATTTAATGTTCCTCAAACCAGAAATTAATCAAATTCAGTAACCTGTAAATCATTTTCGAAATATAAAAAAAAAAAACCAAAACCTGAAAAACTTCCTCAAGTTCAAATACAAACACTTTCATATTTCTCAAGCCTGTACAAAGCTTCTTCTTCAACTTGAGTTCAAACTAAAGCATGCAAACCTGAGATTTGATCAAGCAAGAAATCTTCAGCATTTCAGTGACTCAAAGTTTTTAGATCAAAGGAGAAATTCATGATAGCATTTTTCCAGCAACTCAAATTATAACAGCAAGCAATCTCCAGTTTTCAAAGTAAAAGAACAACTGAGTTTCCAGTTTTAAAATCAAGAAAACAGGCTTCTCTGTTCAAAACAGGTGAGTAAACAAATTTAGTTTAAAAAGCTTTAATCTATTTATATCCATGTCGCATGCAGAAATTTTATGTTTGATTAGGCAATAATGGTTAGCATGTGGAAATTTATGGTCTTATGAGTATATGTATGTTGTTATCTCTGTGTGCATGTCTGAAATTCATGGATTATGCTCTGTTTTTTTTTCTCTATTGGATGCAAACAACATTCAAAAATATAGTGTTTTGTCTCTGATCAATTTTAGGTCGAAATGTTTGAACAAAAGTTGTTTAAAACAATTAGATATAAATTTTAAAATAAATATAGTAAGAATTAAAGGCTGTATCAACCTAGGTGCTCATATAATCAGTAAAACTTGATTTGATTAAATTTTCAACGTGAATAATTTGCAAATTCGAGGTTATAATCTGGTTTATCTTTAAGAAATAGGATTTTTAAAACAAAAATTGTAATTTTTAGATTAGTATTTGAGGTGCAGTTCAAAGTTGAACTGAAAATGGGTTTTGAGCAATGTCAGATGGTCGGAGGACTTTTGATTGTCGGGAATTGGACTAGAGACGGAGGAAGGCCTGACGAGGTTGGGAAAAATGGTGATTTTGGTGATAGATCGTCGTGGCGTCGGATTTGGGGTGAACTAGGGTTTAAGGTCGTGAGTGGAAATCATGTCGCCGCGGAGTCTCTGACGAATCGAGTGGTATGGGATCAAGAGGGATGGCTACGTGGGAGGTTTGCGGTGATGTGGCCGGTGTTTTAGATGGTACGGTGGTCGGCGTCGTGGGTTCGATGGGTTTTTAGGCGAAGCTGTTGTTCCAGGAATGGCTCGTACCCCTCGATTTTGCTATTGGGTTTGGGATCAGGATTGGAAGGTCGGAACTTGGTCGTGGGGTGACCGTTGATGAATGGGAAGTGTCATCGATGAGAGACGTCGTCGCGACCACCTGTGCACGTGCACAGCGTGGATCTTGGTTGTCAGAATGATAAATTCACAGTCGACTCGAAGGATCACTCGGGTAGGGAAGGAAGTGGCTCGGGAATGAATGCGTGTACGTGAGAGCTATGGTATGACAGTTTTTTTTAAGCATTTAACTAAGTTTTAAATAAAAGAAGGAAGGTAACTCGGGAGAAGTTTGGAGAGTCTCGGGTACATGTTCGAGTAATACCAGGATTTCCTCGGGTAAGTGTTTTAATTCTCAAAGTTTAAGTTTAATAGGTTAAGTTAAATTTAATTATCGTTAAAACTATTTTAAGTAAAAATTGATTAATAAATGTTTGATAATTAAGTTGAGGAATTTATTTTAAGGATAATCCTTATTTGTTTTTAAACTTAATTAAGCAATGTAATTAAAGTTAATTAATCATTGTAATTAGTTAAAGTTAGTTAATTAAGTAGAATTAATCTATGTAATTAAAAGTTAATTAACTGGTTAAGATAAGAAAATTAGTAAGTATAACTAATTAATTATAAAGTAATTAAGGATTAATTAAGAATTTAATTAAGGATTAGTTGATTAATTAAGAATGGTTAAATAATTTAATAACAAATGGTTTGCAATTAACCAATGATAATTAGTTAAGTTGAATAATTAATTCATAGTAAAGTAATTAAGGAAGGATTACTCAGTGTAATTAAATAAAGGATCAATTTAAGTAAGTAATTAAAAGATAGTTAATCCTGAATGTGATTAATTAAAAAGGTAATTAACGAAAGTAATTAGAGGATCATTAATTAACTACTGAGAGTAATTAAGTGAATGGTTAAAGAATAATTAATTTATGTAATTAATTTAGGGCTAATTACTCAATGTAATTAGAGAATGATTAATCAAGAATGATTTATTGAGGAAAATAATTTAAGATGGTTAATTAATTGATTTATGATTAATTAATGTTAGGCAAGCATGATTTAAGGTAATTTTAAGTAATTAAAGTTGGAAATTAAATTGAGATTTAAACATCTAATTTAGCTTGTTCATGGATGATTGAAGGGTATTTTAGATTTATATCTAATCTAATAACTTGTTATGTTGTGATATGCTATGATGGGTTGAACTATGATAGTGTAGGTTACCTATCTGGGTTGGATTGTTATGTGATATGATATCATGGATATGAATTGTTTGTTTTAAAACTTAACAATTGGATTAGAGATGACATTGGATTCGAAGAGACAGGAGTCGGGTATTAGTTAATACCCGAAACCACTTCGATTTGAAATCTTCTATAAATCTTTATAGATTTGATATGTGAAATCAAATAGGCCGGTTTGGGATAATATGGACCATTTGAACTATGTTGAATACTTAGATATTGTTTTGTGAAAATAAGTGTTGACTATATAAGTTGTTTACTTATAGAAAAGTACGAGTTGCCCGGGTTTTAATAAGTTCTATGGATTGAATTTCATGTTAGATGAGTTTACTCACGCTGGTTTCCAGCCTGACCCGGGTGTTACTTTGATGTAATGCTCGGGTCAGACCGAGTATTACAGATTTCCAGGTAAGGACGTTCTGGAGTTCAGGAGGCGAGCTGGATGGCAGGAACGTATGGAGTGTATTCCGCTGTGTATATGAGACTGTGTAGTCTGTATAGATTGTAGTCTGGAACAAGTTGTATAACTGTCCAGTCATTTGTAAATGTATAACTCTGATGTATAATGTATAAGTGTATTGATACAGTTCTTTTTGTAAAACTGTTGTTTATGTGATATTATATTTTGATCCGCTGCGAATGTGAGGTTTCTATGTTTTGTTCCTGTTTCTTCTTCTTCTTCTTCTGTTTCTTTCTTCTATCTCTTTCTTTTTCTTCTAACTATCTGGAAATTTCGGGTTCGAAATTTCCGGGTCGTTACACTTATACTAATAAATCCAACTCAAGTGAAATATCAACTGAAATACAAGTAACTTAAAGGATGTTTGGGATAACCATCCTCTAAGGATCTTCAGAACTATCTACAAGGTGGAAATATACATTATAACACCGTGGTCATTTCAATTTAATTTATACTTCAAACCCAAATATCATTTCATTTCAAATATATCTATTTTTCCAAAATAGTATATATATATGTTAAATAATTTAAAAAGTAAAGTGTTTATAATTTCCTCAAGTTTCACAGATCGGTTCAAATTAACTCAAATTCCAAATTCAAATTTATTCAAAGCTCAATTTTCCCATTTTATTTCAATTTAGTTTCTAAATATCAAATTCAATTCAAATTGATTTCAAATACAGATCTGAATCACAAAATAAACCATTTAAATTCCAATATATTTCAAAGCTTTAATATTCAACCATTT
Source organism: Allium fistulosum (assembly GCA_030737815.1). Lineage (NCBI taxonomy): Eukaryota > Viridiplantae > Streptophyta > Magnoliopsida > Asparagales > Amaryllidaceae > Allium > Allium fistulosum. The sequence continues at coordinate 1,452,817,383 of CM060902.1, read as the reverse complement.
CAAAGTTAAATTTTTACAGTTTCATATAGCTCTTGATTTAACTTCATTTATTTAATCAGGGAATATTCACTTAATAAATCCAATATCATTTAACTAGCCTTAATTTACATTTTACTAAATATTTCCTTAAACTTTATTAAACAAGAAATATTCATTAGATTACTTATAAATCAAACTCAAGTTATAAATCATATCTTACATATCAATTTCAATAAGTTTCAAAAAAAATTTAATTAAATAAAATTCTTTATTGAATACAATTTCAACTAAATTCAAATTATCTTTCTAACCTTAACTTATTCAAATTTTTACCAAAATCTATTTTGAAATATATTTTAAATACTCAACATATTATATGTATTTAAATTAATCATTCCCATTTATATAATAATTTAAGGTTCAACATTTATTAAAACTATATATTTCTTTTCAAAACCATAGAATTCATTTTCAAAATATTTATATATATGGACCAACGGTGTTTGTATATATATTTATCATATGGTTAAGTGATACGGATATTTATCATTTCAATCCGAAATTTAAATATATACGGGTTGACATCATTTCGACCCGTAATCCCAATTTCAATACAAATGAAAATCGCTTGGGTTTATCATTTCAACCCATAACGATTTTCTCCTATTCTACAGTCCGTTCGGGTATGTATCATTTCAACCCATAGTGAATTCTATACTAACAGGGAACTTGCAGAGTGATAACAGATATGAAAATAATATAACAGGCATATATATCAGCAATAATGATTTAATATAAGTCACAGGATATGGTGTCATATCCCACAGGTGAACAGTTACAGATAATAGCATATATAACAATTTAAATAACTACAGCAACATATTTCAATTGTCGTTTCAATTGAAATCAAATTTAATAAATATAAGAACGTTAGATCGTGAGTGATTACTCACCTTTCGAGGCTAGATAGATTTGATAAAGAAATAAGCTACGAATCCAGGTACGAATCTCAAAGCAAGGCAAGATTGAACGTGAATTGGACGTACAGGGCTGATAATCAAGAATTGATAAACTGAATCAGAATCAGTTTGATATATACATAAATATTTGTTATTTTATTAAAATTATTATTTAGTCAAAAAAAAATTAAAATAAAATATATATAGCTAAAAATATATATATATATACTAAAAAAAAATCAATTTAGTTCAAAACCATTTAAAATTCATGTATTTAAAAAAATCAATTTAGTTTTAACCGAGCCCATGTATACTCTCCTTATAAAACCATACTCAAAACCCATCTACAAATGCAGACACCACGTAATATATGCAGACAAAAGTATGTATAAACAAATATGCAGACTTAACCTTATATTTACTAATATATATAAATATGTGACTAATGTATATATACCGTACCACATAAAAAAAATTAATACAGCTTGCATAAAACACTTAAACACCTAAATATAACACATATACCTCCTATACTTACATACACATATACGGTTAACATAAAAGTATAAGTTTATATAAAATAATATAACTTTAAAAAAAACAGAGACTAGTATAAAACACCCCTATAACAGACTTAATATAAACTACCAATATATATAAACCAACTTTATAAATCAAATATTATAAACAAATATACTTAAAGTTCTCAGCAACTCGCTGATATAAACAATATATAACGACTTATATAACTTACACGTACAAGCTAACCTATCATAAGAAATAATCTAACACAAATGATATACTGACAGTAGTATATATGACATACAGCAGTATACTTGTATAAGTAACTATTATATATCTGACCCTTCTTTTTATATAAAATAACATATACTAACACACAATCAACCCAAGTACCTATCTTATTTAATGTCGGTGACTCAGTATCCATAAACAAATTGATATAACTCCATTTATAACCATAGATAATCCACTTATATATATCCTAACACACTCACAGGTTATAAAAATATATATATATATATATAACATTCATATATAATATAGTATGCCTGTAGTACTGCAAAAGGAGTAGGCTCGGTTGTGTTTCCAATATACAAGTGCGAAAATTTCTTTAACAAAACATATATATATATATTAAATTTAGTATGCTTATGTAAACTACAGTATGCATATCTTGATTCGGAAAAAAAAACACTACAAACTAACTTGTAAAATATATGAAAATTTATAAACCTTATTTACCTATTTATATAACAGGGGGAAGAATATCGCGCTCTGCTCTGGACGATTGGGATGAGGCCGGAGCTGTGACAGAGGAGATGAACGGTAAGCAGGTGCTCGGTTGGCAAAATGTTGAGGAGGGATGGGTTTCTTGATTTTTGGGCTGGGAGTAATAAAGGAGGAGAGAACTTAAACCCGAAGGGACGGTGGCTCAAGGTTGATGGGTGGATCGCTGTAGTTGAGGCAGATCTCGGCCGGCTGTAGATCTGGAGGAAAATGAAAGCCTGCGTGATGATAGAGGATAACGGATCTGGTGAGGCTTGAGATCGATGGGCAGATGCGGGCTTGGGTATTGGTTGTAGGCTGGAGGTGAAGGGGACTTGGATTTGATCGGTTTCTGGTGGCAGAGGCCAGAGAACGGAGGAGGTGGCGGTTGTTGTGTTGTGGCGATTTACAGTGGAAGTGGAAAATGAAAAGAGGAAGGAGAAGTGAGTGCACTTGTTTGTATCAGAAAGAAAATAAGGAGAAAGAACGAATGCAAAAGAAATGAAAAACAAATGAAAGAGAAATGAAAATATACGTGCACCCAGAAGACGTTTGTCTTTTCAGATTTTTGACTTTTGAGTGTCAAAACTGTCGAATATAAAAGGACACAGGTTATATATGTGATTAACACAATAAGCTGAACCGGATGGAGGACACAGAATTGCAAATGGATCCAATTTGGCGAATCGACACATTTTGCATTCTGTTGATTTCGTCGTGCACTGGACTCCGAAATACACCGATGAATACATCAAAGTGATCAGGGCGATGAGACGGACAAGAGGAAACAGAAATATCTGTGTCAGGACCTTCCTATCAAAAGTCCATATGGACCCTGATATACGTTGCTATTCAGTACGGAAAAATCCAAACGGAGGTAGAAACATTCGAATTTCGCGAAACGAATTTCACAGTCAGATTCAGAGTGATCTGATTAAATTTTCTCCTGTTGACATATTTTGGTTTCGGAAAACTTTTAAATTCACTGTTATTAACCGGTTTGATTTGAAATGAAATTTCACAGGAAAATAAACTTCAATATTATCAGATGAAAATTTACCAGTTGCTATATTAAAATAGACGTATTCCAAATAGTAAATTTTTATTTTCAAATTTTATTGTTTAAAATTTCACAAATTTCCAGTTAAATATACTTTTAAAACCATTAAATTTTTGCGGGTCGTTACAAAGGATCATACCTAACCTATCCCTGCATCCACAGAGTTAGCATATATGCAAGATATACATTACTCTACATCATAACCATCATGGGTATAATATACGTCAGATTACTAAGGGGTGTCTAGAAATCTACATCAATAATATGAGCCTCATGTGACATCCCTGGGGTGATAATCAATCAAGTAAACTTGACATTCATCATCTATCCTCACATTCATTCACTTAGTGTGTTGGATACGTGATAACTCGAACGACCCATCATAGTCAAAGACCACTTAATGTCCTGGTTCCTTAGTACTCGAATCCATGCCACTCACTAGTCCAGGAACTAGATCGCTCGTTATAGAGATGAAGACCCATTATGGTCCGAATGGGCACCCCATATTACCCTTGCTTTACAAGTACTCTCTGAACCCTCAAGTTTCAATGATCCATTTGCACACATCATCTATAACAGAGCTCATCCTAGAACTAATCTTACGACTCCCATCATGAAGTCATCGCGGTTGGGATAGCTCTCCACAATCTACATCAGTAGAGTATCATTATTCGTCATGTAACCTTCCTCCAACAGTCCCCTCAATTCGACTCATAGCCTTATATTCTGCCTGCCGAAGTATAGCTATCCATCATTGAATCCATCACTTCCCATCAAGGGATTATCATTATTGCATCGTGTGTCATCATCGTCAAAATCGACATCAAACCCTATGGTTTGGTACCATTCCCTCCCTTAGCCATATTAGCTAAGTGTTTGGGTTGGGTCGAGCTTGGGGTGCGCACACACCCAAGACTCGAAGTAATCCTCATCACATCTCGAAGCATGCTTAGGTTGAACTCGAAGTAGCTTCAACTCTCCCAATCACCGATCCACAGCCACTGATCCATCACTATTGATCCCATACTTCAACTCAAGCTAGGCCTTTCTCCTCCACATGAAGTCCTCCTTTAACAATCCATCATATCTACCGATCGTTGCCGATCCGATGCCCATGGATCGGCAACGATCTATAGCCACCGATCCATCCCTTAACCAAATTTTGAGTTCTTTTACTCCACTGGCCTATGCCCTCAACCGAACCTAATCGTGACTCGAAGCAACACACTCCAAAGATTGAAGCAATAAAGCTACTAATCCATCACTTGAAATTTTTCTCCATATCTCCAAGCAATCAATCCACCATTTTTCGCGACTCCAAGCACTTCCTCCCAAACTCAACGCAAACCATCCCATTACTCGAACCTACCTCTAAGCAACCCTCCCCCGATCGACAACCACCAAACAACCATCGATCCATCCATAACTCGAGCTAACGAACTCCAAACGACTTAAAACTTGGAACATAGCCTTATGAGGCCTTCCTTGGTGCCCCATATTGATCACATGTAATTTGGACTCCTACCAATTGGTAGCAACCAATCACTAACTTATTCCTATAACTAAATCTCCACTCGATCGATGTTTTAAACTAACATCACACACTCAAGAATTCATTACATACAACATATACTAACAAGCATACATCCATACACATCAATACGAATCATAAATCTAAGGGTAGTAACCATAAGAACATAGGATATCCATATGAACACTAATTTTATAAACTGTTTCCAAATCCTTTGAAATTTACATATGTTATTAAAAAGGGGTTAAAAAATGTTTTAGAGTTTAAAAATTATTTAAAAACAACATTAAACATCATATAGTGGCTAATTAGGGATTAGAGGCCTAAAACCACCCACCTAAATCCTAAGCAATCCAACGCAACCTAGAAGGCACAAAATCCAAGAATGAACAGTAGTTCCAAGATGATCTCTAGCAGAAAATCTCTAATCCAAGATGCTAATCTAGCTAATATTCCTCTAGTGACATGTTTTGGCTAATTAAGGTAGGGATTATGGTAACTTTTTTTGGCCAAAAGATGTTTAATTGAGATTTCTCTCTATTTTTGGTAAATGTGAAATGATGGAGTGAAGTCCCATTAGCCTCAATCTAATGCTAATCCCAAAATGGGCTTTGGGCCTAACCATTAGCTCACAATTACCCATTAAGATGTCCAAAATCAAGTGAAACTTCAAACAGTCAAAACTCCATAACGGTAAGTCCGTTTTTCTATTATGACCACTTTATGGAAAAAGTAGCCATTATTCCAATCTAGTGAAAGTGTTTTCTGACCCCAATTCGGCTCCTATTAAAATTTACAGGCCATACAAGATTTTTATGGTCAAAATTGTCCGATAAAAATCCTAGGGATGGAAAATGTCTCTAGTAGTCATCTTCTAAAATCATAGAATCATAAGACCTCATATAAAATTAATATTAATATTCCACGATCCTTTGATACTTAAAATGCGGGCCATTACATTCTTCTTCCTTTAGAAATTTCGCCCCCTAAATCCCAAACAAAAATCAGCAAGTTTATCCCGCATGTCTAACAACCATATACTAGCATAGGCAACCTTCACACGTCAAACATGGATTTGCAACAAATGGAATAGGCAACATCCAAACCTATCCTAACATGTAGGACACTACACTAGGGTATACTTCAGGATATTATAAGTGAAAGTAATAGTGATAAATAGAAAGTCTTACCAAGTAAAGAGCTCTAGATAAGCCGTCCACAAGCTCTCCTCGGCCTCCAATGTGCTACCGCCTTTGCTTTCACTCCACCGAACTTTCACCAACTTCCCCACCTTCCTTTTGAGCTGCTTCATATCACGTCCAACAATACGAATAGGCCTACGAGGTCTCGATCCCTTTGGTTCAACCTCGATATCATCTAGTTGATCCGATGTAATAGTTACACCTGAGTCATGCACAAATTTCTACAAGTGTGAAAAGTAGAACACATTGTGCACTTCCACCATTCTTTGAGGTAAGTCAACTCTATAAGCAAGATTTCCAATCCTCTCTGGTATCGAAAAAGGACCTATAAATCTCGGTGACAACTTCCCTTTACTACTAAACCGAATTACATTTTCCAATGGAGAGATCTTGACAAATACCATATCGTCGACAGAGAACTCTAGATATCTACGTCTCTTATTAGCAAGCTCTTCTGTCTATCTTGAGCAAAACTTGCATTCATTGTTGAATAATCTCGATCTTCTCCGAGGTTTCACTAATCATATCTGGCCTAAATATTAGTTTCTCAACCGCTTCCCACCAATAAGAAGGAGTTACATGGTCAGCCATACGATGCCTCGAATGGTGTCATGCCAATGCTAGACTAGTAACTATTATTGTATGCCAATTCAACGAGATGTAAGTGATCATCCCACGAGCCTCCAAAGTCAAGTATACAAGCCCATAAGAGATCCTCTAAGATACTATTCGGTTTGAGGATTATAAGCTGTGCTGAGGTGCACCTCTGTCCCTAACGCCTCCTATAAGTTCTTTTAAAACTTGCTAGTGAACAATGGGTCTCGGTCGCTCACAATGCACTTTGACACACCATGGAATCGTACTGTGACGATCGCCCTACAGCTTCGGTACCCAATATATCTATATGATGCGCTGTTAAGGTACTCGGCCGATGCAGGACGATAGCCAAGAATGTAAAGTAGGAAAAAATCCATAAACAGAACCTGTAGAACATCTCATAGCGCATAGATAAAATATAATATAATAACATAGATGTAAAATAGACGAGACAGTGATATAATCAAAGGAATAATAAATAAGAAAATCAGAGTGCAACAGGTTCAAAGATTATAAAAAAAACTAAAATAATAGAGTTTATACATCCCAAATATCCAAAATAAATCCTGTAACTGTCTCCAATGTAATACAAGTACTGGTACAGCTTCATAGTACTACATAGTAGAATTCAATGATAGTAAGCTCCAAGTATAGATATATGAAAGTGCAGTCACGTCCCCTCCTCATACTCCTTATAGCTCCATGCACTATCCATACCTATTATCTGTAATCTTTCCCTAATCTACTCATTTAAGAGTACCCTAAATAATAATAAGCAAAGAATAAAACCTCGGGTCGATTCGTAAGGAATTGTTTAGATTTTAAAATTTCTATTCGATTAAATTAAACCAATATTTGAAAGTCTGATTAACTAAAAAAAATGTAAATAAACTAACAAAAGAAAATGGATAAATATATGAGAGTAGAAGGCAATTTAGAGATAAATCCACTCTCTTGATCACATAAATCAACACAACATGAAATTATGATCTCTTTTTTTGGTCATTAGTGAATTTAGTTAATGTGTTTATCGTAAGTATGACCTATTTCTCCTATTAATTAGCTCAACATAAGCCATCAAACTATAACACACCCACTAAATCACTTTTTAACTCTCATGAAATTGACAATGAACTTAAAAATAAAATCTATTCTATGCATGGCCAATTAACTATTGATTAGAAATATAGACCATCAAATTTTGATTTTAAAATCACTTCATTACCATAATCATATGTAGATGAAGAGGTAATTTGTGTTTTGTATGTTTAAGCATAGCCTATTTGGTGTCAACAACATAGGCTATCAAATTCAAAGCTAAAACAACAAGTTTAACCACATCAAACAATTCCATTAAGCAAAAAGGAGATAAAAAATTATCAAAATATTGAATCTACATGATTAAGAGAGATTCATTACTCCTAAATTGAAGGGGTTTAGCCTCTCATATTTGTTATCATATCAACAAATGTAGATTGCAACATGAAACAAAAAATAAGAAGAAAAATGCAAGCTAATGAAAAAAAGAGCTAATAAAAATAAAATAACAACTAATTTACTTGCATAAATAAAAAGATCTACACTACTAACATGAAAGGAAATAAACAAGAAAAGAAAAGAGCATGTATTAAAATTGCATAAAAAAAGAAAGTTGAATGAAAGAAAATGGCTAAGTAGCCGTGAAAAGAAAGGGAGAGCTTTTTTTTATTTTTGAGCCTAAAACTAAACTAAATAAAATGGAGGCTCAAAGGCTGAGAGCTTAATTACATGAACATATGGGGTATTTATACAAGCCTAAAACCCTAATCATGTTTTTGGGAACTACCCAAACTACCCCTCTAGGAAGTGTGGCCACCAAGTTATCATTAGCATGAGATAATCCTCTATTTAAATGTGCATGAAACTTGTAGCTCCACTAACTTGTGCATTAGCTTCTAATTGTAGATTAAGGTAAGTGGGTAGGTGCGCTCCTCCATGATACAATGTTTGAATTATTTCCTTCTTCATTCCTTTGTATCTTCTTATGCATGCATATTTCCATGAAAACCTCTTCCATTTGAATCCAAATTCCTATAAAATAACATAAAAATTTCTAAGTAAATTTTCTCTAATTAATATATGCACAAAAATGACCATTTTGCCCCATGTATGAAGATGAATATATGATGATTTGAAAATAATTGAAATTTTGGCTTAAACATGCTAAAATACCCTATATGATCATTTATTTAATTAAATTTGATTAAATATGGAAGTAAAAATATGCACATTTACATGCACATCAAATACCCCCACACTTATCTTTTATTCGTCCTTGAATAAAGAAAAACTAAGATAAATCCATTTTCGTAGGAAACACGATTGCATTCAGCGTATGAAACAAGCCGTTAAACTTCTAGTTGTCCCTAGTAGGACGAGTGTTGTTTCGTGAGGGTTTTCAGCGGATACTACCCACAAAATCCAAATGCGAAATGAAAAGTTCTAAATGCAAGATTTATTTACATAGAGATGAATGCGAGTTTTTGAAAATATTTACTAATGAAGGATTTACTTTTAAATCGACCTGAATAAGTTAAATATAAGTTTTGGTTATTATCAAGAAATTTAAGTCATTTTACTTGTCAAAATTTCCAAGAAAAACTAAGATATTATAACAAATAGGCTCTAGTTTGGATAGTTGTTTCGGTTGATAACATAGTGCAACTATGAAATGGATCCTTAGTTGATGATCAAAGTTTATCAAAGTGGTATTTTCATTTCTTTTGAATAACAAATCGAATCAAATAAGTCAAAATAGTGCTAGAATTTTAATTGCTTACTCTCTCTTATTTGAAAATTTTATTGATATTAACAATATTTACATATGCCTAACTCAGAAAACTGAGACCAGATATATTACCCATGCACTGCCTTTTGGGCTTGCATAAGGGAATACAGAGCATGGCGAGTGAACACACAAGTGTGAAACCTATCGACTGTAGTCGTTATTAATGAAAGAATTTTTATATACATACACCTAACGCAGATAAACTGAGGCCAGATATACCGATGGTGCACTGCCTTTCGGCTTATGTGAGAAGGGTACAGAGCATGGCGAGTGCACACACTTGCGTGTGAACACATGACTCTAGGTGTTTATAAAATATATACATATATACATATTTTTTATATTATTTTTTTTGTTTTTTGAAGAGAGAGTTTTGCAAAATCATGTTAGCACCATTTAACTTAGAAGATAAAAAATCTTATATCCTTTTCTTTAAATCCACCACATTTTTAAATAAAGATTTTCAATAAGGATATACTTCATAATTAACACATTTGAACCATCCTATATATAGTTAAACCATAGTTACTTGTAATCAAACTTTATTTTTATTTTTGTTAAGACAAATAAATTTTCAAAAATTTCAATTTAATAACCAAAATCCTATATTTATCCTATAGTGTTTCTTTAAAAGTGATCAAAAAGAAAAGGCAAGCGGTTCTTCTCCTAATCTGCTTTGCCAACCTAAAAAAGGAATCGAACAAGATATATACAAAAAAAATTATATATATCAAAGAAGAAATTAAATCAAAAACAAAAAAAAACAAATTGAAACTTTTTTCTTTTCTATTGTTTTAGAGAGAAAGAAAAAAAACTAAAGCTTAAACAAAATAAAAAAACATGGATAGTTCAATGTGCTCATCAGCGCCTGACGCGGAGATGTGGATCATCCAAGGCACATTAGCATGGCGTACTCCTCCTATTCGAATCGGAGTTTGAAACCAAACTTCTCCTCAGGAGGATAGATGGGGTGATTCAGGTGAGATCCAATGTAGATCTAACTTTCTATTCACTCGTGGGATCCGGGCAGTCCGAGGGGTACCGCTCGTTGCATACCTTGATCTACTACAGTACGAATAGCATCTAAAGCGGCTGCTTGCGCAACATAGGGTGTTCCCCTTCTTGTGCCTTTGAATCCAGAAGTACCGACGGAGGCCCAAGAAACCACTCGACCTCGTACATCTGTAACAGTTACAATGGTATTGTTGAAACTGGCTTGAACATGAATAACTCCTTTTGGTATTCTACGTCCAGTCTTATGTAAAAAAGAAACTCCAGATATTTGCTATCTTTCTCTTTGAATGAGATCTCAATTCCAGCTACGGTTTTCCGAAAAAGTCCCAATTGTTTCAAACTTTTTGGATATTTTATTTACGGAATCCCTATGAATAGGATCAAACCTTATTCCATGATATTTCCATAAGATTCCTCTTTCTTATTCTTAAGCAAGCCCAAATAATAAAATAATTCCAAATACAACCCGACCCACTTTAAAAACTCAAATTACTTCCCCAAATTCTTCTCCGCGAATTCACTAATAACACGACTTCACTAATAAACTTAAAATCGAAATCGAAGTGTTTACTTCAATTCCCAATTCAATTCTCAGAAGAAAAAAAATTATATTAACCAAAACTTGTTCTGGTGGGTATGGCGATTGCGATTCCCAAGTTTGGTTTGGGTATGGTGATTGGGGAGGTGAGGTTATTCGTATTTTTGTGTGTAGGTCACGGCTGGAGTTCGGTGGTTGTATTAGTGATCGTGAAGTCAAGGGAGGATGTAACGAAGTAGGATGAAGTGGTCTAGTTGCAAGTGGCTTCAGGTTGCAAGTTCAAGGAATCGCAGATTGAGGTGAAGGCGATTTGGGTTTGGGTGGTTTTGCCTTTTGGGCTGCGGTTTGTTGTTTGATTGTGGTCGCGATGGTTTGTTTACGGCAGTAGGATTGTGGAGTGGCTGTTGTTGTGTCAACAAAGAGGCTGGATGTTTGGAACAGTTAACATAAAGTAGGACAGTGGGTGATTTGAGTTGAAGGTATGTTGGTTAGAGGGGTAAGGAGGAGTATGGCCAGAGGAGCAGTAATGTGATGCAGGGGTTTAGGTGTGAATGTAGGGGAAGTTGTGTGCATTGGGAGGTTGTGATGGTGGTAAGATGGTGGAGTGATGAAGGGGCAACATTTGCTGGTTGAGGAAGTGTGGAATTTGAAATTGTTGAAGTAGTTAGGATGTATGATGTGGAGTTTTGGTTTGGTTTGAACAGTTAAAGGTGGTTTGAGGCTGGATTCTATTGAATTGTAAAGATTGGATGTGTTGAAGTGAGGTACAGGGCATTTCGATTTGTTGAAGTGAGTGTGATCAGTGGAGAGCAAGCAAATGTGTTGTGTGGTCTAGTGTATGTGGTTGTATTGTTGTCAGGGTGGTTGAATGCAGAAGTTGATGTATGTGGCTGATGCTTCAGGTTTGATGTTTTTGTTGCTGGTGAAGGGTGGAGGAAGTGGCACTGGGTTGCACTATGGAGTGGTAGACAATGGTTCGAGGAGTGACAGGTTTTTGGTAAGAATGGTTTATGTGGGAGGGTGAAGGAATGCCTTTGAGGGTGGATTGTTGTTGGCAGTTGAATGTGGTATGTTCATTGATGTGGCTGAATACTATGGTATATGCTGTTGATAAGCGACATAAATTTTGCACTGTTGATAGTGAGGTGGTTGTGAAGAGTGAAGTCTGTTATGGCAGAGTAGAATATGGTTGTAGGTAATGGTGTAGCTATTGTGATTGTTGAATGATTGCAGGTAGGTAGATATGGTGGCTGTACTGGTAGAGGATGGTAGTGGTAGACAGTGACGTAGCTAGCTTTAGGCTAGGATGGGCAGTTGCCCTACCGAAAAAAAAATCATTTTTAAGATAGCATTTAGGAGCATTCAAATTTCTTGTATATCTTAAGAAGCAGGCAAGCAACTATCACATATTTTTCATTATTGCAAGTTGTATGCTGTAACTCTACAAATCTGATGGTATTAACCCAAATTGAATATTCAAGATGGGATCTTTGAAGCGGTTGGAGACTTGGAGTAAATTTAGAATATGAAAATTGAGTCCTTAATTCAATATGGGAGAAATGCTTAATTTATACTTTGCTTGTATCACATCTATGTTACTGGAAATTGAATACAGCTTACTTTATACTTTGATTGTATCACATTTATGTTACTATAAATTGAATACTAGAGTTCATGGATTATCTGATCAATTATCCAAAAATTAACGCTAACATCGTTCAAAAGGATAAAATATCCAATCTACAAAATATAGGTTTTAAAACCCGAATAAACCAAGAAACCACCATATCCAAATCAATATAAACTATTGAAAATTCACTTCGATTTTGTTCATTGCCATCAACAATAGTTTTCTCCTCCATCCACTCTATTTCCTTGATTTGGCAATATATATTTATTTTCATGCATGTTTCTAACAATATTCTATATCAAGGTGATTTAGATTTTTTTAAGCTATATGTAAGAAAATTTCTTCTTTTTTTATGATGTGTGACTTCGCTCCCCACAAACAAAATTTCCGGTTTCGTCGCAGGTGGTAGAGGATGTTAGATGAATGTAGAGATGTTGATGACTACTGTTTTGATGTTGTAATGGATATGTGTGATTTGTGACAGTTTGATGAATGGTAGTAATGGTGCAGTGAATCAAAAACTGGGGTGATGTGAAGTGAGGACTGCTGTAGAGGTTGTGATGGCAGAGCTGAAGTAATGTGACAGAGATAGTTGTTGTTGAGTGGCTGATGCATTGTGGCTTGTGGAGTATGCATGCAACAGTTTGATGATGCAACAGTTAGAAGTGATTTAATTGGTGTTGAAGTGGTATAGCTAAACTGAAGTGTTGAAAGATGTGATGGTCTTTAGTTGTAGTAGAGGTTGATCAATGGGTGTTCTGATGGAAGTTGTTGACAATGGTGATGTTTGGTGATGAAGTTTGGATGAACAGACAAGTTGTTTGGGGGATGAATATGAGAAGGAGGTGGTTAGATGGTGCAAGGCACTACGTGTGCACAGAAGCTGTTGCACATAAGCAAACAAACAAATAAAAGCAAATTAACACACAAAACAAACACACAATAAAATCAAACAACAAATAATTCAAAGAATAGAAATTAAAATCAAATCAATTCCCTAGCAACGGCGCCAAAAACTTGTTCGAACGGCCTAATCTCTATCGGATTAGAAAATAGCCGATCAAATTTTAATAAAAATTTACCGCAAGCGCACGGCGTACAATTTTAGTACGGGTCGATCAGTAGGGAATTGTTTAGATTTTAAAATTTCTATTCAATCAAATTAAACCAATATTTGAAAGTGTGATTAGCTAAAAAAATGTAAATAAACTAACAAAAGAAAATGGATAAAAATTTGAGAGTAGATGGCAATTTGGAGATAAATCCACTCCCTTGATCACATAAATCAACACAACATGAAATTATGATCTCTTTTTTTGGTCATTAGAGAATTTAGTTAATGTGTTTATCATAAGTATGGCCTATTTGTGCTATTAATTAGCTTAACATAAGCCATCAAACTATAACACACCCACTAAATCACTTTTTAACTCTTATGAAAATTGACAATGAACTTAATATAATCTATTCTAAGCATGGCCTATTGACTACTGATTAGAAATATAGACCATCAAATTTTGGTTTTAAAATCATTTCATTACCATAATCATATGTAGATGAAGAGGTAATTTGTGTTTTGTTTGTTTAAGCATAGCCTATTTGGTGTCAACAACATAGGCTATCAAATTCAAAGCAAAAACAACAAGTTTAACCACTTCAAACAATTCCATTAAGCACAAAAAGTGATCAAAAATTATCAAAATGTTGAATCTACATGATTAAGAGAACTTCATTACCCCTAAATTGAAGTGGTTTAGCCTCTCATATTTGTTATCATATCAACAAATGTAGATTACAACATGACAAAAATAAGAAGAAAAATGCAAGCTAATGAAAAAGGAGAGCTAATAAAAATAAAATAAAAACTAATTTACTTGCATAAATAAAAAGATCTACACTACTAGCATGAAAGGAAATAAACAAGAAAAGAAAAGAGCATGTATTAAAATTGCATAAAAAAAAGAAAGTTACATGAAAGAAAATGGCTAAGTAGCCATGAAAATAAAGGAAGAGCTTTTGTTTATTTTTTAGCCTAAAACTAAACTAACTAAAATGGAGGATCAAAGGCTGAGAGCTTAATTACATGAAAATATGGGGTATTTATACAAGCCTAAAACCCTAATCATGTTTTTGGGAACTACCCAAACTACCCCTCTACAAAGTGTGGCCACCAAGTTATCATTAGCATGAGATAATCCTCCATTTAAATGTGCATGAAACTTTTAGCTCCACTAACTTGTGCATTAGCTTCTAATTGTAGATTAAGGTAAGTGGATAAGTGTGGTCCTCCATGATACATGGTTTGAATTATTTCCATCTTCATTCCTTTGTATCTTCTTGTGCATGCATATTTTCCATGAAAACCTCTTCCATTTGAATCCAAATTCATATAAAATTTTCCATGTAAATTTTCTCAAATTAATATATGCACAAAAATGACCATTTTGCCCCTATATGAAGATGAGTATATGATGATTTGAAAATAATTGAAATTTTGGTTTAAACATGTTAAAATACCCTATATGATCATTTATTTAATTAAATTCGATTAAATATGGAAGTAAAAATATGCACATTTATGTGCACATCATTTAGCACATAAACATGGTATATGCTAAACCACTATCACAAGTGGAAAATATGGAGTATAGAGGTATCACATAGCATCAAGCACATAACAAACATAACATTTGTCACACAACCTTGCATCTCTCACTCAAGTGCTTTAAATATGTGATAACTCTTGCAGATGCTCAACTCATTGCCTATGCAGATGGCTAGGGGTTGGACACACGTAGACATCCAAGAATATGGGTACACATAGATTACCTAGGGTATACGCAAGCTACACTGCCCCAACAATATGCATCAGAATCACAGAGTCATTCATTGATCCCTTTTCATACATACCTATAGTAGAACTACCTCACAGATGCTTAACTCATGCCCACGCAGATGGTTAAGGACTGGACACACACAGATGTCCAAACACATGGGTAAACGTAGACTACCCTGGGTATACGTAGAATACCTTGTCCTACTCACGAGCATCACAACCTCATGTTCTTCTATACGACCTATCATGCAGAACTAATCCTTTCGGTCCATCTCAAGATGTCATAGTCACTTGCCACATCAAGCCGTCGAAGGCGTCATACTTCCTTAGTTTCCATCCCAAATTCATCAAGAGCCATCCTAGGGTCCTCCATCCTTACTCTGAGCCAACCTCCCAAGACCACCAAGCAACCCCAAGTCCTGCACTGAAGCCCTTCCATGCCAAGCCCGAAGCCAACACCCCAAAATCCCATTCCATGTTCTGTCCGGTCCCACCCTCTTGTAGCCGAACCAAAGTCACTGAACAACATTTCATGTTCGGCTCCTCATCACTAAACCAAAAGACTACCGGACAAGATATCCTGTCCAGTCCTTCACCAGCCGAACCAACATCTACCGGACATGATTTCATGTCCGGTCATTCACTTGCCGAGCATAGCCTTCCCCCGGATCTAAGCTACCATCGGACCGTCTTGGACCCGACCCAACACCTTCCTTTCCTGAAGCCAACAAGGTAAAAGAAAACTACACTGCATGTCTAACATCCACAAGCTAACATATCAAACATCAAACATGCACACGGAAACGGGTAATGATATCTATGACTACCCTAGCATATAGGATACTAAACTATCCTATATGATATCGAAAGTGAAAGTAAATGTGACAAACAAAAGTCTCACCAAGTAAAGAGCTCTGGATAAGCGATCCTCATGCCCTCCTTGGTCTCCCAAGTACAATCACCTTTGCTTTCACTCCACTGAACCTTCACCGGCTCTACTGTCTTCCTCCTAAGCTGCTTCATAACGTCTGATGATAGGAATATGCCTATGAGCTCTCGAATCTTCCAGTTCAATCTCGATATCTTCAAGCCGAGTCGGTCCAACTACCATGCCTGAGCCATGTACGAACTTCTGCAAATGAGAGACGTGGAACACGTTGTTCATGCCTGCTATCTTCTGAGGTAAGTTAACTCTGTAAGCTAGGTTCCCAATCCTCTTAAGTATCGAAAAAGGACCAATGAATCTTGACGCCAACTTTCCTTTAGTACCGAATCGAACAACATTCTTCAGTGGAGAGATCTTGATAAATACCATATTGTCGATGGAGGACTCTAAACCACATCTTCTCCTATCAGCGTAGCTCTTCTGCCTATCCTTAGTAGCTTTCATTCATTGCCGAATGGCCTTAATCTTCTCCGAAGTCTCTCTAACCATATTTTGACCAAGTATCAGTTTCTCGCATGCTTTCCACCAACATGAAGGAGCGTGGCATGTTCTGCCATATAACACCTCAAATTGTGCCATACCAATGTTGGACTAATAACTATTGTTGTATATCAACTGTACTAAGCCACGGAAATCGAGAATGCAAGCTCACAATGCTCTTCGGTGCACCATGGAATTGCACAACCCACTTCACATATAACTTGATCAATTTGGATGCCGTTCTACTAGACTTGACGAGTATGAATCGAGCACTCTTCGTCAAACTAGCGACTATGACTAAAATGCCATCGTACCCTCCTCTGGTCCTCGGCGTTCCATCTATGAAGTCCATAAAAACTTGTTCTCATTTCCAATCAAGAACCTCGAGTGGTTGCAGCAAACCATCCGGCTTCTTCTGCTCTGCCTTTACAAACTGACAGTTCATGCACTTTGAGATGAATGCCCCCAACGTCTTTCTTCATCCCTTCCCAATAAAATGTCTGCCTCATATCACGGTATAATTTATTGCCATCGGGATGTATAGTCAATCTCGAATGATGGCACTCGCGTAGTACCTCATCCCTCAACCCATCGACCTCAGTAACAAGCAATCTCCCATCCTTATGCAGCCAACCATCACGGTCGTGCCCGTACTGCTTCGTCTCCTCAAACTCTACTCATTCCTCTATCCTCGCCATAATCTTAGCAAGTTTAGCATTTTCCTCTAACTTGTACCGATTTTTTCAATCAGGGTATGTCTGATCATCAGGCTAGCCAACACTTACTGCTCTAGCTCGCATCGAGCTCTAAAATCATACCCATTGATAAACTCCAACTACTTCCACTCTAGGAACATCGCTGCCAAACTAGCATGTTTCCTACTCAGTGCATTAGCAACTGCATTTCTCTTACCAACGGTATAGGAAATGTTAAAGTAATAAGAGTCTTGGAACTCTAACCATCACTACTGATGAAGGTTAAGGCCCTTCTGGTAGAATAAATACTTCAACGACGTGTGGTCCGTACACAACTCGAACCTCCCTCAAGCAAATAATTCCTTCATATCTTCAATGCAGATGCTATCGCCACCAACTCCAAACCATAAGTTTGATACTTCTTCTTGTGCGGTTTTAGTTTCCAACTAGTGTAGGCGACAACATTTCCCCTCTGCATCAAACCGCACCTAGTCTAGTACCACAGGCGTCTGTGTATACTGTCATCTCCTCATTCCCGCTCGTAATTACTTACACTGATGCGCTTGTCAACCTCTCCTTAAGATTTACACATGCATGCTTGCACCTCATGTCTCAAATAAAAGTCTGATTCTTCTTGATCAAGTTGGTTAACAGTATTGCTACCTTGGAGAAGTATTTGATTAAACGTCTCTAGTATCCCACCAATTCAAGTAAACTTCTCACATCTGTAGCGGTATTGGGTTGATCCTAGTTCTATACTACTGCCACTTCGCATGATCTACAATAATACCCTGCTCAGAAACAATGTGACTCAAAAATCAAACTTCCCTCCTCCAGAAGTGGCACTTCGAAAAGTTCGCCTTAGATCAGTGCTTACTCAACACCTTGAGCACAATCCTCAAATGCTCACTGTGTTCTTCATCCTTCCTCGAATAAACAAGGATATCTTCCATGAACATAAGTACATACTTATTTAGCTGATCCCTGAAAACACGGTTCATATGATCAACAAAATATGTCGGTTTATTGGTTAGCCCGAACGGCATAACTAACCACTCATAGAATCCAAATGGCATACGAAATGCTGTGATTGGCACACTTTCCTTTGCCACTCTCAGTTTTTGAAACCTCATCACAAGGTTCAACTGAGAGAACATCCTACCACCATAGAGCTGATCGAATAAGTCATCAATACATGGGAGTGGTAATTTTTTCTTCCTCGTTACCTTATTTAGCTCACGGTAATCTACATACAATCTTACAGAGCCATCTGCCTTGGTGGTGAATACAATTGGTGCATCACACTCAGATATGCTACTACGAATGAACCCTCGCCTCAACAGGTCATTTGCTTGCACCTCCAACCCCATCTGCTCCCTACGGCCATATGCCTCAAAGGCATAACAATCGACCAGGCATTCTTCACCAAATCTATATGAAATCTACTCCCTTATGTGGTGGTAATCCGGTCACCTCCTAAAATATGTCTGTATACTCCCACGATATAGGCACAGATGATAACTCATCATGTGGGATCTCGAGTGAGTATAGAAAGCTGACCATTACATCATCGTTAGGTAGGCAATATATCTCCAACCTACGCCCATCATCCATCCCTATCGTCACCAACAACCTCGCACAATCCACCACTACTTCGTACTTCTACAGCCAGTCCATCCCTAGAATATTACTGAACCCACAAAACCTAAAATAAAGCAATCAAAAGCAAACAGACATACATGACTCGATAAGGTTAAGTCTCGAAAAACCATACAAAGGCTAGTCGATCCTCCAATAGGGTTTGTTACAATCAAAGGTCAGTCAACTATGTTGGGTTTCAATCCTAATCCATCTACCAAATCACTAGATATGAAGGAATGTAAAGCCTCGGTATCGAATAAAACACGTACAAGTGTATCAGAAATAGAAAGCGTACCTTGTATGACGACACCCTTACCCTTCTCCTTCGCCGATGGAACACTCAACGAAGTTGGAACAACATTCAAAGCATAAGCAGACACAACCGACTTATTTTTCAATGGGTCTAGGCAATCCTTCTTCATATGCCCTGGCTTATTGCAGTTAGAACATCCTTTCTTCTTATTTCAACAACTTTTGCTAAAATGGCCCTTCTCTCAACAAATTTAGCAAATAGGCACCCACTTTCCCTTCTTCTGGCCACCCTTGATCTACGGTTGCTTCCTCTCATTGTTGTTGTTGTTGTTCCACTTCTTCTATCCTCCCCTGCCAACTTGCGGCTTTGGCCCATCCTTAGAAGCAACAACCGACTTAGGCTTGGGATACAGACTCTCATGTCGAAGAGCCTTCCCCACTAGCATCTCAAAGATTTCATCAATATGTCCCACTAGCTTTTCTCCAAGGTAATCGTCCAAGTCCATAATAAACTTCTCATTCTTCTTGCGTGGAGTATCGATAAAAGGTAGGCCAAACTTCAACAGTATGTCAAACTCGACCACGTACTCTGACACAGACATATCCCCCTTTCTCAGATCAGCAAACTTTCGGCAAAGCACTGACTTCTATGCGACTGGTATAACTTCTCTTTAAACCTCACCTTAAACTACTCTCAAGTAATCTAAACCCCATAAGTAGTAATCTTGATAGGATTCCAATATCTCATAGCTCATCCCTGAAGCTTTCTAGAAGCCAACTTCCTCTTCATCGCATCTTCTAACGGATCCATATCCTCAAAGATGCATTTGCAGATGTCCAACCAATCCTACACTTCGACGGTTGATTCCATTCCAAGAAACAGTATGCCTTCTGAAGTAGTGTAATCCTTATTTTTTGGAAAAGTCAGCCTTGGCGCTTGCACTGGATCACCACCACCAACTACTGTAGCAAGAGAAACTTGGGCATTTTGAACCATGTTTCACACCATCTCAATGAACATGTTCTACAAGTCGGTGTTAGCGGCCCCTAATCTTGCCCCTTCCTCAGCCTAGAAATGGAGTTCCTAGCAGTATTCCTTGTTAGCCGGCTCATTTTTACAAACTGTAATAAAAATGATCAGTCTTTCTAAAAGGAATAAATCACATCCATGAATGCAATGCGACTTATATATTATTATATATATACACACGCACTACATATAGTTTTCAAAACAAAATATAACAAGTATGTTCTCTCAAATATCGTCTGATCCATTCTAAGGCGATAGCGCTATCCTTATCTCTAATGGATCTAAGTATCAACTTAGCTCATTTATGGAACCTAAGCTCTGAAACCAAATGTGATAAATGCCATATACCTCCGGCACCCAATATATCTGTATAATGCACTGTGGAGGTACCCGACTGATGCAGAATGGTAGCCAAGAATGTGAAGTAGGAAAAAATCCAAACGTAGAACCTGTAGAACATCTTATAGCGTACAGACAAAAGATAATATAATAACATAGATGTAAAACATGTGAAACACTGATATAATCAAATGAACCATAAATAAGAACATCAGAGTGTAATAGGTTCACAAATTGTACGAAAACTGAAATAATAGAGTTTATACATCTCAAATCTCCAAAATAAACCCTATAAATGTCTATAGCTTAATACAGGTACTAGTACAGCTCCACAGTACTACACAGTGGAATATAAACGATAGTAAGCTCCAAGTATTTACATAAAGCATAGCCTCATGCTCGTACTTCGTATAGCTCAATGCGCTATCCAGACCTGTTATCCCTAATCTACTCATTTAAGAGTACCCAAGATAATAAAAAGCAAACCATAAAACCTCAGGTCAAACAAAAATCTGGAATGAGCGATACATCATCTCAAAATACTATAAAAAACGTATATAGCAAATATGGGCATAGGTATGAAGAACCATACCTAGCATGGCCCTACATCTAAAGAATTGGCACATAAACACAGTATATGCTAAATTACTATCGTAAGTGGAAAATATAGGGTAAACGGGTATTACACATCATCAAGCACATAGAAAACATAGCATCCATCACACAAACTTGCATCTCTCACTCAAGTGCTTTGAATATATGATAGCTCTTACAGATGCTCAACTCATTTCCCACGCAGGTGGCTAGGGGTTGGACACTTGCAGAAGTCCAAGAATATGGGTGCATTGCAGGCTACCCTATCCCAATAATGAGCATCAAAATTAAAAATTCATCCATCAATCCCTTAGCACACGTACCAATAGTAGAACAACCTTACAGATGTTCATTTCATGCCCACAAAGATGGTTAAGGATTGGACATATGATGACGTCCAAACACATAGGTACACGCAGACTACCTTGTCCTACTCACGAGGATGACAACATCATATTTTACTCTAGGAGCTATCATGTAGAACTCGTCATTTCGGTCCATCTCAAGATGCCATAGTCACTCACCACATCGAGTTGTCAAAGTCCTTGTACTTCCTTGGTTGTCATGCCAAACTCATCTATTGCCATCTTGGGGTCCTCCATCCTTAGCCTTAGCCAACTCCCAATGCCAATAACCAACCCTAAGTCTGGCCTCGAAGCCCCTATGCTGAGCCCGAAGCCAATACCCCAAAATCCCTATTCCATGTTCGGTCCAAATTTCCCTCTTCTATAGCCGAACCAAACCCACTGAACAACATTTCATGTTTGACTCCTCATCGCCAAACCAAATGACTACCGAACATGATATCATGTCTGGTCCTTCACTGGCCTAACCAATATCTACCAAATAGGATTTCCTATCCGATCCTTCACTTGCCGAGCCATGCCATCCACCAGACCTAAGCTACCACCAGACCGTCTTAGACCCAACCCAACACCTTCTCTTCCTGAAGCCAACAGCTGAACAATGCCAACCGTACCAAGCTTCACCGAACCGAAACCTGTAACTCTTTTAGTACATCAACTTCGCATCGATTCTATCGTTATACCCAACACTTTGGCCCTCATGCATCATTAATGCAACGATGTGAATTCAGATGCACTAGACCTTATCCGTCGAAGTCTGATTCCATGGTTCCTTCCTCTAGTTTGCTTCGATGAATGTTTTCAACCATACAAACTTAGAAACAAATACCATACATGCACCAAACAACATTCAAACATGTAAACCACATATAACCAATTATAGCAATCATCATACAAGGTGTATACAACATAGTCTAACATCTATTAAGGCAATCACATATCCAAATAACATATCTAGAACACCAAAAATATATTTATTCATGTTGTTACTACAGATTGGATTTTAAAACGGCATTAAAATTTAATTTTGACTTCAAAAATGGATCCAAAACATGTTAAAATCTATAGATACATATATAGTAAGGTGAGAGATGATAAATCACTCACCAAAACCTCTCAAATTCAAGTTTTGCAAGCAAATAGATGCGAATCCAAAAATGAACAGCAAATATGTAATGCTCCGTCCCCAAAAATGTAGATTTGAAGATCTCTAATAAATTCACTTGCTAATCTACCCTTAATTTATGATTTGGACTTGATTTGGAAGAGAAAAGAGAAGTTTTTGGGTGGATAATGGGTTAATGGAAGCTTAGATCTATTTGGGAGATGGTAAAATGATTTGAGGATTTTTGTTTCAGCCAATATAGGTGTAAAACCAGAAATGGGTTAATGGGCCAATCCCCGAACTCACTAATTACCCACTAAGCTGCTCCAAAAACTGCTAATCCTCAAACAGCCATATTTCCTATCTAAAGAGCCCAAATCACTATTATGACCACTCTATGGAAAGAGAAACCATCATATCGTTCCATTGGAAGTGCTCTTGGAAGCCAATTCGGTTTCCATAAAAAATTATAGCAGTTAGAAGTTTTCAGGAGTAAAAACCGTCCGAAAAATTCTTGAGACATAAAATGTTACTAGTAGGCATATCCTAAAGTTATAGAATCATACGACCATATAAGAATTTAAAAATAATATTTTGCAATCCTTCGATACGTAAAATATGAGTCGTTATACGTACTATCGTCTTCACATACAATTCGGCTAGTTTGGATGTCATTCTACTTGACTTGACGGGTATTAATCTGGCACTTTTGGTCAATCGATCGACTATGACCCAAATACTGTCGTACCCTGCTCTAGTCCTCGATAGTCCGTCGACGAAATCCATCGAAACTTGTTCCCACTTCCGCTAGGGACTTCTAGCGGTTGCATCAAACCACTAGGCTTCTTCTGCTTTGCCTAATCCAGCTGATAGTTCATGCATTTTGTGATGAATGCCTTAACATCTTTCTTCGTCCCTTCCCAATAGAAGGTCTATCTTGTATCATGGTACATCTTACGAATGCTGGGGTGAATATTCAATCTTAAATGATGGCACTCTCGTAGCACCTCATCCTTTATCCCATCGACATCAGGAACAAACAATCTCTCATCCTTATGGAATCAAACGTCTCGATCGAGTCCGTACTATCTCATCTCTTCAAACTTTAACCCATCCTCGATCTTAGCAATAATCTCAGTTGATCTAGCATCATACCACTAACTAGTACAAATTCGCTCAATCAGAGTAGTCCTTATAGTCAAGCTCACCAATATCTCTGGCTCTAGCTCCTCTCGATCGAAAATCATAACTAGTAATATACTCTATTTGCATCCACTCTAGGAACATAGCTCCCAAGCTGGCATGTCTTCTACTCAATGCATCAACAACTACATTACCTTTCCCTTGTGTATATGCAATATCATAATCATAGGAGGCTAGGAACTCTAATCATCACTACTGATGAAAGTTAAGATCCTTCTGCAAAAAGAGGTAATTTAAGGATATATGGTCGGTGAACAGCTCGAACCTCTCTCTGAAAAGATAGTGCCTCCAAATACTTAGTGCAAACACTATTGCTGCTAATTCTAAATCATGGGTAGGGTATTTCTTCTCATGTAACTTCAGTTGTCGAGTAGCATATGCAACAACTTTGCCTCTTTGCATCACCTAATTTGGTACCAAAAGCATCAGTGTATACCGTCATCTCTTCATTCCTGCTTGGAATTATCAATACCGGTGCACTCATCAACTTTTCCTTCAGACTCACGAATGCATGTTCACATCTCGCATCCCAAGTAAAAGTCCAATTCTTTTTCGTCAACCGAGTCAATGGTGCTGCTACTTTGGAAAAGACCTGGGTGAATCATTTATACTATCCAGTTAACCCTAAGAAACTTCTCGCATCCGTAGCGTTTTTGGGCTTAGTCCAATCTTGGAATAATGTGACTCTTGTGGGTCCACAGGAATGCTCTGCTTAGTAAAACCATGACCCAAGAATCTCACTTCCCTCCTCCAAAAGTGACACTTGGAAAACTTTGTATTCAGTCGGTGCTCTCTCAACACCTCAAGCACGATCCTCAAATGCATCTTGTGTTCTTCCTTTGTCTACGAGTAGACAAGAATATCATCGACGAACATAAACATGAATTTATTTAGTTGACCCCTAAAAACATGGTTCATGAGATGAACAAATTATGCTAGCTCATTGGTTAGCCCGAACCGCATAACCAACAAGTCATAATAACCAAACGACGTACGAAACGTTGTAATTGGCACACTCTCCTTCGCTACTCTCGGTTAGTGAAATCCTGTCGCAAGATTCAACTGAGAAAATATTCTAGCACCATGAACCTGATCGAACAAGTCATTAATACATGGGAGTGGATACTTGTTCTTCCTCATCACTTTATTAAGCCCACGGTATTCAACACACAATCTAAGGGAACCATCCACCATTGTGGCGAATACTACAGGTGCTCTCCACTCAAATATACTTCTACGAATGAAACCTTATTACAATAGGTCATTAACTTGCACCTCGAGCTTTCTCTGCTCTCTAGGTACCAACCTTCTCAACGACATCACTATCGGTCTGGCGTCATTAACTAAATCAATACTTAACTCAATCTCTCTTTGTGGCGGAAGTTCGGTCACCTCCTCAAATATGTCTGGATACTACATAGCAATAGGTACTAATGGAAACTCATCAGGTGGGGTATCGAGTGAAAATAGAAAACTAACCATCACCTTAACGTCTGGTAGGCAGCCTAACACTACTTTCGCCCATCATCTACCCTTGTCATCAGTAATGACTTCTCGCAATCCACCATCATCTATGAAGCCAGTCCATCCTCGATATAATACCAAACCCAACAAAACCCAAAGCAATGCAATCACAATCAAAACAAAATCCATGACTCGATTAGACCAAACCACGATAAACTATACAAGGCTAGTAGAGCCTTCAACAGGGTGCATCATAATCAAAGGTTGGTCAACAATTTTGGGTCTCAATCCCAATCTATCTACCAAGTTACTAGATATGAAGGAACATGAAGCCCCAATGTCAAACAAAAATCGCATAGGAAAATCATAAATAGAAAGCATATCTTGAATAACAATGCCTTTCTCCTTCTCTTTTGCCGATGTAGCATTCAACGAAATCGGAACGACGTTAATATCATATGCTTTCACCATCTGCTTCTTCTTTAATGGCTCTGGACAGTCCTTCTAAATATGCCCAAACTTATTACAGTTGTAGCATTTCTTTCCTCAACTTTGCAGCCCCTACTATAGTGACCCTTCTTTGAGCATTTGTAGCAAATCGGAGTGGGCTTGCTCTTCTTTTGAACATCTCTGTTCTGAAACTGCTTCCTCTTATTGTTCCACTTTTTCTTGCCCCCCTCCTAAATACGGCTTTGGCTCGTCTTTAGCAATAATAGTCATAGGCTTTAGATAAAGACTCTCATGCCTTAAGGCCTTTTCGACAAACATCTCAAAAACCTTGTCTATATGGCCCACGAGTTTCTCCACTATGTAGTCATCCAAGACAATGATGAACTTCTTGTTCTTCTTCAATGAAGTGTCGATGAAAAACATCCCATATTTTGACAAGACGTCAAACTGAGCAACATACTTAGAGATAGTCATATCTCCTTGCCTCAGATTTGCAAACTTACAGTATAAGTGATTTTTGCATTGCCGTTATAAACTTCTCTTCGAATCTGGCTTTGAAGAGGTCCCGTGTGAACTGGTCTTTGAGGGTGCTGACTTTTATAGCATTCCACTAGTTCATGGCTCGTCCATGAAGCTGTCGGGAAGCCAATCCTTTTTATAGCATCATTCGGCTCTAAGTCATTAGAGATCCTTTCGCAAGTGTCAAGCCAATTCTGCATTTCCATCGCCGACGCCGTTCCTTGGAATGGTTTGCGACCAAGACTAGCAAAGTCTTTGTTCAGCTTAGCAAAATTGGCTTTGGGTGCCTGGATGGGAGCACCACCATCAATAGCAACATTCAGAACCGCTACTTGAACATCTTGCAAGATGTTCCACACCATGGTATTGAACATGGTCTATAAATCAAGGTTAGCAGCTCTCGAGCCAGCTCCTTCTTCAACTCCACGGACGGAGTTCCTGGCAGCATTCCTTGTTTGATGACTCATCGTTCAATCTGTGATAAAGACGATCAGTCTCTCTATAAAGAATCCCACTTAAGTAGTACTTGCGTGTGTAGTGCAACTTAACAAATACGCTCTTTCGTACTTATATACACTCTCGATCCATGTAACAACCCGCACTTTTTGACACACCGATCCAAAGCCTAGTGTGACTTTTGGACTCGCGTCATGCTAAGAAACACAAACTGTTGGATTTTTAAAACACTATAGAACATAATTATAAGGGTAAGTTCTAAGATATTCTTTCAGATCTCACAGCGAAAGGAATAAAAATATAAGTACCAAAAAATAAACATTTAAGAAAAATAACCTCCAAAATACTTTATTTTCCTTATACACTGTTTCATGATACAATATATGTTTTACGAACTTTTAAAACAGTAAGTAAGTACATGATGGACAACAAAGAATATGAGAAATCCAACATAAAGCTCCTTTCTCAACATACTATGTCCAATCAACTGGTAACATGTCATCCTATGGTAGGGAAAAAATTGAAATAAGGGAGTGGGTTAGACGAATGTTTAGTGAATGAGTACAAGTTTAATATGTGATGATCATGTGTAGTTAACTTTAATTCTACTCTAGATGACATAGGTTGTACTACAAGTGTTCGTGAATTCCTAAGGTCTACACCTAAGGGTTCTTGTCTAATACATACCAGCATTATCATTTGTGTAGGCTATTCTAAGGATTGAGCTACGAATCGAACCTCACAACTAATGATCGGCCATCGTTCCTAGACCTACTCAATATAAACATAACCACTAGGCTACTAAAACATGGAAACACCACCACAACACTAGTAAACATGGAAACATCATGACCTAGGCTACTAGCTATGAAAACACCACCACTAGGCTACTGTGGAAATAAATTCCCACTACCGTCATCGCTACTAGGCTACGGGAGAACCGATTTTCCCCTAACTATGACTACCTATTTCTCACTACTCCTGGAGAGGAATAACCTAAAATGCTGACTCGTCGGTGTGTCTCATCGTCTACACTCGCCTCCACTTCATGATCGTAGTGATGGCCTCTTATTGCATGTGTCGGAATCCTCCATCTGAACTATATCTCGTCGCATGAGAAATCGTGCATACTAGGATTCCCGTTATGCTGGACTACACTCCATCAGGCATCCTCGTTAATGCTGCGCATCCACCATGAAACCTCCTATGAGTGTTATAGTCGACCCTCAGTCAAAGAGTCGAGCCCCAATTGGGTAAACAACATTTACCCAACACTACAATGACCTAGCATCCTCCTAAAGGGAACCGGCTTCCATACTATCTCTAATCACTTAGCTCAAAATAGGCCCATACAACAATTAGCAATCATATAAATTTTTATTATTAACTTGGGCCTTAGGCTGAGGTTCAAACTCTACAATTTACACGTTTATCGATCGACCGCTGACCCTAAGTGGTCGACCGCTACCGGTTGACCGTTGGAGATCGGTGGTCAACCAGTCGTAGGCTAAATTTTAGAGTTCATTACTTTTTTAATGTCGATTTCAGTTCCCAGTGAACCCTAAACACTAATTCGACCAGTCTATATTCTAATTTCAATATCAATTTGTAAGCTCTAGGGTTTACAGTTTAAATAAAAAAGGAAGTGTGTTAACATCGGTATTAGGTTTAACAATTTACAATGATTTCAATTCAGTCCAAGATTATAAGTTTCAAATTAGGGTTTTACGGTTTCAATTTCAATTTACTAATACCCTAAATTAATTAGAATGGACTAAACCTAATTCTTTACATAAAAAAGGGCAAACACCTCCAATTGATTAGTTGTAGAGCTGTGAATATGGGATGTATAACATAGCTGTTATATATGTATTATCATTGATTTTCAGGGAGCAAATCACATATAGGTTATGTAGGAAGTAAGTTGTAGTAATGTAAAGAACACAAAGATTTATAGTGGTTCGCCCAGATTGTGTCTACATCCACTGTTGATATTCATTATTCTTCTTATAGATCTTTGATATAATGTCTGAGATACAAGATACAATGATCTGGAGCTTAATAGAAAGTTAGATATAGATCAAGGAAGTTTGTTCGGCTACTCCTAGCTGCATGTTCCGTTCGGTTGTCTCTGTTAGGCAGTTCCTTTTCTAGCAAGATTGTTCTTGCTAGATTGCTCCTGCTAGCTATCACTACTAGGATGATCCTGCTAACTGATCCTACTAGTCTGCTCCTGCTAGCTGATCCTGATAGGTTGTTCCTACTACCTAACTCTGCTAGGCTTCTCCTGTAGTAGAACCTACTAGCCTATTCCGACTATTTCTGACTTGTCTACCATTACTGCTATAAGCTTGGCTCTCTAGAATTGTCCCTCATTGTTGTTGGATGCTTTGATATTTATAGGAGTGAAGAGATGGTGTGGTTAGTCTAGTAAGTCAGGAAATTTCCATTTATAACTCGACCAGAGGGAATATTCCTGAATATGCCAAATGTAGTTAAATATTTCTTGATATAAGTAGATTTCATTCCATCTACAGCTTGCTCGGTTCGTCTAGGAGCTCTGCCTGATGTAGGTCGGTACAGTAGAATGTATGTGGACATGTTGTTGGCCAAGTTCGTATGCTCCCCTATTTGGCTTGGCCGCCATTCGGTTCGGCGGACTCCTCCTAGGCTTGGTTCGGTATGACACCAAGACACACGACCCGGTAGGTCTAGTACTAGCTTCGGTCCAGTGGGCTTCTCTACCTTTGGTTTGGCAGGACTCTCTACCTTCGGTTTGATGGGCTCCACTGCCTTTGGTTTAGTGGAATCATCTCTCCTTGGTCCGACTCTTTATGCCCTGCCTGGGTCCAGTCTTTGGACAACAACACCCCTCTTAACCAAGCAAGTGATCTTGTTTGCTACCTTCGGTACCGAACAAGTTATCCTATTCGGTATCCCTACCAAACAGAATTTCCTATTCGGTAACCTGGGGTACCAAACAGAGAAAGGGGGCTCACCTTTGCTTCCTCTCAACTACTCCTCGTGTCTTGCTATCTCCCTTTTCCTTCCCTTCCTTACGTTGGAAAGGGTTAGGTACTCAATAGTTGGATTCCCTACCGAAACAATGCTCATGCTCCATAAAAATAATGTGTTTGCCAGGACTCGAACCGGGTGGGTTGGTTGAAAGGCACAAGCCTTTACCACTGTGCTACACATGCTTTTATGTCATAACTCCTTCATTTCAATTCAGAATTTAATGAGACTTGGATCGGTAACTGCGTATCATTGAGTAGAGTATTCTGGTGTCTATGAATCTTCCCTTTGCCAGAATTAGGTAGTAGCTCTCTAAGCCCAAGTCAGTTAGGTAGTGGACAAATTTTTAGATGATCATATCTTGCAATTCGTAGCTCGGATTGAGATGCATGTACATGTCCCGACCTTAGGAACATTTTTCAAGTACTTTGACCATATTTTCTGTCTATGCCAAATTTGCCCCTAGCGCTTCACCTCGCCATTATGACTACACGATGGTGCCTTTATTATGCATCTTCCGGCCATTTCTATGCTCCTTAACGTCTTTTTGTATTCACCATGTTGTGGATGAAAATTTTCACAACACTTGCCCTCCAAAGCATACTTTCGTAGAATAAAAAGTGTGCTTTATTTCATCCAAACTCGTCTTTCTTTCTCACGTGATGGTTATCTCGAACCTCAAACATCTATATCTTCATTCCCTTCCTTTTGGGATGTTTTTTGCTACTAATGTGCTATATAGCCTTGTTCACTCGGGGGAAGTTTGTTGATCGTTCCAAGGCATCCTTTATTAGTGGGACGTTCGCATTTCATTCTTTCTTGATACTATAATCATCTATCATGATTTTTCCACTGATTCTCATCACTTTTTGATAGGATTTTGCTCACTTTGGTTCAACCTCCTTCCCGTGTTCTGATGGCTGCATGTCATCGTATGAATTTTCCAAGAATGATGAGGTGCCCTAACGAAAAGAATATAAAGTGGTTCTATGGCACGTGGATTTGACAAGGTGTATTTTATTGCATTGATTGTAATTTGGCCAATTAAGACCGGCCATTGCGATGTATTTTCCTACGTGATTGCCAAGTTATTCCACCAGTGATTCATTCATCACCACCATGCATATTTGTATAGGTGATATCACTAAACTATTTGGCTAGGTAAGTGGTTTCTGCTAAAGTTTCTAACGTGGGTGATCATGCGCCTGTGCTGTGAAGCTAATCTTCTTTTGATGTTTATGCTTTGTTGCATCTGATAATTATCCATGTCCATATTCTCCTTTTCCTAGCTAGTAATTATGATATGTTCGTTCCACATGATTTCTTGATTGCTCGTTCCATTAGGTGCCTTTCTCGTCGCTATCGTGCATACTTGTATGGGATCAACCACCAACAAGTTCGGTAGGATAAGCAGTTTCTATGACTGATGCTTTCCGTAGCCCATACTTTATACTTTCTGCATGAACACTTACACAAGCAAATATGTACCTTATAAAAATATTATGAATGAAATTATCATACCTAATTTGGATTAGTTATTGCGTTGTGTTTGTATAGTATCCTTTCTTAGCTATTAGCCTGTTAGTAATCTTTTATTGCTTTCTCACGTACTTGTACATGGCCCATCATTGACAAGTTCGACATGGTGAGAATACATGTGAAGTTGTTACATGCTATTTTGCTAGTTCTTCCATCAAATCTTCATTTGCCCCCAGCATATTTGCACAAGATCAATCACTGATAAGTTCGGTAAGGTGAACATACACTGGTGGAGTGTCTTTGTAATCCAGTCCCATGTGTCCTTGTTTGTTTTTATGCACTTCCAGCATTTTAGTTTGCTTATTATCACATACATATTTCATGCATACTTTAAACAAGTTTGCCCTAGTGTCGGTCTGTTGATAGTCTTTATAAGTAATTCTGGTATTGACTGCTTGCACACGGCCAAACAACTGATAGTCATGTTTTACTATGAGCAAGCTTAGTTATTCATTGCTGATAGAAATCTAGATCTAAATGTCGAGCGTGAGCAAACAAGGCGGCTGCCATATCCTGACCGCCGGTAAGTCGAGTTCTCCATAGCCATCCTAAAATCTTATGGCGATTAGTATCTGTGAACAACCGAATAAGGATACTCCGATCCACCACGCCAGCTAAGAAGGTTGAACCGATCGTCAGTTATGGACATCGAATAGGGATCACACTGGTCCACCACTATCGGCTAAAAAGGTTGAGCCGATCGTCAGCTATGGACACTTGAATATGGATCTCTTCGGTCCACTACTGCCAGCTGAGTAGTTTGTGCCGAACATCAATTATGAGCACCCAATTGACATTCATGTTCTGACCATGGGTTGATCTATCTTGACATTGCCGACAAAGTAGTTTGGCCTGATCGTCAATGGCAAGCACCCACTTAGCGGTCATGTCCTGACCATAGGCTGATCGTGCTCATCATTGTCGGTAAAGAATCGATTGTTAACGGCAAGCACCCATTTGGCAGTCACGCCTAACCATAGGCTGATCGGGCTCGTCGTTGCCGGTATAGAAGTTTAGGCCAACCATCAATGGCGAGCACCCACTTGGCGATTATGTCCTGACCATGGGTTGATCGGGCTTGTCATTGCTGGCAAGGAAGTTTGAGTCAATCGTCAACTGTGAGCACCCACTTGGCGGTTATGTCCTGACCATGGGCTGATTGGGCTCGTCATTGTTGGCAAAGAAGTTTGGGCCAATCGTCAAAGGAGAACACCCACTTAGCGGTCATGTCCCGACCATGGGCTGATCAGGCTCGCCATTGCAGGCCAAAGGAGTTGGATCGTTCATCAACGGTGAGCACCCACTTGGCGGTCATGTCCTAACCATGGGCAGATCGAGTCACCATTGCCGGCCAAAGGCGTTGGGCCGATCGTCAACGGCGAGCACCCACTTGGCTGTCATGTCTTGACTATGGGCCGATCAGGCTCGCCATTACAGGCTAAAAGTTTTTCCAAGCTTTCCTTGATGCGCCTGAGTTGGGTGCCCTTAGTATGCAGCAACTTGCTTGTACAGCACTAGAAATTGATGATTTTATTTTGCATAGGATGGTTATTCTAGTAGTTGTTTGATAGCACTGATCATCTATCATGGTTTTGCATACCCAGCCCATGCGGTTCGATAACACCATGACGATTGACAATACACATATCCATAATCCATGCAGTTGCAATAGTCGATGCGCTAAAATAAATGAAAAGTTTTGAGCACTCCAAGTTTTACCAGATACTGCTCCGTCCATGGTGATGAGAATGTAGACTACATTCCTTGGATCCTTACTAATTAAATATAACCTTTCCCTGATCGGGTAGGGTGCCCCAGGGCCAAGGGGAAATTTTCTCCAGGAGTAAGTTTCATTTTTGGAGCAGGCTATGCTCAATCCTGGAGTTGTATTGTTTCATCGCTTTCTGCCAGAGCACCATGGTTTTCAAAGCAGCCTCGTCCCGCTTCTCCTCGATCAGATATAGAGACATGTTTAACAAGTCCTTATTCTCCTCTAAGTCGTAATGGATTCCCCTATGAGATAAGACTATAGTTTCAATGGGAAGAATAACCAATGAATCGTTGATTAAAGCAAAAGGAGTATATCCCATTGTAGTTTCGTGGGAAATGCGATACGCATAAAATCTAATGGTATCTCATCCATCCAAGCTCCCTTATCATTTTCCAAATGCTCCTTTATGAGAGTTTTAAGTGCCATGTTGACTTTCTCAACATATCCATTAGCCTATGAGTGAGGCACTGTAGGGAAGCTTGTCCTAATTCTGTGTTGTCGATAGAAGTTGGTGAATTCCTAACTATCAAACTACCATCCATTGCTAAAGATCATCTGAGGCTGAACTCCATACTCGATAAATTAATCTGCAACCACTATTGCATACTTAGCTCCACCCATAACTATTAGAAGCTCTTCATTTAGATTAATGCCAGTGAGAATTTATTTTCTAGGGTCTGCCCTAAATATGGTCGCCTTGACTGCCTTGATGTACATTATCCAATATTTCCATATCCTCTCTTGCAGCCATGCATCTTAGAAGCGGGTTAGTGAAAACCCTTCTGTATAGGATGCCATCCTTATGGTGTATCGAATTGCCATGCACGTTACTTTCCTTGCTTTAATCCGATTAAAGGATAAAGATTTTACTAGGACCAATCCAAAAATGATCCATTTCCCGAGCAAGCCAATCTTTCCCAAACCATGAGTTTCTCGATTTTCCTCCCATGGGACGTGCTTAACCATATAGCATTCTTGCACATTAAGCAAAGCCATTGCCCTTTTTCTTTATAAGTAGGCCGCCAACCATTCTCCACTGACTTAGAACTCCCAAAATGCTTGATTCACAGCCATTTACAGGTCATTATGGATACATAGTGTCCAGATTCCCAATTCTTTTGCTATTTCCAACTCTGCTATTTGTGTACCGTACTCTATCATTTGATCTAGCCTGCAAGGTAAAATGTCTATCCGACCCGTAGGGGTGAAGGACATTTGTTCTTGCCCAGCTATTAGTATTTTTCTCACTTTCGCGAGTGTAGCATAGTCATGTAGCATGGTATTACTTATGACTTAGGTATCATTATTAAAAATCATTCAAAATTTATTCATCAAAGTAAGTCATACCTTTGCATTATTATCCCCATGCTCTATGGGGGTATTCAGTCTCTTTGATATCATCCTTCATATTCATATAAAATCACGTCCTTTTAAAATGATTATAATCCACCATCTCTAGAGATGTCTGGTCCCATCTATGGAATGGGTCAAAATTATACTCTACTATCTTTGGAGGAGCTGAACCTAGTCTCCCATTGTCTCTGAAGGAGCTATACCCTGCCTCTGGGACAAGAAAGTTTATGCTCCACTGTCTGATTATTCTGTTCCTTACAATTTTTATGCATATCTATCATCAAATAGGTCATGCTCTAATATCCACAGGGGGATCCAACACCATGCCCCCGAGCATGCTTTACACTCCGTCCTCGTTGGAACTCATTTCCGTTTAGGGACTGCGGTCCCGAGTTTGTAGCGTCCTCGGTGGAGTTACCCTAGTGTTTTAATCCAGAGCATACCTGCGAGACCTATCTGTGTCCATTGATCTCATGACAACAAATCTTATGGAATGTGTGATATTTGTCGATTCCAATCTTTGCTGCTATTGACTCTTTGATCCTTGATTTATTACAATCCACGCCTTTCCAATAGTGGGATAGATTCTTCCTGGAGTTTCCATAAGTAGTGAAAATGGAAACTTGCCCTATCTTCTGAAGTGTTTCCTTTCCAAGGCTTTTCGTCTTCAACTCAATTGATATTTGTTCATCCTTTTACTTGATATCCAAGTGTTAACATATTAGGGCCCCTAACAACTAAACTAAATAGTCTCTAAGTATAACATAAATGAAGGAAAACAATGAAATCCTCTCCATCCGTAGCTCCAACTGCTTCCATACGCTAAATGTAGCACATCAAATGTGTTCAAAGATTGGTTTTTCCAATGTATTATTTCACAACCAGTGTCTTCAAATCTGAGGGTTGACTGCATATCTAATATTCGGAGTGAACTAACTATGGTTCATCTTGTAAGCTCTGGTCTTCTGTTCCATGCACTTAATAATCGACATATTAGTTCAGCGACTTGCTCCCGCTACTAGAATGCTTCCTTAGTTTGCTAGGTGGGCCATGTCGTGCCCCCGGCAATGGATCAACCACCTACGTACCAGTCGGTATGAACTCAAGCGATTCTATTTAAACAGCCAATTATTCGGTTCCAACATCAGCGTTGATTTTTGGTGAGACATCCTCTTTTGGTCCGGCATGGGCTATACCATTGGTCTGGTACTGATTAGTTCTACATCGGTCTGATTTGGTCCGTGCCCTAGCTGATTCGGTTTATGGAAGTTCGGATTTCGATGGCCCCTTCCTGCCTTACCTATTCCCTTACGTCCATTGTTGATGGGTTGCGAATAGAACTCCAGGCTTGGTCTTTCTGGACCTGCATTAGCGCTACTTGCTCCATGAGTCTAAGGAATGCTCCTTCATCTCCGAATACTAGCCTGGAAAGGAGCTACCATATCTTCCACCATCGTTTGCAATCACTACTTGACTCTTCTCTAGTAGCTATAACGGACTACCTTCCTGATGCAGCACATTCCAACCTCACGTACTTTGACGGCTCGTAGATGAACTCCTCTAATGTGGCTGGTTTCTCCATTGTCGATCTCTTAGTAAACTTTGCTCCAAGGTGCACTTCATTATACAAGTCATCAAGGTGAATCGCACAAGAATGAATTAAGCATAGGGGTATCCCACAAAACCACATAGTAGCTAAGTCCAGCAAGAATAATGGAAGGCATTTGCACAAGGCTTCTTTTGTAGCTCCGCTTACTAGTATGTGCTGGGCATATCATTGTAAATGCACTACATGGTTAGTAAGTCCTTGATATGGTTCTATAGTAAGCATCCTGAAAGTCTCTAGGGTCCTTGGTAGTCTTATCTCTAGAGAGAAGGTACTGCTAAGCGAAGATCTAATCCCTCACTCAACTTGTTCATTTTTGAACAAATTGCCTAATGATTCGGACCATTCTATTCCCCAATTTGGGTGATTGTCAATGATAGCTCGACCTTTCCATTCGTGGGAAATGGCTTCTTTCATCTTCCTTATGATAACTTGATTTTCGGTTACGGGCATGGTTATAGCTCTTAAATTGGTCCCACTGATCGTTTTATCCTCCATTGAACAAAATTTCAATGGGGGGGCAAGAAGAGTTTGCTGCAGCTGCCCCTAGTCGGCATCATCCTATTTGGTTTGGCGTTGAACTGCTTTCTGGGTTTATCTTCGGGCTGAACTTTTGCTCGTTTCCTCCCTATAGCATTCCTTCTTCATGTCTTGGTCCATCTTGATCGAATGCTTTGTCAGAGTGTGACCCCCTTTGTCTTTTAGGATCGCCCTTGTGTTCATGTGTTGCGATCAATAGTTTGCGGCTGCCCCAAACGTGTCATGAGTCGATCCGTCATTACTTGATGTTGGACAATGAAACATTCATTTAGCTTAGCCACAACTTTATCAAGGTTGCCTTTGGTAATTATCTCTACTAGCATCAGAGTACTTGCTGAATGACCATCCTGATTGACGGTTGTTTGATTAGGTGCGTGGGTGCTCCCTGCATTCATGTTGGTAGCACCAACATTATTATATGATCTCAAGGGCATCTTGAGAATCGCTCTCAATGAAAGCACCAAAGATGTTTGCATAAAAAATGAACAAACACTTCCAATTAATTAATTGTAGAGCTGTGAATACGGGGTGTTAACACAGCTGTTATATTTGTATTATGATTGATTTTTCAAGGAGAAGATCACATATAGGTTATGCCGAAAGTAAGTTGCAGTAAAGTAAAGAACACAAAGATTTATAGTGGTTCGACCAGGTTGTGCCTACATCCACTATCCATTTTCATTATTCTTCTTATAGTTCTTTAATATATTGTCTAAGATATAAGATACAATGATCTGAAGCACAATAGAAAGTAAGATATAGCTTAAGGAAGTCAGTTCGACTACGCATGGCTAACTATTCTTGTTCGGTTGTCTCTGCTATGCTGTTCCATTTCTAGCTAGGTTGTTCCTGCTAGGTTTCTCCTGCTAGCTGTTACTACTAGGCTGCTCTTACTAGCCGATCCTTCTAGTTTGCTTCTGTTCATTGATCCTGCTGGGCTACTCCTGGTAGCTGATCCTACTAGGTTGTTCCTGCTAGCTGACCCTGCTAAGCTGCTCCTGCTAGCAAATCCTGCTAAATTGTTCCGGCTAGCTCTGACTTGTCTATCGTTACTGATGTAAGCTTGGCTCTCTAGAATTGTCCCCCAATATTGTTGGATGCTTTGGTATTTATAGGAGTGAAGAGATGGGGTGATTAATCCTATAAGTCGAGAAATTTCCATGTATAACTCGTCGAGAGGGAATATTCCTGAATATGCCAACTGTAGTTAATTATTTCCCAATATAAGTAGTATTCATTCCATATACAGCTTGCTTGGTTCAGCTAGGAGCTCTCTCCGGGGTAGGTTGTTATGGTAGAATGTATATGGATATGTTGTTGGCCAAGTTCGCATGCTCCCCTATTTGGCTCGGCCACCCTACGATTCGGCGGCCTCCCTCTAGGCCTGGTTCGGTATGACACCAAGGCACGCTGCTCGGTAGGTTTAGTACTAGCTTCGGTCCGATGGGCTTCTCTGCCTTTGGTTTGGTGGGCTTCTCTGCTTTCGGTTCAGTGGACTCCTCTGCCTTTGCTTCGATGTGCACATCCCACCTTGGTCCAGCTCTTTATGCCCTGCCTTGCTCCGGTCTCTGGACAATGCCACACCTCTTAACGAAGCAAGTGATCATGTACGGTACCGTGGGTACCAAACAATATGTCATGTTCGGTATCCAAAGGGGTACCGAACATGCTTTCCTATTCGGCAATCTGGGGTACCGAACAAAGAAAGGGGGGCTTGCTTTTGCTTCCTCTGAGCTGCTCCTTGTGTCCTGCAAGCTATTCTTTCCTTCCCTTCCTTACGTTGGAAAGGGTTAGGCACTCAGCAATTGGATTCCCTACTAGACCATTACTCATGCTCCATAAAAATAATGTACTTGCCAGGACTCGAACCCGAGTGGGTTAGTTGAAAGGCACAAATCTTTACTATGTTACTACACATGCTTTTATGCCATAACTCCTTCATTTCAATTCAAAATTGAATGAGACTTGGATCAGTAGCTTCGTACCATTAAGTAGAGTATTTCAATGCCTCTGAATGTTTCATTTCCGTGAATTATATAGTAGTTCTCCAAGTTAGGGCCTAAGTAGGTTAGGTAGTTGTCAAATTTTAAGATGATCATATCTTGCAATCCATAGCCCAGATTGAGACACAGTTTTGTCATATGTGCATGCCCCGACTGTAGGATCGATTTCACCCTAGATGGGGGGGTGAATAGGGTGATACTTATAATAATAAAAATTAATTTGGAAATATATAAAATAATTGCAGCACAGATAATAACAGAATAATAAAAGTAGAAATAGAACAATACAGATTTATCCAGCTTCGGCAAAACCCTGCCTACGTGTTGCCCCCAAGGTTTCTACTAGAAATTAAGTAGTCAGACGCTTACACACGTAAACTTGCGATACCCGCTATCGACTAACCTAACTCTACGCTCAAAACCCTGCCATAACTCAGCCACTGAGTTGCGAATTCTCGAACTACACCATTGTAGTTCGTCCCTAGTCACACGACTAGAAAAACACACTAGAATTTGAAAAAAGAAAATTACAATTTAAAAATAAAACAAAAGCCCTAAAAGTTTAATCCCAAAAAAACAAATAGCCGGCCCAAAAAAAGTTTCCTTTCTATACTTCGGCTGACTTCCCTTTTCTTTATTTCGTGAAAAAATATTCTGTTGCATTCTTGTTTCCCTCTTTCAAAATTAGGGCTTCTTGATTTGTTGAAGTCGCCGTTTGCAAAATAATACTTGAAACCTTTGCTGGTATGCTTGTAAGAAATGAGGCTCGAATCGTCTGTTGCTTTCGTTTCTTCGCGGCTGCTTCTCGATCGAGTTCGAATCGAAAAATACTGGTATGGGATTTCCTTTATTTATTCTCGGTGATATGCTTGAACTCGATGCCTTGTATGCCGATGATGATAATGGGTTAAATAGGGATAAAAGTCCCTAAGTTTTCATTCATATATTTGACTTGATTTCATCACGTTGCTATGCTCGGCCATACGATTTTGATTGGTTGCTTATGATGTGTTCTGACTATTTCAATTTGTATGTTGCTTGAATTTTCTTTGAGTCGGTTCCATTATTGGTTCCTTCAATTTCGGCCCATTTGAAATCTAGACTTGTTCGATTCTACCTTGGTCACCACGGCTTTGACTTTGTTAAAACTGTAACCAATAGTTACAAATTTTCTTGAATTGCTTTGTTGCTTGATTACTAGTACATGTTCACTTATTCTGTAGTTTGACCACTGATTTGTTGTTGCCTCTGGTTTCCACTGCATACACACACACATGTTTATTCATGTGTATATGTATATTGAGACTTTTCTATGATCTAGGATCCTTTGATTTTGTTTCAGAGCTTTACTACATTGTGTATTCTATTTCAGATGCTTCGAGCTTCATCTATTTTCTCCATGTATATACATACATACTTGTATGTATATATATTTGTTGTCTCCTTTTGAGTTGCAGTCTTGTTGTCTTTTTTGGACTTGCATTCTTGACATTTGGAGTCTTCATTTCCGGGTTGAAATATTAGTTGAACTTGTTGCTGCTGGCTTCATGTGTACATCACTTTATACATGTGCTGAAGCTGTTTTATTGACCTGGTGCATTGTAGTATGGTTGCTTCGAGTACATGTCCATATGCATATGTCATTTTGTTTATTGCTTCACTACATCCCATATTGTCACTACATATATATACATGTATACATGTGTGTTTGCGCATGTATATATGTATGCTTGTGATGCCTTTCTCGGCTTGATGCTCTGTTGTCACCTCTGTTGCATTTCCATCCTGTACTCTGGTTGTTCATGTCTCTGACCTGTTACATATGTACGTACTTATATGCATATGTGCATATATATGTCACTTTGCTTGCTTATTCCAGTGTGTAGTGCTTGTATATCTGTATACTCTGGTTTGGTGATTCTCTGGCATCATCCTTTGTACATGTTGAAATGTTTATTGATGGTCTGGGTTCCTTTTGACGTTTGGTCTAGAGCTTGTTGCAGTCTTGGTTCACTTCTTTTGTATGTTTGGTTTTGATGTCTGACTGCATGTATATATGGGTGATATGTGTTTTTTGTGCTTATGTACTTGATAGCCTTGATGTCCCATGGCTGTTCATTGACTTGTGCATGCACATTCATTGAGTACATTACTGGTTCCTTGTTTTAATGGCTTGTTGAAACTGAGTGCTTGCATGTTGTTTTGCATTCATGTCTGATTTACTAGCTTGTTGAGTTGCATTTGGAGTCTGGTTCCATATCTAACCATGCTTCACTGTTTACTTGTGCACTGCTCTAGTGAAATTGACATTTGTGTTCATTTTTGTTCTTGTGATTACTTGAGTCTAATACACTCCACTAGTTTCATGTGCAGTCTGTATATTTCTGGTTTCACATGAATTTTCATATTGCTTTGAGTCGAAATCCAGTTGCTTGCCTCTAAACTGTTGTGTTACTGCCTTAACTTGTGACTGCACCTGAGTTGAATCCAGCCTTGGCTCAGTTTTAACCTTGTGCTCACCTGTCCCTGCAGTTTTATCAAGTGTATATCGGTGTGCATGGCCTTGTGGCATGTATAGTGATACACTGTGCATGTCACAAGTTGTTCGTGTATGATGAATTCAAAAGAAATGATGACGAATAACCCAAATAACTGAGGCATATAATATTTTCAAAAACACACATTTTATTTTACACTGCAAAAATATTTCTTTTTCAGTTTTACTACGTCAGTGTTTATTTTGCAGATAATTTAGATGTTGGATTCAATCTAGAATAGAGTTGAAGATAAATACGAGTGAATGAGTGATATGTAGTGAGGTGCAAATGTAAATGTAACAACCCGAGTTTTCTAACACGAAAAAACGGACCATTTGGGTAAAAAAGAAGAGGTAGAAGAAGAAGAAAATAGAAAACAACATCAGAATCTAACCATCGCAGCGGAACAAAATATAATATATATTAACAGATCTTTACACAAATCAAAACTATATCAGTTTTATATAATATATCATCAGAGTATACACCAGAGAACACATAACATACAACTGGACAATAACCATATCATGTCCTCAATACAACAGAGTACAACAATCAACACAGCGGAATATATATATACAAACAAGTACGGGAGATACGTCTCGCCATCCAGCTCATCTCCTGAGCTCCACAGCATCATGTCCTGTAACCTATAATACTCGGTCTGACCCGAGCATCATATAAAACAATACCCGAGTCAGTCTGGAATACCAGCGTGAGAAAATCACACTCAATTGATTTTTAAAGTTTCAAAATCCTTTGGAACAAAACCTCTCGTAAGACCACGCCACAAATAAACATGTCGGGTTTTTACCTTACGATAGCTAAAACACTTTTTATCAAATTCCTCTGATATTAAAATAGTGTCTATATACAAATACTTATTAAAATAGCTGAAATTGTTACATTATTAAATTCCAGCATACTAGCCACAAAAGTGGGTAATACAAACAAATACCGTACAAGGCACGTAGGAAGAATGGATTTCCAACAATGACTAGGCACTGGGGTACCACCTATCACAGTACGTGGCCTAGATCACAGTACCGAGGAGTACGCCCGCTCCCCTGCAACACAAGGCCGGAACCATCCCTTACTGGATGATCCCGAATAAAATCACCCCACGGTTGGGATCAGCAACCGCACCACTAAGCCGAAATAAAAAGGGACATCTAGACAGGGATGACCTTACCCTCCAGTGGGAGCTACCCACGAAGCCTTGCTGCATAACCCCTGATTTTCAGTCATTCCCGGTTGATGAGGTTCGAGGCTAAACGATACCTTTTCAGAACATATCCCTTAGAATGCCCATCGTCCGCTGACGATGTTTCGCAAGCATTCATCCATACAAGTCCGTCCTGGGTTCGAACGGAACCGAAGGCACTATTCCTACTACATCCATTTTGGAAATATCCTCAGGATTAGTAGCGACTAGCCCTTGCACTTCACTGCTCCATCTTCGACTTCGAACACGTTACACGAAACGTACAAACCGGATCGAAGTGGTATTCGAGTCTCCAGACCTAGAATCCTGGTATACGGAAACTCGATCCCGGTCTCTTCGAAACGATCAGCGCATTTGGCCAATATTGATAGTCGGTTATTTAACTATCAATTAACATCCACAAGCAACCATCACACAATAAATAATTTCCCACATTATTTATTTGCCCAAATATCTTTCCAAGATATATTTCCAAATTTTCAAAGCTCATTTTGAAAACAATTTCAAAACAGTTTTCGCTTACGGAATACATTTCCAAATATTTATTTCCTCTGAATCGCCAAGTACAAAATACCTATAGATTTAAAAATAACTTTAAAACACTTTATTATAAATATACTTTAACCTTTAAATTTGGAAAACTACTTTAATACTTAATTAAAAATAATACTTTTGTGAATATTTAAAATAAGGTTACTTTATAAAATATAAAACTAAGTTTCCACTTTTAAATAAAATACTAATCACCCTTTAAATAATTATTACGATATAGATTTGGAAAATATTTACTTTAGAATTTAAATATTAGAACAATAAATTTCTAAACATCCCTTTCTAAACAACATGAAAACTTTTAACTTATATTTAAGAATTTTCTTTGAAATCGTACTTGGCTATCCAGGGAATACACTTTCTTCCATATCTTTTAAAAATAAATCACCATTTATTTTTAAACATATTTACATTCCTCAATAAATTCCCACCTTGAATTTATATTTAAAATATCCACCGATATTTCATTTCACTTCATAAACCCAGTTTATAAATTTTAAAACCTCACTCTCTTTTAAAAATCCAAGTTTAAACACTTAAATCAATTTCCAATTGATTTCCATTTTTCTTCACTTTGAAATAAATTTCTCTATTTACTTCAATTATTATAAATACATTAACTTTCATATTTTATTTCTTTATTATGTGTTGAAACCTTTTTAACTAAAATACCAATTTCGGATTTCCAAACTTCTTCAATTAATATTTTAATTAAATTAAATCTTTAAATTTCAATAAGATCAATTCTTTTATATTTTAGATAATATCACTTTAGTTAAAGATTTATTTCTTCCCTGTTAAATTCAAAATCCTCTTTTCCCATATTTGTTCGAATTAAGAAATTTCTTTATTTCTTTTACAATTTCTTATTTAATTTATTCGAATTCACTAGAATTATTTAACTTGAATTTTACTCTTTTATTCCTTCCCAAAAATCCAATTCAATTGCTTTCGATAACTCATTATACTGGGAAATTCAATCCAACCAGATTATCAAATATAAATCATCACAGGATATCAACAATCATATCTCAGAATATTTAAACAAAATTAAATATTTTGAGGAATCCAGTTGGATCCCTCCAACCTGTTTTCCTGCATCCACAGATGTTAGCACAATACCAATTCCACTTCGAGATGGAATATCGCGGTATATGGGTTTTATAAAATATCATCC
Organism: Allium fistulosum; assembly: GCA_030737815.1. Lineage (NCBI taxonomy): Eukaryota > Viridiplantae > Streptophyta > Magnoliopsida > Asparagales > Amaryllidaceae > Allium > Allium fistulosum. The sequence continues at coordinate 1,452,773,066 of CM060902.1, read as the reverse complement.
GCTATAAAATGCGGGAATATCAACAATTCCAATATATACATATGCCAATATGTATATATTGCTATATACTACTATATATAGTATCACATCAAACCAAATCAATCATTCAACCAATTATTTAAATTTAACCAATTAAATTTAAATTGTAATTTAACTGAGTGAGATTAACTCACCTTTTATTTTTGTTTTGTAATCCATCCAACCCGACTTGATTTTCCTTGATTTCAGACCTTGTAAAAATATTAGATGATTTCATTAATATTCGATCAATTTGAACAAATCAATTTCTACCTAAAAATTTCATTTTACTTAATAAGGTAATTTCCAAACTAACTTTCTTTACAAATACAATTTAAGTTTTCAAAATAATTAAATAGATTAACTTAAAATAAATCACCTTCATAATTTATTTTACAATAACTTGTGGATTAAAATATCTATGTATATATTTATCTATTTCATTTAACACTACCTTCTAAATCATATCCATATATAAACTATTTGCTGCTTTACAATTAATATATATATATATCAAACCCGGTTATTATCTATAAGTGAAGAAAACATTTTTCTTTGCTTAAATTATATACTTTAAAATCTATATATTTGGCTAAATTTAATCGGAAGCAGTAAATCGAAATACCTTCACTGTTGTCGTTAGTGGCCTCGAGCTCGCCCATCACCCATAAGGCTCCGCACGAGCAGCCACGTCGATTCCCCCTTCGTCGAGCTTTGCCGAGCTCATCCCACTTCGTCGCAGCCTCCACCTTCGATTGGAGTATGGCGGCATCTAGGAAGAAGCGACCTGTAGCCTAATCGTCTGCGAACCCTAAGTCGCGATGCACTGTAGTAGGCCACAGTACCCCAGAAACCACCACAAGCTGCTCCTCCTCGTTCGCGACAGTCCCCAGTAGTCGAAAACCCTCCAACCACGTCGCTCAAAATCGCCGTGCGACTCGCGACATCCAGACTCGCCTTGCTCCAGCCTTCCCCCTGATCGAACGCATACGTGCGCTTCCTCTATGTCTCGAACGAATTCGAGGTTTCTGCCATTATCTTTTATTTTGATTTGGTAATCGATTTTTGAACGAGGGTTTTGTTTTTTTTTTTTTTTTTTTTTTTTAACGACTTCGTGAATTCGAATGGAGGAGAGAGAGATGCAAATTTGCCTGAAGAATTGAAGGGGTATGCGATTGTTCTTCTTCGGCCATTCTTTTTCTTTGAATTTCTGAATTGAACGATAAAGGAAGAAAGGGAACGAGATATTTAAAATCGAACGAGGTATGCTTTGCACGATTCTGCATCGCGATTTTAGGCGTGAACAACGGGGCGTGTTTTAAGGAGCGAATAGTAATTGACGTGACCAATTAAAAATTTAAATTTAAATCAATTCCGTTTAAATTTCAATGCGTTTATCTATCGTGTGCAAACATAACGATTCTGAAAAATACGAAATTGGGATTCCGGTAATAATTCAATATTACGGACCCAATGGAACCGGTTTCGTCGAATTCCGAGACTATGCCTCGGAAGGCTATTTTTAAATTCAATTTAAATGATATAAAATTTCAAAACATAACAAACCAATTTTAAAGCTGATTCCAACACTTCTATCCATTTCAGTATTATCTATATAAATTTTATAAGTCTTCAAATTATTTTTAACAGGCTTAAAGCTCCAGATTCAATAATTTACCAATTTCAATAATTTAAATTCAACAATTACTTGCCTAATCAATAATGATATTTGAAATTAAAGTTAATAATTATCTTTTGAATATTTAAAATTAATTAAATATTCCTATTTCAAATGCTCAAAAATTCTGGGTCGTCACATTCCTTCCCCCTTAAAAGAATTTCGTCCCCGAAATTACCGGTTAAGAGGAATGATTCAATCCCCCTTAACTATTTTCCGAATTCAAACCGTTTTAACCATACCCGAACAATATTCTATTAATGATACTCTAATCATCTTTTAACTTCCCAAACATATTCATAAGCCCCAAACCATATCACCTACTTATCAATTCAAATTTAAATTTGAATTCAAATTTTAAATTATCAAAATTTTCTCAAAATTTTTCTAACTCCCTAAATTTCCGAAAAATTTCGCCAGCGTCTCCTTTGCGCGGCTAGCTCGGTACAACTACAAAATGGCTCTACGGCCTCCCAATCTCAAAAAGAAAACAAAAAGCCAAGTGGCTGGATCAAAACCCAATCAAATTTCATATAGAAATTCAAATACATACCTTTTTGTCGGGCCATAAAATTTTATCTTCTAAAATCAAAAATCCCAATTATCCATTGCTTTTATACACCTGTATATCCTACTAAGCAATAATATTCCATCACAATTCCAAAGTCATTTTATACTTTCCTTTACAAATTTTCAATATTGGTCTTACTTAAGCTCGTACGATGCACATATATCATCCGTACGCAATATCACATTCGATCGCTCAATCGATCACACAATTTCACTTCCGAACTAGTATTGCCCACCTGACTTCCTAGTGCGGACTCAGATCTGGTTTCTTGATCAGAAACCGTCATTCTCCTTGCATAGCCACCAACTATGATAGAGAATATCCAGAATCAATCAACAATCCATATCCAGGCTCGCCGTCGAAAATCGAGTGAAAAATCCTGATTCGGATCGATAAAACTATCTCGAAATTCTGTGTTCGAATCCGAATCAAATCATTATGCGAATAAAATAATATACGTACATTCTACGTATTAATTTCAATTGTTTATCAGCTATATCAATTCTCTTTTATTTCGCATTCCTTTTGATTGTTATCCACTTATTCACAACTTCCAGTTTAAGTCTTCATTCAATTATTCACTTAGTATATTTTCAGTACCACATTTTCTTAAGAATTCACTATTCATTTCTTAAGTTTAAGATAAACATTTTACATACTGCTTATACATATTTTCACTTCACTGTTGAAGTTCCTATCCATTTCTATCCACTTTTGCGTTTACATTTCCACTTGAATTCAATTTATCTTCCACTTTGAATATTGAATTAGTTGCACTTACTAATTAATTTAAATCTCAATTAAAAGTTTGTTTGCAAGCTTTACTTTCGTTAGTTCCTTCGATTTCACTTACTTTACTTTCACATTTTAAATAGATTTCAATACTCAGTTTCAACCTTATTTGTTTAACAAATTTTAATTCATTTGTTGTTAGTGAAAATTTCCAAAAATTTTCAAAAATTTTCTAACTCCCAAAATTTACGGAAAATTTTGGCAGAGTCTCCCTTGTACGGAGGGACTTCTGCGATATCGCAGGATGCACAAATATATATATACATCGGCCTCAGGCCGGAAATCACAATATATATCAATATATGCAGTTCATATCTCCTATTTTGAATTTTTGCGTAAGCGTACCTTATTTAGCATTTTTAAAGCAAAGCGGTTATTTATTTTAGCATGTTGTGCCATCAGATTCAGCCAACCGACTTCCCTGAACCTGTACTAACTCAATTACAACATGTAAGTGCCAAATATACAAAGTTTATTTACATTTCACTAAAATTTAAATTGCTAAAACATGGATTCTACAAACAATGCATGTTATATACTTCCATAAGCACATATGAAATGTTTCGACATTTATTTTAAATACTTCCAATCAATACATATGCCATTTCATTCAACTTAAAGGTTTACAATTCACTTCCCTTTATCCAATTCATTTTTAAGTCCATACAAACTCATATTCATATTCATTTATATCAAAATCAATTTTATTTCACTTCTATCAATCAATTCCATGTTATTTTACTAATTTAATTCAATTAGTACTCATTCAAACCATTTAAATTTATTTCACATTTCTATTCTTCCGAACTTATAATTTCAATAATAAAGCCACTTCAATTTTATTTGCAATACACGTCATTTTTTATTTTTATTCAATTCCATTCAACTGCAATTCATTTTTAATTCACTTACAAATTTCAAGTTGAATTTCTATTAATAAGTCCAGCTTCACTTTCAAATTTTATTATTTATTCACTATTCAAATTTTTAATTACCCAATTCGAGTTCCATTTCTATATTCCATTAATAACTCACAACTCAACTTTTAACTTGATCACTTTAAATCTCATCAACCAATTTCAACTTACTAATTTATTCCAAGTTAGCTATTTCCAATTATTATTCAATATTTGATTTTATTTCATTACTCACTTTAACTATTTTTCTTGAGTTTAATCTATTGCAAATTTAAGTTCTTGGAAATTTTTATCCATTTCTCAAGATACAAAACAATTTTTATTTTGGCTTATTTATTTCATTTCTAAATTTTATAAGTCACAATTTGTTTATATCCATACTTCCATCTATTTAAAATCAATCTCATACACATTTTCTTTTTAACTCAGGATTATACAATTTATTTAGCCAATATATATTTACTATTCCATAAACAACTTTAAATAAGATTCCAGAGTTTTAAACAATTTTCCAAATTTTCAAAATCACTTTTGAAATCAACCACATCCAAACTCCTTTGGTAAATTCAATTATCCCTTTGAATTTCAAAACCAACCCAGTTCACAATCAATTCCAATTTAAAACAGTTTGGTAGCAATTCCTCTTTGGAAACTCGAAAATGAACATCGATGATGCTGCAGTCATCACCGAAATTATTTCCCAGCGACCGGAAGAGAATTAAATGCTTTTATTTCTTTAAACCATTTCAAATATTTTTAAATTTCAAATCTTTCTAGATTCCAAACTCAACTCAAAATATTCCTGAAATAATACCACTTATTATTTCTTTAAACTCTTTGAAAACTATTTTCAAATCTCAAGGAATTTCAAACCTTTCCCAAAATTCCAAACTTAAAATCCATTCCGATTTATTTTCCACATTTCTCTGGAATTCTATTTTAAAGTACAAATCTCATTTGTATATGAAGTTTATTTCAATTTTATAAATTACATTTGTAATCTATATCTCAAATTTTATTTTATTATAAAATTTTATTCTTTGCTTTGGTTATAAATTTCACTTTCTAGTTAAGTTTCCATATATTAATGATAATAGTTCCATATTATCACTTCTAACATCCAAACAACCATATATATTAACTAGAATAGTTTACAAAACATTTTCTTTTTATACAAAAATAATTTGGGTAAAATTATTTCATTTACCCTACTTTTAAACAATACTGTGTCGAATTGTTCTATACAAGCGTTTAGAGATCCCTATCAATGTTGTGGCGTCCCACACATCGACCAGAATCCATAAACTACTCAATAAACCAATCAACACAATATAAAACAATTTTATATTCACTAACAAATACGCGCTCATATCTATTAATACTCTCAAAATTCCCACCAGAGCCAAGGTTGTCGCCAGCCTAAGCTCTGATACCACTGTAACAACCCGAGTTTTCTAACACGAAAAAACGGACCATTTGGGTAAAAAAGAAGAGGTAGAAGAAGAAGAAAATAGAAAACAACATCAGAATCTAACCATCGCAGCGGAACAAAATATAATATATATTAACAGATCTTTACACAAATCAAAACTATATCAGTTTTATATAATATATCATCAGAGTATACACCAGAGAACACATAACATACAACTGGACAATAACCATATCATGTCCTCAATACAACAGAGTACAACAATCAACACAGCGGAATATATATATACAAACAAGTACGGGAGATACGTCTCGCCATCCAGCTCATCTCCTGAGCTCCACAGCATCATGTCCTGTAACCTATAATACTCGGTCTGACCCGAGCATCATATAAAACAATACCCGAGTCAGTCTGGAATACCAGCGTGAGAAAATCACACTCAATTGATTTTTAAAGTTTCAAAATCCTTTGGAACAAAACCTCTCGTAAGACCACGCCACAAATAAACATGTCGGGTTTTTACCTTACGATAGCTAAAACACTTTTTATCAAATTCCTCTGATATTAAAATAGTGTCTATATACAAATACTTATTAAAATAGCTGAAATTGTTACATTATTAAATTCCAGCATACTAGCCACAAAAGTGGGTAATACAAACAAATACCGTACAAGGCACGTAGGAAGAATGGATTTCCAACAATGACTAGGCACTGGGGTACCACCTATCACAGTACGTGGCCTAGATCACAGTACCGAGGAGTACGCCCGCTCCCCTGCAACACAAGGCCGGAACCATCCCTTACTGGATGATCCCGAATAAAATCACCCCACGGTTGGGATCAGCAACCGCACCACTAAGCCGAAATAAAAAGGGACATCTAGACAGGGATGACCTTACCCTCCAGTGGGAGCTACCCACGAAGCCTTGCTGCATAACCCCTGATTTTCAGTCATTCCCGGTTGATGAGGTTCGAGGCTAAACGATACCTTTTCAGAACATATCCCTTAGAATGCCCATCGTCCGCTGACGATGTTTCGCAAGCATTCATCCATACAAGTCCGTCCTGGGTTCGAACGGAACCGAAGGCACTATTCCTACTACATCCATTTTGGAAATATCCTCAGGATTAGTAGCGACTAGCCCTTGCACTTCACTGCTCCATCTTCGACTTCGAACACGTTACACGAAACGTACAAACCGGATCGAAGTGGTATTCGAGTCTCCAGACCTAGAATCCTGGTATACGGAAACTCGATCCCGGTCTCTTCGAAACGATCAGCGCATTTGGCCAATATTGATAGTCGGTTATTTAACTATCAATTAACATCCACAAGCAACCATCACACAATAAATAATTTCCCACATTATTTATTTGCCCAAATATCTTTCCAAGATATATTTCCAAATTTTCAAAGCTCATTTTGAAAACAATTTCAAAACAGTTTTCGCTTACGGAATACATTTCCAAATATTTATTTCCTCTGAATCGCCAAGTACAAAATACCTATAGATTTAAAAATAACTTTAAAACACTTTATTATAAATATACTTTAACCTTTAAATTTGGAAAACTACTTTAATACTTAATTAAAAATAATACTTTTGTGAATATTTAAAATAAGGTTACTTTATAAAATATAAAACTAAGTTTCCACTTTTAAATAAAATACTAATCACCCTTTAAATAATTATTACGATATAGATTTGGAAAATATTTACTTTAGAATTTAAATATTAGAACAATAAATTTCTAAACATCCCTTTCTAAACAACATGAAAACTTTTAACTTATATTTAAGAATTTTCTTTGAAATCGTACTTGGCTATCCAGGGAATACACTTTCTTCCATATCTTTTAAAAATAAATCACCATTTATTTTTAAACATATTTACATTCCTCAATAAATTCCCACCTTGAATTTATATTTAAAATATCCACCGATATTTCATTTCACTTCATAAACCCAGTTTATAAATTTTAAAACCTCACTCTCTTTTAAAAATCCAAGTTTAAACACTTAAATCAATTTCCAATTGATTTCCATTTTTCTTCACTTTGAAATAAATTTCTCTATTTACTTCAATTATTATAAATACATTAACTTTCATATTTTATTTCTTTATTATGTGTTGAAACCTTTTTAACTAAAATACCAATTTCGGATTTCCAAACTTCTTCAATTAATATTTTAATTAAATTAAATCTTTAAATTTCAATAAGATCAATTCTTTTATATTTTAGATAATATCACTTTAGTTAAAGATTTATTTCTTCCCTGTTAAATTCAAAATCCTCTTTTCCCATATTTGTTCGAATTAAGAAATTTCTTTATTTCTTTTACAATTTCTTATTTAATTTATTCGAATTCACTAGAATTATTTAACTTGAATTTTACTCTTTTATTCCTTCCCAAAAATCCAATTCAATTGCTTTCGATAACTCATTATACTGGGAAATTCAATCCAACCAGATTATCAAATATAAATCATCACAGGATATCAACAATCATATCTCAGAATATTTAAACAAAATTAAATATTTTGAGGAATCCAGTTGGATCCCTCCAACCTGTTTTCCTGCATCCACAGATGTTAGCACAATACCAATTCCACTTCGAGATGGAATATCGCGGTATATGGGTTTTATAAAATATCATCCGCTATAAAATGCGGGAATATCAACAATTCCAATATATACATATGCCAATATGTATATATTGCTATATACTACTATATATAGTATCACATCAAACCAAATCAATCATTCAACCAATTATTTAAATTTAACCAATTAAATTTAAATTGTAATTTAACTGAGTGAGATTAACTCACCTTTTATTTTTGTTTTGTAATCCATCCAACCCGACTTGATTTTCCTTGATTTCAGACCTTGTAAAAATATTAGATGATTTCATTAATATTCGATCAATTTGAACAAATCAATTTCTACCTAAAAATTTCATTTTACTTAATAAGGTAATTTCCAAACTAACTTTCTTTACAAATACAATTTAAGTTTTCAAAATAATTAAATAGATTAACTTACAAATAAATCACCTTCATAATTTATTTTACAATAACTTGTGGATTAAAATATCTATGTATATATTTATCTATTTCATTTAACACTACCTTCTAAATCATATCCATATATAAACTATTTGCTGCTTTACAATTAATATATATATATATATCAAACCCGGTTATTATCTATAAGTGAAGAAAACATTTTTCTTTGCTTAAATTACATACTTTAAAATCTATATATTTGGCTAAATTTAATCGGAAGCAGTAAATCGAAATACCTTCACTGTTGTCGTTAGTGGCCTCGAGCTCGCCCATCACCCATAAGGCTCCGCACGAGCAGCCACGTCGATTCCCCCTTCGTCGAGCTTTGCCGAGCTCATCCCACTTCGTCGCAGCCTCCACCTTCGATTGGAGTATGGCGGCATCTAGGAAGAAGCGACCTGTAGCCTAATCGTCTGCGAACCCTAAGTCGCGATGCACTGTAGTAGGCCACAGTACCCCAGAAACCACCACAAGCTGCTCCTCCTCGTTCGCGACAGTCCCCAGTAGTCGAAAACCCTCCAACCACGTCGCTCAAAATCGCCGTGCGACTCGCGACATCCAGACTCGCCTTGCTCCAGCCTTCCCCCTGATCGAACGCATACGTGCGCTTCCTCTATGTCTCGAACGAATTCGAGGTTTCTGCCATTATCTTTTATTTTGATTTGGTAATCGATTTTTGAACGAGGGTTTTGTTTTTTTTTTTTTTTTTTTTTTTTAACGACTTCGTGAATTCGAATGGAGGAGAGAGAGATGCAAATTTGCCTGAAGAATTGAAGGGGTATGCGATTGTTCTTCTTCGGCCATTCTTTTTCTTTGAATTTCTGAATTGAACGATAAAGGAAGAAAGGGAACGAGATATTTAAAATCGAACGAGGTATGCTTTGCACGATTCTGCATCGCGATTTTAGGCGTGAACAACGGGGCGTGTTTTAAGGAGCGAATAGTAATTGACGTGACCAATTAAAAATTTAAATTTAAATCAATTCCGTTTAAATTTCAATGCGTTTATCTATCGTGTGCAAACATAACGATTCTGAAAAATACGAAATTGGGATTCCGGTAATAATTCAATATTACGGACCCAATGGAACCGGTTTCGTCGAATTCCGAGACTGTGCCTCGGAAGGCTATTTTTAAATTCAATTTAAATGATATAAAATTTCAAAACATAACAAACCATTTTTAAAGCTGATTCCAACACTTCTATCCATTTCAGTATTATCTATATAAATTTTATAAGTCTTCAAATTATTTTTAACAGGCTTAAAGCTCCAGATTCAATAATTTACCAATTTCAATAATTTAAATTCAACAATTACTTGCCTAATCAATAATGATATTTGAAATTAAAGTTAATAATTATCTTTTGAATATTTAAAATTAATTAAATATTCCTATTTCAAATGCTCAAAAATTCTGGGTCGTCACAGTAAATGACAATTGTATAGTGAAAAATTGTGTTGTGATTTGAAATTGTATTGTAATTGAAATTTTGTATATATAGTGAGAGCTTAAATTTTGTACTATTCAAAAATTGTAATAAAATATTTGTTTGAATAAAATATCTATTTGAATTTAAATTCTATGCTATTTATTTTATTCAAAAAATATTTATTTAATTATGTGAAAAATAAAATAGTACAATTAACAAATACATTTAAATGAATATATATATATATATATGTTTATCATCATCAAACAAAAATCATATACTTGCATATTCAACAGTCTCCCCCTATTGATGATAACAATCATATATTTAAGATTTTGAATTTATTAAATTTATTTGATCATTCTATTTGCTCCCCCTATTTGAACCCTACACCAAAGTTCCCCCTTCATATATGCATGAAAATAAATAAAAATATGCAAATGAATCTAGATGGGAGTATGCAAATAAAAAATAAAATATTTGAACTTTATTTGCTAAAATCTTAACTTTTCTCTCCCCCTTTTGTTATCAGCAAAATAGTGTTAGAGAAAATAGAGATACGGTGATAGACATTAATACAACATTAATACCCAATCGAGTATAAATATTAAATTTCAATAAAAAAATCAAACAAAAATCATAAATACTCTATTAGGCGCATATTCCACTTTAGAGTGATAGTGGTGATGTCGGCATATAAAACCATATATTTGTGTCTATTTGTGGTATATTTATATCAGGAATTTGAATATCCACTAACCATGCATAACCGTTAGGACTTTTAAATGGGACGTCTATGAAAATTTTATTTTAGTTCTTGTTTTATTTTAAATTTAATTCCCTTCTAAAATTTCTATTAAATTTTCAGGATGTAACATTATCCCCCTTAAAAGGATTTCGTCTTCCAAATGTTAAAGGGTGGAAAAATGTATCTTATACATACAGAAACCAATACAATTTATTCATTCATCATCCATGGGCAATCATTGTTTTTAGAAATTTTCTAATGCAATATGTACTATTAACGAATTTCTTTGTCAACCCCAAAAGTTCAAGGATGAGGACCTTAGCTGATTATGAAATTTGTAGAGACTAAGTTTAACCTCAACAAGTGTTTGCACAAGGTGAAACTTGGTTGAGTTAAGGCTTAAGAGGAGTGACAAGCAAGTTTAGAATTATAGGGAAATCATATGCAAGGATAAGTGAAATCATGTATGCTTGAAGTAAATCCACATTATGCATTCATATGATCAAAGAGAAAGATCAAGAATATGAGTACTTTTGGAATTCGAGGCAATTTTTGATTAGCAAATCATATATGCTTTGGAATTCGAAAGTAAGTCATAATATGAGATAGCTTGTCTTTATTGAATATAATGTCGAATGCACAATGTCCAATAACTCAAGTGCTATAATCTACTCTAAATCCCCAAAATAATTTAGGGTTACAAAGTATAATGTGTAAAAGGAGAGATAAGAATGATATACCCCTTTCCATTGCGCCCCTAGGTCCATATTTATAGGGGAGAAAATGTAGCATGGTGCATGGCGCATGGAGCATGGCTTCAGCATGCTTGGTCTCAGTAGCTTCAATATTGGACGATGTTTACTTCGCTTGACAACATCCTTTGACATCCTTTGGTGTAAGGAGGGGCTTTGGTGTCGTCTCATAAGTGAAGGCGCATGGCATCAATGACTCTCGGCATTGATGACTTCTGTTTTGATGATCGGCGCACTCCATTGGTTGATAGCAACATCGGATTGAAGTGGTGGTTGGCACAGCGCGCTAGTGATCTAGGGCGGTATCAATAGGAAGCGGCATGGATTGGTATAACATTAGCCTTGATAACTTCTGTGAGTGTTGATGGCTTTCAAAGTCAACATGTGTGGTGTCCTCTAAGTACCGATGAAATGCGCCATCGACAAGATGCGGCACTAGTCATTGATGGCATTGCTAACGAATGGCGTTGATAAATGAAGGCATTAATCGGCATTGACATTCTTTAATGGCGATATAGGCAACGATCGGCTTCAATAAAAAATAGTGGTAACAACGAATGACATTGATAGAAAGCGGCATCACTTTGGGGGGTGGCACTGGTAAAATACGGCATCAATGAGATGCGACGTTGGTTTTGTCAACATTCATTAATGGCTTACTGTATTGATTGCAATCGATTTCACTTCTTCCTTCGGGAGACGTGGCGTTAGTTCCATGCTGTATTGATAATACTCAGTATCATTTGAAATACAACAATAAAGAGTGGCGGTATTAGGATAGAAGCAGCATCAAAGAGGTGTGACATCATTATTTTATGACTTTGGTTGCAGGTAGTATCAATGATGAGCGACGTTAATAGGGTGCGGCACTAACAAGTTGTGACATTCGTTTTATTTTCACAAGGGAAAGGCAGCATTGATAAGTTGCGACGTAAATGAGATATAATATGGATAGGAGGCACCATCAAGGAGAAGTGGTAACAGCAACATACGTTATTGGTTATATGCGGTACTGAAGGATATTGATAAAGCACAGCATCACTTTCATCCTGAAAGGTGGTGACATATTCATGTCTTATGCCATATATCTTCGATGTTAATAATGGTGATAAAAAATTTCCCTCTTAGTGTAAAGGAGTCATCGACTTTTCAATTCAATAATGCCTACCACTTATTATTATTCCATGCAAATCTGGCCATCCATTCAAATTGAATCAATGATTTTCATTTACCTTCTTTCTCTTCTATAAATAGAAGAGATTCACTCCTCTTTTACCTGCAATTGAGAACTCAATCGAGAAATCAAATTTTCAAAAGAAACCAAAAACTTTCAGTTCCTAATTGTTTAATTCATCATTCAGGTATGATATGTAATTCTGATTGTTCTACTTAATTCGAATTAAGGAATGCCCATGAAATTACTTTTAGGGCTTTATCGACTCCGAATTGACAATTAGGAGTTAATTGGATGGTTTTGATGTTAATGTTAAGATTATCAATCTAGTCGAATGTCGTTTATTTTTATAGATAAGATTAACATCGAATTTTCACGTTGTCTAAATGACATTCAAGGTTGTCGGCAATGAGAACCTAGGTACTATTTTTTTTAACGATGAAAAAGATAGCTTATGAAACCTGATATCCATTAAGGGTTCACTCTACGTCGACCCTGATATTTCACGACATCATCATGATATTTAGCATCAACTTATCTTCCCTATGTTACGTCGTAACCAACGTTTTTACTATATTGATATGATAATTGACGTTAATAAAGCTTTTGTAGATCCATTTAGTGTTAGCTAATGTTTTCGGTACAAAACTTTTATGAAAGTGAAACGTGGAAACCCATTTAGAGTGACATAGGTTACTATTGTTCAAGCGCTTATGTCGATTGGATGCGACATCACTTAATTATAAAACACATCGTCATTGATTTATATTTTGATATCGATGGTCTTACTGTTTGTTTCCATCATTCTATAGTCACCTTTAACATCATAAATTAAGACTCATTCGATATCATTGCTTACGAAATTACCGGTCCACAATACTACAAGTTGTTTAATTAATTAGCACATTATCAAATCATGTCGTCGTTATTCACTAATGTCGACAACTTCATCGCTCTGACATTAGTTATAGTTGTGGTGTTTTCTTGTGCTTTATCATATAAGCTACGTGACATTTGATGTTGACATATTTGTCGATATGAACTTATTACCATCTCATATCCATTCTTATTTAACCTTTATATAGTTTTTTTCATGAAATTCCTTTATTAAAGTTAGAGTTTAAGTCTTTTAATAAACTTGACATGTGTCATTTAAGGGTTGTTAACTTGTGACTATCACATATTTTAAGCATCTTAGTACCCTCATTTAGGTAGTAAATAAGTTATCTAGATAATAATATTTAACTTTGGCATATAGTGATTCTTTTATATAATATGAACATTATCATTTTGTAAATTTTGGAATAATATCACCTGGCAGATAGATGGAAAGCTCAAAGCCAAGCAAGACGTCCATTAAGAAAGCTAGTGTAGGCTTTAAGCCTCACTATCCACTGATAAGAAGGGAGAAAATCTTTCGAATCCATCATACATCACAACCCAAGTCGAGGTGGATTCTATTGTGGAACAATTTGGGATTATGGGAATTACAACCGTTTCTACCGATTCTGCAGACAATATTTTCAATACTTCGAAAAGGTATTTCGCCTTTACTCCAATACATATTTGGCACACGGGCTACCTTCATTTTCCCGGCTTTCTTCTGAGGTACCTCAAACATCTGGATATTGCACCAATTCAGTTCTCACCAAATTCCTACACATATTTGACTTGCTTGGAAGTCCTGGCTCGAGGGGCAGACTCCCTTCCCTTAATGCTGAAATTTTTCATTTAGTAGCTTGTCCCGCCAAAATTGGTGAGCAACAAGATCATCAACCGTACCAAATCTATCCCCATCCAAAAAGTATGATTTTCGAGAGTGTTAACAAAACGAGAGGATGGGAGACACAATTCTTTTTTGTTAATTGCTTTTCTAACATCAAAGGAACATTCTCTACTCTCGGTAAGCTTCTTGTCTCTTACTACCCCTATTTGTCTGTTATTCTTTATTAATAAATGTTTTCTTTCAAATTCTATTCCCTAAAAGCTAAGTTCTTCTGATCAGGAGATTGTGCAGTCATTGACCTGAGCATCAAATACTATGGGGAACAGGCTCACGATGTTAACTCTACCAAAAATGCTTCAGTATTCCATTATTCTGAATCATCATAAAATTTTGGAAGAGCCTCCAATGGTTAAATATAACACATGAGTAGAATGATCGTTAGTCATAGGTAGATCAAAATCCTTTACTTCTAAATCTCCAGTTCAACCTAAGACGCTTGGTAGGATATCATTGCATTTTATACGAAACCTCTTGTGGAGTCCTCTTATATGCTTTTCTTTTTTATTCATGTTTATCTATCCTATTCACCTCTTCCAAAAAGAAGGAGATAGCAAGTGATGCTCCCAAAGAAAAGGGAGTAAAGATAGTACTTCTGCCTTGAACCAACCTCCTGAGTCTGAATCTTTTAAGGAGATCATCGCTAGCTCACTCAAATCCATAAAAAGGAAATTAAGTAATGACTCTACTACTACCACAACTCCCAGCAAGAAGCCAAAAGTCAGGGGCACGCACGCCCCAGTTATTGTGGATGAAGAACCATTTGTGGATATCGACTCAAGCGTTTGGGTCTTAAATCTTAACACGCCTAGGGAAAAAGCCCAACAACTGAATAAGCCGAGCAGTCTTAGGATCCTCGTCTTCGTATTACCTTTATAGGTTCTCCTGGGGTTTTGAATCAACTTTGTGAGGAGCTTGGACTATGTATTTCTTCAGAAGATCCACTTCCTTCCAAGTCTCAATATCCAAACCCTGTTAGTGGTTTCGATGACCTTCCTCAGCTGGTCATCCAGTCTCCTTCCTTTGCTACTCTTAAGCCACCACTACCCTCATCTTATTCTCAAGATCATCGCTTTGCTATCCTTAAGCAATTCTTGTCGATATGTACCTGTTTTAACTATTTCAAGCCATTAACTTTTTATGTAATATTTTGATTCATACATGTTATTAAATTCAAGCGGCTAAGCATATGTTTCTTCTACAAGAGGATGCTACAGGTACTTCTAGTGAAGTGCCTAAGCTTAAGGAATAAGTTTCTTTGTTCAACAAGCATATAATTAACATCTCATCAGCAAGAGACGAAGCTGTAACAGAAAGAGAAAAAATAGCCACCTCACCCAAGGAAGCGGAAACTTCACCTAATAAAGAAAGGAGAAATAAAAAGATATTAGATGATAACATAAAGGCACTGGAGATAGGGCATGAGGAGGCCGGCATGAAGGAGGCCAAAATTTTGGAGGAGAATGAATTTCTGAAGGAAAAAAAGTTACGAAAGAAAATATCTCTTTTGAACAAATTTACTGGCATAATCAACGATGCGAACCAGAAGATGTCTAATTTTCTTGGCACGACTCTTGATATTATTATTAAGAGTTCCTATGAAAAAGCACTTTTTATAGCACATGCCGACAATATTCACAAATGCCTAGATTTGGACATCCCTTCTCTTCCTCTAGCTTGGAATGAGAAATTTACGAAGAAATTTGAAGCTATGCTAGATAAAACCTAGGCACTAGAGAGGAACCTACCTAAGAGGGGGAAGAAATTGATGCCAAGAAGCTGTTGTCCATTGATGACCCTCCAACAGATGAAGAAACAGATTCTAATGATGAGGAAGAGGATGATGATGAAGGCAAGGACGATGATGGTTGTGATAACAACGGTCACAACAATGATGATAATGATGGTGGTGGTAATGGAAAGAGTCCCACTGGGCCGCCAAATGAGAAAGATGGGTCGGGAAACGCTGACCCGGATTTGGCAGCTCTTGGTGCAGATGCTATTGAAATTCCACATTCTCCCACTAAAGATTCCCCTTAAAAGAGAATGCTCCTCAAATCCACAAATCCAAAGGGAAGGAACTAACTTCTCCATCTTCCATTCCACTCTCTCAGGTACGGATCTCTCTACTTAAATGCCTTAAATTACAAAACAGCTCTAAGTTAATACGTTGATTATTTTAGTTAAGAAGAAAAACAAAATATCGTTATGATGTTATACTCGAAATGAAACAAATGGAAATACATCGATTGAACAAATAGTTAGATAGACAACTGAAAGTGTACAATAAGTTGTATGAGAAATACAAGAATCTCGCAGTCAGTGCATCAAAATTAAGATTTATCAAAGAGAGTCAAGTTGCTCCGCGAATGAAGAAGGCACGCCTTTATCCGAAGAGACTCTTGGCGGAGAATTCAGAGCAAATGACCCTCTTTTGGATGCTGATTGATAAAAGGAATGCTTTGGAAGAATTTATCTACAAAGTTTACACTAGGGGCTTTTTCGTTGACTTCTCCAATTTGGGTGACAACTGCGGAAGTTTACTTAGGTGCTTCCATCGTAGGTATTTGAACGAACATGGGTCTGATTCTCACCTTAGGACATGTTGGAATCTCCCTAAAGTTACTCTTATCCCTCTTTCTTCTTGTTCTCTTCCCCCCGAAAAGTTTTTACAATTTTTATTTCTTTGCTCTTAGTTTATTTTTCATGTAATATACAGATTATGGAATCTCTAAATAGTCATATTCCCATGGAATTTTTTAATAAATTTGTCAAGGTAAAGAGGGATTTTAAGGAGAAGCCTCTAATCCTTAGAAATTCTTAATCAGAAAAATATTGCTTTCTTAGAGATTTATAGGAAGTTTACAGGTGATTTCCTCAACTTCATTTTGACTTTTTGGATGATGAAAAAGATGAATTTCTTAACGAAACACGGACTTATCATGCCAATATGCTACGCGGACATACTAGCCCTCAAGTTGGGAAGTGGGACTATCATCGATTCCCTCCAGTTAATGCTTTGGAAGAAATTAAAACTTCTTCGACTCCACTTTTACCCTATCAGTTGGGTCGTTTGAGAAGGCTAAAACTGCTATTTCAAAACTTTAGGAGTTAGCAAGAACAAGACCGTGATGTAATCAAGGTTTCTTTATTGTTTGTAAATTTTGTTATTATGAATGAAAGAACTTGTTTTTCATGTATTAATTCATGTTTCATTTATTTTCAATAGGAAACTCAATTAGTGAGCACATCTGATCCTTTAGATGTTTTCTCACGAGTGATTGAATTTAAAGATAGACTACTAGCTGATATTGAAAAGAGGCGATCTTCACAAGATGCTTTAGCTTCACGATTTCCAAATAACCTAAAGGCACAAGAATGGCATAGAAAAAACTTCCAATTGAAAATGACCTTTAATGTCTAAAGGAACGAATCTCTAGCTTAGAAGAGGATATTAAGGAGAAAGATAAAGGAATTCTAGAATTGAAGAAATGGATAGACTCGGCTTTAGAATCAAGGCCTTTAGTTTAGATTGACGCCGAAATGGCTAAATTACATCAACGAATCAATGATCTTGAAGTGGAGTTAATGAAGAGTCAAATATCTTGCCAATCCCTGGAACTCATCATTAGTGAAGGAAATTCCAGTGTTCTTACTCCTACTCCTAGTAGGACAACGAGATCTCAATCTTTTGTTAGTCAAGGATTTCCTACTTTATTGAATCCACCTCCAGATCTAAGTGATGTTTTAATATCCAATTGGAGCATTCAAATTAAATTTTAATGCATGCAATTTTTCAGTAATAAGTGGAATGAAAAAGTATTTCAACATCTCAATGATTACGAAAGCAAAGTTCAAAAGCTTGAGTGCAAGAAATATATTCTTAAACAAGAGATTGAAGATTTAAAGGGCATGGTTCAAACTTTATGAGGAGCCAATAAAATTCTCTAAAACACTTTGAAAACTCAATTTGATTCAGTTGATGATGCAGACACTATTTGAAAGAAGGAAAAGAAATTCAAAGAGCTTTTGAACATGGCTCCTCACCATATAACTGATCTTTTATATGCCAAGGTTTTAGACAAGACAGCACGAAGCCTCGAGCTTTGACAAAAGTTTGCTTTTGAATAGATTTTTTCATTTATTTCATTTTTATACCTACAACTTTGTACATAATGTATTAGATTGTAAATAAATTTGTATTTGAATGAATGTTACCTCGGATGTAAGATATGTAGCCCTAAATCAAATATTGGTTCTTATTTGAAATCGCTTGACGATCAATATCTTGCTTTCCCATATTTTGAGCTTCTAATAGATAATCTACTCTTTAAGAAAATTAAGAACCTTGCTAGTTGAGCTTTTAGAAGTTGATAAAAAATTGCCTTTCCATAAATATGCAGCCGCTTGTTTAGTAATGGAGATTGCCGTTAAATGAATTCAAATCTGAATTGAGAACTGATTTAGTGAAGCTTCGTTGTTAGAAAACCCTTCTGATAATAATTTGAATAAAATCCCAGGGAAACATTCTGGTTATAGAGCGATGAGAAGACCAGAAAATCCATCTGGTAACTAATAAAGAAGACATGAAAACCCATCTAGTATTAATAATAGAAGACCAGAAAACCCATCTGGTATTAATAATAGAAGACCAAAAAATCAATCTGATACTAATAATAGAAGACCAGAAAAACCATCTGGTATTAATGACGAAAGACCAGAACACCCATTTGGTAATAGTAATAGTAATAGTAATAGAAGACCATATCACCTGTCCAGCAATAGTACTAGAAGATCAGAACTCCTATCTGGCAGTTCCTAACTTTTGACGACTCGTATTTTGATAGATAGTCCTCTAGAAGATTGCCTTGAACTCTCTTTTGGATTGAGTTAAATTTAACTAATCTTCCTCTAGAAGACTGCTTTTGATCCATTTTTTTGGATTGAGTACGGTTGACTCGATTACTTTTTGCCTCCATTGTAGGTGAGGATGTAAATTTGGATCGAACCCCTTATCAGCGTCTTAGGTGATGATTTAGGTTTGTTGTCTGGTGCATTTGGCTAGCTTTGTTTTAGTTGAACCATGGACTTACCGACCTCCCTCTAGGAGGCACTTTAATAAGGCTATGGAGGCGGTACTAAAGGTTTATCTAGTGCTTTAGACAGGCCAAAGGCTTACCCCTCCTCCCTCTAGGAGGCGCTTCGGTGAGGCCTTTAATGACGGAAATGAAGGCTGGTTCGGTGCTTTGGACAGGCCAAAGGCTTACCCGTCCTCCCTCCAAGAGGGGCGCCAACCAGGCTGAGTAGGCAGAGGTTGAAGGCTTGCAGATGCTAGGCCTTTTCAGACCGAACCAAAGGCTTACTTTGACCTCCCTCTAGGAGGTTCTTTGACCAAGCCATCTTAGCGAGGACAAAGGCTTTAGCCCCTTACTACCATCTTAGGCAGTAGTTTAAGCTTTCCATTATCATAAGAGAGTTTCACTCCTTAACCATATAGATACACTTGTTTTATTAAGAAGCTCTTTTTTATTATTGACTTATTCAATTTCTTTGTAAAAATTCGTCAAGCTTTCCTTGCCCTAAGAAATTGTTAATTATTCCCTCTAAGCTTTGGTACTGATTGGTGTCGTGGTTGTTAGAGCGATGGTAATGACAATATAACCCTTCAAGATTCCTTTCATTCTTTAGTTGCTTCTTTTGCGAATGCCAATAGTTTAGCTTGTCTTTAGTAAGGAAATATATATTCTCGTAAAAGGCAGTAAGGGAGCGATTTTTAAAAAGTCGTGATCTTGTGGAAGTCGATCCTTCTAAATTCCTTTTGGCTCTCTTATGCGTGATGGGCTCTTTAACTTCCATAATAAGCTTTCATTTTAAAGATTTTTGAGTTTTGATTGTTTCTTGAAGGTGGTTAAGGGCATTTTCCCACCTTCTAGTGAATCGATCAAAGTCTTTTGTTATTTCTCTTTCGAAAATGGTCCTCTTGGCTTTGATTTGAATCTCTATCCTTATTTTCAAGAAGATGTTATCGCTTTGTGTTGCCTACCCAAGGCGTAGATTGGTGTTGGTCCCACATGAAAGGGATTCAAACTCATTTTTCTGGATGTATTGAGCCACTTGTCTTTTCTTGTTTTCCATAACTTATAGTGCTATAAGCCTTAGCACTTATTCTTCATCAAGCCAGGGACCATTAGTGATTTGGTAAGTTGGCCTAGTTATTTGAGGCACAAAGGATCCTTATTTTGAGATTTTAACAGGATTAATCGGCATGACTAAGCAAAACTTAGTTAATGCGATTAATTGGTGTTAAAAATCAAAGTTTGGTTAGCTTGGAATTAGATATGTTTGGTGTGGGCAAGTCCTTTAAGCCCTAAATGTTCAAGTTTGGCTAGTTCCACTTAGGGTTTTAACGAAGACGGAGGTTTGGGCCCTCTTTCTAGCGCCAAAATGTTGACAAATTTCTTCGTCAACCCCAAAAGTGCAAGGATGAGGACCTTGGCTGATTATGAAATTTGAAGGGCCTAAGTTTAACCTCAACGAGTATTGGCACAAGGCGACACTTGGTTGAGTTAAGGCTTAAGGGGAGTGTCATGCAAGTTTAGATTTATAGGGAAATCGTATGCAAGGCTAAGTGAAATCATATATGCTTGAAGTAAATCCATATTAGACATTCATATGATCAAAAGGAGAGATCAAGAATATGAGTACTTTTGGAATTCGAAGCGGTCTTTGATTAGAAAACATAAATGCTTTGGAACTCAAAAGTAAGTCATAATTCGAGATATCTTGTATTTATTCAGTATAATGTCGAATGTATGATGTCCAATAGTAAAAGTGCTATAATCAGCTCAAAATCCCCAAATCAATTTAGGGTTACAAAGTTTAAAGTGTAAGAAATGAGATAAGAATGATCTGCCACCTCCGTTGCGCCCCTAGGTCAATATTTATAGGGAGAAAATGCGGCATGAGACATGGCGCAAGGCTTCGGCGTACTTGATCTCAATAGCTTCCATGCTGCACGATGTTAACTTTGCTTGACAACATCCTTTGACATCCTTAGTGTAGGGCAGGACTTCGAGATCGTCTCATAAGTGAAGGCGTGTGACATTAATGACTCTCGGCATTATTGGCTTCTGTTGTGATGATCGACGCTCTTCATTGGTTGATAGCAGTATCTGATTGAAGTGATGCTTGGCATAGAACGATAATGATCTAGGGCGGCATCAATAGGGAGCGGCATGGATTGGTATAACATTAGTCTTGATAACTTTTGTTGATACTGATGGATTTCGGCTTCAACATGTGCGGTGTCCTCTAAGTACCGATGAAACGCGCCATCAACAAGACGCGACACTGGTCGTTGACGACATTACAAATGAATGGCATTGCTAAATGAAGGCTTTAATAAGCATTGACATTCTTTAATGGAGATATGGGCAACGATCGGCTTCAACAATACACAGCGGTAACACTGAAAGACGTTGATAGTAAGCGGCATCACTTTGGAGGGTGACATTGGTAAAATACGACACTAATGAGATGCGATGTTGGTTTTTTCGACATTCATTGATTGCTTACTATATTGATTATAGTAGATATCACTACTTCCTTGAAGGGACGCGATGTTGGTTCCATGCGGTGTTGATAATACTCGGTATCATTTGAATGACAGCATTAAAGAGCGGAGATATTGGGATAGAAGCAATATCAAAGAGGCACAACATCATTACTTTATGGCTTTGGTTGCAGGTAGTACCAATGATGAGTGACGTTGATAGGTGTGGCACTGACGAGTTATGACATTCATCTTATTTTCACAAGTGAAAGGCGGCGTTGCTAAGTTGCGACGTCAATGGTATGTAATATGGATGGGAGGCGGTATCAAGGAGAAGCGGTATCAGCAACATACATTATTGGTCATATGCGGTACTGAACGATAATATAAAGCACGACATCACTTCCATCTTGAAAGGCGGTGTTATATTCATGTCTCATGTCGCATATATTCAAGGTTAATAATGGTGATAACATGTACATGTATATGCAACGTGAAATGCAATTGAACCAATACTAAGGTAAAGAGTAGGCGGTCCCCTGATCCAGACAACCTCCGGTTATGCAAATGCTCATGCTATGCATACAAATGTATGCAACATCCTAAATAAGTGTACTTGCAATTCTATATGTATGCACAACCACACAACCCATATGCAACATCTGTATGGATAACATCCACTAACATAGCAATAATCAAGCATCTGTATGTATCATATCTAATAAGTTAGAGAATAATAAGATATAATGTGAATGTTTGTGTACTACTTAGAGGATATACTATCCTAAACATGTAAAAGAAACAATTTAGACAATACATCCATTAGCATCCATCAACTATGACATGTCATAATGACATGTTTGCAACCATTCGTACCATCCAATGGTCTCTACCTAAGCTACAACCTAAATACAAAAGTAATATATACTTTTCTAACTAAAATGGGAATGTACCATAAAAGAGTTCGGGATTGGTAGCTCGGGCTTTCTCCTCAAGCTTCCATGTACTCTCAACTGGATTGTCTCCCTACTGGACTTTAACTAGTTTAATTATTTTATTACAGAGTAGATTTGTTCCATGCCCAAAAATACTGGTAGGTGCATGGCGGACAAGGGACTCACCTATCCTTTTTAAATTTCCATAACTGACACAGCTTGACCATGGTAACTGCATCGCATAGACACTTCCGCAAGTACTTAATAACCGCTCTCCTATAATTTAGCCGTGTTTCATCTTGCCTTGGGGGATTTCCTACTTGTCTGTTTCCTACTTTAGACTCAAATCCATGGATTGCCTCATATGTTTCCTATTAGTACTTGCTTCTTCGCCTACCTTCTGCAATCCTTGTCTCTCTATGAAATAAATCCATCCATTTTTTTTGACTGCACTTCTCATCCTTTACCACTGGCATAAACCTTTAATTCGAATGTATATGCATGGGTAATTCTCTACCATCATTGCTACTAACTCAAATGGTGTCATCATGCATAATGCTAAATAACATAAGCATAAGTATGCTCCCACAAAACTGTAGCTCTATAAAATCCTCAATGCACAACACACTGCCTTAACTCATCCGGTGGTATACCTAATCACCTCTACTCCTAGATATCAAGTGAGACAACCCAAAGCTTTCGCAAACAAACAATCTTTTTACCAGTTGTGATGGTCAGCGATGACGGTCACTCTGGTCGAAATCCAATGTTTCGTTATTTAACTTCATTTTCTGGTTTTAAACTGTTTATTTCTGCTATGCACTTCACTACACTGCACTAGCTCACACTTAACACGGGAGGAATAGGTTAACTTTTCTAACCTCGATTAACTACTGAGTATAGCTAATATAGACTCCAGACGCTCAGAGCATTTAGCTGCTATGTCTTCTGAACCGCCCAAGCAGCATATCGACTCTGAAGAAAAATCGAGCTCTACGACTATATCTAGTAGGCTTTCTCCTAATCATCAAGCTGAACAAACAGAAGTCTCTAGTCCGTCGGTCAACCATTTTTCAAATGTTCCCATCCTTCCGACGGTGGATATAAGCCCTGCTCCTGACGTAGTAGAAGGTGTCATTCTCTTAGAGAACCCAATAGGTTCTTAAGCTTCCCAAATTGGCAAGACTGCCCATCTTAGGCTGTGTTCCATACATGGATTCCGTTCACAAACGTCTTGGTTCCTTCGATAAATGACAGGCCTCACTTGCCCTCGAAGGGGTACACAGCGTGTAACAAATTTATGTGATGGACCGGATGCATACTACCCTTCAATTCAATTATTCGAGAGATGCTGAGATATCTTGGAATAGCTCCTACTCAGCTCCATCTGAATAGTTATGCCTTCCTACATGGAACCTTTCTGCTATTCATGAGCGTTCTATTTCGTCCGCCAACTCCCGAGGAGGACATAATATTCATTTACAACTTTAAACGGCGGTCAAGAAGTCCTTCCTACATTATTCTTGAACCTTCACCTAACTGCCAAGTCTTAACAGACACTTGGAATAAACTCTCTCTGTTCAAACACGAGTGGTTCTATGTTCGGTGTCCACCTGGTTTGGCAAGGCGATGGTTGGAAGGTCATAAGTGTTATTTTCATTTCATTCTTCAGTCCATTAACCCAAGTCATGTTTTTGAATCTACTAACACCCGGGATTCCTACAGGTGTCAGCCTACGCCTGAAGGCATGAGTTTTTCAAAAGTAGTCTCCGCTATCTGCGCTACCCCTGTCAAAGACAGGGAAAACAATCTTCTTGTAACCGATGGGTTACTATCTTTGTTCGGGCTGTTGGAAGAGGGTCATAGCATTGGGCTCCTCGGAAGTGCAGCATTGCCGAGAAACGTTACAGAGCAAGAAAGGGATGCCATCAATCCTGTCCTTCCCTCAGCCGATGTGACTCGGGATGATATTGAAAAATGTGAGATTAGGGATTCCCAGGCCAATAAACTCGGCGACGCTGATGCGGGCCGAGGCAAGGCACTATGGTCGAACTGCCATATGGCATGCAATCTCAAACACCAACCAAGAGAAAGAAGAAGCTAGCATATAAACTTCGCAGAAGAAAAACTGCCACAGATCTGGAATTCGTCATCACTTCTATTGAAGAAGAATCATCTTCTCAACACTTGGAAAGTTCACTAAAGGGATTTTCAAATCTCCAAATTCCCGATGATATTATGACATACGACTTTCCAAATATCAATGTCGAAGGACTCAATTCTCCTACTAGGAGCGCTAAAGGCATTCTTCCTACTGAAAAAGGAGAGAGAACACCCATAAGAAAGGCTATAGTCATTGGTCTGTCACGGGGAACACTGGGACACTCACGACCACATGCACTTCACTACACGCTCTTCAATCCTTTACACAATAGTTACTCACATGTTCTCATTTGATCTTTGCAGGTGCAATGACTCAGTCCTGGGGCTCCGATCGCTTAATGGGCTCTTCGATGCATTATCGATCCAGCCGCAACTCATAGTCTAGCAGGCATAGGGAAAATGACGATGGACGGGAAAAAAGCTATCATTCAAAGGAATCCTCCTATTCCAAGGGCAAGTCCCAGTCTTGGACATCTCGCCAGGGAGATCAGCCTAATTTTCCTGTTTATAGGCAAGACCAGCCTCGCTTCCGCGGCCCTCAAATCGCCACAGCACATGAGCAACACTCTAGTTCTTCTAGCTCTAAGCAGTCTCACGACCGTAGATCAAGCAAGCATCCAATTGTTGCTTTCGATCCATCCTTGCCGGCCGTTGCGCCTGACACTTCTACAACGGAGAAATTGGCTGAACTTAAGGCCACTTTCCCAATAATCTATTTTGATGGGCTTCAATTCCTTCCCACGGTACATATGATCCTGGGGCACGCCAAAGCAAGTTCTCTTGCATGTGTTAATGACGTGTTCATGCAGCATGAATCGTTTCAACACTTAGTGGAAAAAATCTCCGAAGTGTCAATCAACTGACAATATGAAATAGATCATCTCAAGCTAGAGGCAATACACTATAAAGACATAATCAAACACCAAAATGATTGTAACGACCCTAAAATTTCGACCAAATTTAAAATTTTAAATTCATCGTTTCAATAAAAATTTTGAAATTTTAAACGATCTCAATTTGCGTCCAAACTTTATTTGTGACATACGTCTAGTTAGATAGGGATATAGAAAAGTTTCGTTGAAAAATATTACAGTAAAGTCCGTTCGCGTTTTACTGTATATCAGCCCACATAAAGCTGCGTAAAACTTATCTTCCAAATCCAAATATTTTTACACAGTCCACTTGTAAAAATTATTCTGATCAAGGTTTTATAATTCGTTTCGTCTAAAACTGTCATCGCCTGCTCCGTTTATATTATTTTGCAAAACGTACAATTCAAGCGGCGTAAATGCAAATTTTATAAAATCATCGTATCGCAATAATCTGTGTACCGTTGGAAGCGCATCGTCACACCGATCATAACGGTATATTTATTTGCGCGAATCGGAGTCCGACAAAAATCCGGCGCGTTGATTTAACGGTTCCAAGCAGACCGGTTAAATAAAAATCTCAGCCATTTACAAAAGAAATTGGGGAATATAATCTGAACTAGCGTTTAAATGGGTTGGTTGGAAGCTAGTAAGTTGCTTTGGGAATTGATAGAGACGTTTAGGAATTTGGGGGAAACTTGGGAACCAGGCAACGCTTTGGAAACTAAAACTGAAAATTTATTAATGTGCCGCACAGTTAAAAGTTAAAAGAAGACAACATTATCATTCTCATTTTCTACTGTTCAACATATACAACTTTTAGAAAAGCTTCAGGTAGCCTCTTCCCCTCCTTTCTTCTTATTGATTTTTTCCCTTTGCCATTCTTTTCTTTCTTTGCAAAGAAAACGTAAAGCCCTACCAACCACCCTCTCTGCTGCCACCGCACCCAGACGCGCACCCGCCACCGTCCAGCCATGTCCCTACCCCACAACGCCTCCAGACCCTACGGACCCACTACCAGACCCGCCTGCAACCCAGTCCGCGCCCAGACCCTCCGTGCTCAGACCCTCCGTGCTCAGACCCTCCGCGCCCCAGACCCTCCGTGATCAGACCCTCCGCACCCAGACCCTCCGTACTCAGACCCTCCGCGCCCCAGACCTCCGAGCCCACTTGACCACGCCCACAACCCGCCTGCTGCCACCATCACAGCCCTCCCAACCGCCAGACGCACATCTGCCTCCCGCCTGCCACCCACTCCCACCATCAACCCGTAGCTTTCCCTCGCCGCTGGAAACTGCCCTCCGTCCATCTCCCTCTGACCTGCACTGACCCGAGACCCCCTCACCAATGCCGAACAACCCAGTCGCTTCCTTTGTATATAATTATACATATACAGTTTTGTATATGTATAAGCAGTTTTCCGGTTTCAAAAGCAGATTTCCATTTTATTAGTTACTGCATATGTTTCGTTTGAAAAAAATAAGTATATTTATAAGTTTATGTATATGTAAGTTATTATATAAGTTACTGTATATCCAAGTATATAAATTTTCAGTTTTATTGGATTTACAAGTTTACAAGTCTGGAGAGTTTCTTTGATTTACAAACAGATTCCAGCATGATTTACAAACAAGTTTCGCATGTATATATAAGTATATAAGTTTAAGTTTTATAAGGTACAGTTTTATAAATTATAGTTACAAAGTTACTATATATATATAAGTTCACAAACAGTTGCTTTGATCGAATATCCATGTATAAAAATATATGTGAAGGCTTTATATGCATAGCAGAGTGAGTTTGAAATTCTGGTTGCTCATATATTTTGTTGCTGTGTTTTGGTTCCAGCTACCGCTTCGGAGTCCTAGGCATTCGTCCAGCTTGTCGATCTATCTAGCTTCTTTGCTTTGGTATGATTATATATACAATCTATATATATTGTATTGAACAAATTGTTAATTAAATTATTTATTTGATTGCAGTTTGTGTTCGCTTTTGTGTCGTGCTTGTTAGTGTCTATCTTATCCATCGTCTTCGTGCTTCCTCGTCCAATCTCCTACCACGCAAGGTGAATATTTTCTATTCACGACTCAAAGATCTATTATACTATGATAATTAGATGTTAGATGTTATGAATGTTAAATTGGACGTTAAATGAATTGAATGTTAAGATTTGAATTGTAGTAGTATGTTAAATAGTATGACACCAAATTGCTATGTGACATTAAATTTGTTGTTATTGTAACTAGTAATAAATTTGAACTGAATTCGATATAGAATAGATATAAAATTTGAATGACATATGTTAAACATGACCCCTTATATGATGAATATTGAATAATTAAATTGACCCTTAAATTGCTTGACACGTAGAATTGATAAATGTCACTTTGGACTATTGAACGTATTGAATTAACTGTTGTAATTGAAATTGAACGATAATTGAAACCGAAATGTTATAATCTTTAATCTACATGAAATGATAGTGTAGATTCTAGAAATAATTATATTAATTAGCGTAAATAACAAACGCGAATTAATACGATTATTTCGGGATTATTTGAATTGTTGAATTGTTGCAAATGGATGCTATTGCTTGTTTATTTACTTTGACACCATCCCTGCTATCACACTGCAAGTTCCCTTTGTATGTTTTGATTTTGAATTTAAATAGAATCGGGTTGAAATGATAAATACCCAATTGAATGAATTGGCCTAGGATAGATAATTAAAATAAGAAACCGAACGGTCAACAAATAACGTTTTGAAATTGAGACTTATTTGGAATTATGGAATGAACTTAGAAAAATGTATTGTAATTTGGTAACGTAAATATAAATAAATTTGTTTGAAATAAATAAAATGATTTTATTGAATTGAATAAATAAATTTGTTGAAATAAATAAAATGATTTTATTGAATTGAATAAATAAATTTGTTGAAATAAATAAAATGATTTTATTGAATTGAATAAATGAAATTGTTTTGAAATAAATAAAATGGATTTTATCGAATTAAATAAATTAGATTTGTGAGAATAAAGAAATGAATTTAATTGAAATAAATGAGAACGAATTAATGTAATGAATTGAAACGGATTTGTAAATTTATTTGATTAAACAAAGTGTTTTGACAAAGTTAATCGAAATGAGATTTAAGAAGTAAATAGGATGGAGGATAAAGTGATTAAATTTCGAGTTTTGATAAATGAATAAACGAAGTTTTGACAAAGTGAACGTAGTAAATGAAATTGATATAGTAATGAACCTAGGAATGTAAATACGGATTTAAAGAATAAAACTTTATTTAATAAGTTGAACTAAGATGGACTATTTCATGTAATCCATGAATTTGAATTGGTATAATAAGTGAAATGTTGATTCAACGTGAATACTTAAAATTTTGGTAATTAAAGGGCTTGAACTAGAATTTCTTTTCAAAATACGATGTTGGAAATTGAAACGAATCGAATTATGAAATATCAAAATTTGGAAGTCAAATTTGCAACTTGACCTTTGGATTTGATTTGTTTTAACTTTAATAAAAAGTTGACTGTTGGGTAATTAATACGTAGTTATTAAAGAGACCGGGATCGGATTATGGACATACTCTCTGTCGATACCGAAAACCACTTTAATAACTAATATACGCGAAGTGTTGATCCAGAATGAAGTGGATGGTTTTGATGAACGCGTTGACTGAAGAAAGAGAACGATTTTGGATGACCCCTGACATGACTAAAACAGGAGCCGCGCCGGGCCATTGAGGTTCGCTACCTCTAGCGGACACACTTCTTCGATACCTTATCTATTACTTTTGTGATTCGATTTGGGTGCACCCCTTGATTTGGGAGTGTTGTTTCGCGGTGTTGGGATAGTAGCTGCTATGCCCAACATCAGTCCGGATCACGCAACTACTAGTATCCTAGTTGGTATCGCCTCATGTACCTTGTCATACTGATTATCCTATTCGCGACCACTACGATTTTGATTTGTACCTTTAGTATATGGATTGCCCTCTGGTGACTTCCGGTTTTGGGGAAACTACGGTCTTGTATATGCTTTTGGGAATAAACAGGTTAAGAGGTGTATGGGCCCTGCTTAACCCTACTTTGATATCTTACTTTATGGATTAGACATTATCTATTTAGCGTATTCTGTAGGTAGTTTATCGATCCCTTAATGATGTTTATATTCACCTTTGAGTTTTGGACTTTATTATATGCATTTGATTATCCTGTATAAGATTTTGAGTCCTGACTCGAGTGTTTCTTTTGCATATGCTCGGGTCAGTCTGAAGATATTCCGTTGCTGGTCAAGGTTCGTCGAAGATGCTGAAGGCTTAGCTTTTATCTATATCATTTTATTTTCAGCGTTTGATGTACTTATGTATTGGACATCTTGTATCTCTTTTCAGTCGCTTTATGTTGAGACATTGTTGTATTCTCTGTAGTAGCTTCATGAACTACTATTATGACGATGTATTTTCCGCTGCATTATTCTGTGACTGTTCTGAGTCTGTGATGTTGTATTGATTCTCATTTACATTTATGTACTTATAATCCCATAATGTTCTGTGTTTTGTATTATTTAAGTTGACAAGTGTGGATTATTGTCAATTTAAATGGTCCAAATATACGGGATGTTACAGTTGGTATCAGAGCTCTGGTTTCCCTAAAAACCTTAGTTCGGGATTATAAAGAAACTCATTAGAGATAGAGTAGCAATACTCTAGAATGAGGAGAATCGATTCAATATCCAAATCCTTTCAAAAAAAAAATTTCAAGCTCCTTTGATTCGTTGATTAGTTTTCTTAGCATTCTATTATCTTATCTTTGGTTCTAAATCTCTTTTGGTATTTCAGGATGAGTACCAGAAGAAATGTTAGAGGTGGAAGAGGCAATGGTCCTGCCCAGGCTGCACCTGCCGCTCCAGCTCCTGTCAAATTCACTACTCTTAGCAAGGAGTATTCGCAACTGGGAGGTACTAAGTTTTCTGGATCCGAGAACATCATAGAGGCTCAGCAATGGCTTAAGGGTTTGGAGAAGATATTTTCTGGATTGGAAATTACTGATGCTCAGAAGCGTCAGCTTGCTGCTTGGCAACTCCAAGATGCCGCACAAGATTGGTGGGAATCCGTTACTTCTCGTATCGAGGAGGACACCATCACTTGGGCCCAGTTTAGGTATGAATAGTTTGGATTCTAGTGGTTTAAATTCTTCCTTCTATCTTTGAAATGTTATTCATCTTGTCTATCTTTGATTAGGGATACCTTCTCGGCACAATGGATGCCAGCTGCTGGGAAAACCCAACTTTATAGAGCTTTCATGGATCTTAAGCAAGGCAGTATGACTATTTCTGAGTATGAGAGGAAATTTAATGAACTCTCCAAGTTTGGACCGGGTTTGATTGATACACCACTTTTGAAGAACGAGAAATTCATTTTGGGAGCTAGACCAGAATATTATGACTTGCTTACCGAACACATTCGCTCCACTTTCACAGAGCTTATTGATTTTGCTCTTAGATATGAGGCGAAGCCTAAGGGATCCACTGCCAAGGCTGCCCCTACTCAGCCCTCTTCTAGCCAGCCCGGGAAGAGGAAGATGAACTTTGATCAACAAAAGAAAGCTTGGCAGAAGACTACAGGATTGGGATATGCTCAGAAAAGCCCTATCGATCTTGCTAATATCACCTGCTTCAAGTGCGATAAGAAGGGCCATTATGCTAATAGCTGTCCATCTACCGGAGCTGCTATTCCACCACCTTCTACGACTAGGAAAGACTTATGCCATGTATGCCTACAGCCAGGTCATTTCAAGAAAGACTGCCCACTTTACAAGCGTGGTACACCCTCTGGAGTTTTTGCTGTCACCACACCTGCACCATCTGCACCACCCGCTCAGGATGACCAAGGTACCTTACGAAGTACTTTTTCTTTACATGATTTACCTATTAGGGTATTATTCGATACTGGTGCTTCTCATAGCTTCATATCTATTGATCTCTGTAATAAGCTCAAATTAGAACCTACTCTTGCTACTACTTCCTTATGCGTCTCCAACCCTATTGGAGGACTTGCCAACCTCAGTAGAATTTGTAAAGAGGTCGTGCTCTTATATGGAAGATATCGATTCACTTGGGATTTTTATGTGCTTGGCTTCGCAGCATTTGACATTTTGTTAGGTGCTGATTGGTTAAGAAAATTCGATGCCGTTATTTCTTGCAAAGCTCGTTCTGTTTCTCTAGTCAATGACCAGGGCCTACCGCTTGTCATTGAATGCAAATCACCTCAGAAATATGCCGGAAGCTTCATATTTTCTCTTGATGCTCATCCGGATGATCTTAGTACTACACCTATTGTTTAGAAATTTCCCGATGTATTTGGAGAGGTTAACTCTCTACCGCCCAAACGGGAAATCGATTTTCGTATTGATCTTATTCCTGGAGCTACGCCCGTAGTTCTCCCACACCGAAGAATGGCTCCTAAAGAAAAGGCCGAACTAAAAACTCAAATCGAGGATCTATTTGCTAAGGGCTTGATTAGAAGAAGTTGTTCCGAATGGGGCGCTGCAGTTGTATTTGTCACCAAATCAGATGGATCTCTTCGCATGTGTGTTGATTATAGAGAGCTCAACAAGCGCACTCTCAAGAACCGTTATCCGATGCCTCGTATCAACGATTTATTTGACCAGCTTCATGGTGCTAAAGTTTTCTCACAACTTGATCTAGCCACTGGGTTCCACCAACTCAGAATAGCGGAAGATAGTATCCATAAGACAGCTTTCCGGACCGAGAATGGATTCTATGAATGGTTGGTTATGCCATTCGGGTTGACCAACGCACCTGCTTACTTCGTCGACTTGATGAATCGAGTCTTCCGTGATGTTCTTAACAAGTTCGTTCTTGTATTCATTGATGATATTCTTGTCTTCTCTAAGGACAAGGAAGAGCATAAGGCACATCTTCGTTATGTTCTTGAAACTCTCAGAAACCACCAGCTAAAAGCCAAGTTTTCTAAATGCCATTTCTGGCGAGACGAAGTGAGATTCCTTGGCCATATTGTTTCTGAAAATGGCATTTCAGTCGATCCAGCTAAGATTGCCATAATCAATGTAAGTTTTATCATATTCGAAATTCTATTCAAACAATCTTATCTCTCGCTAATTCATATCAATTAATCTACAGGATTGGGAGACCCCCAAAACTCCTACAGATATCCGTAGTTTCTTGGGTCTAGCTGGATATTATCGCAGATTTATTGAGCACTTCGCCCGGATTTCTGCTCCTCTTACTGCTTTGACTCGGAAGGACGTTAAGTTCATTTGGAGTGAGAAGTGTGAATCAGCTTTTAATGAGTTGAAGCACAGGTTAACTTCGGCCCCAGTTCTTGCAGTCATCGATGGAAGTGAAGGATTGACTGTTTATACAGATGCTTGCCGAGAAGGTTTAGGCGCTGTTCTTATGCAAAATGGGAAGGTTATTGCTTATGCCGGTCGTCAGTTGAAGACCCATGAATTGAACTATGCCACTCATGATCTTGAGCTTCTTGCTGTTGTATTTGCTTTGAAACTTTGGAGGCATCATCTTTTGGGAACAAAGTTCGAACTATTCACTGATCATAAGTCCTTGAGGTATATCTTTTCTCAGAAAGATTTGAACCAGAGGCAAGTCCGATGGCTTGAATTCTTAGCTGCATACGACCTCGACATCACTTATACACCGGGGAAAGCAAATGTTGTAGCGGATGCTTTGAGCCGCAGCAAAGCATTGTCTTGTTGCAATCTTATCGAAGGCATGTTATTCCAGCTTAGTATCTCTCCATCTCTTATGGATCGCATCAAAGCTAAGCAATATGAAGACACTTTGCTCTATCGTATGAAGGAATTAGTTATGGGTAGAGTAAGTAATGCCGACAACAAAGTGGGTGCACAAGTTGATAGTGATGGAGTCTTGAGGATCGACAATCGTATTTGTGTTCCTAATGTCGATGGTCTTAGACAGGAAGTGCTGCAAGAAAATCATAAGTCTTCGCTTTCATTTCATCCCGGTACTACCAAAATGTACCAGAATATGAAGAAACTATATTGGTGGAGTGGAATGAAGCGCGATATTTCTATCTATGTTAGCAGGTGCACTACTTGCCAACAAGTTAAAGCTGATCACAGAAAGACAGCAGGATTGCTCCAACCGCTAGAGATTCCAGGTTGGAAATGGGAGCAAATTTCTATGGATTTTATTGATGGGCTACCAAAGACTAGAAAGGGTAACGAAAGAATATGGGTGATTGTCGACAGACTGACAAAGTCCGCTCACTTTATTCCAGTCAAGACCACTCGTACAGCTTCGAGTTTGGCCGAAATATACATGAGGGAAGTTGTTAAACTTCATGGTGTACCATCAAGCATTGTATGCGATCGAGATCCTATTTTCACCAGTAAATTCTGGAAGGCATTTCAAGATACCTTGGGCACCAAACTGAATCTGAGCACAGCATATCATCCTCAGACAGATGGTCAAACTGAGAGGGTGAATCAGATTTTGGAAGATCTTCTCCGAGCTTGCATTATCGACTTTGGTGGATCTTGGGAAGACCATCTTCACTTGGTAGAATTCACTTATAATAATAGTTACCAGGTAAGAAATTTGAATTTCAAATTTGAATAAGTATATTTGAATTTGAATTAATTATCCTTTATAAACCAGGCAAGCATTGGTATGGCACCGTTCGAAGCCTTATATGGACGGTCGTGCAAATCGCCAGCTTGTTGGATTGAGTCGGGAGATCGATTAGTGCTTGGACCAGAAATGATTATGGAAGCTTCTGAAAAAGTCGAAGAAATCAAGAAGAAGATAAAGACGGCACAGGATAGACAGAAAAGCTATGCCGACAAAAGGAGAAGAGATCTCGAATTCGGTGTAGGAGACAAAGTATTTCTGAAGGTGTCGCCTTTGAGGAATATTGTTCGATTTGGAAGGAAAGGGAAATTAGCTCCCAGATTCGTTGGTCCGTTTGAGATTACAGAAAGAGTTGGAACATTGGCATATAGAGTTGCATTACCAGAAAAGTTCGCTGGTGTTCACAACGTGTTCCACGTCTCACATCTTCGCAAGGTTGTACACGATCCATCTATGACCATCCCTACTGCTCAGTTGGATGAAATAGTTATTGAGCCTGATTTGACTATCGAGCGAAAGCCACTTCGGATAGTTGATCGTGAGACAAAGCAACTCAGAAGGAAGTTGGTAAATCTCGTCAAAGTACAGTGGAGTGCAGATGAGCGAGATTGCACATGGGAAACTGAGGATAGCATTCGGGATTCAAACCCCAAACTATTAATTTCAGGTATTCTTCAAATTTCTGGAATCTATCTTGACTTTTCTACTTATTTCAAATTCTACTTCACTCGTCTCGTTCCTTTTCGAGGACGAAAAGTTTTGAGTGGGGGAGATTGTAACGACCCTAAAATTTCGACCAAATTTAAAATTTTAAATTCATCGTTTCAATAAAAATTTTGAAATTTTAAATGATCTCAATTTGCATCCAAACTTTATTTGTGACATACGTCTAGTTAGATAGGGATATAGAAAAGTTTCGTTGAAAAATATTACAGTAAAGTCCGTTCGCGTTTTACTGTATATCAGCCCACATAAAGCTGCGTAAAACTTATCTTCCAAATCCAAATATTTTTACACAGTCCACTTGTAAAAATTATTCTGATCAAGGTTTTATAATTCGTTTCGTCTAAAACTGTCATCGCCTGCTCCGTTTATATTATTTTGCAAAACGTACAATTCAAGCGGCGTAAATGCAAATTTTATAAAATCATCGTATCGCAATAATCTGTGTACCGTTGGAAGCGCATCGTCACACCGATCATAACGGTATATTTATTTGCGCGAATCGGAGTCCGACAAAAATCCGGCGCGTTGATTTAATGGTTCCAAGCAGACCGGTTAAATAAAAATCTCAGCCATTTACAAAAGAAATTGGGGAATATAATCTGAACTAGCGTTTAAATGGGTTGGTTGGAAGCTAGTAAGTTGCTTTGGGAATTGATAGAGACGTTTAGGAATTTGGGGGAAACTTGGGAACCAGGCAACGCTTTGGAAACTAAAACTGAAAATTTATTAATGTGCCGCACAGTTAAAAGTTAAAAGAAGACAACTTTATCATTCTCATTTTCTACTGTTCAACATATACAACTTTTAGAAAAGCTTCAGGTAGCCTCTTCCCCTCCTTTCTTCTTATTCATTTTTTTCCCTTTGCCATTCTTTTCTCTCTTTGCAAAGAAAACGTAAAGCCCTACCAACCACCCTCTCTGCTGCCACCGCACCCAGACGCGCACCCGCCACCCTCCAGCCATGTCCCTACCCCACAACGCCTCCAGACCCTACGGACCCACTACCAGACCCGCCTGCAACCCAGTCCGCGCCCAGACCCTCCGTGCTCAGACCCTCCGTGCTCAGACCCTCCGCGCCCCAGACCCTCCGTGATCAGACCCTCCGCACCCAGACCCTCCGTACTCAGACCCTCCGCGCCCCAGACCTCCGAGCCCACTTGACCACGCCCACAACCCGCCTGCTGCCACCATCACAGCCCTCCCAACCGCCAGACGCACATCTGCCTCCCGCCTGCCACCCACTTCCACCATCAACCCGTAGCTTTCCCTCGCCGCTGGAAACTGCCCTCCGTCCATCTCCCTCTGACCTGCACTGACCCGAGACCCCCTCACCAATGCCGAACAACCCAGTCGCTTCCTTTGTATATAATTATACATATACAGTTTTGTATATGTATAAGTAGTTTTCCGGTTTCAAAAGCAGATTTCCATTTTATTAGTTACTGCATATGTTTCGTTTGAAAAAAATAAGTATATTTATAAGTTTATGTATATGTAAGTTATTATATAAGTTACTGTATATCCGAGTATATAAATTTTCAGTTTTATTGGATTTACAAGTTTACAAGTCTGGAGAGTTTCTTTGATTTACAAACAGATTCCAGCATGATTTACAAACAAGTTTCGCATGTATATATAAGTATATAAGTTTAAGTTTTATAAGGTACAGTTTTATAAATTATAGTTACAAAGTTACTATATATATATAAGTTCACAAACAGTTGCTTTGATCGAATATCCATGTATAAAAATATATGTGAAGGCTTTATATGCATAGCAGAGTGAGTTTGAAATTCTGGTTGCTCATATATTTTGTTGCTGTGTTTTGGTTCCAGCTACCGCTTCGGAGTCCTAGGCATTCGTCCAGCTTGTCGATCTATCTAGCTTCTTTGCTTTGGTATGATTATATATACAATCTATATATATTGTATTGAACAAATTGTTAATTAAATTATTTATTTGATTGCAGTTTGTGTTCGCTTTTGTGTCGTGCTTGTTAGTGTCTATCTTATCCATCGTCTTCGTGCTTCCTCGTCCAATCTCCTACCACGCAAGGTGAATATTTTCTATTCACGACTCAAAGATCTATTATACTATGATAATTAGATGTTAGATGTTATGAATGTTAAATTGGACGTTAAATGAATTGAATGTTAAGATTTGAATTGTAGTAGTATGTTAAATAGTATGACACCAAATTGCTATGTGACATTAAATTTGTTGTTATTGTAACTAGTAATAAATTTGAACTGAATTCGATATAGAATAGATATAAAATTTGAATGACATATGTTAAACATGACCCCTTATATGATGAATATTGAATAATTAAATTGACCCTTAAATTGCTTGACACGTAGAATTGATAAATGTCACTTTGGACTATTGAACGTATTGAATTAACTGTTGTAATTGAAATTGAACGATAATTGAAACCGAAATGTTATAATCTTTAATCTACATGAAATGATAGTGTAGATTCTAGAAATAATTATATTAATTGGCGTAAATAACAAACGCGAATTAATACGATTATTTCGGGATTATTTGAATTGTTGAATTGTTGCAAATGGATGCTATTGCTTGTTTATTTACTTTGACACCATCCCTGCTATCACACTGCAAGTTCCCTTTGTATGTTTTGATTTTGAATTTAAATAGAATCGGGTTGAAATGATAAATACCCAATTGAATGACTTGGCCTAGGATAGATAATTAAAATAAGAAACCGAACGGTCAACAAATAACGTTTTGAAATTGAGACTTATTTGGAATTATGGAATGAACTTAGAAAAATGTATTGTAATTTGGTAACGTAAATATAAATAAATTTGTTTGAAATAAATAAAATGATTTTATTGAATTGAATAAATAAATTTGTTGAAATAAATAAAATGATTTTATTGAATTGAATAAATAAATTTGTTAAAATAAATAAAATGATTTTATTGAATTGAATAAATGAAATTGTTTTGAAATAAATAAAATGGATTTTATCGAATTAAATAAATTAGATTTGTGAGAATAAAGAAATGAATTTAATTGAAATAAATGAGAACGAATTAATGTAATGAATTGAAACGGATTTGTAAATTTATTTGATTAAACAAAGTGTTTTGACAAAGTTAATCGAAATGAGATTTAAGAAGTAAATAGGATGGAGGATAAAGTGATTAAATTTCGAGTTTTGATAAATGAATAAACGAAGTTTTGACAAAGTGAACGTAGTAAATGAAATTGATATAGTAATGAACCTAGGAATGTAAATACTGATTTAAAGAATAAAACTTTATTTAATAAGTTGAACTAAGATGGACTATTTCATGTAATCCATGAATTTGAATTGGTATAATAAGTGAAATGTTGATTCAACGTGAATACTTAAAATTTTGGTAATTAAAGGGCTTGAACTAGAATTTCTTTTCGAAATACGATGTTGGAAATTGAAACGAATCGAATTATGAAATATCAAAATTTGGAAGTCAAATTTGCAACTTGACCTTTGGATTTGATTTGTTTTAACTTTAATAAAAAGTTGACTGTTGGGTAATTAATACGTAGTTATTAAAGAGACCGGGATCGGATTATGGACATACTCTCTGTCGATACCGAAAACCACTTTAATAACTAATATACGCGAAGTGTTGATCCGAAATGAAGTGGATGGTTTTGATGAACGCGTTGACTGAAGAAAGAGAACGATTTTGGATGACCCCTGACATGACTAAAACAGGAGCCGCGCCGGGCCATTGAGGTTCGCTACCTCTAGCGGACACACTTCTTCGATACCTTATCTATTACTTTTGTGATTCGATTTGGGTACACCCCTTGATTTGGGAGTGTTGTTTCGCGGTGTTGGGATAGTAGCTGCTATGCCCAACATCAGTCCGGATCACGCAACTACTAGTATCCTAGTTGGTATCGCCTCATGTACCTTGTCATACTGATTATCCTATTCGCGACCACTACGATTTTGATTTGTACCTTTAGTATATGGATTGCCCTCTGGTGACTTCCGGTTTTGGGGAAACTACGGTCTTGTATATGCTTTTGGGAATAAACAGGTTAAGAGGTGTATGGGCCCTGCTTAACCCTACTTTGATATCTTACTTTATGGATTAGACATTATCTATTTAGCGTATTCTGTAGGTAGTTTATCGATCCCTTAATGATGTTTATATTCACCTTTGAGTTTTGGACTTTATTATATGCATTTGATTATCCTGTATAAGATTTTGAGTCCTGACTCGAGTGTTTCTTTTGCATATGCTCGGGTCAGTCTGAAGATATTCCGTTGCTGGTCAAGGTTGGTCGAAGATGCTGAAGGCTTAGCTTTTATCTATATCATTTTATTTTCAGCGTTTGATGTACTTATGTATTGGACATCTTGTATCTCTTTTCAGTCGCTTTATGTTGAGACATTGTTGTATTCTCTGTAGTAGCTTCATGAACTACTATTATGACGATGTATTTTCCGCTGCATTATTCTGTGACTGTTCTGAGTCTGTGATGTTGTATTGATTCTCATTTACATTTATGTACTTATAATCCCATAATGTTCTGTGTTTTGTATTATTTAAGTTGACAAGTGTGGATTATTGTCAATTTAAATGGTCCAAATATACGGGATGTTACAGATGAACTATCGGAGTTGACAACAAAACTTGCAGAGGCGGAAAAGAGCGCCAAGGAAGCGTTGGAGGCAGTGAGTCGTCTAAAAGCTTCTCTTAAAAAAGAACTTGATGTTGGCCTCAATCGTAGCAGGGCACTTGCTCTGGAAAAGGATTCCTTGCAAAAGATATAAGATGTCTTGCCCCTCCGCATCAAGGAAATTGAGGTGCTTCTCAATAAACAAAGGGAAGAGAAGATTGAGGCTTAGGAAGAATCACAAAGCTATTGTGAAGAGGTTGTTAAATCCAGGAGCCTGAAAATTAAACTTGATGAGCAATTTGCCAAACTAGAAGCCCTTAAAGAGGAGGCATGAGAGGAAGGCAGCAAGGAGATGATGGAACAAATTGAAACCTGAGTAGAAGATGTTAAGGGGTCCGGTCGAAATGAAATCAAGGACTTGTTTGATCCATTGATCATAGAATACAATGCCAAAGACCTCATCCACCACGACTTGAGTTTTCTTGGCGAAGGTTATCTCTAGTCACTTGCTGAAGCCTGGGAGCACATCATTGAGATGAAAAAGAGGGAGCTGGGCGGAGCTGAGTTAGATGAAGAAAAATTAGTGCGCGAGATCCTCTGCGGAAATGAACGCCTAGACCTTGCTGCCAGGAGACTCCAATATTTTGACGTTTCAACGCCTTCTGATAAAGGGAAACTTCTTGTCGGATCCTCGGAGGCCAATCCTAAGGGCCCCTCTTCTTTCCAAGCGACTGGAGCATCGGTTTCCTTAGGCCTGGAGCAGGACTTGAGTTATGATCCAGATAAGCCCGGTTATCAATCCAAAGTGTTGTCCCCTATTTTGGAAGGGGGCACTCCATCAACCATCGAGAGCCAACCGGATATGGGTATTCCACTTTACTCTCCAATTTATGAGAGGTTTTGTTCTTCGCGCCCAATGGTTTTAGGCTTATCTCCCTGTTTTAACAAATTTGCAGGTCTTCCGGGTCTCGGTCAAACTCCTAAAAGTGATGCTGCTGTGGAGCAACAAGAGAAACTAATAGAGATCCCGATAGCCACTGATGTATCGGGACCCGATGCTCAAGTCATCGGAGCTCTCAACGATGATAAGATTGAAGATCCGCTCCCGGTGGATGAATCCAACGATGTTGTGATTACCAGCACCTCCGAACGCACTGATGAGATTAGCCTGAAGGAGCATATCGAGAAGGAGGAGTTGCTGAAGAAAAAGGCTAAAGCTGAGCCTACCGAGGTGGATATCGACGATCCACGATCCACACCTTATCCCACTACAAGTCATTTCGCATAGTGGGTCAATTCCCAGAGAACTCCCTCCCACTTTTGAAAGCTCTCCTGCAAAAGTTGGCAAAGGATCCAGGAAGAGAACCATCGGGGGCTCAAGTGGCACCGCTCCCGAAAAATCCAAAATGGAGAGAAGATCAAAGAAATAGCTGTCACTTCGTCTCGGCGTGTACATAATTTTCATAAATATGTGTTCATCGTTTTTTTATTGGTTGTAGTTGTACGAGTATGACTCCCAGTTTTTTGAAATAACTTTTACCACAATTTTGAAACTTATCATGTGAATAAAAGTTTCTGTTTTATGTTGAGCTCTCGTGTGAACTGTTATTTAAGTAATTGAACTATTACTTTCCATTCAGTGTACTTGTAATTCATTGTTCATTAGTTCTGGTAACAATTCACTAGCTTTATCCCAAGGCCTCCATATGGTTGTGGCCTTGAGTCGTATCTAATGCTAGGCTCGAGCCTTAGTGTTACGCCGTCGAATTTAGCGGTTTTGAGTAGCTATTCTCCTGCTCCTAGTCTTAGGTTAGCAGGGTTAAACTTTGGTTGGCTGAACTCCATCCTTAGCAGACTCTTCCTGTCGATTTCAGGCCGGAGTTCATGGAATAGTGAATGGTCGAACCTCATTCATCTATCTGTTTATGCTCATATCCGCACTCTGGGGATAAGAGTTAGTTGATGGGTGGTCGAATCGCATCCAATTATGTATATACTCTTGTCCACACTCCGGGGACTTGGAGTTATTTTGCGGGTGATCGATTCACACCCAATTCATGTTTATACTCCAGTCCGCACTCCGAGGACTTAGAGTTATTTTGCAGGTGGTCGAGTCACACTCAATTTATGTTTATACTCTAGTCCCCACTCTGGGGACTTAGAGTAATTTCAGAGAGCAGTCGGATTGTACTCTCCATAATTGGTTGACTTGCCCCTCGGGGGTCAAGGGTTTAATTTAGCGAGCGATCGGTCGTGTCACGGTTGCTCTTATTTTATTTCAGTCCTATCGTTTGGCAGGATTTATTCGATTGTCAGATGGTCGAGTCACATCTATTCCTCATTGCGCATCCAGTCCATTGGATTATGAACGAGAGTTCTAAAATGAACAACCGGTCCAAGTCCATCTTGTTTAGTCCTATTGGGAATTAGCGTAATTGATAAACTTCAAACTCCGGGAACCTATTCGGACATATCGATATCAATCAGTTTAGTCATGTTACTAATACATAATGCCATAACAAACATAAATATAAAGTAAGTCTAAAATTTTACTCGCTAAATGGAAAGAAATAACATAATCTGTCTTATTACATATTTGGAAAATCAAATGCTAAAGCAAATTCTGAAAGCAAATACAACTGAAATGAAAAAGAGATAAACTAAGTAAAACAGCGTCGCAAATGCTCGCTATTCCACGCTTTTTGAAGTGTGATGCCATCCACAGTCGCTAGCTTGAAAGTTCCCTCTCCAAGCCTCTGTTCAATGACATATGATCCTTCCCAGATTGGATTCATGTGCGTTAGGGCAGGAAAGACCCATTTCTGGACAAGATCGCCGATTTCAAAGGTTCTAGGTCGGACTTTAATGTTGTAATACTGGGCGACTCGGTGTCGATGCGCAGCTGCCCTCGGATCGGCTTCCTCGCACTTCTCATCTATAAAGCCAAGAGATTCCAAAAGGAGATCTTTATTCATTTTGGGATCATAGCAAGTCACTCGATGAGACGGAATCTTGAGCTCAACAGAAATGATGGCTTTGGAACCGTAAGCAAAGGCGAATGGATTATGGCCAGTCGTAGATCTGTAGGTGGTCCTGTAAGCCCACAATGCTGTCGGGAGTTCATCCACCCACTTGGCTTTAGCCTTTTCCAAACGCTTCTTCAGACTTTATAACTTTGTTCATAGCTTCAACTTGTCCATTTGCTTGAGGGTGGGCAACCGCTGCAAATCTCTTTCAATATGATATCTCCGACAGAAGTCTTTGAATTCAACATTGTCGAATTGAGTCCCATTATCTGTTACAATAGTTCGTTGAAGACCGAAACAACATATGATGTTTCAGACAATAAAGTTGATTACTTTCTTGGTTGCGATCGTGGCTAAAGGTTCCACTTCGGCCCATTTGGTGAAGTAATCAACTACGATGATAGCGTACTTTTCGCCACCTTTAGAGATCGGTAAGAAACCGATAACGTCTATACCCCCACATGGCAAATGGCCATGGGCTGACCATTTGCATGATTTCTGTCAGTGGTGGTCTTGGAACTTTGCATATATCTGGCACCTATCGCATCATCTTATATAGTCAGCGGCGTCTTGATTGACAGTTGGTCAATAATACCCGTAACAGAGTATTTTCTTTGCTAGAGTTTGCCCCCAAGTGTGATCGCCACATTCCCTTTCATGAACTTCTTTATGGACACATTTTATCTCACCATGAGCGACACACCGGAGTAGGGTAACTGAAAAACCTTTCTGTACATAATTCCTCCATGCATGACATATTGTGAAGCTTTACGAAGGACTTGTCGCTTTTCATTTCTTTGATATGGTAGGACTCCATGTAGCAAATAGTCTTTGATTAGAGTCATCCACGATTCCCTCTCAGGCTCCGCTTCCAGTGTCCGATCGACTTCTGTCATGTTTATACTTGGGCATTTAATACTTCGACCGAAACCAAGCCCATCCGTTGTGCGTCGCCTGTGCTAGCAATCTTATCCAATGAATTAGCCTCTTTGTTTCAATCCCGTGGAATATTCGAAATGTTGTAGTACTCAAATTCTACCAACAACTCTTGGACTTGGGTAAGGTAAGTCATTGTCCTTTAGCTTGATAATCTCCCCTGACTTGGTACACTACCAACCGTGAATCATAAAA
The DNA here is from genome assembly GCA_030737815.1 of Allium fistulosum. NCBI lineage: Eukaryota > Viridiplantae > Streptophyta > Magnoliopsida > Asparagales > Amaryllidaceae > Allium > Allium fistulosum. The sequence goes on along the minus strand of CM060902.1, from coordinate 1,452,728,967 downwards.
GATTTCAAGAGAATTTATTACGAGTTCTCTAGTGAGTTTGAGTCCAGCAATCAAAGCTTCATACTCTGCTTCATTGTTTATCGCTAGGAAATCAAGCTTTAAAGCTTAATAGATTGACCGATCTTCGGGAGTTACAAGCACAATTCCAGCTCCAGAACAATGATCGTTGGAAGCTCCATCAGTATACAATTTCCACCGTATGGTAGGGATTTCGCTGCCTTCCGGGGAATCATCCTATGTAGTAAACTCTACTATAAAATCTACCAGTGCCTAACCCTGGATAGCCTTCTGAGGGAGATAAGTAATGTCGAATTGACTGAGCTCGATATTCCACTTGAGTAACCTTCAAGACGTCTCAGGTCACTGTAAGACCTGTCGTAACGGCTGGTCGGTGTAAACATTGATCGTGTGTGCCTGGAAGTATAGACGAAGCTTTCATGATGCAATTAGTAAGCAGTATGCCAGTTTCTCTATTTTCGGATAATTCCGTTTAGCTCCTATTAATTGTTTGCTTACGTAATACACCGGCCTCTGGATCTGATCCTCCTCGCGAAGTAATGCGGCATTATAGCATGTGACGATATGGCCAAATAAATGTACAAATCTTCATGATCCACTAGCTTTGACAAGATGGGGTCTCTCCAAATGATTCACTAAAGCTTGAAACTCATCTTTACAATCCTGTGTCCATTCGAAGTATCTTTTCTCTTTCCTAATCAAATCAAAGAAAGGAATGCTTTTGTCGGTAGCTTTGAAAATAAATCGGCTTAAGGAAAAAACTTTCCCATTCAGACTCTGGACTTGTTTAATAGTCCTTGGCGCTTGGATATCGTAGATATCCTGAATCTTCTTGGGATTAGCTTCTATTCCATGGGCATTAGCAATAAGCCCAAGAATTTCCGTGATGCAACACCAAAAGAACAATTCAAAGGGTTAATTTTCATCTTGTAATGTCAGAGGATGTCGAACATTTATGCCAAGTCTCTAATGTGGTCGCTTGATCATCGTGACTTCAAGAGCATATCATCCACATACACTTCCATCATTTTTCCAATCTGATCTTTAAACATCCTGTTGACTAAGCACTGATAAGTCGCTCCTGCATTCTTTAATCCAAACGGCATTACTATATAGCAGTATAATCCAACATCAGTAATGAAACTGGTGTCCTTCTGATCGGTAATATGCATCGAGATTTGGTTATATCCCCAGTACGCATCCATGGAAGATAGCAATTAGTGTCCCGTGGTTGAATCCACCAGCTAGTTGATCCACGGAAGGGGAAAACTGTCTTTTGGACACGCCTTGTTCAAATCTGAATAATCAATGCATGTTCTCCATTTCCCATTAACTTTTGTCACAAGTACAGGATTAGATACCCATTTAGGGTAGATGACATCACGGATAAACCCGTTGTCTTTGAGTCTATCCACCTCCTCTTCGAGAGTGGCAAATCTCTCAGATACATGTCGCGTCTTTTTTGCTTCATCGGGACATGCCTCGGGTCGATATTCAATGCATCGCTCGCAATGGCAGGCGAGATTCCACATATGTCAGAGTGAGTTCAAGCGAACACATCTAGATTGGCTTAGAGAAAACCAGCAAGTTCTTTCACCATCGGGGGGCAGAGCTGTGATCCAATCCGTAGGAATCGTGATGGGTCGTCATGGCTGACCGCGATATCAATTATCAGCTCAACCAGTGCAGCCTTGTTCTCTTTGGGCTCCTCTTCATCATCTCTCAGATCTATATCTCTATGGAACCGACCGTGGTGCCCGAGCCAAGGCTCAGGCTCTAGTTGTCAATCTTTGGTAGCTTGGATGCGGACAGCCTTGTCAACACCCTTAACTTTCTCTTTGCGCTGAGCATCCCTCAACTCAGCTACATAACAGACACGTCCAGTCGTCTGATCGCCATGAACAACTCCTACTCCATTATATGTCGGAACCTTCAAAGTCAAACACCATGAGGCAAGAGCTGCCCGGAATTCGGCCAGGGCCGGTCGACCTAGAAAAACATTATATGGAGAGTCAACATCCAAAACAACAAACGGTAAGATCCGCACTCTCCTTCGTTCACCTTCTCCCAACTCCATGGGTAGCTCAACATAACCAACGGCTTCAGTTGCAACACCGTTAAAGCCGTGTATACGAGCTTTAGACGGTTTTAAATCTTTGGCTTCCACCCTCAGCTGATCACAAGCTTTTTTGAAAATTATATTTACTGAACTTCCACAATCAATCAGTATCCTTCTCACCAAAGCGGGTCAGTCATGGTCGAAATGACCGTTGGGTCGATCGTCGAAGCCTCCACCTTATCTGCATCTCTGTTCTTAAATACAATATCATCTGCCATCATACGTTATTGTTTTGCCGGAGCTCCATCTTCTGTATTCGAACAACATTCAAAATCAACATGCCTAATCGCGCTAGCATAGAGCTCCATCTCTTCCAACTCTTATCTATAGGTGTGGTCCTCCGACTATCGTACTTATCACCAATCTTCCACCAGTTCACACAGGCTCCTCAGCCATACGCGTCTCTTGTCCTCGGTTGAGGTCAGGTGTCCCTTGCTGCCATCCTACGGGGCTTTCACAAACTATTGTAATTTCCTTTCTTGAATCAGTTTTTCTATAACATCCTGGAGATGCCTGCAATCATTTGTATTGTGCTCATAGCACTCGTGAAACCGACAATATTTCCCAGTCTGTTTCTTCTTCTCTGTTGATTCTTTTGGAGACGGCTTCCTATACTGCATGGTATTGCAAGTAGACAGATAGATATTCTCCAAGGACGTATTCAACGGCGTGTAAGTATCATACATCGGAATCCTAGGCTTCCCTCTTCCAGAATCCCTCTTCCGTTCTTGGTTCCTATCTCCGCCTCTCTTTTGTTGATTTGGTTTATTCTTGACATTCACTTGAACTTTTCCAAAACTGTCATCAGACTGCTTTATTGCAATGTTACTCTGTACTCCCTCTCCACTTGGTCCCGCAACATTCTTTTTTCCAAAGGACTTGGCTTCCTCCTTTCTCAAATACTGAGCCGCCTTTGCGTAAAAGTGCTCCAATGTCGCAGGCGGCTTACCGGCTAACCAATCGCCAAAATCAGACTCTTGATCAATCCCTCTCATTACGACCATGATTATAGCATGGTCATTCGGATTACGGACATTCATAACAGCTGTATGAAATCTCTCTAAATAATCTTTCAACGACTCTCCTGGAGCCTGAATCACGGACAGGGACATCACATCTTTAGGACAAGTCGCATGCATCCGGAACTGCTCCACAAACTTGGTTGCCAAATCATCGAATCTAGAAATTGATCGTAAGGGTAGTCTTATGAACCACATCATCGCTATTCTATAGAGGGCTATGGGAAAGCATCTACACTTGCTCGCATCATCCGCTCGTGCAGAATCCATCAGCCATTCGTATCTTATGATATACTGCCTGAGGTCGGTTTTTCCCTCGTAGGCGGGCATTCATGGCATGTTGAACTTCCTCGGATATTCCACATGTAAAACATTATCAGTGAACGGGGTATGGCTTCTCGAGATTCCCCAGTCATCGTTAGTTAAGCCCTGGCTCTCTTTCACCAAATGTCTGAACATTGCTGATAAGTCGGGCGTTTGGATGGTTGGTGCCAAGCGATGGCCATGCTCCACCTGGTCGATGTTTGTGGACCATTTTACGCCTTCTTAGTTCACCATCTTCCCGATTCGCATCTTGTACATTCATTTCGTCATCATTCCGGGGAGGTACATGGTCAGCATTCAATCGAACTCCATCACCCAAACCAACAGAAGCAGTTCCACCTCGATTCCCAAGATGTATGGGAGGAATCCCTCCTATAGTGGTGGGATCAGTACCGATCCTTATGGAAGTATCAGCACCAATCGGTCCTGGCAGACCAAGATGGTCTTCCAGGTGACGCTCCAAAGTTTCTGCGTGATATTCTTTTATCCTGCGACGCCTTTGACTATGATATTCATCCAATGAGCTAGAACTTTCTGATGCCGAGTAAGGAGTGGGATCCCTCCTAGCTTTTCCCCGTTGTTGCTGATTGATTTGGTTCATCAAGTTGATATTGGTCTGAATTTAATGATTTAATTGTCGATGGGTCTCCATCAGCTCTCTCATTAAATTATGAAATTCAGCTCTTGTAATAGATTCATTGGGATTTTGAACTTCAACCGGCTCAACATTCACATTTGTTGGTTGATTGCTTGGGTCACCTTGCTGAATGCTAGCATTCTCATTTCCTTCCACGTTTTGAGAAATAGATCTAGTATGTCTCACCATTATTAATAACCTTGCTTAGATTTCTACAAATCTGAGGAGTATTAGCAACTTTTTGAAGATAACTGCATATCTTCTTTGGGGGATTTATCCAATCTAGTAGCAACAATAGGATCCTAGCAAGCTGAGAATCAAGGCTCTCAATGAAAGCACCAAAATGTTTGCAACTAAATTGGTCACAAACACCTAAGAATAGTTTTTTGTAGAGAAGTAAGTGAAGATAAACAAAATTAAACTGAGTAGATAAATCAACAGGTAACAGAGAATCAACTATAATCAGAGACACAAAGATTTATAGTGGTTTGGTGTTGTATGCCTACGTCCACTTTGAAGATTATCTTTTATTAATCACTTATAAATCTAATTATAGCAGTATAAAATAGCAATATACTTGATTACAATAGAGTCTAGAGTAACAAGCAGCGTAAAGATCCTAAGAATGACCCATCAGGCCAGTATTTATAGGTGAAGATAACCACCAAACTCTTTAAAATTTTGGCTGAAGGACCTTCTAATCCACATGGGCCTACTAGAAGGATCGCTAGGCCCAATTCCCAATGAAAAGGGATCGGTACCGATCCTGTAATCGATCGATTTTTGGGCAGCGATCCTTATGGTGGCTTCCCCATGCAAAAAATATGTTTAGCCTCCAATTTTCATGTCATTTGGACCAATGGAACTCCAGTTATTGCTTGATCTTTGATTTAATATCACTTGTGCACTGCTTGCTGCCAAACCCTCTAAACGTATGTATGTTGATCCCTCCCATTCTGCCCTTTTGACGTGCGATCCCTAGGGTAGGTTCCCTAGGGTCCATATACCTTTCTCTCCAAATTTCATTTGGATTTGACATGTAGATCTCGTGATATTGATCATTGTATGCAAGAATTCACTTGAACTTTGATGCACGCCGACCCCTCATTAGTGAAGCCTGCCGATCCCTCTCGACTAAGTATGCCAATCCCTCTTTTATGAGCCAATCTATACCGATCCCTTCCATTTGCTGAGCTATATTCCATGCTTTGAGCATTCTACATTGTACATCTGTCAAATCCATCCAGTCCTGACTTTATATGATCATTTGTACTTTGCTTCTAAGTCCCACAATCATCGCTCCGGAATCATCGGCCTTGATGGCAGTCAGATCTAACTCGTGCAATCAGTTCAATAAAGTCTGGCTAGAATGCCGGATAACAGTAAGTTCTAAAACATTCTACACTTTCTGATCTCACGGCGGAAGGAATTAAAATGAAAGTACTAAAAAATAGACATTTTAGAAAAACAACCTCCAAAATACTTTATTTTCCTTATACACTGTTTCAAAGTACAATATATGTTTTACAGATTTTTAATACAGTAAGAAACTAGATAATGGACGACAAAGAATATTAGAACTCCAATGTTAAGCTCCTTTCTCTACATATTATGCCTAATCAATTGCTATCCTGTCATCCTGTGGCGAGGAAATTTTTTAAAGGAGGGAGTGGGTCAGAGAAAAGTCTAGCGGATGAGTATAACTTTAATACGTGATGGTCATGTGTAGTTAACTTTAATTCTACTCCAGATGACAAAGTTTGTACTGCAAGTGTCCGTGAAGTCCTAAGGTCTACACCTAAGGGTTCATGTCTAATACATACCTATACTACCATTTGTGTAGACTATTCCAAGGATCGAATCTCACTCCTAGGGCTACTCGATATAAACACCACCACTAAGCTATTAAAACATGAAAACACCGCCATATTGCTATTAATGGTGCAAAACCACCCCCTTGGCTACTAACCATGAAAACATCATCACTAGGCTACAGTGGAAATAAATTCCCACTACTAACATCGCCACCAGGCTACTACGGAACCAATTTGCCCCTAACTACGACTACCTGTTTCTCATTACGCCTGGAGAGGAAGAACCTGCAATGCCGACTCGCTGGTGTGTCTCATCGTCTGCATCCGCTTCCACCTCTCAATTGTAGTGTTGGCCTCTTATTACAAGTGCTGGGATCCTCGATTTAAACTGTATCACGTTGCGTTAGAAATCGTGCATACTAGAATTCCCGTTATGCCGGACCGCACTCCATTAAACATCCTTATCGGTGCTGCACGTCCACCGTTGAACCTCCTATGAGTGTCATTTGTAAAATTGCATCGCCCTCGGTCAAATAACCGATCCTCAATTGGGTAAACAACATTTACCCAAAACTGCAACGACTTAGAGTCCTCTCATAGGGAACTAGCTTCCCTACCATCTCTAATTACTTACCTCAAAATAGGCCCACACAACAATTAGTAATCATATAAAATTTTATTATTAACTTAGGCCTTAGGCCATGGTTCAAATTCTGCAATTTACACGTTTACCAATCAACTGCTAACACTAACCGATCGACCGGTCGGAGGCTAAATTTTTGGGTTCATTAATTTTTTAGTGTTGATTTCAACTAATTTTATTTCCATTGTCAATTTCAGTTTCCAGTGAACCCAAAACACTACTTCAACTAGTCTATATTCTAAATTCAATATCAATTTTTAAGACCTAAGGTTTACAGTTTAAATAGAAAAGGAGGTGTGTTAACATCAGTATCAGGTTTAACATTTATAGTGATTTCAATTCTACCCTAGATTATAAGTTTCAAATTATGGCTTTACAGTTTCAATTTCAATTTAATAACTCCCAATATCAATTAGAATAGATTAAACCTAACTGTAATAATAATCTAACCAAAATTGTTCCCACTCACCTCAAACCTAAGCTCTTCCTATGTTCATTTCTTGAGAATCGCCCCTCTGTATGCTTGCTTTGCTTGTTCCATCTGGATCTAATTGATTGTGTTTTTTTAGTTTGATTTTATTTAGAATTTTAAAGAATTTTAGGGTTAGTGGATAGGTTAGAATTTGGTAGAGTTATGTTACGGTGTACTAATATGTGAATTTTAAGGTTAGATTGGCTTGTATTTATAGGGGTTGGCAAATAGTTTAAGCCGTTGGATTATGTGTAGAGAATATTTCAGGGTTATCGGGTACTCTCATCGAAAACTTAAAAACAAAGTAACCCATCATCACCGTTCGAACACGTCATCCATTGCTCAATTTTTCACAACTACGGTCGACCGCACAACCCATATGGGTCGACCGCTACCGATTGACCATCACCCCTCCTGGATCAACATGTCAGTATGTTTTTGTTATATTCTTATTTTTAAATGTTTATTCTACTTTCAATTCTTCCAACGCTCGTAACTTCTCCGTACCAACTCCAATTTCGAAGTGTTATACATGAAAATCGTCTAGAAAATTGCTACAAACGCAATGGTACAAGGTTCGTAGCCAAATTCAGAAGTTTGTGAAAATTTTATTTTAGTCCTTATTTTAAATTTAATTCTCTTATTAAATTTTTGTTAAATTTTCAGGGTGTTACAATCAAGTCTAGGATGAGAACTCCTAACCTATCTCTACTAGATCACCGTATCCCTTTGGTTAAACTACACACCTTTCCCGGCCTTCCAATCTATTCAATCGGTCTAACCTAAGCTCTGATACCAAATGTGACAACCGCCCTACACTACCGCCAACCAATATAATATGTATAGTGCGTTGTAGTGGTGCACGGCTAATGTAGGACGACCGTTAAGGTTGTGGTAAAGTAAATCAAACACAGAACCGGTCATATATCTCACAGCTCATCGAGTAAAGTATAATAGTAAACATCTCAGATATAAACCAGGCGATACAATAATAACATAATGAATCACAGAAATCAAAGTAAATAGATTCATATAGTATCCAACATAAGTGATAGAGTTATACATCAAATAATAACTCATGAACAACTGTCTCTAAATAATAAATGCACCAGCAAGCTCCATAGTGTTGTGCAGTAGAATAGCAAATAAGTAAATATAGTATTAGGAGAGTGTGATCTCTTGCTCGTCCTCTGTCTAGCTCCACGTGCTTACCAGACCTGATATCTCTAATCTACTCATTTAAGAGTACCCGGAATAATAGGAACCAAAGCATAAAATTCCGAGTCAAACAATAGTCTGGTGTGAGCGGTAGAAAATCTCTAAATACTAATATACCACTAAAATAGGACAAATTGTATGAAGGATCATACCTGACATGTCCCTATATCCACAGAGTTAGCACATATACAAGATATATGCTACTCTATATCATAATCACCATGAGTGTACTATACATCGGAATATTAAGTGGTGTCTAGATATCTACATCAATAATATCGTCCTTATGTGACATCCCTATGGTGAAAATCAATTAAGTAAACATAACATCCATCATCCATCCTTACATTCATTCACTTAGTGCGTTGGATGCATGATAACTGGAACAACCCATCATGGTCAAAGACTACTCAACGTCCTAGTTTCTTAGTACTCGAATCCATACCACTCAGTAGGCCTGAAACTAGATCGCCCATCATGGTCGATCCATGGTAAAGGTTGCCCGTCATGGAGATCAGATCACCCATCATGGAGATCAGGACCCGTCATGGTTTGAATGGGTACCCCATATTACCTTTTTTTATGAGTACTCTCTGAACCCTTGAGTTTTAATGATACCTTTGCACACGTCATCTAAAGAAGAGCTTATCTTGGAAATGATCTTACGACTCCCGTCATGAATTCTCCGCGGTTGGGACAACTCTCCACATTAATCATCAAAGAGTGTCGTCATTCATCCTATAACCTTCATCCAACGATCCCCTCAATCCTACTCATAGTCATCTACTCAGCATCCCAAAGTATAGCTATCCATCATCGAAGCCATCACTTCCCATCATGTAATCATCATCATCGCATCGCACGCCGTCATCGTAGAAATTGCCACCGAACCATATTGTTCCGTACTGATCCATCCTTTAGCCATAATTGGCTAAGTGTTTGGGTTGGCTCGAGCTTAGGATGCACTCACACCGTAGACTCGAAGTAATTCCCATCACATCTCGAAGCAAGCATAGGAAGAAGTCGAAGTAGCTTCAACTCTCCCCATCATCGATCCATAGCCATCAATACATCACTATCGATCCCATACTTCAACTCAAGTCGGACCATGCTCCTCCACGTGAAGTCCTCCTTCAACAATCCATCATCTCTACCGATCTATGCCCATGGATCGGCACTGAACCATGGCCACTGATCCATTCGTTAGCCAAATTTCTACTTCTTTTACTCCACTGGCCTATGCCTCCAAGCAAATCTACTCGTGACTCAAAGCAACATACTCTAAAGCTCGAAGCAAGCACACAACAAACTCGAAGCAAGGAAGCTACTGATCCATCACTTGGAATTTCTCTCATTATCTCCAAGCGATCAATCCATCATCATTCGTGACTCGAAGCACTTCCTCTAAACTCGAAGCAAACCATCCCATTGCGCAAGCCCGCCTCGAAGCAACCCTCCACTGATCGATAGCCATCAAACCACCACTGATCCATCCATAACTCAAGCAAACAAACTCCAAATGACTCGAAACTTGGGACGTAGCCTTATGAGGCCTTCCTTGTTACCCTATATCAATTGCAAGTAATTTATTTATCGATAGCTACTGATCCCTAACATATTCCTATTACTAAATCGCCATTCGTTCAGCGTTTTCAACCAAAAAATATCACACAATCGAGCAATCATTACATACAACATATACTAACAAGCACACATCAATTTGAATCCTAAATCTAAGGGCAGTAACCATAAGAACAAAGTAGATCCATAAGAACACTAATTTTGTAAACCTTTTCCAAATCGTTTGAAATTTACATATGTTATTAAAAAGGGTTTAAAACCTGTTTTGGGGTTTAAAAATCATTTATAGAAACATCATTAAATATCATATAGTAGTTAGAGGCTTAAAACCACTCATTTAAATCCCAAGCAATCCTATAAGGCACGAAATCCAAGAATGAACAGCAGCTCTAAGATGATCTCTAGTAGCAAATCTCCAATCCAAGATGCTAATCTCGCTAATCTTCCTCCAATGACATGTTTTGGCCAATTAAGGCGGGAATTAGGATAACTTTTTGGCTAAAAATGGTTAATGGAGGTTCTCTATACATTTGGGAAGTGTGAAATGATGGAGAGAAGCCCCATCAGCAGTAACCTCATGCTAATTTTGAAATAGGCTTTAGGCCTGACCATTAGCTTACAATTTCCTATAAGATGTTTATAATAGAGTAACACTCCAACAGCCATAACTCCCTAATGGTAGTCCATTTTCCTATTACGACCACTCTACAGAAAGAGAAACCATCATCCCGATCTAATGGAAGTAGTTTCAGATCCCTGATTCGGCTCTTATCAAAAGGTATAGGCCATACAAGATTATCAAGGTCAAAATCGTCCGATAAAAAACCTAAGGATGGAAAACGTCTCTAGTAGTCATTTTCTAAAATCATAGAATTGTATGACCTCATATAAAAATAATATTAATATTATATGGTCCTCTGATGCATAGAATACAGACTGTTACATGGATGATTGCCTAGAAAAGACGAGGTAGAAGTTAATGCTATGAGTGAAATAGAAATGAATGCTTATAGAGTAGAAATAAAGAATCCTCGTAGAGTGTAAGGAATATTGGTAAGGACTTAGGAATGTTTTATTAGACATATGTGCAAGTTATAAGAAGAACCATAAAGGAATGATGAATGGCATTAAAGTACACTTCTATGAGTTCTTGATTATGCTCGCATGAAAGATCAAGGATAAAGAAAGTAAATACCAAAATTTGAGAATACTATAGAGAGATTTGGAGTAAAATATAATGGTAAAATAAGGTAATGAGACGGAAAACACACATAGAGGACGTTAGTAGACTCAAGGTCAAAAAAGGCAATATGGATGGTGGAAAAGTTATTCTACCAAGCCAGTTTGCAATGAGTTAGTCTAAATGTGCATAATTTATATTTCGTACCCACTACATTGTGGAGGTGCACAGTTTATCCTATAATTAGGTGTGATATTGGAAGTAATAGATATACCTTATTTATTAGAAGCCAAAAAAAGTTAAGATATGTGGGTTGTAGTAGAATGACATGTTAAAAAAGGTACGTTTAACTTAAGTAAGAAGTGATTGGGCCACAACATCATTAATGTCAACTGATGTTGGAGGGTAGCTTCCAGCAATTGTTTCTTTTAGGTTAGTTAAAAGTTGTAAGCATTAGTTATCTTCATTTGTATAAAACCGCCTATGACATTCTATGAGAAAGGTTCTTTTTTATTTCTATGTTGATTTTCTTGATTGACTGTTATACATTGGAAAGCATAATAAATAAGGAAATCACATATAGACTAAAATAATGCAAAGTAAGACTGGAAGTTTATAAAATTAATTAGGGAATTTGTTAGCTATTAAAAGTAACTGATGTTAAGTCACAAAAGCATTAAAAATTTTGGAAGATAAATTTTAGCAAGTGAAGGACAGGGATAAGTTGTTGTGAAACCATAGATCACTATCTTTACGTCTTAAAAGCTAAAATTTATAAATGAACCTATGTGTTGATTGTTGTTCTAAAATAAAAGAAAAGGCTTTAGAAGTTTCAAAATTTACTGTGTAGTAGAAAGGGTTACTTAAGGATGTTAACCCATTGACTAGATTATAACTGCGTAGGATGTGACTAAATTTGTTTTGAAAAGTAAAACGAATTACTTTGAAAAAAAGTTGTGGAAGGTCTGCTATAGAACCGTTGGATCGTAGGTCTCGATATCCTTTAAATACTCCCCTATTGCGGTGATGTGCAGAAGTCTCCTAACAGCTTGTCATCCATCCGAATCTTCACCCCTTTCACCTCAGATGTAAACTATTGTCGTCCTCGTTAAATGTGTACTTTACGTTAGCGTCGAATAGATGCATACATCATGGGTAGTATTCCTGCTCAAATGTCTCATGGCTAAGGATCAACAACAATCCTATAGATGGGAACAATTCCTCTAAACCATAAACGACAAATTCCACAAACTTCACCGGTCATCCATGTAGAAATGCGAAGTTCACCAACGCTTCGTAACATTTTATCCTTTCTTCATTGTTTTACAGCCAGGCGATTTCTTACAGGTTCAGATTTGGGTGGTGAGAGGAGATGCTTCTTTGGGAAGGTGCCATGGTTTGATTTAGGGAGGAGAAAATTAGGTCCAGATCTGGATCTGGGGGCTTTTTGCTGGAGCGCTGGCTGTCTTTGGTTTGCAGGAGGGTGCTGGAGTGGTCGGCGTGTGTTGCCCCGGGTAGGAGAAGTGGCGTCGGTCGATTTTGGAAGGAGGAGGGTGGGGTTCAAAGGTGAGAAATGAGAGAGATGAGAGGAAATGAGGGGCGGCTGGACTAGATGCAACTATATGTCGCGTTCGAGGTTCGAGTCATGCCTGAAACCCTCTAACCAGTTGACCGCTAGATTTGGGGCGGCTAAACCACTATTGATAGACATGTAGAACCCAAGCGGTCGACTGCTCATGGCCCATTTGGCCTAAACTGAACCCGGATCTTATTTGGGCCGGATTAACTAGAAACTATTTATTATAACTAAATGTTATTTCGTTTTACTTCTACCTTCTTCATCTTCTTTCCGGCTACTCTAAAAAATTACTATCTACCCGTAGCAGTGCACTCATCTACCGCTTATTTTTGGGTTCTTGTCTTCTTTTTCATTTTTTACTCCATTTAGGACTGGTACCACTTCCTGTTATCCACGCTTTTAAAAGAACTTTAAAACTTAAATGTTTCATAATTAGAAAAATCAACGAGCTATACATACATTCCATTTTTTATCAAAAGAAATATCTCTTTATTAAAACCCATTTTGATTTAAATTTTCGATCAAAACAAGTTTTTATTTCTACTAGAAATAAAATATATTTATGTTTTAGAAAATTTAATATTTTACTTACCTTTCAAAAATAGAATTTTCTACTTTAAAATAAATCTCTTGAAAATTATTTCAAACATGCAATATTATTTTCAAACCTTTTATTAAATTATTTATTATGGGGTTGGATTCAGAATGGGTTTTATTTGTCCTATCTTTTGGACTTTTCTTCTTTTCCACTTACGTTTTGAATTATCCTCTTTCAAAATATATTAAAAATCCGGCTATCATTTAGGAGTGATTTCTATGCACCTTGGTTTAGGAACTAGCTCAATTCTTACTTTCGGATGTCTACAACATATACAATCTTTACTTTCTATTTATCTAGACCTAACGTACATCCTCAATCGGCAATTCTATGGGGATCTACTATCATAAGGCAATCTAAGCCCAATAAGGGAGTTGAGTACTATCCAACTTCATGGACCCTTCTATATGTCGCATTCATGCTCTTTTTAAGCCAGTGCCTTTTAATATGGCATATTTCACATGGGGTAATCGGGATATGCGTATATTTTTAAGTCTATCTATTACTCCAACTCATAGTCGCCTTATCCATCTTTTAAGAATATGGTTGCAACTACTTCTATAGTCGAAATTTGTAGAATTTGGCGTATAATACACACACACACGCATATATTTATGGGTAAAAAAATACATTCGCTTAGCTTATTTAATTTCCTCTGATTGATTAACCTAAGCTTTGGTACCAAATTAAACAACCTGCACCTTAATGTGCCCGAATTTTTGTTAAATCTAAAACCAAGTCCATAAGAGTACAAATCGTTAGTGTTGATATCCTGTAATAAACAAAAGTATACTAGAAACCATTGATAAGATACATATACATACACTAACCAAGGCTAATACTTCTGGTGTCTAGTACCATTGTCAGTGCTGATCATGCACAAGTAAATCTGTCCTTCCACCATTCCAGCCTTGTACCAGTACCCATCCCTCTAAATCTATCATGTGGGTTGTAATGAGGAGGGGTTCAGAACAACGTTTTGATGACTGGTAAATTACATAATTTATCCATAACACTAGCTTATACCGATTGTTTTCCATAACATGTTATGTCTATTATTTGAAGCTTAGTCATTTTGGCTTTATGTACGTGTATGTATACCCAACCTACTCAAGATATACAATAGCTATATACGTATATATATAAGTATCACAGTCCCCCATGGACTAGGATACATTCCCCGATAATATCTGTAACTCTACGTCGTGTTTGGAATCCCCCATCAGTGCCTAGGCCGAATTGCCAACGTACACTGAGCAGCTTACCATTAGTGCCCAATAATGGTATTACAACTATTTTGTTGTATTCTAATGCACCTTAAAGACTTATCTAGGGGTTATCCGGCCATACCTCCCAATGACAAACAAACTAACAAACAACTTTGAGGCGGTGCATGTCCCATACTAAACCTACACTAGTAAGAAGTGCAGTTTGTCTAGGCGTAACCTAAGTCTTTCTAATAACTGCTCCAAGGCCGACGACACTCTTGACCTATGTGTACAGCCTTACTCTTCGCATATATGGCACCAACCTTGTTGACATAGCATCGAGCCTACGCCCACCACCCCATTTAGATTACCTAATAATGCAATCAAGGAAATGTCCACCTGGTTACTGAGTACCCCCAAAAAGGATCGAAGTAGAACCAACTTGGCCATTTAAGACATCAACCCGAGGCGAACCCACTTTGGTATATTCCCTTTACCTATACGGGAATGTATATTCCCATGAGTCCTATACTTGGAGATGTCTCACTTCAGTACAATGTATACACAACCGCTGGTAGCCCCTTTCGGAGGGCAGACTTCTATTGAGCAACATTACTGACCTCGCATTCCAACCCTTACTAATGACTATGTCGATTATAGTTAATTTAATTATTTGTCTGGAACTAAAAATTCACACCCGTCATAACGTATACGTAACGCTATATAAATTTAACTGTAAAATTACCGTGCCTTCTATGTTCAATTATTACTGTTCAGGCACTTTAACATGAACTTACTTTTTACTTCTTTAATGCTATTAAATGCCATTTACTGCTTATTAATAGATTAAATACTTTTTAATGCTTGATTTCCAATTAACATAATTAGATATATTCTACAGTTATTTTTTGAACAAATAGCTACCTTTACAAAATTACTACAACTTTCCTAATTCCTTATTCTATTGCCGTATTACTACTTTCATCGCTTATTTTTTATTTCCCGAATTATCTCCAAACACGTATATTACATTAACAAAAGAATTATTATTATTACTTCTATCACTACACCATATTGGCAGTTTTGTAACGCCCCCATGCGGAAGAATCGCAACGGCCTATAGCCGTTGCTAAATAGCAACGGTTTTGAGCCGTTGTAAAACACTTAAGAACGGCTTAGGGCCGTTTTAGTTTTGCAACGGGTTAAAGCCGTTGTAAATTATTGTTATATTTTTTTCCCTTTTAGTGCATTCGTCCACTTGCGTATCAAACCCCCGTTCCCAAAACAGTACGCCTTCCTTTTCATTTCCTTAATCGCGTTTGCCCTAATCGCGCCCCCCTCCCTTTCATTTCCCTCCACTGCCCTAATCGCCCCCACTTCGTTTCTCGTCTTCTTCATGAATTCACCAGTCCATTGGCTTGAAATCTAAGGGGGAGAAAATTCACAAATGGAAATCATCGTCCCAAGGCGATTGCAGCTTTCATCCCAAGGCGATTGTGTAGAATTGGAGACCTAATCTTCTACCAAATCTCAAATTAGGTAACACAAATTATTTCTTCAGGCGTATAAAGCTTGGAAAAGTACGAATTTCGTTTATTTGTATTTTCTTTTAGTGGTATACCTTCTTGTGTTAGATTTTAACTCTTTTTTTGTTTGGAAAAGTACGAATTTCTTCAGGCGTATGATGTCAAGTTTCACTTTTTTTGTTTGAACTTTGTCTACCTTCTTGTGTTAGATTTTAACTCTAAATAACAAGTTCCGTTGGCTACATATGTTAAATGAGTTGAAAATATTTCTGTATTGAAGCGTTCACTACTTGGGAACTTACCTTGGCTGTAAAAGTGAATAGATTATCCAAAGTGTTTTGATCATGCTCAGTTTGATATCAGTGATTTTGCTAAATTTCTACACAGTGTAGTAGATTTAGGTTGGCCAAAATGAAGCACACAGTGAATAGATTGAAGGAGTGTGCATAAAGAAACAGAGGATATGATTATCATGTGTTGTAAGCACAAATATTTATGTTTCTAAAAGAGAAATTAAAAATTAATCCCGAAATGTTTTAGAAAAAAATTTCTATGATAAGTTTAAGTTTAGAGAGGAATTTTGTAAGCACACAGTGAATAGATTTTGATAAATACATACATACTTCACTAACAAATAAATAAAAACCATTCCTCCACTGGATCTGAATTCTATGATAAGTTTAAGTTTAGCAATGCGAAGAATGCAGAATAAACGATATAAAAGCCCACGATCCGTCCTTCAAATGCTCTACATTTGCAGCCAAATTCATTATATGCTTTCATAACTGTTGGGCGTGTTCTCACCCAGAAGACCTCGAGACCAAGAAGCTTGATTCATCCATCCAGGCTTGCCTAAACTCATTCGGCACCCATGTCTCACAGAACCCATTCGGCAGTCTCAAGCAACTGCCGAACCAACTCCATCCCCTATCACCGAGTCACCGAACCACGCATCTCCCTGCTCCTGCCGAACCATACCCTCACTGAACCAAGGCCTCCACCGGATCAAGCCTTCGCCGGACCAACCTTCGCCGAATCGACCCATGCCGGACCAGCCTTAGCCGGATCAACCATACCCTCCACCGAACCCAAAGTACTACCGGACCACTTCACCACCGAACTAAGACACTTACCGAACCAGAAGCATGGAAGTACACGACCGAACCAGAACGCTGCCAGGCCAGGTTGCTCCAGCCCAGGCCCACCAGCAGCTATATACATCCAAGACCTCTGCCCCCAACCTCACTCTATAAATAGAGGGGCAGGGGTATGACAATGAGAGACAAGTTTGAGAGCTCAAGCACGGAGAGAACTTTCAAACAACTTACTTTTACTTGTATTAAAGCTTTGTACTTGTAATCAAAACAAGAAAAGAGAAATAACATATAAAGTGGACGTAGGCACATTCTGGCTGAACCACTATAAATTTGCGTGTCTTTTTACAGTTTAGCCCCTGCTTTTCATATATTTGCATAAATCACTCAAATCGCTAAGAGCAACATAAGATCTACTAAATCATACAATTTTGAGCTGTTTGTCCAATTTTTGTGCAAACATTTTTGGTGCTTTCACTGAGAGATAGAAGCTCGAAGCTTCAGCTTCATCCGCTTAACAAGTTTTCCTAACAACATCGTCCGCCACTTGGAAAACATGCCTCCCAAACAGAGAAAAGATGTAACAAAGGAAAAAACATCGCATCCAGCAGTCTTCCAGATCCAGCTGTCACGAATCAAGTAAATCGTCCTCCTCCAGCAACAGTAACAAATGAAGAACAGGCTAACCCAACCACTCCTGCCACAGAATAGCCTGTAGCAATTACTAGAGCAGATCTGGACAGAGTTGTGGTTGAAGTAACTAACCACTTCACGTCCCAGTAGGAAGCCTTGGTGGACCATCTCATGTCACGCTTAAGGGACGCTGAAGAATCCAACCGCAACATTGAATCATGGGGCGAGTCCCAGTCTGGAGGATCTCAGTGACAACAAAGATCTTCCTTCTTCGAAGGAGCTAACGGCAGAAGTAGCCATGGTAGGAGCCGAGACCGAGCACAGCCCGAAGTTAGGCCTGAGGAAACGTTTGGTACCGAACCCAACGGGGGAGGTACCGGGCGAAGGTCAACTGTAGCTGAGCCTGTCATGCTGCCTAACCACAGAAACGCCAGTGAACGGGGCCGAGCTAGAGTCCAGCCCGAAGTTGGACCCGAGGAAGTGCTTAGATCAGAACCCAGCAGGGGAAGATCAAGGCAAGGGCCAACTGTAGCTGACCCGAGCATGCTCCCAGAAGACCAAAGGCAACCACTGGAAAATATGAGGAATGATAGACGATACCATCCCTACAGGTCATCTGGACGGAATCAATCCCACAGAACAGAACCAAACTCATTTCTATCTGCTCCAAGTTCTGATGAAAGGATGGCACGCTTATTCAGAGAGTGTGTCCAACGGGAGCAAAGAGATCGAGGGATAGGCGCTAGGGTAACCAGCCCTTTCGCCCCAATATCGAAATTGCTATAACCCCCCGAGAATGGAAGATGCCAACAATGGAACCCTACAAAGGGACCTCCGATCCCGTTGTACACTTGCAGAGGTACACGCAGCATATGCTCATGAGTGGGGCGACAGAGGGAGTACTATGCAAATGCTTTCCACTCTTCTTAGCAGATCTTGCTACCTCCTGGTTCTGTCATCTACCCCAGGGATCCATCAGCTCGTGGGAAATGTTGAAAGAAAAGTTTATCAGTCAGTTCCGCATTCATGTGGAACAAGCTAAGGACGCTTATTCCTTATCCAGTGTCAAACAAAAACCTGGAGAGAAGCTGCAGCAATACCTAACCCGATTCAACGCCGCAGCAGCCGCAGTCCAAGATGCCGATGAGAAGCTTATCCTAACGGCCCTCTGTAGTGGTGTGCATCCGGAGACTAAATTCGCTAGAAGGTTGACGAAAGAAAAACCAGCTACTTTACCCGATTTCTTCCATGAAGCCGGGAAATATATGAGGCTTGAGGATGCTGCCGTCGAGGGACAGTCAGGACAGCAAAATAAGGCAACTCATAGCAACGCCCCTACTGTGGCAAGGGACGGTCGGAGAAATGACTCCAGAGACAATGCTGGGGGCAAGAAGGGAGAAAAGCGCCTATATCGGCCAGGACCAAGATTCGACACTTACACTCCTTTGAACGAGACCGTCGAAAATATCTTCCTTGCCACCCAAGGCGAAGTTAGATACAAACGCCCACCATACAAGAAGGAATCAGATAACGCACAGAAGTCTAGAAAGTTCTGCCGCTTCCACGAATCTCATGGGCATGATACCAACGAATGCCATCATCTCCGAGATCTGATTGAGGAACACATCAGAAGAAAGAAACTGGAACGTTATGTAAAAGGTCAAGACAGAACCCCAGCTCCTGCCAATGAAAACCCAAGGCTACCCTCACCAGGGGCCGACAGAGGAAACCGCAACGCTAGCAGCTCTAGTCAAGAAAAGATAGTGATCCATACCATCTCAGGAGGGCCACACATCGCAGACAGAAGCTGGAAAGAGATGGAAAGGTACGGAAAGTCGCTTAGAGACAATAAAGACTATGTCAATTCGGTTATAGAAGAACGTCACCCGAAGCGGAAAGAAAGTGATGACATCACATTCGGTAAGCGTGACCTAGAAGGAAGGCAGTACCCTCACATAGATCCCATGGTTATCTCTGCCCGACTCGGTCCCGCCGAAGTTTACCGAATCCTGGTAGATACTGGAAGATCGGTAAACATCCTGTTCAAACACGCATTCGACAAAATGAAGCTATCAATGAAGGATATATTTCCCTGCGATAAACCACTACACGGTTTCACTGGAGATGCGAAGATGCCTCTCGGACAACTGGACCTCTTTGTTGAGATTGGAAGCCATCCTCGCTCCGTTGTACGGAAACAGACATTTGTGCTAATAGAAAACCGTTCGGCCTACAACGCCTTCTTAGGAAGGCCAGCTTTGTCTGATTTCCAAATTGTCCTAGCCCCATGGTGCCTAAAGATGAAATTTCCAACGGACCATGGAGTAGGGGAAGTAGAAGGAGACCAGGACGTTGCTCGAGACTGCTATGTGACTGAACTTCGCAACAACCACAGGAAGGATAAAGGGAATGGTGTAGAGATTGCTCTCTGCACAAAAAGTCTGGAAGCATAGCAACTAAAGAAAGCCCCTCCTCTTCGATATACCAGCGACCCTTTCAATGAATTAGACCCTAGGGACAAAGAGGAGGAGGCCACCGCCGAGCCTGCAGAGGCTATGGAGTTTATATCTGTAGACAAGCACGACTCAAGTAGACTATTGAAAATTGGGTCCCAACTAAAAGCCGAATTGAAGGAACAACTCATCGATTTTCTCCGCCACAACTTGGATGTATTCGCTTGGTCACACGCTGACATGACTGGAATCTCCCCCGACATAGCATGCCACGTATTAAACATTGATCCTACCAAGGCGCCTGTAAAACAAAAAAAGAGAAGTATGGGGGCAGAGCGATCAGCAGCCCTCGATGAAGAAGTAAAGAATCTACTCACCAATGACTTCATACGAGAAGCTGTTTACCCGGAATGGATCGCCAACCCGATACTAGTAAAGAAGGCTAATGGGAAGTGGCGGACCTGCATCGACTTCTCCAACCTAAACGACGCCTGCCCAAAGGATTGCTTCCCACTTCCCAGAATCGACCAACTTGTAGACAGCACAGCTGGGCATGAGCTCCTATCTTTTATGGATGCATACTCAGGATATAACAAAATTCCTATGCATGCTCCCGACCAAGACCACACTAGTTTCATCACCGACCGGGGTTTGTACTGCTATAAGGTAATGCCTTTCGGACTTAAAAATGCAGGAGCCACCTACCAGCACCTCGTCAACAAGATGTTTGCGGGGCTAATAGGACAAACTATGGAAGTATATGTGGACGACATGCTGGTGAAATCACGGAAAGCCAAAGATCACGTAAGCCACCTAGGCGAAATGTTCCAGGTACTTCGACAGTATGGAATGAAGTTGAATCCACTAAAGTGCTCCTTCGGAGTATCATCGGGAAAATTCTTAGGGTTCATCGTCCATGCCCGAGGGATTGAAGCAAACCCTGAACAAGTCCGAGCGCTAAGGGATATCAAGATACCTTCCACCCGAAAGGAAATGCAAAGCCTAAATGGAAAAGTGGCCGCCCTAAGCTGATTCATCTCCAAGGCAATGGACAAGTGCGTCCCCTTTTTCGAAGCTCTAAAGAAAGATAAAGGAAAGTTCGAATGGAAGGACGAATGCTTAACCGCTTTCCTTAACCTAATCGAACACCTCCAGAAACCACCGGTACTCTCGACTCCAAGTGAAGGCGAAGAATTATACCTATACCTTGCTGTGTCATCTCACGCTCTAAGCGTTGCCTTGGTAAGGGAAGACAACCGCACGCAACGACCAGTTTACTTCGTCAGCAAAAGGTTTGCTGGGGCAGAAGTCAGATATCCTAAACTTGAGAAGTTAGCATACTGTTTACTAATCACATCACGGAAATTGCGTCACTACTTCCAGTCCCATTCCATCAAAGTTCTGACCGATCAACCGCTGAGGCAGGTACTCCATCGTCCCGACACTTCTGGGCGATTACTTAAATAGTGCATTGAACTGAGTCAGTATGATATCACCTATCACCCTCGCACCGCCATCAAGGGACAGGCCATGGCTGATTTCATTGCAGAGTTCACTACCAACGAAGGTCAGGAGCAATTGGAAATAACAGAAGATATCAAGTGGAATCTCTTTGTGGATGGTGCATCAAACGAACAAGGCTCGGGGGCAGGTGTGGTAATAATCACTCCCAGGGAAACAAATTGCACTATGCTATAAGGTTGGAGTTTGCTGCCACCAACAACGATGCAGAATATGAAGCAGTGATAGCTGGACTAGAAATTGCCATAGAAATCGGGGCCAATTCTTTGTGTCTTCAATTCTCAACTTATTGTTAATCAAATACTAGGAGAATTCCAAGCTCGAGAAGAACGACTCATAGCATATCTAAAGAAGACCAAGTTTCTTAGCCGATTGGACCACTACTTAGTCAAACACATCCCTCGGGAGGAGAACCGAGAGGCCGACGAATTAGCAAAGCAAGCAAGTGTGAGAGACATCACCATCTTCGGGGCAGTAACCATCTCAAAGCAACTGGCCCCAAGTTTTGAGCAAGTGAATCTGATAGCTGCAACCGAAGAAGCAACTTGGATGACTCCCATCCGAGACTACCTACAAAGTGGCACTCTACCCAACGGGCGTAACGAAGTCAAGAAAATCTTGAGGAAAGCATCCCGCTACACAATACAAGAAGACATCCTCTATCGGCGCGGATTCTCTAACCCGTTATTAAGGTGTGTCGCTGGGAGAGAAGCCAAGGAAATCTTATCCAACATCCATCAGGGGAGCTGCGGAGATCACACCGGAGGGCAAACATTAGCAAAAAAGATACTCCGATACGGATATTTCTGGCCCACCTTAAGCAAGGACGCCTTAGATTTCGTCAAGAAGTGTGACAGATGCCAAAAATTTGCTAAGATTCCACGACTACCAACAACTGAGATTACTCAAATGACCAGCCCTTGGCCCTTTGCAATATGGGGAATTGACTTAATCGGCGAGCTACCGATGGGCCGAGGTGGGGCCAAATATGCTATAGTGGCAGTTGATTATTTCACCAAATGGGTGGAAGCGGAACCTCTGAATAAAGTATCTTCAGCAAAAGTTATTAACTTCTTAATCAAAAATGTTCTATGCATGTACGGAGTCCCACTCAAAATCATATCAGACAATGGACTTCAGTTTGACAGCGAGGAATTCGCCAACTGGTGCCAAGAACACGGAATTCATAAAAGCTTATCATCCGTAGCATATCCCCAGGCAAACAGACAAGTCGAAGCAGTCAACAAAATTCTGAAAACTCTGATCAAAAAGAAGCTCAAAAGGTCAAAGGGCGCTTGGGTGGATGAACTCCCTACGGCACTGTGGGCCTACCGCACATCTTTCAGAACATCAACGGGGCACACTCCTTTCTCTTTGGCATACGGATCGGAGGCTATGCTCCCAGTTGAAACCATTGTGCCTTCCCACCGTAGGATCCACTATAACCCGGAAGAGAATGAAGAGCTCCTCCACATGTCTTTGGATCTAGTTGAGGAGAGAAGAAATGATGCAGTCCTTAAAACAGCAGCCCACAAGCAGAAAGTGGCAGCGCAATACAACTCCAAAGTCAAGCATCGTACCTTACAAGAAGGGGATCTTGTCTTCAAGCGAATCTTCCCTCGCCCCGGAGCACTAGACCTAATCTGGGATGGACCATATGTAATTCATAAAGATCTCCACAACGGAGCCTATATTTTGTCAACAGTGGACGGAGAGGTGTTCCAGAGGGCATGGAACATCCAACACCTCCGTCGATACTTTTCTTAACTTGTATTGCCCATATAAAGTGAATTAACAAAGAGAATCAGTGGACGTAGGCCTTTTTCATGCCGAACCACTTTAAAAAACTTTGTCTCTTTTTTAACTTGTTCCTTTATATCTTGGCTACTTGTTAACTTTATCCTTTTCTGTTGAACAAAATCCTGTGCGTATAGCATTTCCACTCGAAGCACTCCACGGCGCAACTTCGCCTGGGCAAAACCTAACAGGTACTATGCGAATCTATGCCCTCGCCAATGAGACACTTTTGCTCCAGCATCCCTCTGCTGTGGGTTAACTCATTGCTCGCGACGGCCCTTAAAGCCAACTGTAATGAGCCGATTATAAGCCACCGAGAAGGCCGACTATAGCCGAGGCAGCTCATTACGGCGTTAGGCTCGCCGGCAACTGTGAACCGACTATAAGCCCCAACATAAGGTGTGGCCAGCCAGGGGCAGTTCCCAGTTGACGATCGGCACCCACGCTAGCCGGCCACAGTAAATCGAATAATACCCACGATTACGGGCCATAATGGCCCGGGTAGTCACTGTGCGCGATCTCGGCTCCGATGTGTCTTAGGTACGGTTGTGGTAAAAAAGAATTAACTCCCCGCGGAGGCGTAAGATGGGTGACAAATGTCTCCAAGACCCACAGCTAGGGAAAGTGACTACAAAACCCGTTTGCCACGAACTTAAGCACATCGAAGGCCTTCCGTGATTGGAAGTTTTACTATTTCACATATTTCAATTTTACTTAAAAATCTTTCCTCCTATCCTCTATAACAATCCATAAAGTACAGGATACAGAGTAGGAGATACTCGCCAATGGATGCAGAGATTCACAATCGGATGGCAGGGCATTCAACTGCTTTCCATGCTCGGTCATACAAGATATTCGAAACTGCCATCTACAAACAGAACATGAAAGGCGGTATTTTCTTCCTTTATGTGCAAATGCATGACTATAATTTGTTCACACCACACACTAACATTGCAAGTCATGGAATTATGTCTTAAATCAGAACCCGACATCAAACACAATTTAATTACAAGAATATACATAGCTATATTTCTCATACGACATGCCAAAATAACAGCAAACATTCAAAAGACGACAAAATCAGCTTAAGTTAAAGAATTACACGTCAAAAATAAGACTATTTATTACAAGTGGCAAAATATTACAACCTAAAGGCTACTTTACTATTTTTCGACTAACATATACAACCCTGTCAAATCCACAAAAAGAGTTTTTCCAGGTATAATCAAGGGGCCGGCTGCAGTGGAGCTTTATCCTTGTCCTGTTGACCCCCTGTCCAGTCAGAGAAAGGATTCATTAGCAATAAGCAACCAAGTTGATGGAGAAACTAAAAAGGGAGACTTACCAGCGCCTGCTTCCTGACTATCCTGATCGTCATCCTCCACCTGCACGCCTACCTCCTCAGCGGCAAGCAACCGCATACCTTCCTTCACCGCCACCTTCTCCTCCTTGGCAAACTGAGCAGTGACCGCATCCATGCTGAAGACCACGCCACCATCTTTATCTGCATCGGCCTTAGCCTCCTCCAAAGCCCGAAGATAGATCTTAGCCATGACCCTAGGATAATCATCCATCCAGGATAGATTACCCTGCTTCCAAGTTCGGAAGTACATGTCCTGAAGCATTTCATCCATCATCCCCTCATTCTCCTCAAACTCCCTCATCCGGGCCTCGGAAGCCGACAATCTTCCAACAGCAGCTTCTCTCTCCAAACGGTATCTCGAGCAGTCAGCCTGAAGGGATTTCCGCATCGCCTCCATCTCCTCCTTCAGCCTAACCTGAGCAAGCTCTGCGGCTTCAAGCTTCCCCGACAGCTCCTCTACCCGCTCAAGATCCGCCCTCCGAACCTCATCCACTGTTGAGATGGCCATATTTATCTGCTCCTTGCAGGCAGCTTCCATCTTCCGTAGTTCCGCCTTACTAGCCTCCTCCATAGCCTTCCTCAACCGCCCGGAGGCAGCCTCATGCTGAGAAATCTGAATGGCCTGGTCAGCGAGCTGTTTGGCCTGGTCCGAAACCATCAATCTTAGTCGGATGTTGGCACTCCCAATCTCCTCTCCAGCCTTAACCAGCCGGGCATGATGCCCCATCAGCTTCCTAGTCTCTTCCGCCACCCGGTCAATATTAGCCTTGGCCTCGTCTCCCATGGTAACTATCCGAGTGGTAAGTAGATCAAGATCTAAGGACTTAGCTTCATCAAGCACCCGTACCATGGGATTGCGGGGAAGAAGGTGCTCACCAGTAACCTCGTCAAAGGTAATGTCGTGGGAACTTGGATCCAGATCAGGATGACCCGCAAATGGATTGCGAGCCAAGTCAGGACGGTCGATATGAGTAACGGAAGGGTTTCCGGACGGGTGCGGAGAGGGTGCAAACTCGTTGTCCTCCTCCGT
This sequence comes from Allium fistulosum, assembly GCA_030737815.1. NCBI lineage: Eukaryota > Viridiplantae > Streptophyta > Magnoliopsida > Asparagales > Amaryllidaceae > Allium > Allium fistulosum. The sequence goes on along the minus strand of CM060902.1, from coordinate 1,452,703,140 downwards.
GATATCATGAAGAGGCTGAGCCGGGAGCTAAGGACCGGGCGAAGGTTCGGATAAAGGATGACTCCTCCTTCTCTGCTGAATACCCTCTTCGATAACCTCGAGAAAAGGACAGTAGCCGACTACATCCCCGGAGCGGTGGGTCGAAGGCTTCGGCTTGACAGAAGTTTTGGAAAGCTTATATTGCTCAAGCCTGTGCCGAAGGTCTGAGGCCTTGGATGTCTTGCCTGCTCCTGATATGAAGAACAAGTGTCACAAGCTTACATCACTATATGATTCAAGAAACGCGGTAAATTACAAGTTAAAAGAAGAAAGAAAGCACATCTGTTATACAAACCCTGGGGAGAAGTAGGATACTGCAATAAGTCCTGGATTTCATTCCAGGACGGGAGCGGATCATAAAATATTCCTAAGTCCCTATCATTAATGAAGCATGCAGGAGTCAAGAGTTCACCTTGAGTCGTCGGAGCCACCTTGGCTGGAATGGTCTGAGAAGACTCGCTTGCACCGGTCCCGGCCTTGTCCACTTTCCCGGTTTTCTCTACCAAAGCCGGATCTTCGTCCAGCCCCTCGAAAGCCTGGTGGAACGCATCATCCGTCCACTCCTGAATCTCGCCCGCTTGCCCAGGAAGCAAGGCCCCGATGCCATCGCCACCTTTATCACCTTCCCGACCATCTCCACCCTCACCTCTTTCCTCCTCTATGTCTTTCTCCTCCTGGGTAAGTGGACAATTGCTGGGGGAGGGACCGTCCGACTTCTTGAGTTTCTTACCTCCGACGGCTAGAGGTTTTGCGAAAGGTTTCCTCTTGCTACTCTCTACCGTAACACCTCCCTTAGTCTGAGCAGCTGCCCTCTCCTCCGCCGTTTCCCTCAGCTTGACTATTGACTGCTGTAGAAGGATTAAGTTATACTCCAGAAGGGTCGCATTTCTGATCAGGAAGGCAGATGATCTATATTTCCCGAGAATAGCTTCTACCTCAGCCGCCGTCTGAACCAGGCGGTCAGTCTCCACAATCGCAAAGCCACCTGTCGCTAGCAAAAATGAGAAAGTATGAGAAGAAGCATTGCAATCGGAATGGAAATTATAAGTAAAAGCATCAACTTACATCCAGAAGTAAAGCGCCGAATTGAAACGGAGTCGTCCCTGACAAAGAACCACTCCTTCTTGAACATCCTGAATTTAGAATACAGATCCAAGACCGGCTTGAAGGTCACGGATGACTCCAAGCTAATGTATGGGGACCCCTTCTTATAGCCCCTCAGATTATATAGATACCGGATCTCCCGGTTGGAAGGAGCACGACCATACTTCCTTTGGAAAATGACGAAGAGGCTCACCAATATAGCATAGGAGTTGGGTTGAAGCTGGAATGGGGCCACCTTTAGATATGTGAGGAAGCTGGCTATCCAAGTGTTAAGAGGAGGAATGGCACCACACATGAAGTGGTATCTGCTATAGGCGAAGTACCCTTCAGGAGGATCGTACGGCATAACTTCTCTCCCTGGCAATAGCAAGTGCGCCCTATCGATTCCGAAAGATCGGGAGATGACATCAAGCTGCTCCTCCTTGAGGGAGCTGGGAAAGCAATCAGGCGGGGAGTTCAGAAGCTCCTGAGGGCCGTACCCGTCCACCAAAGACCTCGGGGTAGATCCGTGACGTTCCGGTCCTGGCTGAGCAGGGGGCACTGTGGAAGATTCTCCTTCGCCCTGAGACCTCTTTTTATCTGACCGAGTTTCCGCTTTACGAGACATTATCTGCAAACACAGAAAGTACATCATTAAAACGCATGAATTATGTAACCTAGAACTTCACTGATAATTCAAGTATAAAAGATCGTTCGGTAAAGCAAGGCGGGAGTTCGTTCGGCACTACACTCCCCGAGTTCATCCGGTAATAAGTGCCATTCGGTACTTAAACCCCCCCCCCCCGGTTTCGTCCAGTAGTTCAAGTGTTTTAGCACATTCGGTATTCGAACTCCCTATCCCATTCGGTGGCCTAGCCATAAAGTTCATTCGGCATTTTTCAAAAAGCTCGTTCGGCAATACAAGCACAAGTACATTCGGCTCCTCACCTGATTCGGCAGGGACTTTGATTCGGCAAAGGCAAGGAAATGGTTCGGCTGATAAAAAATGACGAGGGTGTATGGCCCCTATTTATAAACAAATGTTGGACACCGGACCAATTGGATCGGCACCTAGGGGCCGAACGAAGCTTTCCATAATACCCAACTTAAAACAAAGCACGCCATATACAGATATATGCCCTACTTTGGGGGGCAAATGTTGGGCGTGTTCTCACCCAGAAGACCTCGAGACCAAGAAGCTTGATTCATCCATCCAGGCTTGCCTAAACTCATTCGGCACCCATGTCTCACAGAACCCATTCGGCAGTCTCAAGCAACTGCCGAACCAACTCCATCCCCTATCACCGAGTCACCGAACCACGCATCTCCCTGCTCCTGCCGAACCATACCCTCACTGAACCAAGGCCTCCACCGGATCAAGCCTTCGCCGGACCAACCTTCGCCGAATCGACCCATGCCGGACCAGCCTTAGCCGGATCAACCATACCCTCCACCGAACCCAAAGTACTACCGGACCACTTCACCACCGAACTAAGACACTTACCGAACCAGAAGCATGGAAGTACACGACCGAACCAGAACGCTGCCAGGCCAGGTTGCTCCAGCCCAGGCCCACCAGCAGCTATATACATCCAAGACCTCTGCCCCCAACCTCACTCTATAAATAGAGGGGCAGGGGTATGACAATGGGAGACAAGTTTGAGAGCTCAAGCACGGAGAGAACTTTCAAACAACTTACTTTTACTTGTATTAAAGCTTTGTACTTGTAATCAAAACAAGAAAAGAGAAATAACATATAAAGTGGACGTAGGCACATTCTGGATGAACCACTATAAATTTACGTGTCTTTTTACAGTTTAGCCCCTGCTTTTCATATATTTGCATAAATCACTCAAATCGCTAAGAGCAACATAAGATCTACTAAATCATACAATTTTGAGCTGTTTGTCCATTTTTTGTGCAAACAATAACTAAACCAACAATATAAGAAAGGGAAAAGTCTCACATTAATGAAAGCATGGAGTTGAATATCATTTTTGCAGTACGCTCTTCCTGCAACCTACATATTATAAAAAAAGGATATTGGAATGCCAGTTGTTAAATTAATTAATAAACATATATTCTATTGGCATTTTAATTGAAGGCTGATGTTTCTTTTTCGCCTAGAAGGCTGCAGCAATGCAGCAGTGAGAGAAAAAAAAACAGAAGAAAAAAAGGCTGCATGTAATATTGTACAATCTGGCTCCATGGGTTATGTTTTAGTCTATGTTGTAATTCTTAGCTTTTAAGTCTCAGTGGACTTAAGTGAGAAGCAGTTATATATGATACGGCTTGAAACTTCCTCCTTACATTATTCTTCTTTTTCTTCGTTGCAAGCATTTTCCTTAGTATTTGAAATGATTAACAACTCAGGGATGGCATTCAGATAAACTTAAATTTATTTCACAGAAGTGATTTAGTTGTGCTATTTTAATTTCTTGCCTTAAATCATTTCTCAAAAGCAGCAGTTGCTAATAACAGCAGGGCTACTAGTTCATGCTAGCTGCCAGTCCACTTAGAATGGTAAATAAAAATAAAATAATTAATTACTTGTTAGTTGCATAAATGGAGAAGATCAGATGGTATGAGAATGCCTGAAGCTATGTTCTGTATATCAATGTTTGATTTTCCTAACTCTTGCCATTGAGTTTGAGTGAATCGGTTTTGTTTTGATAATTGGTTTTAGAAATCATAGTTACCTAAAGCCATATCTATTTTGCTAGTGCTAAAGTTAAGATCCTACTCCACAATTCAGGTTTATTGAATTCAAGGTGAGATAAGAATCTAAGATTGTTATATCTAAAATTTTTGAGATTTTTTTTACTGCATTGATTTAATTGCTAATAAATGAATTGGTCCGTAAAATTTTAATGTATGAAATTAGGAACTGTTAGTTCCTAGTGCAATAACATTCAGATCAGTTGAAATCTCTCTGGACCATGAATTATTTTTCCCACCTTCTCTCTAGGCGTAGACATGTTTTTTTACTTCTTAGCCTTGTCAATTGGAATACCTCAAGGATGTGTTACTTCATTGTCCTTTGCATTGAAGAATAGTCATATAAGAGTATTCTAGTTTTTTTGAAATCTCGCCATGTCATGTTGAACAGGGGTACACATTTTTAGTGAGAATGCATTCATATATTAATTTATATGTCCTTATTAGTTCACATTTGGACTTGTTTTGTTATATATAAATATAGGCAGCATTTTCTTTTTCTTTGTTTTTTTTAAAAAGCGCTTTTGTTTCTATATCTTTTTCGCCTCTGCTTGACTGCTTGTGTATGCTTGAAAACACTAGACATCACTTTGTAAGTATAAATATAAGTGCTTGCCTGTAAATGTTTTATAAAACATAGCATGTTTCGAAAATTGCCTGTCACAATTTATAAATGTTTGGAAAACTTGTCACACACTCAAGCATACGTTTTGCTTTGATGCCCAACAATTGTATTCATTTTTATATGCAAGCTACATGAGTTATTTATATGAAAGCTGACATATATTGTAGTACATGTTGGGTATATTAATAAATAATATGATCTGACATATTACAAAGTGGCTACATGCCTAACATGTTGAAAAAGTGGGCACGCATGGTTCCAATTTGACAAAAAAGCTTTAAAAAAATTTCGCCTGTCATTTTTTTAGTGTGGCTTTGCATGAAATATGCTGATCTGATTGTGCTGATATATTTATTAAATTTCTTTAATCAGTGCCTATTAATGCTTAAAAAAATAGCTTTTTTACTACTATATCATCTATTTCAGTGCAGGGAGTTTGTAGGATTGTTGTGTAACTCTACCTGGATCACCAAAGCTCTATTCTTTAACTATGGAGATGCAAGCTTTGTAACAGGTATTAATTTTTCTCATGCGTAACTATCTCTACTTATGCATGCCAAGTGGATCAGATTATTTCAGAAACTATACAGTTCTTTTATTGCTAAACTCTGTAAATAACCCAGTAGACTAATTGTCAGAATTTACCTAACAAGATAGTAAAATGTAGCTTGCATGCTCAACTTAATAAACCCACTGTGAAAATGATGAGTTCGTTTTGCACTGGAGAATATAAAATTACCACTCCTACATTAAAAAATATTGGGCAGTACGAAATGCAGAATCCAACTTACTGAAATTAATTTTGGCTAGACAATGACAACGACAACAACGAATATAACAATGCATTAACAAATTTGTTTCAACTGATAGAAATGCTCAAGCATAAAATAATTTTTTTTTGTTGGTTCATAAATCTATTGAAATTTTGTAGAAGACGGTGGTCCTTAACACGTACTTCTCATGTGTCAAATGTAGAGTTAGTTCAAGGGAGCATTCATTACGTTACTGCATTAGAAGAAGACAAGCACTAATCATTGAGACTGGTTGTTGAATGTTTCTGAATTAATTGCACTGGTGAAAGAAACTGAGAGAACTAAATGAAAATGCACTGATTGTTAATCTTTGTCGAAGATATAAATATTTGATTAAGTTAGTTATAAGGTAAAAATTTAGGCAACCCAATCAACTAATGAGTCTAATGAGTCGATAGTTCTTTGATAAGCTGTTAAGTTAGGAAATGAATGCAAATATATGCAACTAATAATAAGAAATGGGCAAGTATTTTTGTTGACTGGTAGTTGGAGAATACTTGCTAGCCATACATGAATGGTAGATGAAGCAAACCAGTTCCAAAAGCATTAAAATTTTGTTATTTGGATTTTTTTAATATCAAATAAAGTAAAATTTGTTTTCTTGATATATTACCGTACTAAACTTAATTAAGGTAAATTTCAATTTGTTCCAGAGTGAATGATAGATTAAATTTTTTACTATACTGGTCAACCATCAGAGGTTAAAAGTATAACAATACATTTAAAATTATATTCTTCATTTTCACATTTCATATTGGACTTATTAGTACCATGAATTGAAGCCATAACATAACTTAGTATTTAATGACATACAAAAAAAAAGTACAATGGTATAAACCAGACCCATAATTTTACTCATCCTGGTTTTAGTTATGTGCATCATCTAGTAATAACATATAAGAGGGAGTTTATTTAACCAGGAAATAATATGATTCAATAATAAATTTTACAATTATATGCATTTGATCAAATCTATAATTAATCGAAGTGCAACATTGTATACAACTTGTTCTAAAAATTGAAAAAGAAAAAAGACTGAACTTCATATTGGCACTTCCCAGTTAGTCACTACACTATTCAATTCAGAACTGTACAGGGGCGCTCAGCATGCAGCTTTGCAAAAAAATAAATATGACAGTCTTCTGTTAAATCTTTGTCTATAATTTTCATCATTCTACTTTGATTTTCTGATGTATTTGTACCATGTCGATGACAACAAATTTAGTATCATCATAAATCTGGCTGTTTAGACATCATAGATTTGGCTGTCTAGACATCATCTATGTATTTCATAAAAATACGTCGATACTTTAATCAAAATTCATTGCACTCTCCTAGCACTATGAAATAAAAGGTATAAGCATGTAGGATCATTTGCTATTGTAGTTATGCATGCCAGATCTGACATATATACTCATAGTACTCTATTTATTTAGGGGTTTTCAAATGGGATGTTAACAGGAATATTGTTTGTAATTTCAGTTTTGATGTATTAGCAATGATGATCAGGCGATTGGAGGAAGGCGTTGCCAAAAGTATGTACTGCATACCGTAATATTGTTGCTGCTGCTGCTGAACTATGTAGTGTTATGTATTGTTGTTGAACATTATAATTAAAAGATTTGTTATGTTTGGTTTTTGTGTTGAATCTATGAAAAGTATTTGCTTTAATGATCTTTCTTTTGTGATATTATGTTAAATTTGCAAATGTTTGTATTGAGTATGATAAAGAAATGGTTGTTACTGTAGGAGTGCAGAAAAGGGTATATTTTTTTTTAAAATAATATTAAATTTTGCAACGGTTTTGAGCCGTTGCAAAACCAAACTAACAAAGTTGTGCAGTTACGTTTTACAACGGCTTTAAGCCGTTGCTAAACAAAAATTAGCAACGGCTCTAAGCCGTTGTAAAATGTTATTTTGCAACGGCTTAGAGCCGTTTCTGATTTTTGTTCAGGAACGGTTTAAAGCCGTTGCTAAATTTTTACCACTGTCATTTTCGCAACGGCTCAAAGCCGTTGCTAAATAATTTTACAACGGCTCAGGACCGTTGCAAAATGGCATTTCTGGTGTAGTGTATTTATAATGTCGTGATTTTACATTTAGGGGTTTCAATATTTTAATGCGCTACATCTTCCCAAAAGGTCATGTTAACATTGTAATTTCCCATAAATTATCTAAAAGAGGATTTGTGTTAGGTTTGGAATTATAAGGAATTATTTTTTCTATTATTATTGAAAAAAACGGTAAAAAATATGGTAAATATTCTTATTTTGTACATTTCTTCCCTTTAGTTGTCTTCCTTGTTATTTCAAACAATACATCTTCATACATAATTATCAAGTTGGATAATTTATCGAACTTATATTGTAACATACCTTATTCCAATGAATTAAAATATTACTAAAATCCCAATTCAATTCATAACAATCTTCAATTCATGTTTAATAACATATAACATTCAAATAACAAACCTCGAATTTACATACAGTCTTATTAATGAATTATTCATAACTTTTAGGGACTACTTTCATCCTTACTTTCCAAAGTCGGGTATATACAATATTTAATTAGATTTAACAATTCACTGAATATGTAGGCAAGGTTCTCAACTTTATTACATATATATATATATAAGCTTGCATCTCCAAAATTTACACTTAGGCATACAAGGAATAGACTAACAACGATATAAATCCGATACTATATAAAAATATATAATTACCCACTTGCCTTTAAGCTTTCAAATCTCTATATCTAAATCCATTATTCCTGATTGACTCACTTTCTTTCTACCAAAATATGTATCAAAAATATATACATATTTTTTAGAATTACAGATCCAAGAAGAAATTTAAATTAAATATAGATTTGGATTTAGATTTACAACTTACCTTTGGCTTTGGCCATTCGATTCGACCATATTCCCCTTCTCCATTGTTTTCCTCTATTCTCCACTTATATATATATATAGTTTACACGGTTTTTTTGAATTTGTGGGGAAACGAAAATGAATAAGCTTTTCCATTGATTCATAAAATATGAGAAAAAAGTGAGGGCTAGGCTTGTATTTATAGGGGTTCGAATCAATCATAGTCGTTAGATTAGATTATATTAAATATAAGTCGTTTGGCCTAGGTTCAATATCAACTGCCTGTGATCATCGACTAATCGTTATACATCCACTGGTCAAACACTAGATGTAGTCAGATACAATTTGAGCGGTTGACTGGTGGATGTATAGCGATCAGTCGGTCCCAATAAGGGTTCGGTCGGTTGTCTTTATATGTCAACTGTTGATTTATGTTTGCTTTGTTTCCTAATTAAACTAATTTGATTTGATCTCATTAATGTTAACATTACTTGGTCATGATTTGTTTAATGTTAATTAACGTTAATTAATAGTATTTATTTCCTTAATGCATATATAATTATTTCCGATTTGAAATTTTCAAAAGTTAATAAGTTTTTCATCTAAACTCCGATCGTAAAACTTTATATATAAGAATTGATCGAAAATTGCCACGAACACAATGGTGCAAGTTTCATACCCAAATTTTAAAGTTTGTAAAAATTACATTTTTGGGCTTTGATAATTATTATTTCTTTTTAATTAATTATCATTCAATTTATTGAGTGTTACAAACGTTGCATGCGTTGAGTGACTCTAAGTTGGTTGTCTACCGGGTAAAAAATGGATTCCAGGCAGAGGGTATGAAACTTGCCCCTAACCTGAAGAAGACACTAGAATTGTCATACGATGTGAGCATTACAGGATTATGCACATCCCTATGGAGGAAAATACAAAGGCTGATTCACTAGCTAAATTGGCTAGCTCTAGGGATACGTAGTTGATGGGATTGGTTCCAATGGAGGTTTTATGGCTCCAAGTATCGACTAGATGGATGTCAACTGAATCTTGTGGCCTAAGAGGAGAAGGAGTCATGGAGACCTCGATCTAAGATTATTTTCTAAAGGGAACTCTCTGAAAGGAAGAAACTAACGATGAAAACTCCTTCATAAAGTGCCTCGGTTCATATTGCAAGAAGGAGTGCTATATAGGAGAGGTTTCTCAACCCTTCCTAATTTAGTGTGTAACGAAGGATGAGACTAGGAAAATCCTTATGGAAATCCATGTGGGTATCTATGATAATCACACCAGGGGGCAGATCTTAGCAAAAAATATCCTTTACTATGGACACTTCTTGCCAACGATAAACCATGATGCCATTGACTGCATTAGACAATGTTACATGTGCCAAGGTATGCGAAAATTATGAGAGTCTCATCCATAGAGCTTATGCAAATGGTTAGCCCATGGCCATTTATGATTTTGGGAATTGATATAATCAATGTGCCACCGATGACGAAAGGAGGAGCGAAGTACACTATTGTTGCGATGGATTACTTTACAAAGTGGGCTGAAGCGGAATCGGTTGCCATGATCACAACCAAGGAAGTGATTAGCTTTGTGATGAAGAATATTATCTATAGATTCAGAGTTCCATATATAATTATAGCTGACAATGGAACTCAATTTGATAGCACTGAGTTCAAGGATTTCTGCAACCAGTACAAAATTGAGAAAAGCTTTTTAGCAGTAGCACACCCATAGGCGAATGGAGAGGTGGAGGCAATGAATAAAATCATCAACTCCATCTTGAAGAAACGATTAACTACTGCCAAAGGGAATTAGGTTTATGAGCTTCCACTTGCATTGTGGGCTTATAGGATAATCCACAGGTCCACAACGGGACATACTCCATTCGCTCTAGCCTATGAAGCTGTGATCATGATTTCGATAGAAATAAAAAGTCCCTTCTCACCAGAAAAAAGCACTATGACCTTAAGTTGAACGAGGGATTCTTACTTGAGTCCTTTGATTTGTGACGAAAGACGAGAAGAGGCTGAATTGGGGGTAGCTGCTCACTAGAAAAGGGTAGCATGGAATTTCCACACCATGGTCTGGAGCCATACCTTTGAAGTGGGGGACCTCATTTTGAAACGAGTTCTCCCGGGTTTATGGGCACTTGGTCTAAATTAGGAAGGTCCCTATATGATAGAAAAAACTTGAAGATGGAACTTTCAAGCTGACCGTTGTTGATGGAATCTCGATTCCACAAGGGGCAATATAATACGACAGTAATTTCCACTTCTTTTGTTTATAAATATAGTTAGCTTCTCGAACTAATGGAACTATGTTCTTATAATAAAAATCTTATGTTGTGTGATTAGCAGTGCAATTAGGTACCTAGAGATAGGTGCTAACTCCTTTGATCCAAGATCAAGATAGAGGAGTACATTCACAATGGTCGATCGGATGATATGACCTTATCCATTAGGTCTTGACTAATGCCCAGAGATAGGCATTGTCAATGGGGGATGCCCAGAGTCAGGCAACCAGAATGCTAGTTTTTGGAGATAGGAACTGGTGTGCAATCAAAGTTTTAATGACCATGCTTACAGCTTGGCAAGACTTGCTCTGTTGAAAATAAGCGAGGACGATCAAAGGATACTCCCAGTTAACATCTGAAGATAGGTGAGACCAAGAGCGGATTCTTGGACATAAACACCTGAAGCATCATTTCCCGAAAATAGAAATGTAGGATCAATTTCACCCAAGAAGGGGAGCGAATAGGGTGATACTAATAATTATAAAAATTAATGCGGAAATATATAAAATAATTGCAACATGGATAATAGCAGAATAATAAAAGCAGAAATAGAACAACACAGATTTACCCAGCTTCGGCAAAACCCTGCCTATGTGCTGCCTCCAAGGTTTCTACTAGAAATTAAGTAGTCAGACGCATATACACGTAAACTTGCGACACCCGCTATCGACTAATCTAACTCTATGCTCAAAACTCTGCCACAACTTAGCCACTGAGTTGTGAATTCTCGAACTACACCACCGTAGTTCGTCCCTAGTCACACGACTAGAAAAACACAATTTAAAAAAGGAAAATTACAAAATGAATAAAAAACAAACACAAAACCCTATTTACAAGCCCAAACAATGACCGGCCCAAATGAATATAATTTTTAAATGTTTTCTCACTTTATTTTCTTCGGCATGTATCCTTTGTTTTTGTAAAAATGACTGCCTCATTCGTTCCTCTGTGAGAAATTAGGGCTTTGCGAATTTGAAGTCGCTGCTCTATAATCAATCGATTGAATTGAGGGATTTGTGTTGTGTTGCTTTGTCAATCGACTTCTGGCTTCATTCGTATGTGCAGTTGCTTTAATTATCGAGTTCGAACCTTTGAAATTGGTATGTGATTTTTGCTGTTTTAATTCCTCTATTGATTGCTTTGGTTCGAACTTGATTCGAGTTGTTGATTTGAGATTTTAAATTGAAACTTGGCTCTATGATTTTTCTTCAACTCGAATGCCTGTATGCCGATGATGTTAATGGTTTAAATAGGGATCAATTCCCTTAATTTCCGTTCGATTATTTCGTTTGAATTCGTATGATAATTTAGCTCGGTCATACGATTATGCTTGAATGCTTGTGATGTGTTCTGACTATTTCAATTTGTGTGTTGCTAGAATTTCTTTGAATCCGTTCCATTTGTTTAGTTCCTTTGATTTCAGCTGTTTGAAAATTTGACTATAGTTGTTTGATATGACTTCGGTTAATTTGTGTTTCATCTGTAAGTTCCATTCTTTTCTTCTTTGACTTGTTCACACTCGTGACTTTGTTCCAATTTTTGTGTTACTCTCTGACTGCTTCGGCTTGATCAATTTGAGAAACAAAACTGCTGCTTTTCTTTGAACAGTGACTCGCAACTGTGTTTACTATAACCATGTATATACATACATATATGTATGTATATATGTGTATGATTGTTGCCTATCCACTTGGTTTCATTGATTGTTCATGATTGAATGCTTTGTTGCACTTGTTTGATTGTCTCTTGATCATTGTCACTACTTGCTTGGAGTTCTATGTCCAATAGCTTGCATTGGTTTCCACTGCATTTTGTTTTCACTTGAAGTTAACATGTTTTCATATTGCCACTTCATTTGTTGTTTACTGCTTCACTGCATCCCATATTGTCACTGGTGATTCTCTGGCATCAATGTTGCATCACTGTTTCATTTTGTTTGGTGAACTTGATGCTTGAACTTATAGAATGGTTGATCATGTCATGCTCTACACTGATGTATGTGTGTGTCACCACTGTTGCATTGCCCTGATGCCATTGATATCTGAGTCTGCACTTGCTTATTCGACCTGCTGTCTTCATTGTGTTTGTATGTGTATTTTTGTTTCAAACAGTTTATTGTGTTCTCTGACCACATGTGCTAGTTCATGTTGTTCATGTTGTAGCTGGACTTATTCCACTGCTTTATTTGGTTCCTGCATGTTTTGGTTATGTTCATTTGCTCTGATCTCTTGAATCTGAACACTTATGATGTTTTCATTGTGTTGTTGACCTTCTGTTTCACTGTTGGTCTTCATACATGCCAATTCTCAGCTATGTTGTATTGAAACGATCATTTTGTACATATAATTGAGGCAGTTGTCATATTTGTTGGACCTGAGCATGTTTTGTTGATTTGGTCGAGACTTCATGTGTACATCGGTTAGAGAACTGCCTTGAGTCTCTCTGAACTAAATTTTGTTTGCATTTTGAAATGCACCTGTGTTGAATCCAGCTTCGGCTTGGGTTTACCTTGTGCTCGCCTATCCCTGCAGTTTTATCAAGTGTATATCGGTATGCACGACCTTGTGGCATGTACAGTGATACACTGTGTATGTCACAAGCTGTTCGTGTAAGATGAATTCAAATTAAATGATGACGAATAACCCAAATAACTGAGGCTAACAATATTTTTAAAATACACATTTTATTTTACGCTGCAAAATTTTTTTTTTTTTCAATTTTACTGCGTCAGTGTGTATTTTGCAGATAACTCAGATGTTGGATTCGGGCTGGAGCAAAGTCGAAAATAAAATACGAGTGAATGAGTGATATGTAGTGAGGTGAACAATGTAAAGTGAAATTTGAGATGTAGTCAAAATTGTATTGTAATTGAAAAATGTATATATGTAGTTAGATCTCAAATTTGTAATAAAATATTTGTTTGAATAAAATATCTGTTTGAATTTAAATTCTGTGTTATTTATTTTATTCAGCAAATATTTATTTAATTATGTGAAAATAAAATAGTACAATAACAAATACATTTAAATGAATATATATATATATATCTGTGTGTGTGTGTGTGTTTGTGTGTTTATTATCATCAAACAAAAATCATATACTAGCATATCCTACAATCTCCCCCTTTTGATGATAACAAACATATATTTAAGATTTTGAATTTATTAAATGTATTTGATCATTGATGGACTCTATTTGCTCCCCCTATTTGAATGCTCCCTCTCTACAACAAAGCTCCCCCTTCATATATGCATGAAAATAAATAAAAACATGCAAATGAACCTAGATGGGAATATGCAAATAAAAAATAAAATATTTGACCTTTATTTGCCAAAATCTTAACTCTTCTCTCCCCCTTTTGTTATCAGAAAAAGAGTAATAGTGTTAGAAAAATAGAAATAAAGTGATTGACATTAATACAATATCAATACCCAATCGAGTATAAATATTAAATTTTAATAAAAAAATCAAACAAAAATCACAAATACTTTGTTAGACGTATATTCCACTTTAGAATGATAGGGATGATGTCGGCATATAAAACCATATAGTTGTGTCTATTTGTGGTATATTTATATCAGGAATTTGAATATCTACTAACCATGCATAACCGTTAGGACTTTTAAATGAGATTAGTAGTATTTCCAATTTTTATGAAAAAACATGAATTTCAAGCATCTTCTAACCACGCATAAGCGTGAGGACTTTTAAATGGGATTAGAATCAACTTATCTATTTAATATTCAATTTTGATACGTGTTCCACACATGCATAACCGTGAGGACTTTTAAATGAGCATGAAAGCACATAATCAAAAATTCCAAGTAATTCACCCATGCATAACCGTGAGGACTTTTAAATGAGAGTGAATACTTTGGATGTTTTTATTGCTAGAAATAAAATAAAATGAAAACGAATAATTTCATGTTTAAAATACCACATATTGACATACTATATTGGATTTTGATGAGTGATGGTCGTTAGAAATATGATAGAAATAGAGATGGTCATGGAATTTTTTACCTATCAAAAGTTATTATAAATCTTGTTTAAATTTTTAAAGAAATTTACTAAATATACTGTCTCAAGTCATAATATATGATTAATATCAACACTCACTTTTTCAATCACTATTTATCTTTTCAATAATCAGTAGGGAGACAGATTAGTTAATGTAGTCATTTATGATCAAATTCAAAAATAATTATAAAATCAAATTTTCTAAAATGACTAATCTGAAACAAGGTCAACAAAAAAACTATTTTATGGAAGGGGTTTTATAAAAGAAAAATGTCTGCTAATTGAAAATCAGTTAAAATGAAAAATATGCAGATATTTTCTCTAAAAATGTGATGCAACTAATGAATGTCTCTACATAAAACACGTTCCACTAGTAATTTTTCTATCAACTAGATTACCAGTGTAATCTGCATCCGAATTTCCCTTTAACTCAAGGTTATCATTAGATAGATATCATTTCAAAAAATAAAATAAGTGAAAATCAATTTTTTGTAAGGGGGTTTTTTGAAAATGACTTCAAGTTGAAAATCAATATAAATAATTAAATAATTGCAAAAATGATTTTAACATGAGATGATATTAGATACCACTTGTATTTGAGATATTCATGGTGATATATAGTGGTATATAAGAAAAACGTGTACTCCTCAACACTTAAATTTTTCAGCACGTCCGTTTATATCAAGCACAAGTAAAGTAATCAAACATTCAAATAAATTCGTCAAAGCAGTTTTTCTTGTCATTCCAAAGTGAATCACTAAAAACAAAAAAGTTGTAGCATTATGGGTTAGCTTTCTAGAACTTCAAGAATAAATCAAAGTTAGGATGTTCAAGATATGGCAAAAATACTTCAACAATGTCGATGTGAACAAAATTGAGTTAAAAGATCATACCTCACTTTCCTTCGATTCTGTGATATCTGAAACACGATGATCTCCATATAATCTTTGTAGGCTAAGGAACATTTAAATTCTAGAACAACTCGAAATCTATCTCTGTTAAATTTGTTACTTAGCCCACTTATGCGTCTAAATTTTGGAGAAGGCAAGTGGTCTAACTAAGGCTGTAAGATCACTATTATTTTCTATTGAACTCTTTGGTACCCAAATTTGTCTATACAACAAACAATTAACATTTACAACTGTACCCTTGGGAATCCAAATTTGTTTAAATTTCACACCATTTATATTCATACCTTTTGGAATCCATATTTGTTTAACGGTTTTGTGTTTGTATATATTTTGACAATTATTCTTACTATGTCCAATATTTCCACACTTTACACATTTGGGTATCACATATTTCCCCTTGACAGTGTTACTAGTCGTTTGTTCATATTTGGACACCTTTTCAAATCCAAGTCCTTTCCTTTTATTCACAAAGAGTTGATTTTCTAAAAGCATATTAAATGATTTTTCTCTAGGGAAAAAATTTCGAGTAATCAACTCAAGTTTATTAGCTTTGGATTTTAAAAGTTTATTTTCATTTATTAGCTTCGAAGAACAACTATTGGTACTATCGCTCTTTTCAAAACTATTCATTTTTAATCGCATATTTTCATTTTGAAGATCTATAATTTTATTCTCAATTTCTAGCATCTTAGTTTCAAAAGGTTGGAGTTTTTTAAATTCAATTTTATCAAAATCCTTGATTTTTTCAATCTCCTTTTCAAACTCGTGATTTAATCGAATAATTTCAGATTTGCTCAAAATCACGTTTTCTTTTTCAAGCATTTTGAAATTTTTGTTGATCCCATTTAATTTCTTTTCAAAAATCGCACATTTAGAACTTTCTGACTTCTTGAAGTTATCCAACTCTTTTTGCAAAATATTATTTTTACAAATCAACTCAGTTTTATTTTTCTCCCGAATTAAAATTTCATTTTCTAACTTTTGAAAGTTTTCTTGAAAACAGGCAAATTCTTTTTCATAGTCCAAACACCTTGCAATTAGAATTTTTATTTTTCTTAATATTTTTAAGCTCATTTTCCAAATCATTATTTTTCTGATGAATTTTAGCTTGTTCCCTTTTCAACTTATTATTTTTCATCTCAAGAGCTTTATTATTTTCAATTAATTTTCGGCACAAGAGAACTAAATCATTGAATGGAAAATCACTTATCTCATCGGCTATTGAATCTTCATCACTGTTGCCTTTTGCCAATCCTATTAAGCACGTTTCTTTAACTGAGTCGATTGTGGAGGATTTCTCATCGTTGTTGACTTTTGCACCGTATATTGCATTAAAAGTATTCCAGTTTTCCTGTGCATTTTCACAATGAGAGATAAAGTTAAAATTATCTTGATTAATATGAGAATATAGTATATGCATAGCAAGAGCATTAATTGAAGTATTTTTCTTGTCTATTATATCGCACCCATTTTCAATAATATTCCAACATTTAAAATTAACAAATTTTAAATAAAATTCCTTTTTTAATTTCCAATTTAAAAAATCTGTTCCATCAAAAATAAGAGGAATAATACTGGACTGACTCTCGCTAGATTTGCAACTAGGGTTAGACATCCTTGCTATTAACCTGCTCTGATACCACTTGTAGGATCGAATTCACCCTAGAATGGGGTGAATAGGGTGATACTAATAATTATAAAAATTAATGCGGAAATATATAAAATAATTGCAACACAGATAATAGCAGAATAATAAAAGCATAAATAGAACAACACAGATTTACCTAGCTTCGGCAAAACCCTGCCTACGTGTTGCCCCCAAGGTTTCTACTAGAAATTAAGTAGTAAGACGCTTACACACGTTAACTTGCGACACCCGCTATCAACTAACCTAACTCTATACTCAAAACCCTACCACAACTCAGCCACTGAGTTGCGAATTCTCGAACTACACCACCGTAGTTCATCCCTAGTCACACGTCTAGAAAAACACAATTTAAAAAAGGAAAATTATAAAATGAATAAAAAACAAACACAAAACCCTATTTATATTTAAGCCCAAACAGTGACTGGCCCAAATGAATATAATTTTTAAATGTTTTCTCCCTTTATTTTCTTCGGCCCGTATCCTTTGTTTTTGTAAAAATGACTGCCTCGTTCGTTCCTCTGTGAGAAATTAGGGCTTTGCAAAATTGAAGCCACTGCTCTATAATCAATCGATTGAATTGAGGGATTTACGTTGCGTTGCTTTGTCAATCGACTTCTGGCTTCGTTCATATGTGTAGTTGCTTCAATTATCGAGTTCGAACCTTTTAAATTGGTACGTGATTTTTGCTGTTTTAATTCCTCTGTTGATTGCTTTGGTTCGAACTTGATTCGAGTTTTTGATTTGGGATTTTAAATTGAAACTTGGCTCTATGGTTTTTCTTCAACTCGAATGCCTGTATGCCGATGACGTTAATGGTTTAAATAGGGATCGATCGATTCCCTTCATTTTCGTTCGAATATTATGTTTGAATTCGTATGATAATTTAGCTCGGCCGTACGATTACGCTTGAATGCTTGTGATTTGTTCTGACTATTTCAATTTGTTTGTTGCTAGAATTTCTTTGAATTGGTTCCATTTGTTTAGTTCCTTTGATTTCGGCTGTTTGAAAATTTGACTGTAGTTGTTTGATATGACTTCGGTTAATTTGTGTTTCATCTGCAAGTTCCATTCTTTTCTTCTCTGACTTGTTCACACTCATGACTTTGTTCCAATTTTTTTGTTACTCTCTGACTTCTTTGGCTTGATCAATTTGAGAAACAAAACTGCTGCTTTTCTTTGAACAGTAACTCGCAACTGTGTTTACTATAACCATGTATATACATACATATGTATGTATGTGTACGATTGTTGCCTATCCACTTGGTTTCATTGATTGTTCATGATTGAATGCTTTGTTGCACTTGTTTGGTTGTCTCTTGATCATTGTCACTACTTGCTTGGAGTTCTATATCCAGTAGCTTGCATTGGTTTCCATTGCATTTTGTTTTCACTTGAAGTTAACCTGTTTTCATATTGTCACTTCCTTGCATATTGCCACTTCCTTTCATATTGCCACTTCCTGTTAACCTGTTTTCATATGTCCAGTAGCTTGCATTGGTTTCCATTGCATTTGTTGTTTACTGCTTCACTGCATCCCATATTGTCACTGGTGATTCTCTGGCATCAATGTTGCATCACTGTTTCATTTTGTTTGGTGAACTTGATGCCTGAACTTGAAGAATAGTTGATCATGTCATGCTCTACACTGATGTATGTGTGTGTCACCACTTTTACACTGCCCTGATGCCATTGATATTTGAGTCTGCACTTGCTCATTCGAGCTGCTGTCTTCATTGTGTTTGTGTGTGTGTTTCTATTTCAAACAGTTTATTGTGTTCTCTAACCACATGTGCTAGTTCATGTTGTTCATGTTGTAGCTGGACTTATTCCACTGCTTTATTTGGTTCCTGCATGTTTTGGTTATGTTCATTTGCTCTGATCTCTTGAATCTGAACACTTGAGTTGTTTGCATTGTGTTTTTGACCTTCTGTTTCACTGTTGGTCTTCATACATGCCATTTCTCGGCTATGTTGTACTGAAATGCACATTTTGTACATATAATTGAGGCAGTTGTCATATTTGTTGGGCCTGAGCATGTTTTGTTGATTTGGTCGAGACTTCATGTGTACATTGGTTAGAGAACTGCCTTGAGTCTCTTTGAACTAAATTTTGTTTGCATTTTGAAATGCACCTGTGTTGAATCCAGCTTCGGCTTGGGTTTACCTTGTGCTCGCCTATCCCTGCAGTTTTATCAAGTGTATATCGGTATGCACGACCTTGTGGCATGTACAGTGATACACTGTGCATGTCACAAGCTGTTAGTGTAAGATGAATTCAAAATAAATGATGACGAACAACCCAAATAACTGAGGCAGATAATATTTTCAAAATACACATTTTATTTTACAATGCAAAAATTATTTCTTTTTCAATTTTACTGCGTCAGTGTGTATTTTACAAATAACTCAGATGTTGGATTCGGGTTGGAGCAAAGTCGAAAATAAAATATGAGTGAATGAGTGATATGTAGTGTGGTGAACAATGTAACGTGAAATTTGAGATGTAATCGAAATTGTATTGTAATTGAAAAATGTATATATGTAGTGAGAGCTCAAATTTGTACTATTCAAAATTGTAGTAAAATATTTTTTTGAATAAAATATCTGTTTGAATTTAAATTCTATGTTATTCATTTTATTCAGCAAATATTTATTTAATTATGTGAAAATAAAATAGTACAGTAACAAATACATTTAAATGAATATATATATATATATATGTTTATTATCATCAAACAAAAATCATATACTAGCATATTCTACAAGAAATTGGCACAAACTGAGGTTTTCACGACCACGCTTATGGCATGGTAGGACATGCTCGGCTGGGGATTAGAGAGAATGGTCAATGAATGTTCTCAATCAGCAGCAAGAGAGAGGAGAGCTCGAGAGCATGAGCCCTATGATACGTGCCTGAAATACCAATTCTCAAAGATAGGAATCAATGTATAATTAAAGCTTCCACGATAATGTTTGCAGATCGGCAGGATGTGCCCCATCGAGGATAAAACGATGTTGGTTGAGGAGCTATTTCAGTCGATGCCTAGGAGAGTGGCAAGGTCAAACATTAATGCTTAGGGATAAGCATCGAAACTATTGGCCCCTAGAGGTAGGGATCAACGAGTAATTGGGCTATCTATCACTTATGGCTAGGCAAGACACACCTAACCGATAGTGAATGATAAAGATCAATGAACGAATTCAATCAACACCCGAAGATAGGTGAGATTGAAGTATGGTGTCCAAAGACAAACACTTGGAATATTGTTTCCTAGAGATAGGAAATGGTAAGGGGTCTAACATTTCTTTGAATGTGACTTTATTCACGGTCGGATGGAATTCGGCCGAGAATAAACAAAGTCTGCTGTGAAGATAGCCAAATGAATGACAAGTTCTGCTTTGCTAAAAGAAAAATATTTCAGCAATGGTAAACGATATGATGCAGTGTAATATAATTGAGCAATCATAGAAATTTACTTATATGTACAAAGCTATAGTAAGTAATAGAATTGCATAGAAAAAGACATGTATAATTTAAGTACATCGCATTACAGGCAAATATATTATATATACAGACAGTTGTACATAGGCAAGCAAAATAAAAGTGCAAGAATGTAAATACGAACAAAGGTTGTACATAAATCACAATATTTATTTATAGTCATTCTTTATGCATGTAATGCATGGGCTAGTCCCATACAAACTCGGCCTATATACAAAAAAGAATGAAATACATCAAAAGAAGATCAAAAGAAGCTGTCTTTGAAATACATCAACAAGCATTGAAGCTGCTTTCTACAATAGCCTAATCGGAGGCCTACTTCTTCTTCCTTCGCTTACTGCCACCCTTAGGATCATCATTCATTGGGCGCTTCTTCGAATCCTTTCCATCCTTAGATTTTACCTTTTAGGGCTTCTCTTCCCAAGAGATTTGCCTTCTGAGTGAATGGTCTCTCCCTCGATTGTAATAGTGATAGGGTTTTCAAATTTGTTAACAGGAGCGTTAGAAGACTTGGAGGATCCACCAATGCCACTTTATTTTTGGAGGTTTAATTTTGATTGGTGGAATTTTTGAAGTGGGGCTTGTTGATTCTGAGCCACTAGTTATCTTAGTTCCTGGCTCTTTTTAGATCTTGATCTTGTTGAGATCAAGCATCAATCTCTTTGCCATGGAAATCAAATCGATTAGGCCTGTAGCACTTGTGATTGTAATGTCTTCCCGGAGGGATTGTAAAGTATCCTCCAATCCTTCCAAAGTTGCCATCTTTTGCAAATCAGGATGGGGCTAGAACTTAAGGGCCGCCATTGGAGCTTTAGGCCCTATAGTGATGGAGGTTAACTCGGTAGAAATAACAATGGGGTCCAAACCTTGAGTAATTGTGGCGGAGGAAGAGGAAGTAACAGATGACATGTAAGTTCACAAACAGTGAAGTAAAGGTTAGTGATGACCTCCGGTAAGAACTGAAGTTTCTCAAATATTAGGGAAATGAGAGAAATATCTTCACCAGGAGAAGCTCCATGTATGGGAGACATGGCGATTTCAACTTCTTCAGTAGATGATTAGAAGGGTTGAGAAACAAGAAAGGAAAGTAAGGCTCTTTAGTAGTCATGATAGCAGAGGCAAGAATCGTAGTAAGGGTAGCCTTAGAGATGGCCTCGTTGAATTACAGGCTCTATGGAATGGGGAATCGATGGTTCTGCTTAATCTAATACAGTAGGATAGACATAAGCCTCAACAGGAGAATTACCTACTGTCGCATCCTCTTCAGCCATGACTGCCTTGCCTTTTTTAGGACTATAATGTCATATGTATCTAAGAATTTAGATTTTAATTGATCTTCGGTGTGGCCTTTGCCAGACGTAGCTACACAACGCATGATTCCCTTCCATGCGTCTATTGGAATAACGGGATAAATGTTCCCAACCACTTTAGATTCTTATCTTCAATGATGCTGGTGAAAAATTACTGAAAGTTGTTGTTCATTTCCTCTTTATCCTTCACGGCTTGGTTTTTAAGTTCATTTATCTCTGTTATAGCCTCGTCGAGGTCGATTTGAGCCTCTATTTTTGCTTCTGTCTCGACCTTAGGATTGGCCATTGGTCTTTCAACTTCAGGCTGAAGTGTTTGAAGTTCTAGTCCTTGGCCTAAACTGTTGTATCATTCTCCTTAATTGCCCCATCCTTGGCATTGACTTAGGCAATGCTGGTCATTATCATGGTGAACCATCTAGAGATAGTCATTTACTACGATGAGGGCTTGAGTGTGTGCGTGGGACATCTCGTTGATTAACTTTTTGGAGTCATCAGCCAACTTTTGAGCCTTATCTCTTTGTTTTTTGAGTTTGGCCAATTCAAATGTATAGTCAGCTATCATCCTATCATGTGCCTTCCTCTTCTATTCAAACGATTGGATATATGTTTGGTTAGTTCTATTAACGTTGGAGAGCGAAAAATCTAATTTCCTCCACTAGAAAAGTTAGTCTACAAGCTCGGTAACCCCTCCAACTCTGCGATTAGCCTCTTCATGAGGGATATTCTTAATGTTGTGGTTAAACTTCATCCTTGTTAGGCAATGGTTAGGAAAGGTAGCATATACTTAGTTGTTACGGCTGTGGACGAGCCTGAAGGAAGTGGTGGTGGAGCTGGATGAGCATTCTATGGATTTTTGGGTAGTTGATATTGTAGTTATTGCAGGTTGAATAGTCCAAAGTTGATGAGAAGGAGGCTAGGGCTGAGAGCGTGGTTAGGAAGAGCCAATAGTAAGACTTTGACGGTCAAGTGAATTGTGAGACTTCTTTCCCAAATCATAGTCTTATCTCTCTTCAACCCAACGCTTCTTCTTGTCCTTATCCTTATAATATTCCCTCTCCTTCATTTTTAGTCTCCCTTCCTCGATTTCTCATTGCAAAGAATAGCAGTGAGGATAAGGTTCTAAGTAGGTTCCCTAGCACTCGCCGACGCCTGAGCATAGATAGTGGAAGTGATCTCTTCGTATGTTACTTGAAATGAAAGGAAAAGGATTTTATTAACATAAAAACCCTGAAGTAAGAGTGAATGCAGGATGTGAGTGTTCATAAGCCTAGAATTATGTGGAGTGCTGGTGTTACCCTGAGTGTTCCACAGACCATGTTCAGTAGGTTGCAAAGATGGGGTTTCATCTCCTTCGGCTAAGAGGTCTCCAGATGGAAAACTAAAACCCAAAGGATATTCATTGAGAAGATTGTCGACCGAGATTTCAAGATTGCTGAGTGAGCTAAAGATGTTTTAAGAAGATCCTTTATAAGGAGTCACCTCGACAACTGGTGTTAAACTCGCATTAGAAGGTAGTTGGGAGGATTTAATGACTAATCTCTTTAGGCGTGACAAAGAAGGAACTTCTGTGCCTTTAGGGGAGGTCTTCTGATGTGACTCATTTACATTTAAATCTTCATCGTCGTTGTCATTTTAATCTTCCTCCTCGCCTCCCTCTTCTCCTTTTGCTCCTACTACCCCTTCTTCCACTCTATCAAATCCCCTTCTCTCTTCCCCTCTCTCCTTTTGTTCTTCCTCGATAATGTTCTCTTCTGTTACTCCTTGCACTTTGTCAAAGTTTACATCGCCCAGAGGGCCTACATCGCCCATTTGATTAGTTTCACCAGATTCGTAAATGGGGAAAGATGTTGAAGCATAGTCCCTACTCCTCTTTGGTGGAGGCTCGAGAGGGACAATGAATTGCTTAGGGTGTAGAAGGCTGTATTGATGAAGCCTTTCGTTCATGAGAAGATAGGTGGTGGTGCGATACTGGATGTTAACTCTTATCAGAGTTGCCAAGGTGCTGGAATGTGCATCGTTGGTATCTCATTTGGGAAGATCTGTGAAGAGAACAAAAATGAAATTGGATACTTATATGAATTGAATCAAAGCATGGAAAAGAAACTAAGGAATAAGCCTTACGTCCAAACAACCGGAGGTGGTTAAAGCTGAAGGGGTACAGGAAGAAGAAATTTTCATTCCTGATTTAAGAACGCTTGTTGTGAATCCTATAGATAACTTTTTAGCGACACCAGGATTTAATGATAAATAAGGACGGCTAGTCGACACCCTTATTAAAGCTTAGAAGTTGTTTTAGTTTTATTAACATCGGTGGTTGCTATAATTGCATCATGAATAGAACATATAAAGAGTTGAGAAGGGTGTATCTATTGAGATGCACTTGAGTTAGAACTAGCCTGATATCTTGTAGGAAATATTGAATGAAGTTATTAAAAGGTGGGATAGCTCCATTCAATCATATGTACTTGTTGCAGACAATGTATCCTTAAGGAGGATTGTGCTCCCGTTGGTCGATTCTTTGTAATAAAACATCACCCTTCAAAATCTCGTGACAAAGGCAGATTGTTCAAAGTGATTCAACAGTTAATATCGATAGTGTTTCATCTAGAGAGTTGTCCAGTACTCTCAATCTAGGTTGTCCATTCCATGGAGGAGGTTGGTTTCTAAGAGGTATCGTCAGAACTATTTTCCCCCGATGTTAAGTCATTATTAAATGTCTCACTCTAGTTGTAGTAGACGTAGAAGCCTGAGCAGTAGAAGAGCTGGCTTAGGGAGGAGTCGAAGGTTCAGAAGTACCTTTGAAACGTGGCGATCAACGAGTCTTTCTGAGCTAGAAAGCTTGACAAAGAACATGATCACGTATGCTTTATTTTGAATTCCTTCTTTAATAGATGCCTATGTGGCCGCCGTACTGGGTCCAACGAATGTTGATGTGTGTTGACCAATTAGTTTATGAACATCAACCGGGGCAATTCGTGGTGTCAATTGATGCAATGTATGTCCTATGTCTAATACACAATGAATGAAACATTCTATGTAGATAGCCTACTCGCGCTGGCAAACGAGCTCTATCGCATGATGGAACTATGTGTCGAAACTTACCTATTATCGTAGGATTAACGATAATGAAACTGCTATCTGGAGCAACACAGAGCCTTTTTTGCAGGAACACAGGATTGTGTAGTGGCCCAAAGTGCTGTATGGAAAGGCTGCTCGACTGCCGAAGTGCATTCAATGCGGTCGTTCGTATGAACCATCCCATCAAAGCTTACTTTTGTATTTATTCCTAACCACGACTTAGTGAAAACTTTTAGAAAGCTTTGTATGTGTGAAGTCCATTGCTTATGCATGGGAAAAATAGACTAAAAAGTGACCCCAGGTGTTATCGGGTATGACTCGAGGACAACACAAAGTAAGGAGCAAGCTAAAGTATGCCCTAGGCCATATTGGTGTCAACCCCAAGTCGACCTGGGGATTTCTCGAGGCATGTAATTCTAATAGATTAGAGTGTGAGGTCAACCACAAATCCAAGAACTTTTGTCCAACAACCAAGCAGTATCCACCTGAATCTAAAGTCGACGACGTCAATGCCACCTATAGGCTAATTAGATTCTGAATGTCTACCAGGGCAATTTGAGGTGTCAATCGATGTAGTGTGTGTCCTGTGTCCAATACACGATAAATGGAACATTCTGTGTAGATAGCATGCTCATGCTGGCAAACGAGCTCCATTGCACAATAGAACTATGTGTTGGATCTTACCCATTATCGTAGGATGAAGGATAATGAAACCGCTATCCAAAGTGACACGGAACTCTTATGTAAGAACACAGGATTTGCAGTGGCCCGAAGTGCTATATGGAAAGGCTATTCGACTGCCAAAGTGCATTCAACATGGTTGTTCATCGAACTGTCCCATCAAAGGTTACTTTTGGATTTATGCCCGACCACAGCTTAGTGGAAACTTTTGGAATTATGTGTGTGAATTCCATTGCTTATTCATGGGAACAACTCGACTAGAAAGTGACCCAGGGTCCTATCGGGTGTGACTCGGGGACAACGTGAAGGAGCATGCTAAAGCGTGCCCTAAGCCATATAGGGTCAACCTCGAAGTCGACCTAGGTATTTTCCAAGGCATGCTTCTCTAATAGATTGGAATGTGGGAACAACCACAAATCCAAGCACCTTTGGCCAACAACTAGGCAGTATCCTCCTGAATTTGAAGTCGACGATGTTAACGTCATAATTGGCGACCACAATAGATCCAAAAAACTCACCTTGGTAGATCTAGAATGGAAGAACTTGGGATCGAATTCTTTGGGGACGGTGGTGGTTCTCAAGGTGGAGAACTAGCAGAAACAACTTCTATGGAGGAGTGGCAATGGCCTGAGGTTGGAGTCAAGGTGGTTGCATGATGTTCTGATGGTGAAAATTTCCTAGGAAAGTAATCGGGATGAGTAAATAGGAAAGTGTAAAAGTGATTGTGGGAATTCACTAAGTACTAAAACTTATAGTGGTGAAATGACTTGGTAATTCATGTCGGTACCAACATGTTATATATATAAAAGAGAAGAAAGAAAAGAGAAAAAGAAAAGGAATTCTCACTTGGTTGAGGCATGGAACGATCTTTAGAGTGATGTGGATCAAGGCTTGGTGCGGGGAGTGGTACGACTACTATTTGAAGTGGTTGAACGGATGCTCTTGGAATGGAGACGATACTTCAAAGTGGTTCTTGGATGACCAATGAAATTCTATAGATGGTTATATATCGTCAACCTTGATCCAAAGCACAGTTTGTTTCCAATAAGAGCAAACTTTGGAGGATAAGTATTATTTAGGTTTTAGACCCAAAAAATTTCAAGTGCATCTGGATGTCAGGATGAAAATGAAATGGTTCCAGGACTTGGAGTAGATTGGAATGAAAATAAAAGGGACTACACAAAGTTTGGAGTCCAAGTTCATAAGCAATAATAATTGGTACCAACGTGAAATCATGTCATTACCGAGTTATTTTTATGAACTTTGGTGACTTTGTATGTTTTGGTCAAGGTGCAAATGTCTAAAGTGGTCGTCCTGGGGCCCAATCTTTGAAGGAGTAGGTGAACAACTCCAAAAGATGTGCAAAAAAGGACAAGTACCAGATGAATCAGCAGATCTCGATACTGGATAGAATTTATAAGCAAAAGTGCTCGTGGCTTGAAAAATTGAAGACATAAGATGAAGTAAAGGAGGATTAAAGGATTTGCACTAAGCAAATCATGTCGGTGCGAACATGACTTTATGACAGGGAGACTTCATCTTTCCTCCTACTTTCTCGGATCTGGATTTTTACCTGGTCTTTCATGATCCGGCAACTTCGGTGGGGCATTCTCCTATAAAGAGCAAGCATAGAGCAACTTTGAAGGGACTTTTGATCATTCTCTTCTTCACCTCTTATCTCTACTCGAGTTTTGTCACCTAAGAGCTATTTAGATATATGTTAGTTGGAAAAGTTCTTGTACTTGTTAAAACCATTCTGAATAAAATTAAAATGGACGTCGGCTATAGAATTTTCCAAACCATTATAAAAATCCATATGTTTTCATTGCTTTCTTGTTGATTTCTACTAGATCTACTCGTTCGTATCTACTATGGGGTGTTATGCTAATTTTGGCCCAATTAATACAATATCAATTCATAAATCCTCTTATAAACAAAATTCCTAACTCTAACTTTCGAAAAATATCCCCTTTTCAACAAAAATTTCTTATCTTGTTTCCTAAACTCAATTCTCTTACCGCCCTCATTAACACCCTATCTGGTGCATTTATCAACTCAAATCTATATGTGGGCATATATTCTCACAAGTGCTTGGCCATGTCCAAGCTACCAATTATGGTTCAATTCGAATATATGACTAAGAAATACTAATCTTTAGATGTAGGTACTGCAGGGTTTATGCTGGTATGACTCATCGCTTACAGATGTCAGTGGAACCAAATGTGGATATTCAAACTGCAATATTCTTAGTATTGATTCTAGTACGATTTCCAATTTTGGTCTTATCCCACTAATCTCTATCATTCTTCTTGTTTCCATCCTTGCTAACATATTCATCCTCATCTGTTTGTAATTGAGATTCATTAGCTACTCTATGTGGGTAGTAAATGAGACTGGAACAGCAAATGGGTTATACACTTATACTCGACTCATATATTATATTATTATATAGAATCACATTTATAAAAAAATACAAATATCCTTTCTCTATACATTTTAGTCCTTAAATTAAGGAAAATTTTGCTATGATACCAAGTGCAACAACTTACCTTTTCGACCCTTGTGTTCAATACCTTAAACCAACATTAACACCTTGAGAACCGAAAAGGACGATTTGTTGTAATATGGTAATAAGAAATAAATACAGTTCTAACTAATAGCTTTTATAATCTCAAGTGGAAGAAAACAAAGCATAATATATCAATAACCATAATCACTTTGATTACACCATAATATATTCACACTGTTAGATACATATGTCTGTACAATACCAATCAAACCCAATCCATATACATAATTAAATCCAAGTCATAACACTTGTTTACACCATTTACAATATGTACAAAAAAGTCCTTGTCTTCCATACCTTCTTGTCTCTAGTGTCCATCAACCTAGAGATATAAATAAAGCGGAAAAATAGGAGTGGGTCTGACATTAGTCTGGTGAGTGAGCCATACTTGCTCTATATATACTACAAAGATAATACTATAATATGATATAAGTCTAAAATCTCGATCACCCCGTGCCATGCTGTTCACACCACACTTAACATATCATATAACTAGTCGAATTTATGTGGACTTGCCACATGCGATATAGGGTTATCTGTTATCCACCATCACGCTAAAGTAAGACTCACTTCCTTGGACTCTCCTCATAAACTATAGGGTTGCCAGTTGTCCACACCTCATATACAAACTGGACTCATATCCTGGACCTGCCTTTTGCACTATAGATCACTTAACGTCCATCCTTTATATTGGTGTGTCAAAGTACTACAGGGGAGCAATACAATATCTAAATCACCTCTTTATGTCATGGGCTCATATCCTCGGTCACATACTTGCACCACATGCTTGTACACGTTCACGTCAACATCGAATAATTTTCATATAACGAATAACATACAAATCCAACTCAAATAAACAATTAACATTTACACAATTCATTTTGAATCCATAACATTGACAATCATCTCTGAAATAGCCTCCAAACATCTTCTAAAATAAAGGAAATGGGACTCGAATCGATAAACATTAATATATATTGGCACATTCAGGTCCAGGTGCAACCTATGCCCCAAAATATGGCCGTCGGTAGCTTGGTTGCCTAGACCAGTGAGCTGATCGCAGCCGAATTTCTGAATTCTAACCATGATTTAGGTCATTCCTCCACGTCATTTCACCCCCATGCACCTCCATTCCACCTCTGGTTATCTGAGAACGTCCATACCATCTTCAACTACGTACTTATGGTCATTTGACACTTAAATTCATTGATATCCATAGTGTACTCATTAAATTCAAAGAAAAAGGGGAAAATCTAGTTTATAGTTTTCCGATTTTATCAGATGGGACCCAAACCCATGTAAAATCTAAAATTAAGTGAGTTTAAATTGTTATCTACTCTATTTTAGACCACAAATCATATTTATAGGATTATAATTACTTTATATCTAGAGAAAAGCAAGAATCACTCACCGTAACATTCTCCACTACTGCAGCCTTCATTGTCTAGACTGTTATGCCACCAATCTTCAAAAATTCGCCTTCGAATTGATATAAATGCGCAGTCCTCTCCGTAAGCTTCGTGATTCTATTGCCTCCATGCAAATCCATTGAGATTCAAGTGATTTATTATAATTGAAATTTAGGAAGAAAGTGGGAAAAGGAGAAAGGATGGAGTGGTGTCGGTTTCTATAGAAAAACATTTACATACTCTTATATTTATAAACACAGGGAAAAAAACAGTAAACTTCAAATTCAAATTTAAACTTTGGCACCCGTTTAACTCAACATGAAATCACCCATAACTCCTTCCAATGGACTCAAAGCAAGGCAAATAATTATACTACGTGGATAAAAAATACAATACGATCGCAATGGCACTAGTTTCGTTGTCAAATTCCAAAGTTGGAAAAATGACCATTTTGCCTCTCTTTATTTCTAATTTATTTTATTTTCAAATTAAATTCGATTATTTAACACTATTATATTGTTCATATTTAATTATAATATATAACAAATTTTTGAGGTCATACATCCAATTTATTGTGGCTATTTAAAAGATTAGCTCGTATTCCAATCTCCCCAGGCCCCAATGACTTATCTGGACATATAAATGCCTATCATTGCCTATAGGTAGATATCTCTACCACTTATTTCTTAATTTTTTTAGGTGTAATGTTCATTTCTATATTTAATTAGGTGCATTATATCATACCGTACTATATGGTAATTTCCAACAAGGAAAAAAAACTTTTCGATGGTATATATTTATTTATTTTCCATGAAAATATTTCTCAAAAAAAATTTCCAAAGCAAAATACTTTTTAATAAAACACTCTTAACCAAATATTTAACAATGTTAATTCCTTTATACTAAAGTTTTATTTCTCAAATCAAAATATCTTTGAATATTTTATAAGGTAAAATACTTCTCTTTTCGAGATAAATGTGTGATCCTCTAAAGTAGAGGAGAGCACACATGTACATGTACACATATATATATATATATATCATCAAAAATAAAGGAGTTGCCAACATGTCAGGCAGGTAACAATATCATAACATATAAAAATGAGAAAGTCTAAGATAACAATTCAACTACTGAAGGTAACTTCTCAAATGAGTTCCGGCAATGCCACCACCCATTACACTTTAGTATCGAACTCCGGCAAGGCCACTGCCCGATAGTGAAGTGTTAGAAGTACCTAAAATAAGCCATGGTGTATCCAAAGGCATAACTAAGATCAACAAGTAGTTCCTCTAGTGAATGGATGCCCCACAACTAGCTCAGACAATCTAGATCCTACATATAAAATCTCTCCTACCAACAATCCTGCAGACAGCAACCCTGCAACCCTGTCAACAGCAAACCCGCAATCCTGCAAATAGTAATCCTACACCATCTTCAGCCTAAACCTATACCTGTAGAGAAACTAAAAAAATTTAAGAATAATACAATACATATATATGTATATAAATAAAAATTTATATACATATATATGCATTGATTAAAAATTATAAAAACTAGAGCTTATACCATATAGCAGCATCGAACATATAATACATGCAAGACAAATAAAAAGTCAATCTCAAAAAGCAACATCTAAATTTTTTTCTATGTAAAGAGACAGTAGTCATAAAATCAAAAGTCGTATATTTGTATAAAATGTGAATTTTTATACTTATATATTTAAAATAACAACATAAAATAATACTAACCTTATGTTCCTGTGATCAAAAGTACATTAGAATAATCCATAAAATCATCTTTTGAATTCGAATAAATGCTAATGCTAAAGTTATTATTATTAAAAATATTTATTTTTCATTTAAATAAATCAATGTTTATTCTAACCTTATTAAGATATTCTTTAAAATGATTATTTTTTGCCAATATATATTTTGAATTTGAGATCCAATTAAAACAAAATTAGAGCGGTTGTCATTACCAAATTATTAATATGACTATTATTATTAAATAATCTCTTATTTATTTCAAACCAAATAAACCAACAAATTATAGTAATAGAATATCTAGTAAAAATCTATATTCACTTTTTACCTTAAATCCTAAATTATTCCAATAAAAATGATAATCAGTTGCCTTATTTGTAAAATTAAAGTTAACAATTTTAAGAGTATTATTATGAATGTAATAAGTATCCTTACATTCGTAATGTATATGATTAGTATTTTCTAAAATGCAAGTTACAAAATGTACATTTATTATCAATTGGAAAATTATTTCTTTTTAAAAGTTCAATGGTATTTAGCTTCTCATGAATGGTCAACCACATATGAATCTTAGCTTTTGATGGTGCATTTGCTTTCCAAATAAGATTAAAAGTGTTATTAATAATGCCCGAATAATTGAGAAATTTATATAATGAGCTAGAAGTGAATTTCTTGCTTTTATCCCAATCTCAATCAATAATATCCAAGGTTTCAAATCTCGGATTTTGGCCAATATCTCGGGCAAATATCTCGGCTGTCTCGGGCGATATTTAAAAGACTTATAACTAACCAAGCTGCCAAATCTCGGATTTTGGCTAATATCTCGGATTTTCATCTCGGCTGATCTCGGGGAGATTTAAAACCTTGATAATATCATTTTCATTATTAATATTATATAAATTCAATCTTGCACATAATAAAGCATATTGTCTAAGAGCCGTACCTTCTAAGATTCTTTTAAAACTAAAGTTCCATGGAGGATGTAACGACCCGATGTTTTCAACCATTCGCATCCGCACATGTCGGACTTGAATAATTCAAAATACCGAATTGTTAATTTATATTTGGCAAAACTTAGCATAAACAGTAAATAAATAATCACAGATCGTAGACACAGAGTAATAAATGCAGCGGAAACAAAAGATAGTAGTTCATGAAGCTATTATATACATATCAGAGTTAAATAAGGTACAACAGAAGTCTCGAATACAATAGTCAAATACAAGAATCAGAATACAATCACTTGAATCAACTGAATATCTAAAAGCTGGATCTCCAAGCGAAGCTCCAACTCCAAAGGTGAGTCTCGAATACTGTTACACTCAGTCTGACCCGAGCGTAAAGCAAAACACAAGACACTCAGGATTAACATTCTTATATCAATAAATCCAACTCAAATGAAATAACAACTGAAATACAAGTAACTCAAAGGATGTTTGGAATAACCGTCCTTTAAGGATCCGTTAAACTATCTACTATATAGTAGTGTACGATAAGTAGATAATGCCTATCAGTAATATAACGTATCAAAATAGTGTTAAGGCGTTACCATTATCCCCCTTAACACATTTTATATAAGCGTTATAGTCTATACAGCACTGTAAACTCCACCGTAAACTAGTGGGATATCAGGGAGTACTCCATAAGTATAACACAAAACAAATCGTAGTGGTCGCGTATATAGGGATACAAGTATGACAAGGCACATGAGGCAATACCCAAGGTAGTGAAACTACCATTTGCCTGATCCGGACTGGTGAGAACGCATCACCGCAACGATCGCAACACCGCGAAACAACACACCCAAAATTTCGAGGTTGCACCAATCAATAACAAGTAATGAGTAGTTTACGAAGAAGTGTGTTCGCTCGAGGTAGCTAACCCCATTTAGCCCGGCTCGGCTCTTGTTTTAGTCATTTCCAATTTGACACAAGTGTCAAGGCTATCCATTATCGTTCTCTTTCTTCAGTCATCATGTACATCATTCCAACCGCTTCATTCTGGATCACACTCCGCGTATAGTTATTAAAGTGGTTTTTTTGTTTAGACAGAGAGTATGTCCATAACCGATTCTGGTCTCTTTAATAACTTTCATGATTATTACACCGATTGGTCGTTTATATATATCAAAACCAAATCAATTACAATTTCAATTAGAATTTGTAAACCAACATTTCATTTGTCTTTCTACATCAATTTCCATAATTTACGTTTCAAAATTTCCAAATTACCATTTCAAAATCTTATAATTCAATTTCAATTTTTATTTAAAACAATTCAAATATTGATTCAAGTTCGTATATAAGTTTCATTCCAAAATTATTTAAATTAATCTAATTTAACATTAAAATCAATTTAAATTCATTAATCGATTTCATTCAATATTCGTTAAGTTAATTTATCATTCACAACAATTTCTATTTAATTTCCAATTCATTAAATCAATTACTTAAGTTCAACTCCATTATATCAAACTTACAAATTTAATTAGACTAAATTCGTCGAATCGAGTTCTTTAAATTACAAGTCTTACATTAATTTCAAAAAAAATCACATTTTCATTTCTTGTTAAAGAAATTCAATTTCACTTATTCATTTACTTAGTTACACATTTCAAAACTCAATTAATAAAGAAACTTAATTTCACTTATTTAAGAAGTTCAATTTCACTTATCAAAGAATTCAATTTTATTTAATTATTAAATAATTTCAAAACTTAATTATCAAATAATTTCAAAACTTAATTCAATCATTTCTTAATTTAAACAACGTTCTTTCATCAATTACATTGTTCATATTTTGTTTCAGATTTTTAAATTATTAACATTTTCTTTTCGTTAAAATTTAAATTCCAATTTTATCTCAAAACCTTATTATTATTCAATAAAATCTTTATTTCATTTTGAATCAAATTATTGACCAATCGGGTTTTATTAAATTCTCTATCCTAAGTCAAAGTTTTATTTGGGTATATATCATTTCAGCCTCATTCCATTTCGATTCAAAAATCAAAGCATAGCAAAGGGAACTTGCAGTGTGATAACTGGGATGGTGTCAAACTAAATAAACAAGCAATAACAAACATCAATAAAAATCCAATAATTAATTCAAATAATCCCGAAATAATCGTATTAATTTACATTGTTGTTTGTGCAAATTAATATAATTATTTCTAGAATCTACACTATCATTTCATGTAGATTAAAGATTATTACACTAATATTAATACGGTTCTTCATTTAATATCTATTATCCAATTTCAAACTACATCAATTTATACACATACATTTAAATGGTTCAAGGTGTGGTTAACACTATTTCTACGTGTCAATTAATCTAACATTTAAATGGGTCATATTATACAAATTTAACAAATCAAATTCAACACATATATCAAATTTAAATTATTAACTATCCTAAATAAAATTCAATCGCATGTTATTTATCACTTTAAACATTAACAATTTAACGTCCAATGTCAACATCAAACAATCAATCGTTTAACAATCAAACTGGATCATCATTGTATAAATAACAGACAATGGTGTCAGATGTCACAGGTGAACTGATACAGGTAAAAACATATATATAACAGTGTAGATAACTAACAACAACATATTTCAATTGTCGTTTCAATTGAAATCAAATTTAATAAATAAAAGAACATTAATCGTGAGTGATTGCTCACCTTCCGAGGCTAGAAAGATAGACAACGAAATTGAGTTACGAGATGCAAGCACGACTTCCAGAGCAAAGCTAGAGTGGCAGGATTTGACAATCAAAGCTGATAAGATATGAATCGATGAGAATGAGTCAAATAAGCTCGATGCAGATGGAATATATATAAACTGTTATTATTATAATTATTATTTTTTCAGAATTCAATATTCAATTTAAATTACATATTTAAGATGACATACACATATCCCATGTAAAACAAATAAAACATATCCTTCCAAAGAGTAAACTAATGAAAAACTTACTATGGATTAAACGTATTATAACATTTAACCATATAAATACTAGTATATAAATCTTACCCTTTTTTTTTAAGCAACAGAGTAGTACAACTTTTTATAAAAAATATACATATCAACCAAAACATATATAGTACTGTATCTTAAAAGTACGCTTATAAAATATACATATTATTATATAAAAATACTGACATATAAAATCTACTAACATCAATATATGTATTTAATATGTATACACTTCTGTCAACTAATCAAAATATATATTATATAACTTTTATAAAATATACATATACTACTAACCCAGTCATATAAAAGATAACACTTATAACACCAAACAAACCCAACTCAAGATATATATAGATCCATATATACGCACATATATACTTACATATATATTAACTATGCAGACAAAATGTGAATGAACCCGAAAATATATGCAGCATATAATACTAATTATAATATACGTATAAATTAACAATTGATATAAAAATTTATATAACAACATATGCATCACACTCTCAGATCAACATATATATAAAGTAAACTTTAATATATTATATGCACTGTCATATATATAGCTTACATACGGACGAACAACCCAAAAAAGTAACAAAAATAATAATTTTTCCTAACCTATATATATATATATATAAATAATAACAAGTATGCATATACAACTTACATCAATGCACAGAGAAACTTAGTGCGATGCGCGAAGATGTGCGGAAAAGAGGAGGAGGCTGCAGCGTGGGTGGAAGCGAAGGCCGATGAACGGAGGAGTTGAGGCCGATGGGAAGCTGCAGGCTATGGCAACACGAGGCGGAGGTTGGGCCAAACGGTGGCAAGGTTGATGTGACAGCTGGGTTTGGCGTTTGGATCGAGTTGAGGAGGGTTGTGTTCGGGTGTGGGTGGTGGTGGAGATGGCTTCGCGTGTTATGTGCGTGGATTAGTGGGGTCATGCGCAAGGAGAGAGGGAGAGGAGCAAGCCGAAGCATGGTCGAGGTGGGGAAATAGGCCGATGCGAGAAGAGAGGGGAAGAGAGGGGTGCGGGCGGTGGCCTTCCAGGCAATGGTGCTACTTTTTTTCTTTTTTCTTATCGAAAGGAGGAGGCCTGAAGAGAAAGTGGCTCGGCCAAATTTGAAGAAAGAAAAAATATAGAGAAGAAGAAGAGATACAGCACGTGTGAGATGTTGGGAGTTTTGAGTGGAAAGGTTTAAGGAGAAAATGAACAGGCTGATAGAATATAAACTTAAATTATTATTTCCAATTGAAACCAGAGTGCACAAGAAACGAAATAAGTGGTCGCAAAGGACAAAAAGGACGGAACCGATACCGATATGGTTACCATTATGCAGATTCCGTCACGCACCGGACTCCGGAATACACAGATGAATATACTATGGAGATCAGCATGACGAGACGATCAAAACGGTATACAAATATTAGTGGTACAATCATCCGATCAAAATTCGATATCGGTATGTAAATGCTGCTATTCCGCCAAAATTAAGATCGACGGAGCAATAGGAGTCAAAATTTGGAGAAACGAACTATGACGTCTTGCTCAGAAGATGATTTACAATTTTTCTATATAAAAATATTCAGGTTTTGAGAACATTTTTTTATTATCAAATATTAACTGATATAAATTGAAATAGAATTACGCAATAAAATAAACTTTCATATTTTCAGATGAAAATTTACAGTTTGCTACATTCAATTAGACGTATTCCAAATATTAAATTTTTATTTCAAAATTTTATTTTTTTAAATTTCACGAAAATTCAATTAATCACATTATTAACACAGTTAAAATTTACGGGTCGTTACAGAGGATCATAATCCGGTGAAAAAACATCTTTAATTAAAGCATTTTTAAAGTTACAAATTTCAAAAAGTTCTTTAAATTCCACTCTAAATGGAATGGTAGATATTCAACGATCATGCCAGAAGGTTGTATTATTTCCAGAATGTATAATCGTTTTAATACCAAGTTTAAAAATATCATGACATTTTAAAATTGATTTCCAAAAATTAGACAAGTTATTATTAACATTAGGTGTAATTTGATATAAATTATAACTACCATTATAATAACGTTGAGAAACAATTTCTTTCCAAACAGAATTATCATTTCTATCCTTACCACAACCATTTTCCTAGTAAAGACATATTCATGTTACGTAAATTAATAACACCTAGTCCATCCTCCTCTTTCGATTTACATACAGTGTCCCAATTAACTAAACACTTTAAACTGTTGTTTGGATTATCGCCGCTCCATAAAAATCCCTTCTTATTTTATCAATTTTATCTATTACCCAATCTAGAAATAGATGCATAGACATCTAATAAATTGGAAGTGCAGGTAAAACTAAATTGATTAGAACTAATCTACCCACCTTCGATAAAAACCTACCATTCCATTTTGGAATTCTATTTTTAATCTTATCTATTATAATTAGCCAGTCATCGTGCTTAAGTTTAGTTGGTCTAATCAAAAAACCAAGATAATCAATAGGGAAGTTCATGGTTTTACAATTTAACATATTAGCTACTAACCCCTCAACCTTATCAACGTCATTTAACACTAAAACCAAACTTTTATCAAAGTTAATTTTGAGTCCTGAAAGTAGTTCAAAACCGTATAAAATGAATAAAATCGAACCAAACCAAAGTATTTTCTTTTATCAAAGTTAATTAATAAGGTAAAATACTTCTCAAAATATCTTTTCTCAAATAATACAACGATATTACCATTCCAAACAAACCAAAGTATTTTCCATTCAAAACTTTCGTGAAACCAACATTTCTCATACATAACGTATTGTCCTCATAAAACTTCTTTAAATAAAAGTATTTTCTTTTTCAATAAAATTTATTTCAAATTACCTTAATAAAATACTTTAAACAAATGTTTAAAATCACATTAATTCCAATGAAATAATTCCCATGAAAATGTTATCAGACCTAAAGAAAAATTCAAATAAAGATTTTTGTAACGACCCACCTCTCGTAACACCTAGAATCTGTGCATCCAAGCAACTTTATTCCTCAATGGTGTCGTGAACGATGTTCCATTAAGAATAAGGTATATAAAACATAATAAATATCACAGAGTGTATCTATCTTAACAAATTAACTCTCACAACGGAAGGATATAAAATATAATATCAACATAAACATGTAGAAGACTACATGCATAACTTATTAAGAGACATTAGATTCAATATCATACACATTATCTGAATAGTACATCAGATCCCATTGTAGGATCGTTTTCACCCTAGAAGGGGGGGTGAACAGGCTGGTACTAATAATAATAAAAATTAATGCGGAAATAAAAATAATCACAGATAATAATGCAATAGAGATCACACACAAATTTACCCAGCTTCGGCAAAACCCTGCCTACGTGCTGCCTCCAAGGTTTCTACTAGAAATTAAGTAGTCAGACGCTTACACACGTAAACTTGCGACACCCGCTAATTACTAACTTAACTCTACGCTCAAAACCCTACAACAACTCAGCCACTGAGTTGCGAATTCTCGAACTACACCACCGTAGTTCGTCCCTAGTCACACGACTAGAATTTACACAGTTTAAAATGAAAATTACGCAATAAAAATATAATTAGAAAAAAAAACCTTATTTTAAAAATTAAAGCCCAACACAAAAAAAAGACTAGCCCCAATTTGTAAATAAAAGAGGACGTCTCCCCTTTTTTTCCTTCTGTGTAAAACTTCAGCCATTTCCTTCTTCGTTCCTCTTCGAAAGTTAGGGCTTTGCTGTGTTGAAGCCGCCGCTTGATCTTTTGCTTCAATTGAAATATGCATTTGCTTTGGATTGCTTTGTCAATCGATTGCTACTTTGTTCGCCGTTGCTTCTCAATTCACTTCGATGCTTCTCTGATTGATTCAATTCATTGCCGCTTCACTAAGTCGCGATCGAAAGATTGCTTGAACGGGTACGTGAATGCATATTATCGATTATTGGTTATTCTCGACTTCGATTTGAGTTTTGTGACTTAGTTTAATGGTTGCTCTCTAATCTGCTTGAACTCGAATGCATTTATGCCTATGATGATTATTGGGTATTTATAGGGATTGAAACCCTTAATTTTCGTTCGTATTTTCGATTTCAATTCTTTAACTAATTTTGTTGGTCGTTCGATTTTGCTTGAATACTTGTGATTATTTTTACTTGTTCATCTTCTGATATATTTGAATTTGCTCGACTTGCTTTGTGTTGGTTCCTATGACTTCGATGTTTTAATTTTTGAGATAATTTCTGCAACTTCGACTTGTTCAATTCATGTTATCGGCTTTGACTTTGTTTGAACACATTCGAATTTGTTATTTTTACTGCTGCAACTTGATTTGCTTTGCGTTCTCCTCCCTAGTTCTCGTTCGCACTGCTACTGTTAATAACTCTTCACATATAAACATGTATATACATACATATATATGTGTATAATTGTTCTGCCTATCCACTTGGTTTCACGTGAACTTGTTGTTGTCTTCATGTTGGTCTAGGCTGCATATATATATATATATATATATTGCTCTGTCTACCTTGATTTGATTCATGCGCAATAGTTCATTGTCACTATTTTGGTTGAGTTCTTGTACCATTTGTTGTTTTTACTAATGTTGTATTCCACACATGCATATTTGGTTCCACTGGAGTCTGGTTCACTGGAAGTCTGGTCACGTGTGTATGCATATGGACATTGATGTTTCATACTTGCTTTATCCTTGTATTTGTGTTCTCTGTTGCTCTTGAATCTAGTACAATTGTAGTCTGCATTTTAGTGATGCATTGTTGCCTTTGTTGTTTTAGTTCTGGTTTCATGTGTACATGAGCATTGCATCCATGTTTGTGTGTATTGTTTCGAGTCTGTGCATATGATATTTGATTGCATTATGAAGTTGATCTGAGTTCTTGTAGTCTTGGTTCTATGATTACTTGAGTCTGATACACTCCACTGGTTTGGTCTTGCATTTGTGCTGTTGACTTTGTTGGCTTTTGATGTAGTGAGTGTTTGTGTTTATTGAAGTCTTGTTGTAACTGAACTTGAGTACTCGCATTCAGCCTTGTACTTGAAGTTCTGTTGCATGTTACATTGTTTTGATCTTCACATGTATGCTACCACTGCTCTGACCATATCATTTGAACATGCTTCTGTCTTGCATTTGACTAGAACCACTTGTGTTTCCATTAAACATGCTTGCTTTGTTGTATCTGATTTCATGTGGCCTTGTTCCACTTTGTGCCTTCTTGCACTTGATTCTGCATTCATGTAGGCTGAACTCATGTTGCCTTGATATCTCCTCCTTTCTACTGCATTCTGATTTTGCTGGCTATTAACTGTATACATATATGTGAATACTTGTACATTATGTCTACTGAGCTTTTGTATTGGTCTTCATATGAACATGTCCGGTTGCTTTGACATTGCCTTGACTGGTTGTAGTTGTCTCCTCG
This sequence comes from Allium fistulosum, assembly GCA_030737815.1. Classification (NCBI taxonomy): domain Eukaryota; kingdom Viridiplantae; phylum Streptophyta; class Magnoliopsida; order Asparagales; family Amaryllidaceae; genus Allium; species Allium fistulosum. Next base: position 1,452,662,337 of record CM060902.1, on the reverse strand, counting down.
GTTGAATTGCGTGCTGCCATTTTTGTTGAGGCTTCATGTTGTATGCATGTGCTCTGATTTGATGCACTTGGTTCACTTGAGTCTGGTTGTTGCAATCTGAAGGTAGCTGCATGTTTACTGTGACTGGTCTGGTTACGTTTGAACAAATATATATATGCATACTTTGTCATGTGATCATGTTGAACTTCATTGAGTCTTTTTCCAGCTGTTTTGTACATGTTGTTTTCATTTGCACCTGTGTTGAATCCAGCCTCGACTCGGGCTTGACCTTATGCTCACCTATTCCTGCAGTTTTAACAAGCAAGTGTATATCGATGTGCACAGCCTTGTGACATGTACAGTGATACACTGTGCATGTTACAAGCTGTTCGTGTAAGATGAATTCAAAAGAAAATGATGATGAACAACTCAAATAACTGAGGCAAATAATATTTTCAAAACACACATTTTATTGTACACTGCAAAAATATTTCTTTTTCAATTTTACTGCGTTAGTGCTTATTTTGCAGATAATTCAGATGCGGGATATAAGCTGGAATAGAGTTGAAGATCAAATACGAGTGATGAGTGAATGTAGTGAGGTGAAAAAGTACGTAAAAAATTGTATAGTGAAAATTGTGTTGTAGTACGAATTTGTATTGTAATTGAAAAATGTGTAAATGTAGTGAGAGCTCAAATTTGTACTATTTGAATTTGTAATAAAATATTTGTTGAATAAAATATTTGTTTAAATATGAATTTTGAGTTATTTATTTTATTCAACAAATATTTATTTAATTATGTAAAAAATAAAATAGTACAACAACAAATACATTTAAACGAATATATATATATATATATATGTTTATTATCATCAAACAAAAATCATAGGCTATTGTATTCTACACCAATATGAATACAAGTTTCAAAATAATAAATACGGTATACATGCCAATACATCGAAAACTGGATAGCTATAATTGCAACGATAATATAGCTATGGCTCTATAAAGTGCCTCCAACTGGCAAAGATCCCCATCTCTAAGTCAGCCTAATCAAAGAATTGACAACAAAAAAACAATAAAGAGAGGGTCAAACATAAAGTCCGAAGAAAAGAAAATATCACCAATCTTCATGATTACCAATATGCTACTATATCATGAATAATACCAAAATGGTAATACTCAAGGTAGTGAATCATACCTCAAACTGCATCTTCACCTGCATCTAAAAAATTAGCACATTTCAACTATGGCGCTACATTATACAACAGAACTATCACCTACAAAACAACACAACACTATTCTTGACCAAAATCCCATGCACTAGGCTAGTGGGCCACATAAGGCCGAAACCAACCAAGCATGATTGTTAATATAAGATCAATATTACGATGTTTCAACGCAGCGCCCACCACCTAAAATCATATCGAATCCAAAAAAAAAACAGGTTCCTGCCTACTACCTTTTATTATCATGAGAACTAATGACACTTTCTACAACATAGCTCGAGGTCCATAGCCTATGTTACCAAGATAGAACGTCTTATATCTCCATGTTGAAACCGCCCGAAGGCGCACAACCGACACAATAACCGCTTATGTTATAAATGGTCTATAAATATCAAACCCCAAGGCCAAAGCCAAGGGGTATAGACTTACTCCATATACACAATATCTTAGAGTCGTATATCTCAATACCTTAATAGTTGCGTCTCAAAATCATTGGACGACTCTATAAAGCCACCATATGAATCTAACCGTGCCGCAAACGTCACCTTTGACCTCCTTGTCGTCCAACAATATTGTTACACCTTTCTAGTCAATCTTCAAATCTACGGTTTTGGAATGTGTCTTAAAGTGGGTTCAACTTAGTCCTTGAAATCAAGTTGCTCCAAAAGCTACTATAAACTTCATGGATTGTAGCCCTTGATAAATGATGAACATTAGTCCAAACATCATTTGGGTTTATACGCGGAAGTTATCACGTCTCAAAATTTTAACCAAATCCTTAGAGAAAAACTCAAGCTCTCAACCAACAATCGATCAGTCGAATGGTCTAACTTGATCAATCAATTGACTCCCTGTTTCTAATACTCGCTACAGTCAGAGAGTTGATTGGTCTAGGTTACAAGTCGATTGACTCCTTGAATAGTCGAATGGTTAACCTAATCTGTCGATTGTCTAAGGCTAAATTTAGCCTATTTCTTTTCAATTTCAAAACTCTGCTTCCCTGCTTCAACCAGCAAACTAATGATCCCTTACCAGTGACTGTCTGTCTGTAGGAATGCTAATCAGAACATCGGTAGGGTAAATTTCCCTAACGAAATTTATCCTACCATTTATACTCCACTCGACCATCGCCTCATCTTTCCTTGCCCCGATGAAGAGCTTGATGACATTATGTCCTTACACCCACTTACTACACATCGCAATTGAGTTTGCATTATCGATGATCCACCGTGAAACGAATATCCCTTAAAGAAAATTCGATGGAACATCCCAAAACTTGAATACATTATAAACCATACGAGTTTAACTACAATATCAACCACTTTAACTCCATATTTCCATCATTCATGACACCTTCAACTATAATGAAATTACTATTTGCACAAAAAATGGGCAAACACCTCCAAGTCGTATGATTTAGCTGATTTTATGTTGTTTTTAGTGATTTGGGAGGTTTATGCAAATATGTTAAAAAGCAAGGACTAAACTGTAAAAGACACGCAGATTTATAGTGGTTCAGCCAGAATATGCCTACGTCCACTTTATATATTATTTCTCTTTTCTTGTTCAGATTACAAGTACAAAGCTTTTATACAAGTATATGAAAGTTGTTTGGAAACTCTATCCGTGCTTGAGCTCTCCAACTTGTCCCCTATTGTTGTACCCCTGCCCCTCTATTTATTTTGTGAGGCTGGGGGTAGGGGTCTTGGATGTGCATAGCTGCTGGTGGGCCTGGGCTGATGTGATCTGGCCTGGCACGTCTTGGTCCGGTAGCACTTGGTCCGGTGATGGGTGATCCGGTCGTGTCCTCCTTTTCTTTTGTTTCAGCAGTGGATGGAGGTAGCTGGTTCGGTAGCATTCTGGTTCGGTGGTGATGTTGGTTGGTTGGTTCGGTGGTGAGGTTGGTTCGGTGGTGATGTTGGTTCGGTGGTGATGTTGGTTGGTTGGTTCGGTGGTGAGGTTGGTTCGGTGGTGAGGTTGGTCCGGTGGTTCGGTGATGAGGTTGGTTCGGCAGGGAATGCCTTGTAGTTGGTTCGGTCAGGGATTGGCTCGGTCGAAATTTACTCAACACTTGCCCCCCAAAGTAGGGCATGTGGGTACGCACATGGCGTGCTTTGCTTTAGCTTGGATATCCTCACCTGGTCCTGCATGCCGAACCAACTGGTCCGGTCATTAGTATTTGTCTATAAGTATAGACCTCGCGTCTATACTCACCCTTCACCGTTTGGAATAGCCGAATCAACTGAATATCGAATCAGACTTGTTTGCTTGAGATAACTGGACCAACCAATTACCGAATCAATTCATCTGCCGAACCAGGTGAGCCGAATGATACTTTAAGACTGATCTATCGAACGAACCCAATTATTTTTAGCGAAAGGGCTTGAGCGCCGAATGAACTGACCGAACAAACTAGGAAGTAACAGGCCGAATGAAAATTTGTGCCTTGAACTACCGAATGGCTTGAATGCCGAATGAAGCTTCTTCCTTGTACTACTAGATGGCTTAAACGCCGAATGAAGCTTCTTCCTTGTATTGCCGAATGTGTTTACGTGTTTATAAGTGGAACTCTAGACAATATACACTTGTTCGTTTGATCTTTATATCCCTTGTTCTAACGATGTGCTTTTTCGTGTTGCAGATAATGTCTCATAAAGTTGAAACCCGTTCCAACAAGAAGAAATCTACAGACAGAAGAGAATCTCCCGTTGTGCCCCCAGTCCAGTTGAATCCAGAACGACATGGGCCTACCCCGAGATCGCTAGTGGACGGCTACGTCCTCAAGAGCTTCTAAACTCACCTCCTGATTGCTTCCCCAGCTCACTTAAAGAGGAGCAACTTGATGTTATTTTTCGCTCCTTTGGGTTTGACAGAGCACGCATGCTATTGCCGGGGGAAGGAGTGATGCCATATGACCCCCCCTGAAGGCTACTTTGCTTACAGCAGGTATCACTGTATGTGTGGTGCCATCCCGCCTCTCAATGCCTGGATAGTCAGCTTCGTCACATACCTGAAAGTGGCTCCACTTCAACTTCAGCCTAACTCCTATGCCATTTTGGTGACACTTGATTTTTACTCCAGGAGCGGGCAAAACGGCCAAGACCTCAGATCTTCGGCACAGGCTTGAACAATATAAACTCCTCAAAGCTTCCGCCAAGCCGAAGCCTCCTACTAACTGTCCTGGAGACGTAGTCGGCTATCGTCCTCTTCTTGGAGTCATTGAAGAAGATATACAAAAGAAGAAGAGGAGTCGATCTACATCTGAATCTCTTTCTGGTCCTCCGGCCCCACTCCAGCCTATTCACGACATTACGGAGGATGATACTGAGTTTAGGCCTTCCCCACATCCGTCTGAGAATCCAACCTTCACCCCGATAGATCACCCTGGCTTAGTTCGCAATCCGTTTGCGGGTCATCCAGACCTGGATCCGGCCTCTCATGATATCTCCTTCGACGAGGTTACTGGTGAGCATCTTCTCCCTCGCAATCCTATGGTACGGGTGCTTGACGAAGCTAAGTCCCCGGACCTTGATTTGCTTACTACCAGGGTTGTAACTCTAGGGGATGAGGCTAAGGCAAATATCGACCGGGTTGCTGAGGAGACCAAGAAATTGATGGGGCATCATGCCCGACTAGTCAAGGCTGGGGAGGAAATTGGGAGTGCCAACATTCGGCTGCGGCTAATGGTCTCTGACCAGGCCAAGCAGCTTGCCGATCAAGCCATCCAAATTTCTCAGCACGAGGCCGCATCCAGGCAACTGAAGAAGACTATGGAAGAGGCCAGCAGGGCAGAGTTGCGAAAAATGGAGGCCGCCTGCAAGGAGCGAATTGACATGGACATCACGACGGTGGATGAGGTTCGACAAGCGGACCTCGAGCGGGCACGGGAATTGTCGGGTAGACTCGAGGCCGCGGAGCTTGCTCAGTCCAGGTTGAAGGAGGAGATGGAGGCGATGAGGATATCCCTTCAGGCGGACCGCTCACGATACCGATCGGAGAGGGATGCTGCCGTTGCTAAGCTGCGTGCTTCTGAGGCCCGAATGAGGGAGCTTGAGGAAAACGATGGGATGATGGATGAGATGCTCCAGGATATGTATTTCCGTACATGGAAGCAGGGTAACTTATCATGGATGGATGATTACCCCCGAGTCATGGCCAGGATTTATCTCCGGGCTCTGGAGGAGGCTAGGGCTGATGCGGGTAAAGAGGGTGGCGCGGTCTTCAGCATGGATGTGGTAACTGCCCAGTTTACCAAGGAGGAGAAGGTGGCGGAGAAGGAGGGCATGCGGCTGCTTGCTGCTGAGGAGGTAGGTGTGCAAGTAGAGGATGATGACCAGGATGGTCAAGAAGCAGGTGCTGGTAAGTCTTCCTTTCTAGTCTTTCTGTTAACTTGGTTGCTTATCACTAATGAATTCTTTCTTCGACCGGACTGGTGGGCAACAGGACAAGGATAAAACTCCGATGCAGCCGGCTCCTTGATTGGACCTGGATATTTTTTGGTGGACTTGACATTGTGGTATATGTTAGTCTCAAAACAATAACGTAACTCTTAGGTTGTAATTATGCTACTTGTAATAAACAACATTATTCTTGACGTGTAATTTTTTAACTTAAGATGATTCTGTCGTTTTTTGAATGTTTTTGCTGTTTTGACATGTTGTATGAGAAATATAGCTATGCATATGCTTGTAATTCAATTGTGTTTGATGTCAAGTTCTCACTTAAAACATAATGTCTTGCAATGTTAGCGTGATGTGCGAATAAATTACAACCACATGTTTATACATAAAAAGAAGAAAATACCGCCCTTCATATTTTACTTGTAGATGGCAGCCTCAAATGTCCTGTGTGACCGAGTATGGAATGCGGTCCAGTGTCTTGTTGTGAGTTCCCGCTTCCATTAGCGAATGTTTCCTATTTTGTGTCCTGTACTTTAGGGATTGTTACAGAGGATAGGAGAAAAGCTTTTTTAAATAAAATTGAAATATGTGAAATAGTAAAACTTCCAATCACGGAAGGCCTTCGATGTGCTTAAGTTCGTGGCAAATGGGCTTTGTAGTCACTTTCCCTAGCTGTGGGTCTTGGAGACATTTGTCACCCATCTTACGCCTTCGTGGGGAGTTAATTCGTTTTTACCACAGCCGCACTTAAGACACATCGGAGCCGAGATCGCGTACAGTAACTACCCGGGCCATTATGGCCCGTAATCGTGGGTATTATTCGATTTACTGTGGCCGGCTAGCGTGGGTGCCGATCGTCAACCGTGAACTACCCCTGGCTGGCCACACCTTATGTTGGGGCTTATAGTTGGTTCACAGTTGCCGGCGAGCCGAACTCCGTAATGAGCTGCCTTGGCTAAAGTCGGCCTTCTCGGTGGCTTATAATCAGCTCATTACAGTTGGCTTTTAGGGCCGTCGTGAGCAATGAGTTAACCCGCAGCAGAGGGATGCCGGAGCAAAAGTGTCTCATTGGCGAGGGCATAGATTCGCATAGTACATGTTGGGTCTTGTTCAGGTGAAGTTGCGCTGTGGAGTGCTTTGAATGGAAATGCTATATGCATAGGATTTTGTTCAACAGAAAAGGATAAAGTTAATAAGCAGCCAAGATACAAAGGAACAAGTTAAAAAAGAGACAAGGTTTTTTAAAGTGGTTCGGCACGAAAATGCCTACGTCCACTGATTCTCTTTGTTATTTCACTTCATATGGGCAGTACAAGTTAAGAAAAGTATCGACGGAGGTGTTGGATGTTCCATGCCCTCTGGAACACCTCTCCGTCCACTGCTGACAAAATATAAGCTCCATTGTGGAGATCTTTATGAATTACATATGGTCCATCCCAGATTGGATCTAGTGCTCCGGGGCGAGGAAAGACTCGCTTAAGGACAAGATCTCCTTCTTGTAAGATATGATGCTTGACCTTGGAGTTGTATTGTGCTGCCACCTTCTGCTTGTGGGCTGCTGCTTTGAGGGCTGCATCATTTCTTCTCTCTTCAATTAGATCCAAAGACATGTGAAGGAGTTCTTCGTTCTCCTCTGGGTTATAATGGATCCTACGGTGGGAAGGCACGATGGTTTCAACTGGGAGCATAGCCTCCGATCCGTATGCCAAAGAGAAAGGAGTATGCCCCGTCGATGTTCTGAAAGATGTGCGATAGGCCCACAGTGCCGTAGGGAGTTCATCCACCCAAGCGCCCTTTGACCTTTCGAGTTTCTTTTTTATTAGAGTTTTCAGAATTTTGTTGATGGCTTCGACTTGTCCATTTGCCTGGGGATAAGCTACGGATGAGAAGCTTTTGTGAATTCCGTGCTCTTGGCACCAGTTGGCGAACTCCTCGCTGTCAAACTGAAGTCCATTGTCTGATATAATTTTGAATGGGACTCCGTACCTGCATAGAAAATTTTTGATCAAGAAGTTAATAACTTTCGCTGAAGATACTTTATTCAGGGGTTCTGCTTCCACCTATTTGGTGAAGTAGTCGACTGCCACTATAGCATATTTGGCCCCGCCTCGGCCCATTGGCAGTTCGCCGATTAAGTCAATTCCCCATACTGCGAAGGGCCAAGGGCTGGTCATTTGAGTAATCTCAGTTGTTGGTAGCCGTGGAATCTTAGCAAACTTCTAGCATCTGTCACATTTTCTGACGAAATCTAAGGCGTCCTTGCTTAAGGTGGGCCAGAAATATCCATATCGGAGTATCTTTTTTGCTAAAGTTTTCCCTCCGATGTGATCTCCGCAGCTTCCTTGATGAATGTTGGATAAGATTTCTTTGGCTTCCCTTCCAGCGACACACCTTAATAAGGGGTTAGAGAAGCCGCGCCGATAGAGTGTGTCCTCTTGTATTGTGTAGCGGGAAGCTTTCCTCAAGATTTTCTTGACTTCGTTACGCCCGTTGGGTAGTGTGCCACTTTGTAAGTAGTCTCGGATGGGAGTCATCCAAGTTGCCTCTTCGGTTGCAGCTATCAGATTCACTTGCTCAAAACTTGGGGTCAGTTGCTTTGAGATGGCTACTGCTCCGGAAATAGCGTCGTCTCTCACGCTAGCTTGCTTCGCCAATTCGTCGGCCTCTTGGTTCTCTTCCCGAGGGATGTGTTTGACTAAGTAGTGGTCCAATCGACTGAGAAGTAACTTGGTCTTCTTTAAATATTCTATGAGTCGTTCTTCTCGAGCCTGGAATTCTCCTAGTATTTGATTAACAAGAAGTTGAGAATCGCTATGAAGACACAAAGAATTGGCTTTGATTTCTAAGGCAAGTTCTAATCCAGCTATCACCGCTTCATATTCTGCATCGTTGTTGGTGGCAGCAAACTCCAACCTTATAGCATAGTGTAGCTTATTTCCCCTGGGAGTGATTATTACCACACCTGCCCCCGAGCCTTGTTCGTTTGACGCACCATCCACAAAGAGATTCCACTTGATGTCTTCTGCTATTTCCGATTGCTCCTTACCTTCGTTGGTAGTGAATTCTGCAATGAAATCGGCCATGGCTTGTCCCTTGATGGTGGTGCGAGGGTGGTAGGTGATATCATATTGACTTAGTTCAATGCACCATTTAAGTAGTCGCCCAGAAGTGTCGAGACGATGGAGTACCTGCCTCAGTGGTTGATCGGTCAGAACTTTAATGGAATGGGACTGGAAGTAGTGACGCAGTTTCCGTGATGTGATTAGTAAGCAGTATGCTAGCTTCTCAAGTTTAGGATATCTGACTTCTGCCCCCGTAAACCTCTTACTTACAAAGTATACTGGCCGCTGCGTGCGGTTGTCTTCTCTTACCAAAGCAGTGCTTAGGGCGTGAGATGATACAGCAAGGTATAGGTATAACTCTTCGCCTTCGTTTGGAGTCGAGAGTATCGGCGGTTTCTGGAGGTGTTCAATTAGGTTAAGGAAAGCTGCTAAGCATTCCTCAGTCCATTCAAACTTTCCTTTGTCTTTCTTCAGAGCTTCAAAGAAGGGGACGCACTTGTCCGTTGCTTTGGAGATGAATCGGCTTAGGGCGACCACTTTCCCGTTCAGACTTTGCATTTCCTTTCGAGTGGTAGGTATCTTGATATCTCTCAGAGCTTGGACTTGTGCAGGGTTTGCTTCAATCCCTCTGGCATGGACGATGAATCCTAGGAACTTTCCTGATGATACACCGAAGGAGCACTTTAGGGGATTCAACTTCATTCCATACTGGCGAAGTACCTGAAACATTTTGCCTAGGTGGCTTACGTGATTGTCGGCTTCCTTTGACTTTACCAGCATGTCATCCATATAAACTTCCATATTTTGTCCTATTAGCCCTGCAAACATCTTGTTGATGAGGCACTGATAGGTGGCTCCTGCGTTTTTAAGTCCGAAAGGCATTACCTTGTAGCAGTACAATCCCCGGTCAGTGATAAAACTAGTGTGGTCTTGATCGGGAGCGTGCATAGGAATTTGGTTATATCCTGAGTATGTGTCCATAAAAGATAAGAGTTCGTGCCCGGCTGTGCTGTCTACAAGATGATCGATTCGGGGAAGTGGGAAGAAATCCTTCGGGCAGGCGTGATTTAAGTTGGAGAAGTCAATGCATGTTCGCCACTTCCCATTAGCCTTCTTTACCAGCACCGGATTGGTGATCCACTCTGGATAGATGGCTTCTCGTATGAAGTCATTGGCAAGTAGATTCCTTACTTCTTCATCGAGGGCTGCTGATCGTTCTGCCCCCATGCTTCTCTTTCTTTGTTTTACGGGTGTCTTGGTAGGATCAATGTTTAGTACGTGGCATGCTATGTCAGGGGAGATTCTGGTCATGTCAGCATGTGACCATGCAAATACATCCGAGTTGTGGTGGAGAAAGTCAATGAGTTGTTCCTTCAACTCTGCTTTTAGTTGGGACCCGATTTTCAATAGTCTACTCGAGTCATGTTTGTCTACAGATACAAATTCCATAGCCTTTGCAGGCTCGGCGGTGGCCTCCTCCTCTTTGTCCCTAGGGTCTAATTCATTGAAAGGGTCGCTGGTATATCGAAGAGGAGGGGCTTTCTTTAGTTGCTATGCTTCCAAACTTTTTGTGCAGAGGGCAACCTCTACAGTCTTCCCTTTATCCTTCCTGTGGTTGTTGCGAAGTTCAGTTACATAGCAGTCTCGAGCAACGTCCTGGTCTCCTTCTACTTCCCCTACTCCATTGTCCGTTGGAAATTTCATCTTTAGGCACCATGGGGCCAGGACAATTTGGAAGTCAGACATGGCTGGCCTTCCTAAGAAGGCTTTGTAGGCCGAGTCGTTTTCTATCAGCACAAATGTCTGTTTCCGCACAACGGAGCGGGGATGACTTCCAATTTCAACAAAGAGGTCCAGTCGCCCGAGGGGCATCTTCGCATCTCCAGTGAAACCGTGTAGTGGTTTATTGCAGGGAGAAACGTCCTTTATTGATAGTTTCATTTTGTCGAATGCATGCTTGAATAAGATATTTACTGATCTTCTAGTGTCTACTAGAATTCGGAAGACTTCGGCTGGACCGAGCCGGGCAGAGATAACCATGGGATCCATATGAGGGTACTGCCTTCCCTCTAGGTCATGCCTACTGAATGTGATGTCGTCACTCTCTTTTCACTTCGGGTGGCGTTCTTCTATAACAGAATTAACACAGTCTTCATTGTTTCTAAGCGACTTTCCAAATCTTTCCATTTCTGCCCATCTTCTGTCGGCGATGTGCGGTCCTCTCGAAATGGTATGGACCACTATCTTCTCTTGACTGGAGCCGCTAGTGTTGCGATTTCCTCTGCCTACCTCTGGTGAGGGTAGCCTTGGGTTCTCATTGGCAAGAGCTGGAGTCCTGTTCTGACCTTTTACATAGCGTTCCAGTCTCTTCCTTCTGATGTGTTCTTCAATCAAGTCCCGGAGATGATGGCATTCATTGGTGTCATGCCCATGAGATTCGTGGAAGCGGCAGAACTTTCTAGATTTTTGTGCGTTATCTGATTCCTTCTTGTATGGTGGGCGTTTGTATCTAATTTCGTCTTGGGTGGCAAGGAAGATGTTTTCAATGGTTTCATTCAAAGGAATGTAAGTGTCGAATCTCAGTCCTGGCCGATATAGGCGCTTTTCTCCCTTCTTGCCCCAGCATTGTCCCTAGAATCATTCCTTCGAACGTCCTTCGCTGCAGCGGGTGCGTTGCCGTGAGCAACCTTATTTTGTTGCCCTGACTGCCCCTCAGTAGCAGCATCTTCAAGCCTCATATATTTCCCGACTTCATGGAAGAAATCGGGTAAAGTAGTTGGTTTTTCTTTTGTCATTCTTCTAGCAAATTTAGTATCTGGATGCACACCACTACAGAGAGCCATTAGGATAAGCTTCTCATCGGCATCTTGGACTACGGCTGCTGCGGCATTGAATCGGGTTAGGTATTGCTGCAGCTTCTCTCCAGGTTTCTGTTTGATACTGGATAAGGAATAAGCGTCCTTGGGTAGTTCCACATGAATGCAGAACTGACTGATAAACTTTTCTTTCAACATTTCCCACGAGCTGATGGATCCCTAGGGTAAATGACAGAACCAGGAGGTAGCTAGATCTGCTAAGAATAGTGGAAAGCATTTGCACAGTACTCCCTCTGTTGCTCCACTCATGAGCATATGTTGTGTGTATCTCTGTAAGTGTACAACGGGGTCGGAGGTTCCTTTGTAAGGTTCCATTGTTAGCATTTTCCATTCTCGGGGGGTGATGGCAATCTCGATATTGCGGGCGAATGGGCTGGTTACCCTAGCGCCTATCCCTCGATCTCTTTGATCCTGTTGGACGCACTCTCTGAACAAGCGTGCCATCCTTTCATCAGAATTTGGAGCAGATAGGAATGAGTTTGGTTCTGCTCTGTGGGACTGATTCCGTCCGGATGACCTGTAGGGATGGTATCGCCTATCATTCCTGATATTTTCCAGTGGCTGTCTTTGGTCTTCTGGGAGCATGCTAGGATCAGCTACAGCTGGCCCTTGCCTCGATCTTCCCCTGCTGGGTTCTGATCTAAGTACTTCCTCGGGTCCAACTTCGGACTGGACTCTAGCTCGGCCCCGTTCACTGGCGTTTCCGTGGTTAGGCAGTATGACAGGCTCAGCTACAGTTGACCTCCGCCCGGTACCTCCCCCGTTGGGTTCGGTTCCAAGCATTTCCTCAGGCCTAACTTCAGGCTGTGCTCAGTCTCGGCTCCTACCATGGTCGCCTCTGTTGTTAGCTCCTTCGAAGAAGGAAGATCTTTGCTGTCTCCGAGATCCTCCGGACTGGGACTCTCCCCATGATTCAGTGTTGCGGTTGGACTCTTCAGCATCCCTTAAGCGTGACATGAGATGGTCCACCAAGGCTTCCTGCTAGGATGTGAAGCGGTTAGTCACTTCCGCCACAACCCTATCTAGATCTGCCCTAGTAATTGTTGTCGGCTGTTCTGATGCTGGGGTTGTCGGGTTTGCCTGACCTTCATTTGGTACTGCTGCTGGAAGGGGACGATTCACCTGGTTTGCGACCGCTGGATCTGGAAGACTGCTGGTTGCGATGTTTTTCCCTTTGTTAACATCTTTCCTCTGCTTGGGAGGCATGTTTTCCAAGCAATGAACGATGCTGTTAGGAAGAAGGTTCAGTGGAAGAAGCTGAAGCTTCGAGCTTTTATTTCTCAGTGAATGCACCAAAAATGTTTGCACAAAAAATGGGCAAACACCTCCAAGTCGTATGATTTAGCTGATTTTATGTTGTTTTTAGTGATTTGGGAGGTTTATGCAAATATGTTAAAAAGCAAGGACTAAACTGTAAAAGACACGCAGATTTATAGTGGTTCAGCCAGAATATGCCTACGTCCACTTTATATATTATTTCTCTTTTCTTGTTCAGATTACAAGTACAAAGCTTTTATACAAGTATATGAAAGTTGTTTGGAAACTCTATCCGTGCTTGAGCTCTCCAACTTGTCCCCTATTGTTGTACCCCTGCCCCTCTATTTATAGAGTGAGGCTGGGGGTAGGGGTCTTGGATGTGCATAGCTGCTGGTGGGCCTGGGCTGATGTGATCTGGCCTGGCACGCCTTGGTCCGGTAGCACTTGGTCCGGTGATGGGTGATTCGGTCGTGTCCTCCTTTGCTTTTGTTTCAGCAGTGGATGGAGGTAGCTAGTTCGGTAGCATTCTGGTTCGGTGGTGATGTTGGTTGGTTAGTTCGGTGGTGAGGTTGGTTCGGTGGTGAGGTTGGTCCGGTGGTTCGGTGATGAGGTTGGTTCGGCAGGGAATGTCGTGTAGTTGGTTCGGTCACGGATTGCCTCGGTCGAAATTTACTCAACACTTACTACCTAATAATTCCTTTTATCATGAAAATCAATAATCAAACAAACATAGTTCAATTTATACCAAAAGTTATAACACATCAAGCTGTATAATTTACTCTTTCAAAAACATTTATTAATAAGATTCTCATTTCTAAAATCCCAAATCAAGATCATTACTCAAATCCTAACCAACTTTTGGACATTTATCATGACTATAACATAATTAGTGATCATAAAGTATAAGGAATAGATCTCAAAGTCAAAGGAACCTAAATTTGGAGCCCTCTTTTGATTTTCAAAATCCAACTTATGTCTTCTTCAAAACTCAAACTAGATGGTATGGATTTGTAGAAAATCACTAACTTGAATTTAGATATTTGATTTGGAATTTTTTGTTAATGAATGCAAAAGTTACTATGGTTTTACTTTTGAAAACCTTAATTTAATTTTATGTGAAAAATAAAGAGGAAGATGTGAATGAAGAGATGAAGAGGAAAATGGTACGTTTCAGAATTAAGTAACCTAAATTCTGATCAAATAACCATTTTGCCCATACTTTTCTTTTCTTCTCATTTTAGTAACCTTATCCTAATTTAACAAACTTGATATGTTTTTATATATAATATTCATTATGAACTCAACGGAATATGTCTCGAGTCATAATTCATTCATCTTTAAATCTTCCTTTATGTTATTAGTTCATTTAAATCTAATCAGATGGTTAATTTAATTAATAACCAAGAGTAAATTGTGGGTTAGGGGATCGACACATCTTTATATGATATATAGAGACATTAAATTATCTTAGGGTGGGTCTTTCTAATGATTTTTTTGTGCTCGGGTTTTCCAGTTATGGACTTATACTAGTAAATCAGATAAATTACTTTTCATTGAACATTTTACAAAATTTAACATTATGTGTGTATGAATCAAATTATAGCTAGCACCCAACCCCTCCTCTAAGTCTCTATTCTACCTTATTTCTATTTTTCAAAATAGCCATCGTCAATAAACATCATATGGGGGTAATGAGGATTATACATACAATTAAAGAACATAAAAATCAAAAAGTACGCTCTCTCATTTTATTTTTAACATAATCTAGGTTGTAAATTTATCTATTTTAGCTAGTTTAAACCTATCCAAGGATTAGAAAATCGAAACTTAAGCTCTAATACCAAGTGTAACAACCCTAAATTTCTAACACCCAAAATTAGTATTGAACTTAGATAAAATAAACTAAACACTAATCTCAGATATTAAAAACCTTAAGTATATTCGTGAATAATTTAGAGTACCGATTTTAAATACATTTAATTTAACCTCACAGTGGAAACAAACAATATTTAATTACTTCAACAATGTACAATATAATATAATAATACAACGAATAGAATATCTACACTCAGACTTATATCTAAGTACACCAATCATCTCTAGGTTTTCAAAACAATGCAAATATCATATAAAACAAACTTAGTAATGTAGTTGTTGCTTACATCTAGCTTCCTTTCCCTTTCCTTTATCTCATAAGTAAGCTTTAAGAACACACACACAAATATATATATATATGTGTGTGTGTGTAAATTTGGTTTTACTTCTCACATAGGCTTTGCGGCCCAAGCCCATACAAAATGATCAATACAGTTGCAATACAATACAAAATAATGCTTTTCTTTTGTATTCGAGACATTCTTTCACTTTAACAAAAGTTTCCAAATCAGGTAAGAAGCTAATTCGATCATGGCGGCCGCAAATTCTCTTTCTGAGCACGCGCGCGCGCATACACAAACATATGTAAAAAGAAAAAATAGTGTCAACAAGTTTGGTACTGTGCCAATTCCTATACACCCTGGCCCAACTCAAGGGATCTGATAGCTATTTCTTCAGGATTAAGCCCATGTAGTTCTATTTTTCTTCTTGAACATGCATTTCTCCTACAACTATAAATGTTAGTACATGATATTATATCACCAAGACATAAACATAACCATGTATGCACATCCATCATATCATCACAATATGGCAATGTAAAATAGGTAACCTTACCTTAACATGAATTCACACACAAAAGCCATCAAAATTATATTTCTCCCATATTTAATCTAGTGTCAATCCTACGCAATCATCCAATCATACTAGTGACTATATAAATCCACAAATAATAAGCACCATAGTCACACATTAATCAATAGTAGCAATCATACATCATATAGTGATACCAAAGACACATCAAACAATAATAATAACTAGTGACATTACCAACAATCTCACATGATAAACAAAGGGTAATTCCCAACAATCATATATATATACCACCATTGGGTAACTAACAATCCAATAGTGGTTACCCATCCAAATATCAACAAATGGTAATCTCCTTTCAAACAACATGTCTACAAGCAATAAACACTGACTTGCACATTTTATTATAATTTATAAACTCTTTTTTAACTACACACAGAGACACACACACACACACACACATATATATATATATATATATATATATATTACTACAATCATAATAATAGAAATAACGACTATGTTGTTTAGCGTTACATATTAAAATTTACATTATTATAAATATCTTTCCCAAGGTATTAATCCTCTTTAAAACCATTTATTTAATGAATAAACCTTTCATACAATAATAGTTTATTTAGCCTACTTGAACGTATTTTACTATTATGTATTTAATATATAATACAATCATTTTTTAATTATTATTTTATTATTTGGCTTTCACAACTTTTAGAATAAAATATTAATTTATACTCAACAATAATTTACTATTATCATTTATGTATTTCCCCATAGATTCATAAACATTAATATTATGAAATTTTATCTTTTAAATAATCTTATTTTAAATGTTACTTATAAATAATTATATGCGGTTCTCTCTATAATAGTTTTATATAAAATTCAAATAATCTACTACTAACCGTCATTATAGGGTATGTACTATACTAACCGCCATACCCTATCATGACAATCACCTTAACCCTATAACTTTATTTATTTAATAGTTTAATATGTAAACATTCATTCAAACAATACAACGATTAAATAACAAGCAATACAACCAAATTAAAGTCAGTCATATTTTACAAGAAAAAAATTAAAATACACAAACCATCATGAAATTTGCTTAACTACGTATAAATTAGATTTATATATCAACAATAAGCACTTATTTAATATTTTAATATTTAAAAATGCAGACACTTACGACCTTAAAAATTCGCTAACGTGCTTTCACCAACAGTCTCAAAACACAGCAAACCATATAGTAAAATGTCAAGAATCTCTTCATGAACTCAATGCAACAAACCGAATGTGAAACGTAGGTCGTATGCAAAATTTATAGTGATAAGAAGATTCAGGGTTTAATTAGCAATTAAATAAAGTACAGGGTTTAAATTTTAAAATTACCACATCTTTGAAAATCTATAGCCACTACCTACCTTGATCTTTGACCACTAAGTTCTCCCAACTTTGACCATAATTGAATGAGCGACCACTACCACTAGTTTCTTCACCTTCACCAATATTGATCGCCACCGGCCATGCCAGCCCCAACGCTACCAATCTTCCCAGCCTAAATTACACAATATCGCTTTTAAACTCATTTTTTGACCAAATTAAATGCCGATTTGTTCAACTGACACCATCTATTCAACGACTAATTTTCTATCGGTTTAGAAAATAGTTGAAAATTTTCAAATTAAATTTACCGTAAGCGCACGGCGTACTATCGTAGTACGTGGCGAGTACAGGTCGATCCGTAGGGAATTTTTAAGATTTTAAAATTTTCAGTTCAATCAAATTAGACCAAAGTGAGAAGAAATTGTTAACAACCAAAAAAATAAGCTAAAGCTAGAATTGAAATGTGATTTAAAAACTATTCGACTGGAGAACAATTTAGAGGCAAATCCACTCTCATATATTTGTAAATCAACAAATAATTTATGATCTCTAACTTTGATATTAAGTGAAATAATCATTGCATTTATCATAAGTATGGTTTGTTTATGTTATTAATTAACATAACTCAAACCATCAAACTATAATACAACAATTGTACCACTTATAATTCTCATGAAAATGAAGCCAAAGCAAAAGCTATTTTAAGTATGATCTATTTACTATTGTAACTAGTAATATAGATCATCAAATTTCATTTTTACTTTCATTTCAAAATCAAAAGTTAAGTAGCAAATGATGATGTAAATTGTGTTTATGTTGAATAAGAATAGCTCATTTGCATAAGCAATATAAGCTGTCAAACCCACTTGTATAAACTTACATCAAAATTCACTTTCATGGAGCACAAGCTAAAGAGATCATAAATCATAAAATGTTGAAATTACATAATATTTGAGAGCTTCATTACCCCTAAATTAAAGGGGATTAGCTACTCATTTGTGTTATCAAATCAACACATGTAAGTTTCAACATTGAAAATGAAAGAAAGTAGTGAATAAACAAAGAAAAAGAAGATTAACTACTAGAAGGAAATTAATTAGACTAGTGCATAAATGTAAATCTAAGCTATGAACATAAAAAAAGTGCATAGAAATAAACAATAACAATAAACAATGTAAAGCATGTAGAAAAGAGAGAAGAAAGAGGCTTGGAAGCCATTTTTATTTCATTCAACATAGAGCTTACAACTTTCATTTTGATCTCCTAACTAATGTGAAAGAGTAGAAGATATGTTCATGTACATAAGAGGGTTATTTATACATGCATAAAACCCTAATTCTATTTTTAGGGAGCTTCCCAAAATGCCCTTTAGGAAGTGTGGCCACCAAGTAACGATTAGCCACTAATTAGTCCATCATTTGATGTGCATGAAGCTTTAACCTCCACTTAGTTATCCATTAGCTCCTAATTGTACATTTAAGTAAGTGGGTAGGGTCCTCCATGATCTTGAACTTGAATTATTTCCTCTTCATTTCTTTGTATTTCCTTGTGCATGCATATATCATCATGAATCCCAATTCCATATGCATCAAAATATCCTATAAAAATCATAAAAATTGTCCAAGTAAAAATTCTTAAATTGACACATGCACAAAAATGACCATTTTGCCCCTGAATGAAGATGAAAATATGATGGTTTGAAAATAATTGAATTTTGGTTTTAACATGTAAAAATGCCCAAATATGATGTTTATTTAAATAAAAAGAGATAAAATATAGATGTAAATATATGCACATTTATGTGCACATCAAATACCCCCACACTTATCTTTTTATTCGTCCTAGAATAAAGGAAAACTAAGATAAATCCGTTTTCATAGGGAGCACGATTGTATTGAGCGTATGCAATAAGCCATTAAACCTCTGGGTGTCCCCAGTAGGACGAGTGTTATCTCGTGAGGGTTTTCAGCGGATACTACCCACAAAATCCAAATGCAAAGTGAAAATATTTACAAAGTGCAAGATTTATTTACAATGGGATGAATGAAAGTTTTTGAAAATATTTACAAATAAAGGATTCACTTTCAATTCGACACTCATAAGTTAAATATAGGTTTTGGTCATTGTCTTGAAAATTTAAGTCATTTACTCGTCAAAATTTCCAACAAAAAAACAAGTTATCATAGCAAATAGACAATAGTTTAACTCGTTGTTTCAGTTGATAACACAATGTAATTATGAAATAGATCCCTAGTTGATTATCAAAGTTTGCCAAAGTGGTATTCTCATTTCTTTTCAATAACAAGTTAAATCAAACAAGTTAAAATGGTGCTTGGATTTCAATTGCTTACTCTCTCTTACTCGAAATTGATATTAACAATATTTACATATGCCTAACTCAGGTAAACTGAGGCCAGATATATTACCCGTGCACTGCCTTACGGGCTGATGTGAGGGGAATACAGAGCGTGGCGAGTGAACACACAAGTGTGAACACTTATCGACTGTAGGCGTTATTAAAAAGAATTTTTATCTACATACACCTAACTCAGATAAACTGAGGCCAGATATACCGATTATGCACTGCCTTTCGGGCTTACGTGAGAAGGGTACAGAGCATGGCGAGTGAACACACGAGTGTGAACACATGACTCTAGGTGTTAAAAATATATACATATATACAAAAGTTTATATATATATATATATATATTAGAAAGAGAGAGTTTTGCAAAACCATCTTAGCACCATTTAACTTGGAAAATAAAATTGTTATATCCTTTACTTTAAATTTACCACTTTTTTTAAACAAAGATTTTCAATTAGAACATACTTCATAATTAACACATATGAACTGTCACATATCGAAATTTTCGACTTTCGAAAATTCGACATCGATACTCACTTTATCGACTGCCGAGCAATCGAGTGCCGGAAACTCCAATAGTGATGGTATAAGAAAGAAGAAAGAGGTAGAAGAAGAAGAAAGCAGAAGAAAAGAAAGAAGAAGAAAGAAGAGAAGAAGAAAAACAACAGAACAACATCGATCAGAAACAGAAGCAATATCAGAATCTCACATATCGCAGCGGAACAATATATAATAGATAAATGAATAATCTTTAAAGCAAAGAACTATATCATTTTATACATACATCAATCATCAGAGTCAATATACAACAATGGACAGTTATATAAACTTGTCCTCATACAGAATACACAGCGGAATAAATAATATCAGATACAAATACTACGTCTCGCCATCCAGCTTGCTTCCAAAGCTCCAGAATATCCAGAATATCCTGATAATCTAACTCTAGACTGCCCGTGTGGAAATTTGTGGGCACCCAGAGTTTAGAAGGGAACAATAAACTCCGAGTCAGTCATGGTGACTGGTGTGAGATCGTAAAACAGTTATTTTTCACAAAGAAAATAAAACAAATTCGCAATGCTTTTGGAAAATGAAACTACCATAAGATCTCCCACCACACACACAATGCAAACGCAGAATTGGAGGAGATTTCTTCTTATGATAGTCAAAGATGCTTACTACGCAAAATCAAATCATTTTTGATATTATTATTAGTGCATAGTGTAGAAATCATTTCGAAAGTAGAATATAAATCTTAGCCAGCATAGACATTCCGAACTATGCCTACTATAGCTACCATCCAAACAGTGGTGACCACCATAAGTGAATGATAGGTTCTACAACTAAAACCGTACAAGTCTCGTATTATTTCTTTGGATTTCCAACAAATGGTCAGGCTAAGGAACTTCCTTTTCCACGATGGGTACGTCCCTGGAATAGACGACCCGAGAAATAACCTAACATTACGGTTAGATCTCTGCCAACACAAGGCCGGGTTACCTCTGCAAAAATAGGTAACTACTGACACGCGTATGCCATCCCCCGATCGTAACCGATCTTCCTGAGGATCCCCGATTTCCAACAAACCACATAAATAATAATGCAGCAACCACATAGGTTAAGTATCTGGGCTCCATACCATGATACCACCTCTATCCAGAAGGAATGACATACACTAAGGGGCGCTACTCCCTAGAACCTTGCTGCATCCTTCCTGTTTCGACCATTTCCGGGGTGTGAGGCTCGATGAAGTCTCGTCCACAAAGCTACGCTTTCTACAAAGCCATGCTTCGGGTCAAACAAAATGATCAACCTATGATCACAAAGATATAAGATCAAACAAATGATCATATCGCAAATGATCAAACACTGATCATTTCACAGCAACACTCAGTATGCCACGTTACCAAATTGGGAATATATCGCTGATGAATTTCAACTACATAACCTCTGAGCTCGTACGTCTCAGAGAAGGGTGTTAAGCTAAGAGAATAAATTCTCCGCCACCAACAGAAATGTATTTGAAAGAAATCGGCTTTATATCTCAATTTGTAACGTCAGACATACAATCCATACAAGTCTATTTCGGGATCGAACAGAACCGAAGGCACTTCTCACGAAGCCCTTGCACATCCGGATAATTTTCAATCACGTTGGGACTTCCCGTCACTAAGGGTGATAAAACCTCTAAATCGGAGATCAGCCGATGTAGAGTAACTCGACGGTAATCCTTCCGTTTTCAAAAATATCCGGTCTTCAACACCGGTCTTCGAATGCAATTCATAACGACGTATCACATATTCGGAATGGGTTATACGACCCCATGGTCCTTTCCCGGCTAACCCGAATAGTGAGCGCTTATTCAAAAATAAGTGTGGCATTCAAATTCATCCAATTCACAACAAATACCTATCTAAAGGTAATTATTGATAGTCGGTTATTTAACTATCAATAAAGATGCGCAACATCATCAGATTCCAAATAATTTCCCAAATTATTTATCTTCCAAAAATATCTTTACTAGATATATAATTTCCACACTTAACCATTTGAAAACAATTTCAAATCAATTTCCACATTTCATTTTATCTTTGAAGATAAAATCTCAAAACAGTTCATTTCATATTGGAAAAGCATCTCCATACTTATTTAAAAATAAGTATTTCACAAATCTATTTATTTTCAACATTTGAAAATATTCGATATACTTAAATCAATATTAAGTATATATTCATTCTTTAAGGAAATCATTAATTTTAACATCTATTTGAGTCAAAACGAATGTTGCGTAAAACATCGTTACGACGACTCGAAATCACTAGTATAGGGATTCGGATTTTAAGATAGGTATATATAAATTCCAATACTACATAAAACATTTTCTTTCGAAAATCATTTACTATAACAACAGTGTTATAGTCCATCATTTCCTTATTTCTCGAAAACGTCTATTTCAACAATGAATGTTGAAATCTATGTATTCGATACTTAACATGTTTTAAAACATCCTTTAAAACAATTAACTTTATTTTATAATATCGCTTTCCCAAAACCATATCCATTCTACTTAAAAATATATTCACTGTCCAAAATCGTGAATATACTTCACTTAACCATATTTAAATCTTTTCTACACATTTATTTCAAGAATTGTCCACTATCCAAAATCGTGGATAAAATTCCCTTAATAACCTTCTATATTAAATTCATCAAATTTGATTGATTTTCGAATTTATAAAAACAACGTTTATAAATTCTATTTCCATTTTATAACAACTTCGATTTATACATCTTCTTTAATGACCCATTCAATTTATAAGTTAATATAACTTATAATTCATTTATTTTAAAAGAAATCGTTCTTTTAAACTTCACAAAATTTAAAACTTTCAGATTTCATTAACTTATGAAATCCCATTTACACTTCATTTTAACACTTATAGAAACTTGTCTTATAATCCCAATATTTCAAATTCATAAATATCCATTTTTGTACATCTTTTAAATAAACCGTTTATAATACTAGAAATCCCAATTTAACCCATTTCATAAATTTCTTAACTTTTATTTCAAAAATCACACTTTGATTTTTATTTCACAAAAATCTTAACTTTTATAACTTAAAGATTTTAGACGTTTATTTATTTAAAATAAATCAATTCAACAATTCAATAAAACGTCCACTTTCAAAAATTACTTTAAAATCCTTTTAAAGTAAAAGTCGTTATTTTTAAACTTCAAAAATGGATCCGATGATGCTACAGCATCAAACAATCAATCACCACAATCAAATATCATATATCATCATATGATAACAGAATATACATCAATATCTGTAAATAAATAAATACTGGTGAGGAATCCAGTTGGATCCCTCCAACCTGTTTCCCTGCATCCACAGACGTTAGCACAATACCAATTCCACTTCGAGGTGGAATATCGCGGTATATGGGTTTTATAAAAATATCTGCTTACTAACGGCGCAATAGGGTCTCATCCGCTATACGAGGCGGGAAATCAATCAATCCAATATATACATATGCCAATATGTATATATTGCTATATATATATAGATATATCCTACTATATCTAATATCACATCCAAAACAACAATCAATAACTGCAAATCCAAATTTATTTTGAGTGAGAAGATCTCACCGTGATTTTTCCGATAGAAATTTGTAGCGTTTATTTCGAATGAAATTAAACGGACGTTTAATTCCACTCAAAATTTTCACTGACCCCGATCGTTTCCAATCCAGTTTCATAGCGAAGTACACGTCGAGGCGATTCTAATGCATTTTGTTTCGTCAAATTCTGATCACGTAGCAAAAAGATATGCATTTTTAAAATTAATACGAATTTAATATACAATTCTAATTTCAATTTCTTTTAAACATCAGCTCACATCTGCCGTTGCTTCCAAACCCTACTATCATCTACCATGCACGTTCTTCTTCCTCTACCCAGATAATTCACGAACGCATGCTAACCCATTGCCGCCTCCATCATCCAATTATCGCGACGAACACGAGCGTTTCTAAGTTGATCCACAACCACCATTGTGAAGCCTGCTATCTCCTTCACCATCCCTCAAGTCGCAGCCAAGCTCGGCTCTTCCTGTAGCTCAGAAAAATGTGCTAACTCGAGCACGAACGTGGCCATCTTTTCGCTTCCACGGTGCTCTGATGATCATCATCACCGTATGGATCTGAAGGTCTTCTCACTCTCTACAACTTTCATTTAGGAATCGAATGCTAGAAGTGTTTGGATCGAGAGAGATTGAGAAGAGAAGAATCGTGCATTACTGGCCATTTGAAATATTGGTGGCGGCTGAAGAAAATATTAGGGTTAGGGTTTTCATTCTCTTGCAATTGGAAAAGTGGAGGGGCTTATATAGAAAAAAATTCACAAATTACTATTCATCCTGAATTTTCGAACTCCGATTTACGCACGGTGACCGGCGTTTCTAGGGTTTATCCCGCGTTCCGGACGCAATGGAATAGGTTTCGGAAGCTAATTCGATCGTCTGTGTGAGATATGACAATAAACGATCAATTTAAATTAAACCGATTTAAATCGATTTCGAGGCGTTTTGGCTTGCCCCGGACAGATGGTAAATCCAAAAATTACGAAATTTGAAACCATGCAATAATATCACATTACGGATCCGATGAAACTGGTTTCATCGAAATCCGAGACTTTTTGAAAAATGACTAATTTAACTCGCCGAATTAAAATTAAAAACAATTCAATGCGTTTCAAGCTGCCACGGTCAAATGCCAACTCTGTTTGCTACGAAAATTGAAATCCGATAATAACTAACTGTTACGGATCCAATGGAACTGGTTTCGTTCAATTCTGAGACTGTCCAAAAATTGGCTATTATTCAGTCGATAATTAAATATTAAAATATTCAATTTTCACAAATTAACTCTAAATTCGATTCTGAAAGTTCTAAAATATTTCTATAACTCCAGTATGATTAAATAAAATTTTACAAATCATTTTCAATCATTTTAAACTCGATTTTCAATTATCTCTGGAATTTCAATCATTAAATTATCGATTTAATTGACCAAATTAAATCCAATATCCTTTAAATAAATTATTCGACTTATTAATCTCACTTATTAATATTTAAAATTAATTAAATATTCAAATTTTAATTATCAAAAATTCTGGGTCGTTACATGAACCTTCCTATATACTAGTTAAACCATTGTTATTTGTAATCAAACTTCATTTTTATTTTTGTTAAGACAAATAAATTTTAAAAAATTTCAATTTATTAACCAAAACTTATACTTATTCTATAGTGTTTCTTCAAAAATAAATCAAAATGCTAAAAAGAAAATGTTTTTTGGATATAGAAATTTTTTTTTAGATAAAGGAAAATGAAAATTCAAAAATGCCATAAAACTTAAAAAATGAAAATGAGACTCCCCCCACACTTAATTTTGACTGTGTCCTCACAGTCAATGCATGATATAATAAGTGTAACGGGGAAAACTTTGTACATATTTACAAAAGAGGGTTAACATTCTTACTAGACGTAGGTTGGCTCATGAAGGATCATGAGCTCCTCCTCTTGGTTACCGAGCAATTCCAAGAAAGGTTTAAAACGATGACCGTTGACTTTAAAAATCGATCCATCCCTGGGGTTTTCTATTTCTACGGCACCATGTGGAAAACAGTTCGTACCACAAATGGTCCGGTCCATCTTGATTTAAGTTTCCCAGGGAATAAATGAAGTCTTGAGTCATATAAAAGAACTTTTTGGTTAGGCGAAAACGTTTTCCTTAGGATTGACTTGTCATGAAAAACTTTGGTTCTTTCTTTGTAAATTTTCTCGTTTTCATACGCGTCGTTCCTAAGTTCTTCTAGTTTATTGAGTTGTAGTTTTAAGTTTTCGCCAGCTTTCTCAAGATCAAAGTTTAAGTTCTTTATTGCCCACAACGCTTTGTGTACGATTTCAACGGGTAAATGGCAAGCTTTACCGTAAACTAAACGAAATGGGGACATCCCAAGGTTAGTTTTAAAAGCAGTACGATAAGCCCAAAGCGCGTCGGTCAATTTCTGAGACCAATATTTTCGATTTTTATTGATAGTTTTCTCCAAGTTTTGTTTTATTTGTCGATTTGAAACTTCAACTTGGCCACAAGTTTGAGGATGATACGGAGTGGATAACTTGTGGGTTATCGAGTATTTTTTCATTAAAGTTTCAAAAGAACGGTTGCAAAAATGGGTTCCATTATCACTGATTATTGTGCGAGGTGTGCCGAACCTCGAAAATATGTTTTCTTTGAGAAATTTCACAACAATTCTATTGTCATTGGATTTGCAAGGAACGACTTCGACCCATTTTGAGACGTAATCGACAGCGAGAAGGATATACAAGTTTCCAAAAGAATTGGGAAAAGGTCCCACAAAGTCGATATCCCAAACATCAAAGATTTCGATCGTAAGAATGGGGTTTAGAGGCATCATATCTCGTCGAGAAATTCGTCCAAGCATTTGACATCGATCGCAAGTTTTACAAAATTCAAACGAGTCTTTGAAAAGAGAAGGCCAATAAAAACCACACTGAAGCACTTTTTCCACAGTTTTTCGAGGACCAAAATGCCCACCGCACGCTTGATCGTGGCAAAACGAAAGAACACTCCTTATCTCATTATCTAGAATGCAACGTCGGATGATTTGGTCGGGACAATATTTGAACAAGTATGGATCATCCTAATAGAAATTTTTCACTTGGGACATGAATTTGTATTTATCCTGTTTGGACCAAGATGAGGGTGTTTCTTTAGTGACTAAGTAGTTCACTATATCAGCGTACCATAGATCGATCGAAATTGAAAGAAGTTGTTCATCGGGGAAGTTTTCATTGATTGGCAAATAAGATGGTGCGTTCGGAAGACGAGACAAGTGATCGGCTATGATGTTATCGGATCCTTTTTTGTCTTTAATTATAAGGTCAAATTCTTGAATTAAAAGGATCCAATGAATCAAACAGGATTTAGCATCCTTTTTAGCGAAGAGATATCCAAGCGCAGAGTGGTTAGTGTACACAGTAATGTGTGAACCTATCAAGTATTGTCGGAATTTTTCGAGAGAAAAAATGATAGCTAGAAGGTCTTTTTCAGTTGTTGTGTAGTTGAGTTGAGCGTCGTTCAAAGTCATACTCGTGTAGTAAATGACGTGAAGGATCTTGTCGATGCGTTGTCCTAAGACAGCACCAACTGCAAAGTTCGAAGCATCACACATTATTTCGAAAGGAAGATCCCAATTGGGTGCGCAAATGATTGGAGCAGAGATGAGTTCGTTTTTGAGACGTTCAAAAGAGGAGATACACTCAGAGTTGAAATTGAATGGAACGTCTTTTCCGAGAAGAGTCGTCAAAGGACAAGTGATTTTACTAAAGTCTTTCACAAAGCATCGGTAAAAGCCAGCGTGTCGTAGAAATGATCGAATGTCCTTAACATATTTGGGAATGGGTAGATTTGTAATTACGTCGATTTTTGCTTTATCTACCGCAATGCCTTTATTTGAGATGATATGTCCAAGGACTATGCCTTATTTGACCATAAAGTGGCATTTTTCCCAATTCAAAGTCAAATGTTTTTCTTTACATCGATTTAAAACCAACTCGAGATGATGTAAACATTGGGGAAAAGAGTCGCCAAAGATTGAGAAATCGTCCATAAAAACTTCTAGAAAGCATTCGATGATGTCAGAAAAGATGCTAACCATGCATCGTTGGAAAGTCGCAGGAGCGTTACAAAGTCCGAATGGCATACGTCGATAAGCAAAGGTACCGAACGGACACGTGAAAGTCGTTTTCTCTTGATCTTCGGGAGAGATTGGAATTTGGTTATAGCCGGAATAACCATCAAGGAAGCAGTAAAATTCATGGCCGGCTAAACGTTCGAGCATTTGGTCGATAAATGGCAGAGGGAAGTGATCCTTGCGTGTTGCAGCATTTAGTTTTTGATAGTCAATGCAAACACACCAACCCATTTGAGTAAGAGTTGGACTAAGTTCGTTTGAATCGTTCTTGACAACGGTTAGCCCAGACTTTTTCGGTACAACGTGAATTGGGCTAACCCATGAACTATCGGAGATTGGCTAAATGATTCCATTGTCGAGAAGTTTAAGAATTTCATCACGCACTGCATCTTTCATTTTCGGATTAAACCTTCATTGCGAGTCACGAACAGGCTTGGCATCGTCGATTAAATGGATGCGATGTTGAACAATAGCAGGGCTAATTCCCTTTATATCGGAGATCGACCATCCAATCGCTTCCTTGTTTTTCGAAAGAATAGACTGAAGAGAAGTTTCTTGATCAAGAGAGAGAGTTGCGGAAATTATGACAGGCAACGTTTCGTTATCACCTAAGTATGCGTACTTAAGGTGATCGGGAAGTGGTTTGAGGTCCAACTTTGGGAGTTTCACCATCAAAGAATTGGGTTGAGATTCAGGCTCAACTGGAAGCGATTCAAAAGGAAGAGTGTATTCAATCTCGTTGGGAATTTAGTGAAACAATTTTTCATACTCGGCCTCGCGTTCATCGTTAAGCTCAAGTGTCTCATTTTCAAAGTTTTCGTGAATGGCACTAACTTCCAATATTTGGTCACGAGGTTCGTTCGATTGGCTTTCAAGATTGAAAATATTAAGATCTAAAGTCATGTTTCCAAAAGAGATTTTCATCGAGCCGTTACGATAATTGATTAAGGCATTTGAGGTGGCTAAGAATGGCCGGCCTAAAATCAATGGAATTTGACTTGCGGGATTTGACATGGGTTGTGTTTCGAGAACGATAAAATCAACGGGGAATATGCATTGCCCTACTCGAATGAGCACGTCCTCAATTTCTCCCACGGGCTTCATAATGAAACGATCAGCGAATTGAAGTGTAACTTTTGTGGGTTTGAGCTCACCTAAGCCTAATTGTTCGTAAATGGAGTATGGAATCAAATTGACACTCGCACCTAAGTCTATCAAGCATTTGTTAATTGTCTTGTCTCCAATTGTACATGAAATCGTAGGGCAGCCAGGATCTTTGTATTTGACGGGCATGGATTGGGACAAGACTTCGCTCAAACTGGCGGCTAAGAAGACTTTTTTGGGCACTTTAGTGTGTTGCTTTTGGGTACACAAGTCCTTAAGAAATTTCGTGTAAGTAGGGACTTGTTGAACGATGTCAAGAAGCAGAATTTTAACTTTCACTTGTTTAAAAATTTCCAACATTTTTTCCATTTAGTCCGAGTGTTTCTTTGGTCGAAGACGATGTGGAAATGGAACACGATACTCGGTAGGCGGGTCTACTCAAGTAGAAGAAGAAGAATTTTGATTGGCATTCGATTCGACGATTGGCTCCACGTTCTGTTCAGATTCGCTTGTTGTTTTAGAAGTGTCGAGAGAGGTTTCCAAAAATCGTTTGGGTTAACGACTTGATTATCGTTTTGTTTACCGGAACGTAAAGTTGTGATAGCATTCAGTTGGGTGACGTTGCTATCTTGAACAACATGGGCTTGATTTGAATTTGCGTTTTGATTTCTGGGATTTGAAATGGATTGACTTGGGAATGTTCCTCGTTCACGTTCGCTCACAGACGTGGCTAATTGACTCATTTGCATTTCAAGTTTTGCAATCGATTGGTTTGTGTTTTGCATATATGAGGTCAATAAATTTTGCAAATTGTTGTTTGATTAAAGGCTATGAGTAGTTGCTTTAGCCAACGTTTCTAGAGTTTTCTCAAGCGAAGTTAAACGTTTATCGTCTTGGGGAGGATGAGTAGAATTTGGTTGAAAATTTGGTTGTTGCGGTTGATTATGAGACGGGCCCGCAAAGTTTGGTTGAAAATTGTTGGGCTGAAAGGGAGGATTCGAAGCATTATTCAAGAATGCTTGAAAATTGGGACGAATCGTATTCATGTTGGGATTGTTTTGGTTCCACGCAAAATTCGGATGATTTCTCCAACCAGGGTTGTACGTTGGAGAGAATGGGTCCCTTTTGGCTTTATTGAAAGCAATGATTTGTTCGATAGAATTGGGACACTGATCGGCTATATGTTTAGGATCGTTGCATTTATAACACATCGGTTGGGAAGCTTGGTTCATTTGATTCGATGAGAAAACGTTATCGAATTTTTTAATCATTGTGTCGATCTTAGCTTCCAAAGAAAAAGAAGATCCTATCGAGTGTGCACTCGATCGTGAGTAAATTGATTTTTCGTTCGAACGTTCCCATTGGGATGATTTTTCGGCGAGGTTTTCAAGAAATTGCCAAGCATCGTCGTGATGTTGGGCAAGAAAGTTGCCTTGGCACATTGATTCAAGCATGGTTCATGAGCTATTTTCGAGTCCATCGTATAAGATTTGGCAAATCGTCCATTTTTCAAAGTTATGGTGTGGATATTTTATAAAAAGCTCGTTGAATCTTTCAAAATATTTTTCGAATGGTCTCCCTTGAATTGATGAAAATTTACAATTTTGTTTCGGATTCTACTCATTTTTTCCAAGGGGTAGAACTTTTTTAAGAAATCTTTTACGAATTCTTCCCAAGTTTTAATCGAGTTCAATGGTAAGATGTACAACCATTTTTCGGCGTAATCCGTAAGAGCGAATGGGATTAATCAAAGTTTGATTCTGTCATCAGAAAGTTGTTGGAGTTTTATGGTTGCACAAACTTGTTCGAATTTAGTCAAAAAGATGTATGGATCATCGTGTTCGAAATTGCCAAATTTCGGAAGAGTGGCAATATGGTTCGAGTGAATTTCGAAATGGTTACCCGTAGGGGCGGGTAACGTGATGCAAGATGGAATAGAAATTCTATCGGGAAAGATTCTATCCATAAGAGTTCGAGGGACGTTTTCGTTCATCATTTCGGGAGGATCGTCTGTTCGAGTCAAACGGTTAGTTGTCGAGTCGCGAGTCCAACGATTTGTTGTTGTGTCACGAGTCCAAGTACTCATGCATAAGTGAAAGTCGAGAAGAGAAAGAAGTTAGAATCGAGTTTAGTGAATGAAAGAAGATTTGAAAAACGAAGTGAAAATTTTGCTTTTTGTTTTTTTTAAAAGAAGAAAACTATTTACCAAGTGAAAATTATTTTCAAAAGAGAAGTTTGATTTTTGTTTTGTTTTTGGTTTTTCAAATTTTTTTGATAACAATGAAAATCATACAATATCTCAATTTTTATCAAAACACCAAAAAGAATTATCATATTCTTTAACTTATTCACCAAACCTCAAATATTGACAAAACATATCAATGCCAATCACAAAATTGGTGAAACATAATTTCTAGAAATCAATAATTAGAAATCCTAGAAAACACAAAGGGGGAGGCCTATCACAAACGGGAGCATGAAAACTCACCAACACGTGTATCATAAACGGGACGCTATCCCATGGGTCGCTAACCCATAAAGCCGGTGCAACGACGTAGTACAACGGTACGCCCGAGGAACCTAGTACTCAAATAAGCCGGAATAACGACGTAATACAACGATACGCCCGATGAACCGAACTCCATAAAATGGTTAAAAAAACCCATAGGTCGCTAGCCCATAAAAATGAGACGAAGCTCAACTGAACGGGGTACAGTCCCCCACGCGGACAAAGAGACATCGCATATCGCTAGTCTAAACCTCAAAATGATCGTCATAGATCAATAAGTGTAAATTACATCAAGCTAGTAAATAAATGAGTTTAGCTTCATGTCCCATAACCACTGGCTTAACTTAAATATTTACAAATAAATTGTAGATTTCCACTCGAAAATTGTCACAAGATTTCAATCGAACAAGTCTAAGAATTAACCGACGAAGTAAACGCAAGCGTTTCATACCACTTGTTTTGCTAATTCGTTTAGTTGGATTTCTCATACGAATAAGGTAAAGGTTTGTATATACTAATAGATTGAAAACGGTTTCAAAAACAATCTTTGTATTAAAAGCAATGTTGAAATCATTTTTGTGAAAGAGATTGAATATTTACTAATAGTATAAAAACCTTTGTATTTTAAAGTGACAAATCACATAAATGATTGTAAAAACAATCTATCACCAAAAATCCACATTCGACGACGTGAATTAAAACCATGAGAAATGGATATCAAATCCATCAAATGGATATTCCCAAAAATCCAGAAAAGAAGTCATCAAAGTCGATAATAAATGACAACAACTAACCGGATCAACAAAAATCGATAAAAATTGGAAATCCACTCAAAAACAGGCAAAATAGGCAAAATTTAACAGGACCAAACCTCTGGTTTGTCTGACCAGACGTCTGACCCTAGGCTCTACCATTTTTATTTTATTTTTTTGTTTTTATAATTTTTCCAGAACCCCCTACCAGATGTTTGGAATTTTCAACCAAACGTCTGGTTGCCTGGGCCTGCGTAGAATTTGCCTAGGCCAATGGTGGCCAAATCAATTCGGATGCGATCAGACGAGCGATCGAGGCTAGACATTTATGCCAAACGACAACCCAGCCCTATAGGCTCTTCGATACACCCCAAATAACATATATAAACATCCACAGTAGGATTTTCATAAATTTTGACTTCAAAATGAAAATTGGAAAATTCACCAAACCAATTCAAATCAAAAGCAACGTAACATGAAATAGATGTTAGGAATTCATACCTAACAACAATGAAAGCTATAGACATAGACGTGAGTTCAAGAACTCACCTTTAAATTCAAAAACAATAAATGAGAAGCTCTAAAACAAGCTTAGACCAATTCCTCTTCACTACACCTCTAGAATCTTCAATCTATTATCAAATGTAAAGTTTTTCCTAAGTTAGGTAATAGGAAAAATCAAAAATTGAAGAGGGATTGAGATGGAGAAGATGAAGAGGATGCTTACCTAAGCTTCTCCTTGATTTTGGAACTTGAACCTAAATTTCCTATGAGAACTAGGGCTTAGGAATTTCTAATCTCCTCTCTTTCCCCCATTTTTCATTTAGCTTGAGTGTTAGGAATTATAATGAGTAGAATGAATGAAGGGGAGAGAAGTTAGGGTATTTGGTAGAAGAGTTTGGGTTAGCTTATTGGGTTAATGGGCTAGAACCCAACCCAAAGCCCAAATGAAAATACCAAAATCCTAATCAACTCCAAACATATCGATGTTTATACTTAACCAAGTTGTAAACGTCGTTTTGAACTCAATGAAAGTGGTCTCGAGTCCGAATTCGACTGTTTACCAAAATTCATATTTCGGACTTTAATTCAACTAACGATGCTCTATTTAAATAAAACATTTAAATATATAATCGTAAAATATGCGGGTTGTTACACCTATTATGATAAATCTGGAATAAATATCACAATCTTTTCAGAACTCTACTTTTAACAAATTTAGGGACTAATTTCCAAATATCCAGATTAGAGCGTAAATACCATTCCTATCCCAACTACCTAAATTACAGAATATGTAGACAAATTTTCAATTGAATACGTTCTTTCTAAGCCTACAATTTTACAAATCTTGTGTAGGCGTAATAGGTAAATAAAACTTAACGATATAAATTTCAATGTTATATATAAATCATATAATTTCTCATTCATCTTTCAAGCTTTCCAAATCTCCTAAATCTGAATCCATCCTTTTAATTGACTCCTTTTCCTTTTCAATCCAAAAATATGCTTAACAAGATATTATATATATGCATGCACACCCATTAGAATACAGATCTGGGTGGAGATTTGAATTAAGTGGAATATAGATTTATAATTATGAAATTTACCTTTTTCCGCGGTATCGATTTGTTCCTTCTCTTCTTCTCTTTTATTTTCTACCCTTCTTTGATTATACATATATATAATATAATATTTCATAATTAATAGAAATAGTGGAGCAGGGAAATTGGTAGAGCTTCACTGCTTTGTTTAGAAAATACAAGAAGAAAAGTGGAGGGCTAGGCCTATGTTTATAGGCACTCGAATCAATCGTATCTGTTAGGTTTAAAATAATAAAATCTTAGCCATTCGGCCAAGGTTCAACCCTAGCCGCCACGCTTCAACCGGTTGAGCGCTCCCTTATAGGCGATCGACCGCCAGCAGTCGACCGATACAAGGACGAGGTCGACCGATAGGGTCCGCACGGTTAATATAATTTATTTTCTTTTAAATTCTACTTTAATTATTTTTGTTCTGAAAAATTCAAACGTTTATAACTTCTTTGTTTGAACTCCGAACACAAAACTCCATACATGAAAGTTGCTTAGAAAATCACAACGAACTCAATGGTGCAAGTTTCGTGGCTAAATTTTGATGTTTGCTCAAATTCCATTTTTAAGACTTTGTAATTATTTATTAATTAGCATTAATTTTACAAGGCTTTACATCTTCCCCCTTAAAGAATTTCATCCTCAAAATTTCACAAGGGGTGAATCATGTAACATATCACGCAACCATTCTAAACTATCCAATCAATTAATATACAACCAATTTTGCAGTCAAACATGTACAGATGCATGGTGTATCACAACTTATATGATATGCATGTTGAATAATTCTAAATTATCACCTCCTACATGAATGTATTGTCTTAAAAACATTTGAAAATATGATGCAAACAAACTATATATACTGGCAATTCTATATGCATGTAAGTTTTTAAAAAAACATAATCTTTGTTTTCACACAACAATTTCCACACTCCTACGAATAGGAGTATGGTTTAACCAATTTTGCATCCAATCCCTACCATCCAATGCCTAACGCACAATTTTTAATATCCAAAATTTTGAAAATCCAGTTTTCCTAAATCTATACTCCTATGCCAGAAAAGGAATTTAACCAGAGAATTCTACATTTCCACCTTTCTTTTGATACATATTCTGTTGTACCTTGCAACCTTCTCTTTTTCCCTTCCAACTTTTCTGAGCACAATTTACATAAGAAGGTTTATTTTTGGATGTTAAAACGGAATTATTTTAAATGCAATTTTTTTACTATTAACAAGGTATGGAAATAGAAATTCCAAAGCTAAAACAGCTTTTTCCCTTGTTATTCTCTATGTTGTGTATACTGTCACTCTTGTCGGATAATAAAATTTATATTCACTAGCATGTCGACCCTCCCTGCATTAAGCATGTGGCATCTGAAAATCAGAAATTTTCATTTTTCGTTAAAAATCTTTTTCCCCTTTCAATCAAACTTGAAAAGTAGTTTGAAAATTAATCTTCATAAGCATTTAAACACAATTTTTCAAAAGCATTTGAACAAAAAATTTCACAAGCATTTGAACACAACTTTCCAAATGCATTTAAAAACAATTTTTCAAAACATTTGCCTCTCCATCCTTAAAACAAATCAAGCCACGTCTTGACGTAATTGGGACTCTGTCAATGAGTTAATGTATATGATTGACCCTATCATTGTGCAATTAATCCTAGAATTTGTAAGCCTTTCCTTTTACTTTAAAACATAACAACACACAAGCATATTTATAAATTTTAGCTTTTAAGGTAATGGGATAATGACTCGTGATTTTGCAACAACCCTTCCCTGTCCTTCACGTGCTAAAATTTATTTTTCCTAAAATTTTAAAGCTTTTGGGATTAAAGCATTCTTTATTCCTAGTTGCTAACTTAATTTCCTAATTTATTTTATAAACTTCCAGCCTTAATAACATTCATCGCTACTTAAGTGTCCTAATGAAATTTCCTTATTTATTCTATTTCCCAATATATATATATAGCGGTCAAAGCTCCTCTAGAAAATCAACACAGTAATAAAATAGGAACATATCTCATATCATATCGTATGTTTATCCAATACCAAAGGGAGACAACTAGCGATTACAACCAAAATATCCTAAAAGGAAATAATTGCTGTTAGTTATCCTTCATCATCAACTGGTATTAATGATGTTGTGGTCTTATCACTTCTTACACAATTAAGATGGGCATTTCTAATATGTCATTCTACTAGGGCTCATATGTTTTAAATCACCTTCTTGGCTTCTAACAAACACGGTCCATCCATTACTTTAGTTATTACACCCGACTATGGGGTAAATTATGCATCCCACTCCGCAGTAGGTAAGAAATATAATATGTGCACATTTAGAATAATTCATCGGAAAATTAGCTAGGTGGAATAACTTTCCTACCACCATCCTTTATGTGTGTTTGCCATCTGTTACTCTCTTCTTCAATTATACTACTATCTTCTTTCAATCAAACTCTCTTGATAGTATCCTCAAACTTTGGTATTTACCTTCTTTATCCTTAATTTTTCATGTGAGTATATCCTAAGACTCGCAAAAGTGTACTTTGATATCATTCCCCGTTCATTTGAGGGTTGTTTATATGGCTTTCATGCATGTCTAATCAAATATTCCTACATTCATACCAATATTCCTTATATTCAACGGAGATTCTTTTTTGCTACCCTACGAGTATTCATAGCTATTTTCTTCATTATTGTGACTTTTACCCCGTCTTACCAAGGTAGTCATACCTACCTACTCCATATCAAAAATTAGTTTGGTTTCTCACCACTTTTTTTAATAAATTTAAACTTCACAGTCATGAAGTACTTAATTCAAAACTTTAAATTTTGAAAATATAAACTTAGAAACATTTTATTAAATTCAAAAACTGCTTGGATTCCAAAAGGAGTCATGAAATATTTCACATTCTAACCAACTTTCCCTTTTTAAAGGCTTCCTACAATAGAGATTTACTTCTTCAAAAGTAGGATTTTTAACTAAAAACATTTGTTTTGGTTCCAAAAACTCAATTGTCATACCAAATCATTTTTTAGAAACATCTTCTATAGCTTTAAATAATGAAAAGTGGAGTAGATAAGAATAATTTTCATTCTATTATTTTCCTACTACTCATGTTATTTCCATTTACAACCTTAGACGAGATTGCAATAGCATATGAAGTGGACTTGGAAAAAATATGCAATTACTACCCATATTTATGGAAACTACCCATTTTCCTATCCTATTCCTATTGTTTTTCTCCTATATTATTTCTACTTAGATTACTAACCCTATTTTAATATAAATTCCTAACATTATTTCTATTCACATAATCTAGTACTGCTACTATTAAAATTTCTTCTACCTAAATGGTCTTCAAGTGATTTCTTCTTACATAACTCTTTTCCTCTTTTATTGTTTTTCTCATCGACTCATTGTAGTGAGTTCGCCTACCGCTTTAGTCATTGGGCTCTTCTTCATTATTATGAAAAGAGATATGTATAGATATGTTTCAATTTTTTTCTCCATATTTTCCTTATATGGGATATTCTTCTATCTTCATTATCGGACGTTCTTTCCCTTCTATTTTCTTTACCCATTTAAATAAGTACCATTTCATTTATCTACCCCTTATAAAGAATTTTAGAAACTTTCGAATTTACCAAAATAGGAAAAATCATCGAGCCAAACATACACTCTCTTTTCCTTTCATTTCAAAAAAAAATCTCTTTATTAAAAAACCTTAAAATTCAAAATTTTTTGACCCAACAAATTTTAAAACTTCACTAGGAATCTTAAAATAGCTCCTTTAAAATTTTCAATTTTTCTTCTATTTTCAGAATAAAACTTTCCAATAAATCTTATGGAAAACCGTTTAAAACGTCTTAAGGAATATTCAAAAATCTTTTTGTCAAATTCTCTTGCATGGGGTCAGACTTAGATATGGACTTTAATTGTCCTTTCTTTTGGACTTTTCCCTTTACTCTTACGCTCTTCATATTAAGAGTATATTCTAAAAATTCGGCTATCCTCTAATTGTGA
Source organism: Allium fistulosum (assembly GCA_030737815.1). Taxonomy (NCBI): domain Eukaryota; kingdom Viridiplantae; phylum Streptophyta; class Magnoliopsida; order Asparagales; family Amaryllidaceae; genus Allium; species Allium fistulosum. The sequence continues at coordinate 1,452,624,795 of CM060902.1, read as the reverse complement.
TTAATTAACACCTTCTGCGGAAACTTTCTCAATCCTTTTTCATATCTTACTTTTGGATGCTTGCAACATATAGGTTCTTATTCCCTTCTATCTGGATGGAATGTACGTCTTTAATCGGTAATCTATCAGAATCCGCAATCATAAGGCAGCCTAGGCGTAACAAAATAAGTACCATCCAACTTCCGGGTTCCTTGAATATGTCGTGCTCATGCTCTTCTAGGGTCACTCCTTATAGTATGGCCTCCACCACATAAGGTAATGGGGGTAGGAGCATAGGGTTAACTTTATTTATTATTCCAGCTCATAGTTTCCTTATCCATCTTTTTAGAATATGGTCGTAACTACTTCTATAGTTGGAATTTGTAGAGTTTGGCGTATACTATATATATATATAATTATAAGTAAAAATATAAATATGTTCTCTCAGCGTACCCTAATTCCTATGATCGACTAACCTATGCTCTGATACCAAATGTAACAAGTCGCACATTAATGAGCTCGAATTTTGACTAAATCCAAACCCAATTCTATTAGGATGTAGATCGTTGGTTTTAGTAACCTTAAAAAACATAAGTATATCAGAGAGCTATCTACATAAACTCACGATGAAATAGAAAATATAATAGAACATACATGCTGACCAAGGCTACCACCTTGGAATCAATATTATTCCTTTAGTATCTGATTATCTTGCCAGTATTGGGCATGAATGAGTAGACTTCACCATCTGCAGTTCTCGTCTTGTACCAGTAGCATATCCCTCTAAATCAGTCATGTGAGTTGTAATAAGGAGGGGGTTAGAACAACGTTTTGGTGAGTGAAAAATTACATATTTTATCCATAACACTAATTTATACCGATTGATTTCTATTTAATTGTTATGTCCATTATTCATGGCTATTCTATGTAATTCCATCTACACGTACGATACTTCCAACCTTCTCTGAGGTATAGCTATGTATATGCCTAAATACATATATATCTAAACGTTGTACTACCCAAAAGAAAACCCCAACCACTTAATACATCTTAAATAGGGAGGAGACAGACCCATCATCCATTTAATACCTCAATCCCAAAGCGGACCCTCCATAACATAATCGCTAGTCAATCGGTTCTAGCTACAAAGACCAATGACCCCTAGTTACGGCTTTATAATTTAATTGTCATATTACTAAAGCATCTCAATGACTTATCTAAAGGTTAATTAGCCCACCTCCAACAAACAAATAACAAATTAAACTTTGAGGTATTTGCGTATCCCATACGGATTCTATACTAATAGGAAGTGAGATCCGTCGTGGCATAACCCAAGTCTTTACTAACAACCGCTCGGGACAGCAGGTGGTCATAGTATATATGCCAGCCCTGCTACTAAATGTTGGTCCTATAACAACACTGACAAAGCCCGCCGACCTTCCACAGCTAAAATCTCGTTTAGACTATCCTAATGTAAGTGAAGGAAAAATACCATCATAGTTATTTAATACCTCTTATTAGAAATGAATCAGACCCCATTTCCTTATTATGTACCGTCGTAGGTTATTTAAGACTTCTTATATAGGGAGAAGGAAGACCCAACAACTATTTAATACCTTCCACCCCAAAGCAAACCCCTTGACATCCCTAAATGTATCGAGCCATTTAATACATCAAATCTGAGGCAAACCCTCGGTATATTTTCCCACACATGTATGCAAACTTATATCCCTTTCCCACAGTCCTATGGTTGGAGATGTCCCACATTAGTAGTAAGTATACAAAACTGCTAGCAGCCTCTAGGTGAAGGCCATACTTCTGTTGTGTAACTCTACTGACCTCGCATCCCAATCCATTCTAAACCAAACCAATTATCATAGGCCTAAATAGTGGCATAAGCCCACAAATTCACGCTCATCATAAATGTATTGTTGAGGCTATATAATTTCCTACTATGAAAGTTATACTACTTTATAGTATTTTATTCCTATCTTGTATGCATATTACGTATATTCTCTATTTCCCTGTTATGTCGCATAAATGTCAGTTGTTCATAATAAAGGGTCATTATTATCCTAATTGGACAATCACTAATGACATTTATTTATTCGTTCTAATTTAACTTATTATGCATATTTCATTTCCCCATAATGCCATATTAAACTCCTTAGTCAGTACCAGTAAATGCATTTACGTCCCCATTTAATTCATGTAATTCCTTATTAACTGCGCATTTATTGTCCGATTAATTTTGGAGTTGCTATCTCTTTTCCACACACACCTCCTAGTCCTATATTTACTATGCTATTAATAACTGGCCATCTTAATTACAACTAATAAGAACATCGCCATAAATTATGCTACACATACATATATGCTTTCAATTGGTAGGCGTGGTTATACATATGTGTGTGTATTCCAATTTCTAACTCATTAATTCCTACGCTTAGGAATTCTAGAGCATACTTATTTGTACATTCTGTAAGGAACATTTATTTCCATATTTTAATATATAAAAGTTGTCCTTTTCAGAAAGGATTACTGTTATAACTTTCCATAAAGTACCTAAAAGTGAGACTTTTGCTCCATTAGAAGTTATAAGAATTCTCTCTTTTCTTTTATTGAAATAGACAGTGCAAACTACGGAGAAGAACATCCGTACTTTACACATCTCTTTTGTTTTTCGTATATTCCTTATTATTTCAAACGATGCACTTTTTATACATAGTTGTGGAAATAGATAATTAATGGAAATTACACAGAAATAGATACAACTAAATTGTACCAACAACGCTATCAATAAATTAAAACATATAAATTCACATTCCAAGTCAAATTAGGACAATCAAAATTTATACTAATAAATTACAACCTAATTATCATAAATCTGGAATAAATCTTGCAATCTTACCAACATTCTACTTTAACAAATTTAGGGATTGATTTTCAAATTTCCAAATTTGGGTGTAAATACCATTCCCATCCTAATTACCTAGCATACAGAATATGTAGGTGAGATTTCAATTTAATACGTTCTTTCTAAGCCTACAACTCCATAGATCTTTCATAGACATAATAATTAAATAAAATTTAATGATATAAATTTCAATGTTATATATAAATCATATAATTTTTCACTCACCTTTCAAGCTTTCCAAATCTTTCAAATCCGAATCCATCCCTTTAATTGACTCAGTTTCCTTTCCAATCCAAAAATATGTATAACAAGATAAAAACATACCCATTAGAATTACATATCTGAGGGAAGATTTGAGTTAAGTGAAATATATATATATATATATATATATATATATATATGAAACTTACCCTTTTTCGCAGTATTGTTCACTCCTTCTCTTCTTCTCTTTTATTTTTTGCCCTTCTCCGATTATATATTCACATATATATAATATTCTATAATTAATAGAAATAGCGGAGAAGGGAAAAGGGTAGAGCTTCGCTGCTTTAATTAGAAATATGAGAAGAAAAGTGAGGGGTAAGCCTATATTTATAAGCGTTCGAATCAGTCGTATCCGTTAGGTTTAAAATAATAGAATCCGAGCCGTTTGACCAAGGTTCAACCCTAACAAATACGCTTCAATCAGTCGACTTCTCCCTTATAGGTAGTCATTTGGCCCAAGAAGGGATCGACTGGTCGGGTCCACGCGGTTATTATAATTTATTTCCTTTTAAATTCTACTTTAATTATTTTCATTTCAAAAACTTCAAACGCTGATAACTTCTTCGATTGAACTTCGATCACAAAACTCCATATATGAAAGTTACTCAAAAAATCAACATGAACATAATAGTGCAAGTTTCGTGGTAAGATTCTAATGTTTTCTCAAATTCCATATTTGAGCCTTAGTAATTATTTATTAATTACCGTTAATTTTACGCGATGTTACATTACACTAGCCAAGTGTGGTGCTCAAGTAGACTGGGGGAAGATATGCTCAAGCTTAACTAAGGGAGCTAGTCACATGTGATCGACGTGGGAATCTGGGATGCAATAACTTATCTTTTAGAGAGGCAGTCACTGAACCCCCCCTTAGGCACACAGTCTGGTTCACCAAGTTGATCCACTCATCTTATTCATTTATGCAAATTTTCCAACAAGAAATCAACACGAAAACCACACCAATCACCATAATTCATCCAACTGACAGCGAAATCCATCCAAAATCACTCTCGAATTATATCACATTCAAACATACATTCATATGCATTCAGTTACATAAGAATATCAGACAAAACACAACTTGAATTTAAAAAACGACCAAAAACGCATATTCTTGTTGTGTAATGTTATGCATATAAACCTAGAATCGAATACGATAATTACTGATTTCAACACTCTCCCCATGAGAATTAAGTACAACCTAGAATCCCTTAAAATTGTAACAACTGCAAATTCATAGTAGTTGTAATGTGTGAATACCTTGTTTTGGGATATTTGACATAAATAAGTAAAGGAAGTTATAGTAGTTAATGCAATAGGAAATATATTATAAATGATTAAGCTTATATACGCTAAAAGGTGTTAAGAAAAAATGAACATACATTTATGTTAAGTGTAGAAACATAAGTGTACATTTAAAAGTGGATAAGTATAAAAGTGGTTATGTAAATATGTATAACTTTTTAGTGAAGATAAGCGAGAAGATTATTAAGGCATGTGATGAAGGTAATGGATAGTAAGTAGGAAGGTGGAAGGAAAATACGGGAATAAGACTGTAACCGCTTCACTTTCTTTATGCTTGCCTATTGATACACTTTCATATCCTCCCACCCCTTTTCTATTCATTCCTAATCACCTAGAGCGAGGTCACAAGTTCAAAATTTGCATAGCGTGGTTCGAACATATATTGACATGCAGTATGTCGTACACTGCATAAGACTTGTAGTACTTATATTTACTACTATCTAAGTACACAATTTTAAAAAAAAATCCTAAAATAAGCAGCCCACTTTTGATCCTTACTAAATATCTCTTAATCTAACTATCTAAGTAAACTAAAAACACCTCCAAGTCAACCCAAATTTGCACAAAAAGATTATACCTTATTCCCAAAGTACTATAGAGTGTTTCTAAAAAAGAAACAAGGTGTAAAGTGGAGCTATAAACATGGGTAAATAAGGCAAAAGGAGGCAAGCCTTAAGCCTAGACGAAAGCACTAGAGAGTGTTTTTATGGAAGAAAATAAGGTGTAAAGTGGAAAGTGGAGCCATAAACATGGGTAAATAAGGCAAAAGGAGGCAATCCTTGTGCTTAGGTGGTAGTGAAGGCATGTGTGTTAGAGTTGGTTGTAAGTGTGTTAACTCACTATAAAGTATATACACGAACATATGGACACATACACACATGCACGTGCGTGCGCACACACAATTGCTTGTTAAATGTGTATATTATGTGATATACACATTATATTCTAATACAGTTAAATAGATATGAACTTGTATGTTCGTATGACATTTTACATGTTCATATGACATTTTACCGTGTTTTGATAAGATGGCCTTTAAAAGCGATTGAATTAATAATCCCTTTATTTTTATTACATGTTATGTTTCCTTAACTATATGTTAGTGTTTTGAGTAACGTCATTTTATGTGGACATTTGGTTTAATGTGTGAAAAAAATGAAGTTTAAAATGATATTTTAACAAGATAAACAAGTGTAAAAGTCATGTGTAAAAGAAATATTTAACAAAGCTAACAAGTTAAAGTAATTTAAAAAAAGTGAACTTAACTTGAAGCATTTTGTATATACTCATAGGTTAAAAGGGAATATATTACTTATAAGGGTAAGGTATATGCGTCGTGAATTATATAAGCTAAGTAACAAAAGTTATAGATATTATATAGCTTTTTTGCGACGTTTATCTCTTTATAAAGTAAAGTATTTAGAAAATGTTAACTTGACTTGATACATTTGTGTATTCTATTGGATTAAGATGGAGTAGATTACATATGAAACCAAGTGTTGTATGTTAATGGTTTGAAAATCATAGCAACATGGAGGTAAAGAGATGTTATAACAATTTTTATCACTTTTGTCTCTTTAACTAGTTTAAAAGCAAGATAATTTTTTATCTTAAGAACGTTATACAAAATTAGCGTGGATAGTTGATTTATGTTTAATAAACATCTTATAGTTATATGAAATTTTTCTTAAATTCGTATAAGTTAGGGAATGTTATATTAAGTAAAAGATGTGATTTATTGTAACATCTACTTGATTTTTTCACATTATTGTATTTGTTTTTTATCCCCTAGACTTATGAAACCATGTTGTTGTTATAGGATGTTGACTTTTAAAATGTCGACTTTGACTTTTCATTGGTTTACTTTTTAATAGTTGACTTTGACCTTCACCTTATGAAGGAAATAAAATGAACATGGATTTATATGGTTTGAAATCTTCCTAGTAAGGCTTTACCATATGTATAAATTGTCTTTCTCTTAAAGGAGACATGTTGGAATCCTTCTAGTGAGACTCTACTATATACGTTGACCTCTTCCAAATATATTGATCACTTCTTCCAGAAGAACCAGAAATTGAATTGATCAAAACTTATTGAACATAGAGTTTTGAAAAGATCGAAATCAGACAAGTATCAAAGAATGACCTAATCCATACCATTTTGAAAATGATAACAATTCAAGTAAAATGACGATGTCCTTGGAGATCCATGATGAATTCTGTAGAAGGAATCATATATGAGGTATGAGTGCTCGTGGTCGCTTTGAGAGTTTGAGATGAATTTTGGATGCTAACGAATGCATTGAAAGGCAAATTGGAGATGACTAAAGAGGATCCTGAAAGAGAGAAGATCGATTACATGGATTACTACCATTTGGGTATATTTAGTCCAAAGGTATATTCGGTATATATAGCTGGGAGATGTTCAGGTTCTACGGCTTAGGATTATATCTTGGTTGGAAATGTACGTTGTCCTAAAATTAAGGGTTAGTCCAAGGTAGAATTAGGGGTATCCCTAGGCGAAATTCTGTAATTTATTGTAAGTTAATTAACTCTGTAATCAATTCTCGTTCATAACAAATGTGTTTTTCTTTTTATTATATATTTGTTATAATGTGTTATAAACAACTAAAAGCTTAACTAAAATATATTTAACAGAAAATCCAGAAATGGTGTGTTTGTGATAGTAATTACAAATAGTTGTAATCATGAGTATTGTATCACAATATTATAAAACACATCACTTTAAATGTTCCTAGTCAAGATGCATTAAGACTAGATATCGATGTATCTGTAGAGACTAGAGTATGTAACGCTCTCCAAATATTGGGCGGTGTATTACTCATGACTGCTGGGGGTAACTAGGGGTTACGTACTGATAGTTATTGGATAACTATAGAATGACTCACTCAATGGTTTTCAGTTGGTTAATATAACTAAGGTCAAACAAAAATATATCAATGTGACTGATTTACATAGTTGTCTCAACTTGAGAATACTATCGATCTTCAATATGAAAGCTCCGCTTTGATTATAGTGAAATCATGGCATTGAGTCCATGAGAGACTGTAGTTAGGTCGAGTAGAAGTATCGGAAGTCAAGCACTATTCAAGAGAGGATTCGTCTCCTCGGTTATATGGGGTTAGTATCATGGTCAACTCAAAGTCAAAATCTCTGCCCAGAGTAGTTCGGTTGATAATAATTGTTATTATTGAACCAAGGACTTTGTATTTGCACTATAGAGTTAAATATGGACTATATTGAAATTTTGACCATTATCAAATTCCATAAGTCCAAAGTGATATAGTTTTGATAAGGAGAATTGGTGAATAAAAGTCACGACCGGGTAACGCTTAACAAGTGAAATGAGATTTTACTGAAACTAAGTAAGCGATAAATTTGGCCAAAATGTCACACTACCTGCTAAGTGACGTGTCGAATAGTTTGGTATTAATTGCTGACCAAGTTTACACCAGACGAGTCGCACAACTAAGACGATGAATTGTCCTTTGACCAAACAATTTAATTAATTTATAATTATTATAAATTAATTAGATTAATTAATATTTATTAAATATTAATTATAGAATTTGATTATGATTTGATAAATAAATATTATTAAATATTTTTATAATAGTTATAAATATAACAATTGATATACGATATCGATAAACGACTACATTGGATTTAATTGTATAATATTTTATTTGGGCTTAAATGGGTTTTAAGGCCCATCATAGGGGTAGAATTTCGGTAACAAACATGTGTAGGGGGTAGCTCATTTTAGGTTAGAAAGGCTTGGTTTTGGATGGCTCGGATTAAAAGAGAATGAGTATGAGATCAGATCGACTTTTATCTCCTTTCCATCCATTATATAAGCATCTCTAACCTAATTAGATTTGTTATTTTTGCTACCTCCTCCTCCACTGCTTGCTGGTCAAAAATAAACTCTAGTCCTCCATCACTTCAAGCTCAGATCAAGTCAGATTCGATCGCTATTTGATAGATGAAGGTCAACGGTTCAAGGACCAGCTCTCTGTTGAATCGGGAAAGAGTTTCAAAAAAGAGAAACCATCCTTTCTAGGTGTACTTCAAGGCATTAGGATAAGGTATGGTTTTATCATATCATTATATATATATATATATTATTGTTAGTTAAGTGGCGATTCTGATATGCAAGTAATGTTGTCACAAAGTAGTTTGGTTGTATGCATGTGTGTGTGTGTGTATGTTTAAAAATTATATATATATATATATATAAATATATGTATATTTGTATGTATTAGGTCAGTACAACTATGAATAAAACATATATTTTATTATATTAAATTAATATATATATATATATATATATTGTTTAAACACACACACATACACATATATATGTTATTTAAATACATATATATAGTTTATAATTAATTACAACATCATACTATAGTAAAAAATAGTCAAATAATTTTATATATAAAGTACTAAAGCAGTAATAATTTTTGGCAGTGAATTTTTTTAAATATATTATTATTATTTTATATTGTTTAAATCAAATTATTACATATATAAATTATATTAATTCAAATATGTTATGAAAAAAAAATTATTTTTATATTTTATAAAATTTTATTAGAGAAGCTCTCGAAGAAAAAATAAAAAAAATATTTTAAATTAATTATTCAATTTCAGCCGAAAATTATTTTAAAGTTAATTTAAACTTAAAAAATTATGAAACTTTTTTTTCAAAATTCAAAATAACTTTTAAGGCATATGGAAATTTAAAATTTGAACTAAAGTTTTGAAATTAATTTTTAATTGATATTTATTATTTTCGAATGGATATTTAATTAAAATATACTTTAAAATTAAAAAAATTAAATTATTTTCTGAGTTGTATGTAGACCTGGTATTTCATATTTATCTCAAAATATATTTTTTGTATTTTATTAATATATATATATATATGTTTTTTGTTATGAATATATTTGTAAACATATATATATATTTAAATTAAAAATATATATATTAAAAATTTTATATGTATATATAAGAATTACTCAAAGTTTTAAATAAAAAATTAGTTTAATATTTATAAATAATTTATTTATATAATTCTATTACATAATATGTATATATAATATTAATATATTATTTATATGATTATATACATACATATATACATATATACACACTTATATAAAATTATTTAAACAAAACTTAATACGTACATACATATATATAATATTTATATACATACATACATACATACAGATCAATTGACACTCATCCAATGTGTAAACTGCCTCATATTTCTACGTTGATGTTTGCTGATGATGTCATTTTGTTCACCAAACCTAACAATAAATCTATTAGCAACTCTTTGACCCTTCTTGATAGTTTTAAAAAGATGACTGGCCTATCAATTAATAGAGGTAAATAAAAAAAAATTGATTGCTGGGATTCCTGAAATTGAAAATGAAAGTTTGATCAACATGTCCTCCTTGTCTTCTCTTCCCCCTGATGAAGTGTACCTTAGAGCTCCTCTATTACCTTCCAGAATTAGAACCATTCATTGTTTGCCACTGTTCGAGAAAATAACATCCAAATTAGCTTCATGGCCAGTATCAAAACTGTCTGTTGTAGGTAAACTTATTGTGGACAGGTCCATTGCCTCTTCAATGTGTTTATGTTATGCTAGAATCTATATACATCCCAAAAAACTTATTTCAATGGTGAATTTTGCATTAAATCAATTTTTATGGCATTGTAATCCATTCTCAAGGAAACTAATTCCTATATCATTCAAATCCATCTCTATTCCCTGTGACAAAGGGGGATTAGGAGTGATGAATTTAAATTTGTGGAATATGGTTGCTACTTCAACTCATATTAACAAGCTTCTTAGTCATGATACAACCTATGGGCTACTTGGTCAAGAACTAATTTAATCAAAAATGAAAATTTCTGGAGTTTGCCTGTCCTTATTGGTTGTAGCTGGACGTGGAGAAATTTATTAAATCTTAGACATGTTTTCCTACCAATATTTCAACTCAGTTTGAAACACCCTCATGCCATTTCTCTCTGGCATGACCCATGGTTGGCTCAGGGGGTAATTGTTGTAGATATAATTAACTACAATCTTAGATCGATGACTGGTATCCAGAAAAAGCAAAGGTTAGCACTTATCTAAATGATGACAAGGTCCAGATGCCTTATTCAAGCTCAAGTCAGGTAAGAGCTGCCTGGTCTATAATGCAAAATGTTAACTTCAATACAGGTCCTGAAAATCTCCATTGTTTACAAGTTTATCTCACACTGTTAAATCATGCCTGTCTTCCCTTGGTTCTCTAGAATTTGGAATTTTGATTCTATGCCTAAGGAAAATATGTTGTTATGGAGAATTTTTAAAAATGATTTACACACTCAAGACAATCTTATTCAAAAAGGAATGTCATTGACTTCAAAATGTGTTCTTTGTGTAATTAATGGTGAAAATACTGCCCATCATTTCTTTTCATGCTC